>JAFMSR010000019.1:31392362-31964862 GCA_022818135.1 Saxidomus purpurata | reverse complement strand
CATGGCCTTGTGTACATAAATTTAATACGCTTATGCAATAATGCATTTCAGTATTCATGAACATCGATATACAAAGACATGGGTAAATGGTGAGCACTTGTTGGTTAATGAGGTAGTGTAATAGGATAACGGGGCTTTTTTGTAAGTGACATTATAGGACAAGTTATTAAACTCACAATTGTATTAAAGCTAGCATTTTTCCGTTTGAGGTTTACACGAAAACGAAACCAACAACCAGTATTAAATCATATTTTAATTGTGTCCCGGTTACCCTACGACATAATCTCCCTGCTAGACTAAATGTCGTCCCTGGATCTGATATGGAACGAAAATATTCAAATGAAAAAGCATGGTTAAAAACAGAATAAATATCACAATCAAGGCTGCGAAAACAGCGCGAAGTGTACCCCAAAAGTGACGAGTACTAGTGACTTAGACATTGATTGTGTTTTGCCTACGTATACATACAACTGAAGACTTATATATTTATCTAAGATTGGTATAAAAGAAATAAGGCAAGTATTCCTACCAACACACCAAAGGTAAGTATTAAGGTAAGTATTATCAAAACATGCACACAGTCAAAACAACAAACAATATTTATTTCACAAACAAATGAGTTCAATCTCACATATTACTATTAAATCATGAGGTCTATTCCATTAATAAAGAAGTCCTTGACACATCTAAAGACAACTGGCAGGTTAATACTAGTATACTGTTGTTTATATCCATTGGTAATTTTGAATCACCAAATAAAATAATTCAGGTTAGTTCAAATCACTAAAACTTTGTATTTTCCAGTTTTGAAAATAAATTCGATCCTGAAAGTTTACTAATTATATTGTATTAGATTTACAGTATTTGACAATTTGCAATACTCTCCCTAAAAAACTGCCAATTTTCTCAAATATTTTCTCAACAGCTTATTCTTTCTCAATTTTTAGCCTAGGCAGTAAGATTCTTTTTATTTTTATAAATCTGCACCAAAAAGATGCAGACGCATTGCCACATACGGGTTTATGCTTTGAAGAAGAGTTTAGTGAAATAAAGATATATTATACACTTAATTGTAACATACATTTTCCAGTTATATAGATTAGAGGAAACAATGCGATTTCCCCTTATTTGTCCGTACCCGGACCCTTCTCTAAAACGGTAAAGGAATCGCTGGTATTTGAGTCAAGATTGCATTTACAAGGGGTATGGATCATATATATATACATCTCATAACATACAAGCCATAATTTATTCAGTATTACTTTAAAACTAAAATAGCATCTATGACAATAAAGATATTGTAAGTGTTATGATGCAGTAGTTATGTCAGCGTGGCGAGAATTATTTTACCTTGTTCATTCATTCTTGCATAATTGAGCGAAAGCGATTTGAAATTATATCTGAATGCGATAGTAAGAGCAAAATGGAAATCTTCAATGATTATAACATCCAAATATGTACGCTATCGGGAAAACTGACAAGACGAGATGAAATTATGCAAACCTTTCCTTCTTCAATTTTGTCATTAAAGAGGAATCCGAGACTAATAATGAGGTTCACGCTTTATTTTCATGATGATAATCTCGAGACACGACCGATTGTGTCCAGATTTGACGCTGTTTTAACTCTGTAACACATTAAGATTTATCTTGAATCTCATGGTGACCTACTAGAAAATGTTTTTCAACAATAACTGTGTTCTTAAAACTAAACAATCTCAGAAATCCTATTCTCGATTTGTTCAAGATACATGTATATAGTAATTTTTGACAAGGGAGACTTGAAGCATATGTGTTAATTTTCATTATTGAGGTAATGAAAGTATCAGAAAAAGACGATTCTTATGCAGACACAAGCAGGTTTTACAGGTAAATCAATTAATAAATATTGATATATAGATGCATATGCATGCAAACATGTATATCTAAACTGATACAGAGAACATGGTCTATAGCGAACAATTTCCATGGTCCCGAGGGTTTCGTAATATAAACGAATTTTACTTATTTTATAGTATAGTAACAAATATCCGATAACTGCTATACAATGTAAATATTAGGCGGAACCTAATCTTGATCAGTATATTTTGAAATCCTTACAATGTGAAAATATATCATAAGCGACAAAAATTACGCAGTTATTTCGATTTAAAAGGTAGTATTATGACAGCTAGTTCAACAGCGGCGGAAAAACGTCGACGTAATTATGCGCAAATTCGACGTCGAAAATGATTTGCAATGCCTCTGTTCTAAGGCCGTGGTACGTAACTGATACTGTTTACGTTAAAAGGATTAGAAAAAAGATGCATATTTCCCTTCTATAAATTTTCAATTATACGAATAGGCGAAAATTGGGCCTTATCGGACCGAACCCTTTTATCCAAGTGTATTCTTTGTCAGTCATAGTTTAATATTTGACAATAATATTCAGCGGTTGTTCTTATGCGTGCGCCTGAAATATCAATTGATGCGTAATTTGTTTATATTGATATACAGTGTTATAAATATCAGTAATTATGCAGAAACTATGCAAAACTATGCCTGAATCCGGTTTGCAACACATGATAGCGTCTGTAACATTATATACATATACATAAACTTATAAGGAAAATGTTTACGCTACATTTCATGTAGATATATGTATGAATATTTCAAATAAAACAAGAAATTAAGTAAGATGAAATATTGAACTAGCTTAATACTTAAGAATCTGAACTGATAGCACAGGAAAGCCCCGAATCTAACTCATGCAAGCGAACATTATTGTGGTCTAGAATTTGGAATCTTATATAAATGCCTAATTTTATCAAATCTATAGTCTCCCACGCATACTGGTAGCTAACAAAATTTAGTTTTGTTTTACCTGACTGCCGTACCCAGTCAGTTGTATCCAAATATTGTGATTATTTAGCCAAATTGTGTAAAATGCCAGTAGCCAAAAGATAGGTGTGCGAGCTTGCAGACCAGACACACGTTGCCAGTGTACATCGGTGCTTGAACCACTTTGCCTCGTGGTTTCTTTATTTGGTGTTATAACGCACTTACTTGTAAAAAGACGGCCAAGTAATTAATGAATAGTTTAATACCAATTGACTTATTGAACGGCTAAGTCTTTCTTAACAAAATTTGAAATATGAAGTTTTATAAATACTGACAAGTGTAAAACATTCATTGAAGAAAAGTTTACACTAATATCCACACTGTTTAATGTTTTGAGATAAAGCCCAATCAAGTGGCCGTGTATTATCATTTATTTGTTTTCTAAACAATTCACTTAATAACAGAAAAACTAGTTTTACTGAAGTTTGTGTTATTGCAAAATTTATTCATATGCCAAAAAGGTGGCTATGATTTAATGAAATTATGGAAATAAATGCAGAAACTAGTCAAGCAATACACTAGTTTTTATTTGCATGAATCATTATATACATATGATGGTTAAATCAGCATATGACCAAATGTACGATGATATACAGTACAGAAAATGTTTCATGATAATTCTTTTCAAGGACGAGTGGTATAAAACATAAAACAAAATATACGAAGAGCAAAGTGGTCATACTTTTTATTTTTAATAAATATCTTTCTTCTTGTTACAAAATGTATTCAATCTAATTCATTGTACACTTTCGACGTACATCAATCTCTAGAACTGGTTCTGTATTTAAATGTGGAAACAATATATGTCCAGTTGTGGATAGATACACATACTTAGGTATAACAGTTAAAACTATAGTTTAAAGAATTAATGTGCATTTCGCTTGCCATAGAGTTGTACATAAACTGATAAATGAAACAAATATCAGATAAATTTTAGTTTTATTATCACTCACCTTTAACTTTCCTCGTTCAAAACATGTAACTCCGTGCTTTTGACGTGCAAAAGCATAATGCACAATCCTTTTTGAATTTTATGACCACTCAGTTCACAATATCTCAAAATATTTACAAACTAGTTAAAGTTAAATACCAAACCGCTAGCAACACGGGTTATTCATGTGTGCATTTACATCATGTTTTAATGAATCAAACGTTGCTCACAAGTACGGATGCAAGTCAATTGCACTAGGTAGCGAGCGTACGAACTGCCTAGGCGGATGTCTCTGGACCTTGAGCCCAAGGTAGGTGGGAACGTTTATGTTCATTAAGAATAGCAGTTCTTCACACTTGATCAAATGTATTGTTGGTAAAATGTTGAAAATAAGTAAAAATGCAGCTTAACCAAATGTGTATGTTAAGGTGTATGCTGGCTTCTGTGCGCATGCGCCAAATGCCTGAAAGATTCTTATTTGGAATTGAATAAGGTTGAAATATAGCGAGTTTAAAGAAAATCTATCTGGTAGTTTTTTTCCAAGCATACCACCTTAAGGCACCGCTCCATTTCTCTCAATGAACGGGTGCATGTGTTTTTCATTTTATCATTAAAACCGGAACATCGCTCGCCCTATTTTCGTTTTTTCTGCTCGATTCGGCATAAGGGAACATAAATTTTCGCGTTGAAAAGTGGTATTTGTTAATGATTGATGACATCAACTACCATGTACATTTTTATTTTCTTATACATTTCAGGTATTCAATGTGTAAATACTTCTAAATCGGCGGAAGTTCAACGATCCATGCACAAAATATTGGATGTGCCGGCATCATTTGGTTAACTCTTCTGCACAAGTTTGAGGGAGGTTTAAAAATGTACCTCTTCTATCCGTAGATGACTTAAAACCTGAGTTGTGCAGATATGGACAGGATAACCTCTCCTCTTTTATTGTCTGATATAAAAACACCCAATATTGATAAACTGGCAGCCAAAAGCCTTAAGTTTAAGTTCTAACAGGACGCCGGCCCGATACAACGAGAGTACATGGGTTTAAACAGTATTTGAGACAAAGTGCTGGCAATTTAACTACCCTTCCGCAGAATTTTAAGTATGGATATAAAACATTAGGATTCGGTAAAATTTTCCATGACGGACGAGAACCTTGGCATGCCGACCCAGTTTCCTGGTCAGAGCCATTTACGCGCATCAACAAAACTATTGAGAATATGCGTCGGAGCTAGCGGGCAATGCCGGATACTAAGTTGACCGACATGCCTCTCAGAGATCAAAGGGTTGCTGATCATGCAATAGAAGCACTGCAAAGCGCGATCCGGTACAACATCGTTCTTTCTAGTGGCCGGATTTTATAAACCACATCTAGCGTTTGTATTTCCGGAGTCTTTTATCCAAAGAAGTCGATGTATTTGCCAAAGTACTTACATATTCCTGATACTTTTGTGATCAGTTTTGTTTTTTGCGCGTTGTATTAAAAATGGCGGTCATGATAAATAATCTCATGATTTTCTTGCTATGGTTTAACATTTGATAACTATATTTAACAAGCATGTATCTTTGCACAAAGTGTTTTCTTAAGATATTCTTGTAAAATGTTGTTTTTTTTTCTTTTTGTCAAAAATTTATTTCTTGACTTGAAAGTAATTGTTTTTATGACTTTTATAATGGACCACTGAACCATGTTCTGATAGTTCAGCAACCAGTGAATGTTATTCAATTAAACTTTATGGGAACTTTAAGTACTAGAAACAGGAGATGCGTATGTTATATGCATATTCCGGTTGGATGACTTTTTTCTTGACTATTCTAAGAATATAGAGGGCTATTACAGTCACCCTTACGCCAGCGTTGCAGTTTAGGTTGAAGTTTTACATACAAGCTACTATATATCGCGGACGTATCTAAATACTTCGTATATATGGGACTGATCTGAAATTTTACTTATAATAAGTGTTCATTGGTATCAGTCAATAAAATTGGATAACTCTTGATTGAATTTAATTCAAATTGTGCCCCCTTTTGAACTTCAGAGTTTTGGTTAAAGTTTTGCATGCAAGTGACGATCATGGACATATCTCAGTAGCCGTTCATAATCGAGGGATTGTTTGAAACTTAAGTAAAGTCTTTCGAGGTATTAGACAATAAAGTTATATGACCGAATTTAGCTCCTCCCCCTCCCCTCCCCGCACCCTCCATCCCCGGGATCCTTTGATCGAATTTAGGGCTATTCATCACATTCAGTGACAGTTCTAGCTTGAATGTGTTTATTCATATAATTATAACAAGAAAATACGTTTATTCACATAATATAAAGCAATCATTATTCACGTAGAAACAGATGCATTATATTGCCAGTGTGTATTTGCATAACATATACGAATTAACACGCAGATAGGTATCTTAGTTATTCAAAAGTAGCAAATGGATATAAAATGTTGTTTATTCACACAATATGTCAGGCGGATACAACTAAATCACATATACAGCAAACGTTTCTACACAAATTATTGCGCATACCAAAAGGAAAAACGCCAACGCTTATTCACATATATAACTAAACATCTGATTGACCATAGATTCGACTATGCCTCTATTCGGATGCTCAGGTCCAGAGTTAATAGACAGCGTTGCATCCTTATTGTCTAGTGGCACTACTCTTCTGGTATGGTACAGACCTTTAAATGTTTCTACTATGATTCGTGTAAACACATAACCAAAGAAATCATTAATTCTTCCAGAGTTTAATGTATTTGTAAACGTGTGCGGCATCTTAATGAAAACTTTCACCTTCTTATTCCTCTGAAGTAGTTTTTCTATACTGTCACGGATCTTTTTCATCTTTACACTAAAATACCTATGATGAAATGGTAAACTATGCAAGAATATATGTATTAATACATTGGCGTCTTCGTTTGTTTCAATTTTCTCCAACCGACTTAGCACGGAAACCAAAGTATATTTTTTGTCACTCCACTTTTGACTAGTGTAAAATGGTTGACTATGAGTGGCGAATAATACCGTCAAGTTATTGCTGGCGCATTTACAGCTCGAAGGCTTTTTCCACTTTTTGTTAGTCCACTGTTCTGTAAACTGTACGCAGTTGTAGCGATTCAGCATCACTTCGTACCAATGTCTTACAGTTGAGTCCCCAAAAAGGTACAGCCTGTTATTCATCAAGCATTCATCCAAGTTAAAATCATGGATTTCTAAAAATAGGAATATATAAAAATAAACTATATGAGTTTTCTTTTTGTATTTGCCAACCGGTTTCATATATATGAAATATAGCATAAATATAAATTCTTATCGCTTTTTCACTATCCCCTTGCAGGAGTAGACGTCAACGTCAGGAAACACGCATCACTACAATGTGCCTGATGACTGTAGAAACGCGAGCACAGTTTTTAGTTATTAAATCTTTTTTAAAGCCAACGTCTTTTTTTTAATTCTTTATATTTGCCTTTCCGGCATTTAAGGGACCTTAGGACTATATTACATATATATATATATGTATGTATGTGCGAAAATTAACATAAAAGTATTTACGTAAACAAACTATGTCATTGTGTAAAGAAATATATCAATGTTTACATACCATTTTTTGCAAATTTTAAGGGTTATTCTTAAACGACTATATTCAATCTTTCTGCCTGAAACGGCTGGTTTGCAAAAAAGAACTAACTCTCTGCAAGCCAGTATGCTTTCCTATTCGGAATGTTTCGAGAGGGGAATCTAGGCAAACTCTTACAATAGGGTAAACAAATCAGAGACTTTGCCTTTTGATCTTTATTATCCACCTAAAATACTTGTGTAAAAGTTTGCTCTAGTGCCTTCAGTTAAAGTAGTTTTCAAGATAGCAATGTGCATGCAAAACTTTAACCAGGACTAAAAGGGATGAACAGTTAATATACCAGTCCTAGGTACGGGAGTTGCTCCTTTCAGAATGTGCAATCAGGTCAAAAACACCTTTAACCAATATTTTCTTCATCAAACAAGGGACACTATTTCGCCAAAACCCATGCAAGAGTTAATGGACTTGAAGATTTGATCTTTGTACTTACTCCGACGCCTGTGTAAAGTTTCAAACTAATATCGGTACTACGTTCAGACATAACCAAAGTGTATCACCAAAGCCAATCCTATGGAATCAAGTTTCCTCAGAGATCAACTAACATTACATTTATAATGTCTGAGCCATTTAATGACCTTATTCGTCAAACTTTAACGATATCAATGGCGTAACCAGTTTTCATCCAAAGATCAACTTACATTACCTTTACAATGTCTGAGCCTCCATTTTCCATTGTAGTAAAAGCCCGTGGTAAACTTCCTAAACCACAGTTTAGTTACATTATATTTTATACACGGAACACTCGGCTGATAATATTTGACGATTTTCCCGTCGTTTAGAGTAAAGCTTCTGGTCGTGACAGTTATGGTTTCGGAAATCGCCCGATGGTATCTGAAATGAATGTAACAGTTTTAAATACTGTACAACAGGATATTTTTGCAATAAACTTACTTTATCGATCTAGCAGCTGCAGATATCCCAAATTCAAAGAGATCGTGAATATTTACTCTGCGATACAGGTTGTGTAGCAAACACTTAGTCTACCAGTTATAATGTCTACTGCTCATTCTATTTTTAATACTTTTCAGAGGCACACCTAACGTTTACAGCTAAATACTTGAAATGGCTTAAGTAAACGTTTGAAATAAAGCAAGATTTTAGATCTATAACCAACTCTTTTTCTATGTCAAACTTCCTAATTTAAGCCATTTAAATCATTTTAATCAAAGACAAAGTAACTTACCTTGATCCGGATAAAAGCACGTTTTCACACTCGCTTCCGGTAGCATTTAAATTCGTTTTTTGATTTTTGACGAATCTCCAGTCTCCACATCCTAATCGTCTATCCTGTGGTTTGCCGCAATACCACGGCATTCCAGAAATCAATGCCGAGAAATTACACACATCTTTGTATTTGGAGAGTATTAGTAATCGTCTGTGGTCGGTATGACATACAGCCACTTCTTCGACGTCCCCTTTCTTGTACCGGGCCAAAATATTTCTAAAAAACTCTCCCTTTTTAAAAGAAAT
Source organism: Saxidomus purpurata (assembly GCA_022818135.1). Lineage (NCBI taxonomy): Eukaryota > Metazoa > Mollusca > Bivalvia > Venerida > Veneridae > Saxidomus > Saxidomus purpurata. The sequence goes on along the minus strand of JAFMSR010000019.1, from coordinate 31,955,933 downwards.
CGATAATAAAGACAGAACACAGTTCTTTCATCTCATCATGTATGTGATTATAAAGGGTTCATCGCAAAACTGCAGTAACTGATATAAAATTAAAAAAGGACTTACAAATGGGCCTTTCGACCTCGATATATTACAGATACTGAATCAATAAATCTTGGTTTGTAAATCGGAAAATAGAGAAAACGTAACATGAGATGTTAATGAAAGGCACAGTTATGACCCTAAGTAACTAATGCTCTTGAAATTGCTATGCTCTATGACGGACGTCACTAGGGTGACCGAAAAGGTGTCATTATATTCTATTAAACAATAACCCTAGCAAGTTTTAAGACACTAGGTCAAAGGATGAGTAATTAAGCTTAAACAGTTTTTCTTTAACTTTATGTCACTGCGACTACATGAATCCAAACGTCAATTGGGTTGTATCTTACTATGCATAAACTATAATTCAAGAGATGTTTGTGAAACACATTTATTAAAGCATTGACGAGTTATTGATCAGAAACCGTTTTGAAGCTTTTGACCAAGTCACCTTAAAATGAATAGGGCTCATCTACTGTCCATGACGAATGTCCCTACCAAGTTTGAGATGTCAACGTCAAAGCTATCTTAGGTTATTGAGCGGAAACCTTTTTTCAATGCGCATGTACTGTGACCTTGACTTTTGAAAAAGTGACCCCAAAATGAATAGGGTTCATCAACTGTCCATGACCAAGTCCCTATCAAGTTTTAGACCTCTAGGTAAAAACCTTCTGAAGGTATTGAGCGGAATCCGTTTCTTAACGCGAGGTCACCGTGACCTTTGGTCCAGTACCTGCTACATAAAGAGGGTACATTAATTATCCATGGCCAATGTCCCTACCAGAGTTCAGACCTTTATGACAAAGCTTCTCAAGTTAAGCGGATATCGTTTGTAAACGTTATGTCATTGAGACATTGACCTTTGGTCTAGTGACCTCAAAATGATAAAATGTATCTACTGTCAATTACCACTTAAAGCTTTTTTGAAAGCCGTCTCAAGTTATCGAGCGGAAAGCAAAGATCTACTGACCAACCTACTGACCTACAGCTGCAAAATATGATACCCCCACTTCTTTGAGGAGGTTTAAGGGGAATAACAAGATGTATCTATCCATAATAATTGTTCTTATATGGTTTCGAAGACAGAGAGAATGGTGCTTATTTCTCATGTAGGTTAAATGCTCTAAGCCCTCAAACAGTCCTTAGGTTTATCTTAAAAATTCAGTTACTACATATTTTGTCAACATAATACTCAATATATAAACATACTTACTTTAATCATCATGCGATATAATGCAGTTATTGCCTCCCTTGTGTACGCTATAGTTACTCTGATTAGAGCAGATCCGCTCCACAATGCTTCAAAGATAATCGTGTACGATCCATTCCCGTGGTCAAAGACGACCCCAGGGGCAGATGCATTTAGAAATGTATTTGATATCGTAGCTCGTAATTGGTCACCACCAGAAGTTTTCTTTCTTCCGTATGAATCGAATAGTGTAGCCATCACGTATATCTTTTCTCCAATAGAATATATTCTATCATGGGAACCTATGAGTTATCAAATGAATCCTTAATCTAGATGTTTAAAAGTCTATACAAATTATAAGACATTTTGAACGACTTAAGTAATCGTTGTCGTCCGTATACCATATTTCTAATACTATTCTACAGTGAATATATAGCACATGTAGACATACGAATGCAAGAACCATAGCTGTTTTTTTCGCCCTTTTGAATCATTTTTTGTGTGCAAAATCCATCACTTTTGCATGTCTTATTTTGTACTGAATCTCCCGTATAGCTTCTAGGTGTTTTACGCCCATTTCAACTGTATTTCCGTCATGTTGAAATGTGTGAAGTTTACCTTACCATTATTCATCGAAAGGATCAGTTCTAGGATTTTTCCCCTTTGAGAAACTATCAAATTTCTCTCAAAAAAAGGATATGGCCGTTATAACTACTCGAACCTACGGCCCTCAATCTATAAGAGGTTACAGAGGCTTCGAGGGCAGAGACTTTAAACACGCGACTACGGAGCCGGACATGAGTCTAGTTCTAAGCATTGTGTTAATACACCTACCTGATAGTTTTATAGTAGACTTTTCCGAATTAGCAGCAAGGTTAGCATCTTTGCATGGCTCATACATTAGAGCTTCTCTTTCACTTATGACTTCATTTAAACGATAATGAATTACGGCATTATATGGTTCAATTCCTTTGTCTGGTTTCTGAACGTGTTGTTCTTTGCCTTTATAGTGTTTTGCCTCGTACCTGAAAATTACAACTCCAGTGTATATAGCAAAGAGTCTCTTACATGTAGTTATGTTGTGATAAAGTTTAAAAATCAAGACATACACTGTATTAGAGAAAAACCAATTCATTGACTGGCAGAAATAGAAATTTTACATCACGGTTATATCTTCATTATACTACAACTACTTTTTACCGCCTGATATACATGAACGTAAGTTATAAGGACAGTGATGAAAAAAAGTTACGCTTATTTTATGCTTTTCAGTGAAATACTGAAATATATTAGTAAAATGAAATTGATATTTCACTGTTTCAAATGAAGTGACAATATCAAAATCTTCGACCCGGATTGACGTCAAAAGTATACCGAGCGCAATGAATACCGGATACCAAACGACGATGACGTCGTTAAAGTGACGTCATTTGTACCATGCTTTCTGATAAAGTTTTTAGCGGTTTTCGACGTTTCATTGAAACAAACTCAACAAAAGTAGAGCTTAAAACAAGAGATAAACACAACAATTGTTGGTATCGATGTGCTATTACGTTAATTTAACTCGTCAATACCAAAAAAAAGGCTGCGCTACTCGTGAACATATCACATTTAGTGCCCAATTGGTGAAATCAAAACGTGATATTACACCGAAACTAACAATTATCCTTAAATTATATTTTATATCTGATCTCGACAATAACTTGACCTACATTCTGATCCAATCAAAAGCATCTGTTTTCGCCGGATGATTAATACGCTGCATATAGAACGCATTCACCAAAAAATGTTGGAACTGATTTCATCAAATCTTGCTTGAATTTGGACTTTGCCACTTTTTCTCAACTTACCATTTCTGTAAGATAGTAGTCAAGGCATTCCGATCAAGACCAGGCTTGTTTAAAAAACATTTGGAGAGTTGTGACACATAAACATGTTTTTGTACAATTTAGTCCTAGAATTTATCTTGATCATATTATATACACAAAATAACAACCTTTGACGCAATGTCCATGCTTCTTTAATAAGCAGACAATGTCAATCACGGGCTTTTGTTACACGTGACGCGCCGTTCTCATTTTTTCTTATATCTCTAAACTTATAATGAACACATGAAAGTGTTCCCTTTATCCCTTTAGGTTGATGCACAGCGTTGCATATCTTTTTATGATATACTACCATACAGTCACAATGAATCAGCTATAAATTAGAAATTGCAACGGCAGACGTTTGGTCGCAATGTTATAGGAGGGGGGAATAATTATTTACCTACCTTTTGTTATACGGTATCCAATCAACTGGCCGACGATCTATTGGTTGTGTAATATGTCTATCTTGTTTATAAAGTGAATATATCAGCAAAATACAGACGCAGCTTAACACACATATAACCTAAAAACAAGATGATGCGTTTTTGAAAAAAGATAGATAAAATGTCCATCTGTTGAATTAATTTCTTACTTGTATTCAGTGCTTGATGAAACATAAACATGCACTGTGAAGTCAATATAATTTTTTATATACAGATAACATAATTATCGTGGCTGCAAATGGCTCTGCCTTTGCACTGCAGCACAGTTCATGATCAGTTTACATATTTGTCTTCAGCATGTAGATTTCAACTGAGCACCACTTTGAAAGATGGGCGTGTCCATCGCACGAATGTTGCTTTATAATGTTAAATCTTACTACAAACAAGATATCAACTGAACATATTTGAAAGTAAAATATTTAACAAAGCTGAAATCTATCAGATCATTACACAACGGAGAAGACCGAATGATATACGGAGAAGACCGAATGCTCTAAGGAAAAGTCCGAGTAATGTTCCAATTGTTCTGCATTGTGTTAAGATGCGTAGGAAACAATGGGATATTTAGTGAGTTACACGTTATATCCCTTATTGGCTAAAGTCCAACATAACAAATTTGAAAGTTGATCCTAATATCCAATGGCCAGAATTGAATCTCGGTTTTAAATAGACTCTTGTTTACTGATAATCAGGTCTGCGAGAAAATCGGTTATTCCCTTTTACACCAAAAAGTCACTTTTATCGGTCGCCTCAACGAGCCCGGATTACAAACGGAGTTTACTATAAAAACAACCTAAAACTGCAAACATCTCCAAAAACCCAAAACACATGGCTTCCAGCGTCTTCGTGCCATTCAAAACGAAAGCCGGAGACCAAAGATAAACGCTGATTGGTATATTCAAACTGACCAATGAAAAATATACCTTACACACCAGAAACCTTTTTCGGTCTTATGGATACGGCGTAGTACCGGAAATAAATTTTGTTTTCTCTGACTTGATTATTTCAAAGTACCTAGTTTTAGTATGTTTTTGTATCTTTGCCGCTTTGCCGAAGATGCGCCGGATTAGCGGCATACGTTTTGAAATGACACATGAATTAACATAAAGAATTCAATGACACGGAATGGAACTTGTGGTTTGTATTTTTTCTATATATAAACTATAAAGCATATGAAAAATATAGTTTGCGTGTTAAAGCATGTGTTTGTCAGATACCAGTCAGCAAACAATGGAACAAAATTTAGATAATGCAGTTGAACAGAGAACAGCCTTATGGTATTGAATACTAAACGAAACCTCTAACGCACCACATGCCCTTTTCCCTCTTTATTACATTTTCAACCCTTCCAATATATATCAGCTTAATTTTAGATAACAGTGTACAAAAGCTATCATGCTTTGCATTTATGAAATCACTGGAATGATACATCCGTTGTATTTCAAAATGATCGAGTGGTTCAAATTATATGGCAGATAATTTTAATGTAACGTTTCAACCTCCGTAGACTTAACATGGGTTATTGCCTTGATGCTCTCCCTTGGGAAACCCACTCTTAACATTCTCTTCCATATAAAATTAGTATCACTCGATCATTTTGAAATTCATGTAATGGAAGAATCTACCCACTGTCTTCATAAATGCAATACATAAATAGCTTTTGGGCATTGATAGCTAGAAATAAGATGCCAGATGTTGGAAGGGTCGATAATTAAATGAAGAAGGAAAAAGGTAGGTGGTGCGTTAGAAGTTTCGTTTAGTATATCATATGTAGTTAAAACCATTTCTCATTTCATCACATACATCACAGCACTAAATTACAAAAAAGTTTTCCGCCTATAAATAAGGGTCTAGTAAGACTTTGTACCCATCTTCTGTGGTACATTGTCTTAAAGCAGAGGAAGAACTCTGATGTGCCTCGTTTTAAAGAATAATCTCGCTTTGTAACGTTCTCGCTTAAAAGTATAGAATTGAAGAACTGTACCCATTTTTTTGACAAGAAACCGCTACTTTTAAAACCGAACTACCCATCAATTCTAAAATTATCCTTCAGATTGAACGCAGCTCATATTTATAGAAAGCAACACAAGTGATCAACAGTTTACTTGTTGGTGTGATTGGTTTCAAAGATAAACTAGATGGATGTTCAGTAACACACGTGTGGCGCCCTCTTACGCTTTGTCAGAATAACCAATAATTTTGTGACAAAATACAAGTACAAAAAGGGGCATAACTCTGCCAAATATGACATTGACCCACAAAATTCATGACCCTTTTGTCATAAGCAATACAATAGTAAAGTTTGATAAAGAAATCTTAAGAAATGGCAAAGTTATAGCAAAAATCTAAGTATAAAAGGGGGCATAACTCTGTAAAATATGACCTTGACGTACATTATTTGGCGGCATCATGACCCTTATGTCATAAGCAATGCAATTTGAAAGTAAGATGAAGAAATCTTAAGAAATGGTAAAGTTATAGCCAACGTTAAGTTTTCGTGACAAAATCTAAGTACAAAAAGGGGCATAACTCTGTCAAATATGACCTTGACCTACAAAATTTGGCGGCATCATGACCCATTTGTCATAAGCAATACAATTGTAAAGTTTGATGAAGAAATCTTAAGAATGACAAAGTTATAGCCAACGTTAAGTTTGTGTGACGGACAGAGGGACCGACGGACGGACGGAGAGACAAAGCGATCCCTATGTATCGCCTTTTCTCCGACAGGGCGACAAAAAAATTGTTACTGTTTACCTTAAAAAAGAATTGGGTAATGTTTAAAAATAAATTCTTCTTAAACGTTCGATAGATACAGCAATATGACACTAAAGTGATCTGTTTTAATGTTCTTACTACGCAGTTAATCGAGGCGCGAAACGGTTGTAAAATACAGATATGTACCACTTTAAAATAAGCGGCCGATCAGAACGTGCTCAAAGTGACACGCCTATCTACATCAGTAGAGAGGATTGTATTTATAAACAACACCGTTCATGAACGACCAGAAAATAATCATTTTTTATCTCAAATAAAAAGACCGCTTGTTACAAAAGAACACACTGTGAAATCAGTCTACAGTCTAAAAGTAGTTACGTCACCCCATGTAAATTTTACTAACTGCATTCCAATATACACGCCGACTCAAGGAATGCGTGTAATAATTACCAAATGCAAACAAGCTACACTCAACAACTTGTATACTTAGGAAAGTTGTGGAGTGCAGACCAATTTAAAGCTACTGTATGGTGAAAGGGATAAAAACGTATAACAGTATAAAGAATGATAAACAGTCTATCCGATCAAGAAAAACCTTTCAAGGTGATTTTGAATTAAAAACAAATATTACCTTTCAATAAATCTTGGAAATCATCAAACACGTCGAAATGTTATGCTTGAAATCAGAACACATTTTTTTTGTCAATACATGTACAGGTGTATGGAAGAAAATCACTGCTGGGTTATGCTTTTTTTCAGCCAATAACTTGATTATTCCTTATGATAAATGCTTCCTTTCACAACTAAATTACTTCATTTTAGCTCTACTTAAAACTCTTACGCATATAAAACATAATGATTACGTCTTATTGCTTACTTCTTGCTGCTATTCTTTATTTACTACGTCTTGTTTTGTTACAAACCGGTCGACACTTACAATATTACCTTTGTTTTACATTTTATTGTTCTGTCTTTACCAGTCGTTTCTTCATTCTTCGTCTTCGCGTATGACATTTTTTTACTGGTAAACATTCTGAAATGGAAGAAAAAATAACTGTATAAATAGTGATCACATGTCTGACTTACGGCATACCATCGGTTGAGATTGTTTAATTAAGAACGTAATTTATCACGGGAATGTTTTAAATGCACCGTGCTGTATTGGAAAAAGAGTGTTGCTCTCGAGGCCCGACGGTTGTTGGCTCGTATCAAGTCTGTTGAATTTCAACGCATGCATGGATGGATGCATCCATGCATCCATCCATCCATCCATACATACATACAGTAAACTCCGCTTATAACGAACTCCTCGGGACCTATCAAATTTGTTCATTATATCCGGAGTTCCTTATATCCGTATATCGAACAAGTTCCTTGTATACGATGTTTCTATATTGAACTCAAATATTTATCGAACTAGTATTTTTATAGGCAAATGTTATAAAATCCGAACCATCAACTTATAGTTGCTTTTGAATTTCTTACTTCCTTTTGAAGACTAATAAAGATCTATAACTATTATCCTTTTCTATATCCGTAAACCTAAGTAAAATATTTCAAGGATTAATAAAACATGAAAAAGACGGTTCATGTTTTAATTGGCAATACTTAAACAAAGACTTAAACAATACTTAAACAAATAAACATATTTTCGCTCACTTCCCATAACCTGAATAATTTAACAATGTATTTTCCCCCAAAATGGGATTCCGGTCTGCATGCTTCTTAAGAAACGCTCACAATGATTTACGTAAAATATTATCACTTGAATTAGCAGTTGTGTTTGCATTCTCATTTAACTAGTTTATCAAAACGTTACACATGTGTAATGGTTTACCTTTATGAATAATAGCTACAAGTGTGCTATGAAAAATACAATACAGACGGCAAATGAAAAATGCAAAATCAACTTTTTTCGATTTTTTAAAACTCACACTCTAGCACCTTCATTTCTTCACTGACCCTGATCATATTTACACAGAATATATATATATATATATATATACCTAAAATTTTTAATAACAGACGGATTCGATTATGGTCTTAATTTGATAAAACGTCCGGCACCTCATTTAACAAAATAACAATATTTAACTGTGTTTACACTCTAGAAACTTCATTTCTTCACTAATCTTAATCATATTAAGTAAACATAGAATGTGTACGACCATAAGATCTCGGATGAGTTTGATTATGAGCTTGATCGAATTAATTCTCGGAGAGTAATAGCCCCTGATTTAGCAACAGGAGCTGTCTGTAACACAGTGCTAGGCTATTCTAAGTGCTTGCCAATAAAGCAAAATATCTGCCAGTAAAAGGCAAAACAAGAACCTGTGTGTATTTTCGGAGTGTAAACAAGCAATCTATTAAGTCAAAAGTTATCTAATTTTGGTACCCCTGGATACTACAGCAAAGTTTCAAGTGGTGACTTAGACATGTGCATGACAATCCCTTCCGCACAAGATGTTAATTAAGAAATTATATGTACAATAAAAAAAATTTGCAAGTCAAAATGTGGACTGGTACGAAAATCTTAACCGAGGTTCTGAGACGAAAAGGGCCATAATTAAAAAGGAATCATTGAAAGAGTTACCTTTTCTTGACGACATGACGGGGTAACGATGGTAAACAAGTATTCCACCTTTCAAATTAATCTCTCAAATGGTTAAGTCAAAAAGTGGACTGGTACGAACAACTTAACCAAGGTTCTAAGTCGATCAATGGCCTTAATCTAAAAACATCACTGACAAAGTTACCTTCTCTTTCCTATAGATGGGGTCACGGTGCAAACTAGTATTCCAGGTTGCATAGCATTATCTCAAAGGGTTAAGTCAATAAATGAACTTTAACCAGACTCAACGTATTTTCTAAGTCGAAAAGGGGCGATAATTATAACAAAAAAACTTCCACATAGATATGTACCCTTGTCTGTTGATGGAAGTAATTACTGTAAATAAGTATTGTAAGTTTCAAAGCAAAATCTGTATCGAACTAGATGGGTGTTCAGTAGAACACTTGTGTCGCCCTCTTAAGCTTTGTCAGAATAACCAATAATTTTGTGACAAAATCGAAGTACAAAAAGGGGCATAACTCTGTCAAATATGACCTTGACAAACACAATTTGGCAGCATCACAACCCTTTTGACATAAGCAATACAATTTGAAAGTTTGATAAAGAAATCTTAAGAAATGGCAAAGTTATAGCCAACATTAATTTTCGTGACAAAATCTAAGTACAAAAAGGGGCATAACTCTGTCAAATATGACGTTGACCTACAAAATTTGGTGGCATCACAACCCTTATGTCATAAGCAATGCAATTTGAAAGTAAGATGAAGAAATCTTAAGAAATGGTAAAGTTATAGCCAACGTTAAGTTTTCGTGACAAAATCTAAGTACAAAAAGGGGCATAACTCTGTCAAATATGACCTTGACCTACAAAATTTGGCGGCATCATGACCCATTTGTCATAAGCAATACAATTGTAAAGTTTGATGAAGAAATCTTAAGAAATGGCAAAGTTATAGCCAACGTTAAGTTTGTGTGACGGACGGTCCGACGGACGTAATCACATTTTGATACTTATGTGGCTAGCCTTTTGTTCTCCCCATTGTTCTTTTTAGCCACTTAACAGAAAATAGCCACATAACAGCATTACGGAATGAATGACATCAAAGTAAATGTACTCTTACCTTCTTAAAGTCTGTATAGCCACCTAAGCACGGACGGACCGACAAAGCGATCCCTATGTATCGCCTTTTCTCCGAAAGGGCGACACAAAAACTAACCAAAGTGTGACTCCAACGCCAACGCCGACGCCAAGGCGAGTACGACAGCTTCTACTTTTCTTTCAAAATCGAGCTAATAAACGTTTATGTACTGTTCATACTGTTCATACTCGAGATGTTTTAGCACAAAAAGGTAATCGAATGCTATGTTTTTATGATCGGTTAAAAGTTGTAGAACCTCAAGGCCCGCAACTCTGGAATGACTATTGTTGATTTTGCTAAAGCTGTACTGGTTACATCCCTTGGATGATTTACAATATATCGTAGCAAGTTATATAATATTGTCAGTTTATTTTCTAAATTTTCTTAAACACTGGGATAAAATTTAGCAGAATGACGGTAAGGCGAATGCACGCTTGTAAAACTAGAAGTTTCAATAATTCATCGCAAAAAATGACTGAAATAGAAATAAAAACAATAGCGTCATTCAAATAAATATGTTCAACAGGGGAAATCTTTGCGTTTCTAAATCGGTTATTATAAAATGAGTGTATATTGTTTGGTTCTAAAAAAGGAACCACTTTTACTAAAATAAATTCCGAAGTATTTGTACTCTTTTACAATTTCCATACGTTCATTATTACATGTGAAGTTATAAATGCGTTGTCTACACTTAAAAAAAAACAGTACTTTTGATTTACTGATGTTAACTGTGCATTTTGTAAATCAATTATGGATTCGGCCATTATCATTCTATCGTCGGCATATAATAGTATGAAAAGTTTGAAGAAATCATGTAGTCCAGTGCCATAATATTCATTTGTGGGTATTACTGACACCATTTAAATTACTGTTATTGTTAAAATACTCATGTAGGTCATTTACGAATATCGAAAATAATAAAGGAGATAGATTTTCACCCTGGCGCACGCCAAAATTAGATAATTTCGAATTAACTCTTACAAATGATTTAATGTTTTCATACATGTGTTTTATCGAATTAAAACATTAACCGTTTATACATGTGGTGTGTTTTTTTACATTAAAACATTTACCGTTGTTGATTCACATCTACCGGGGCGTAGCGGAGTCAACAACCGTGGGTATATGCATACAAAGTACACTTTTCTTAATAGAAAATTAATATATCTTTTTGTAGGGATGTTTAAAGGTTGTGAAAAAATTTACAAACAGCGGTGCATTTAGTTTTGAAGATATTTAAGGTTTATTGGGGTCCATAACGACTTCAAACTCCCTTTACCTGACCCCTGTTTCTCAGGATTTTCATACCCTAATACTACGTGATTTACAACAATATTATCAAAGTAATCTGGATATTATAAAACTATTAAATAACTTGTTGAAAACGGGTCACGTGACTTCCAAGATGGCGGCCGTCAATTTATTGATTCTGGAATCGTCTATTGTGAGCTATTGAAAATGTATTTTAAAGTGAAATGATCCAATATGTGAAATTGATCTAGAAAATTAAATTAAGGTGAGTTAAACTGTTTATTTATTTATTTATAAATTATTTATTTATTTATTTATTTATTTATGTATTATTTATTTATTTATTTATTTATTTATTTATTTATTTATTTACTAAGCACGCGGGTTTCAGGGATTTGCACAACTGTCATGTCGGTTGCTTAATCGACCGGCCTTTCTAAACAGGGGATATATATGGCCATAAAATCCCGGCCAAGTTTGGTTATTGGACTATAAACCACAAATCTAGCCATGTCCTAGCAAGGCATGACTGCCGTTCAACACCAAAAAAAAGAAGTGGTCCCAGCACCAATGAACGCTGGCAACGCGTGGAAGGTCTGCAGGCAAAGTTTGGCTAAATTAATCATTACATTTTTTTGTACCTTTGGACTCAACTGACTGGATATTGTAGTCCGATAAACAAAACGCCATAAATTTACAAATTTTGTAATGCACCAATACGCATGGCAATTATACTGGGGTTAGAAATCCAACCGTCGGCGCGGACTATCAACAATGGACAACATCTTAACAACGGCGGTCAACTGGCTACGCCGAGGATAACGTGAACATGTCCCTCATTAACATTTGAAAATCATAGACCTCTGCATGCATTCACTATTTCGTTGTATAAGAATAACTTGCACGGGCCCACGAGGTGTTTACAGCGACGATAAAGGAAACGCCAGTTTTTTATGGTTTTTTTCTACGTCAACGGTATTTGTCGGGGAAATGTCCCTTTCATTTAACGCTAGGACCTCAGAATTATGATAACTTCCGGGCTCACGCGACCATTGTACCTGAAGTCCCTTCGTGTCACTTGTCAAAGACGGTTCAATAAACAACTAGCATAATTGTTGGTCTTTTGTCTTTGTCGTTACTTTCACTGAGGGACCTTGTTCACTTGTGTACACTTTTTTACGATGTGCAAATAGACGATAGATAGTGATAAGAAATATCAGTGTACAAAATTATTACTTTGTTGAAAATCGTTTCTTTTCGCATTCGTTTCTTTTACAGAATGAGAACGAATTGGTCTAAATATTTGCTGGCTGTGTTAACACTCATTGCTGTCGGCTCCTATATGAGTGTGTTTTCATCTCATGAAAGAGTCACGTCGTCTTTTGAAACTGAAGGTACGTTAATCATTTTTGTCTTTCATTGTTCATTTTTGTCATTCAGGTGGTGCGCTGGTCTACCAATTCGGAGGTCCCCGGTTCAATTCTCGACCGGGGCACTGGAAATTGAGTGTTTCCCGTCTATGTGAGAATCTCAGATACAGCGAGAAACCCAGGGATAATCTCGCGTGTATCGGTGCTTTACACCGGATATGTTAAAGAACCAAGGGGTAAAAAGAGCTAGGGATGGTACCCGTATTTCCTTTTAAAAAAGGACCACAATGGAAATGAGAGCTTGCTATTTATAGTGTTATCCTTGGTACTTGGTAGATCAACTAAAAACTATTTTTTTAAACTGAATTTCATTATGCACTAGGGTGAAGGAAGTTTATGTAACTATACCCCCGAATACGAAATATATGAGTGAGGGCGGGGTACCTCTTGTCCGCCGAACCGACCGTAGACGAGGATTTCGCTATTTGTCTTAAATTTATTTCATGTAAACAAAATGCATCTATGCGGGAAAAAGAAAAGAAAAGTAAATTCTTCATGTAAACGCGTACATAGGAGAATTAAACACCTCCGCGTACATACCTTGTTCGAGAATTAACGCGTACGTAACAGAATAAAACGCGTACGTATGAGAATAAACACGTCATTCTAACGTGACTCAGATTTTGTCTCTATTTACGTAGAGTAAAAACATTATGTTATATTAAACATATATGCTGTAAATAATATAGGTTATTGAACTTGTATGGCGAAATATTACTTGGAACGAGTTGATTTGGCGGAAACCTTTTTATTATATACTTTCATATTGAATATGAACAAAATGACATTCTGTTAGCAAAAAACAATTAAAATGAATCTTGAAATTTCTCAGACAACTAGCGTACTACTGTACCATGTACATTTTCTTTATTGCGTATTAATAGACTCGATATAATAATTTATTGTTGTTTATACGTGACGTCATTTATTAGGAGAAACGTTGACGCCAATTATACGGTAAGAAATTTCAGTTGCCGTCCGCCATCTTGTTTTGAAAAACGCAAGACTTTTCCTACGGATGCAGGTTTGTACTTTGAAATGTGAATAAATCAACTTGATATACGTTCCTAAAAATGTTTGCTCTTTCTCATGACTACATGCAAAACATCATTCCTTTTCTTTATCAATACTTGGCTGATATACGTACCAGTAACTTTCGTAACCAGAACTGGTATTGCGTGCCCTAAAAAATTCGAACCATTTTAAAAATGAAACTCTTTTACATCTTCTTGAAAATGATTAAAGTTTCTTTTTTATTTTAAGACCATAGTTTATTACATTGTAAAAAAAACTGTCAAACTTCGACATATAAACCTCATTAAAACGATGTTTGCAAACAAATAAAATAGTCCGTACAGCTGATCGCTAGGACCGCCCTCCCTTGCCAACGTTCAGTATCATTCCTTGCCAACGTGCAGCACCGTAGAATACTGAACGAACGAAGGCAAAGTGAACAGGGCAGTATGAAAGTATATAATAAGACGTGATACTGCACGTAGAAAATAACGCTTTGCAATTATTTACCTTTTGTAATATCTGGTAATGTTAGAATCGAAATAACATCCTTTTCAGCGTCTTACTCTAATAAACAATGATCTGGCCTTCGTGGCTATTACTGCGTATTAGTACTTTAAATCATTGTTTATTAAAACGATGAACACCCCTGGAACGGATGTTATTTCATAATTAGAATGTACTTTATATCCCGTTGAAGTAAAAAACATGTTCCTTCTTTCGCAAGGAATGTCATGATAACAAAAAAGTAATTGAAGCGTCATCGTTTTTCAACGCCTTTTTGCCGTTTTTACAAAATATTTCAAAATCGGGACGGTAGAAAGTTTATGTAATTTTGTGTTTATGTGCTGAACAAAATTAATTAAAAAAACAGGACGTGTTCTTCCTAGAGTTTTCACAAATAACGCGTGAAAGATACTACTTGAACGTCAAGGTTTCAATATTCAGGGATAATGCTTGGTAAAATAATTAAAATCAAGACTGACTTCTATTAGTTCTCATTGTTAACAAGTATTCATACATTACCACTGTTTTTAATGTTAAAATACTTGAGCAAGTTTAACAATAAACGCGTTTATTCTAAAGTTTGTTTAAATATGAAAATAGTACAGTTACTAAATACATTTGTAATTACAAGAAAATTTTTATATGTCAAACTAATGTCTAAAATCTAGTGGTAAACGGGTTTTATTCATACAACCCGTTTACATATTCTTTCAAAAGTTTTTCGATCAGAAATCCCATAAGAAGGTATCGTATGACTCCTTTAATTGCCTTTATCCTGACATCTGACACGGTGATTGAGGTTGCTTGTCATTTTGTTCAAGTTTAATTCAAACTAGGCCCATAAGGGCATCACTGTTAACAATAGCATAATGTATATAATGTGAATTCGCACACAATACACACTTGTGAAAGTGGTACATTAGTTAGGTTATTCACACCGTGTGATATGGTAAAGTTCCTGTTATAAGACCAACCTTCGGACAGGCATAAAGTAGTCTTAATATCGAAATGGTTTTCTTATCGAGACATTTTAAGTATGAATTATCATATGAACGCGTTGAATTCTCCTACGTACGCGTTTTATTATTATAATGTACAATGTACGCGTTTATTCTCGTACATGCGCGTTTAATTGTAATACTATATACTGTACACGTTCATTCTCGTACGTACGCGTTTTATTGTTACCATGTACAATGTACGCGTTTATTCTCGTACGTACGCGTTTTATTATTATAATGTACAATGTACGCGTTTATTCTCGTACGTACGCGTTTTATTATTATAATGTACAATGTACGCGTTTATTCTCGTACGTGCGCGTTTTATTAATATAATGTACAATGTACGCGTTTATTCTCGTACGTGCGCGTTTTATTATTATAATGTACAATGTACGCGTTTATTCTCGTACGTACGCGTTTTATTGTTACCATGTACAATGTACGCGTTTATTCTCGTACGTACGCGTTTTATTAATATAATGCACAATGTACGCGTTTATTCTCATACATGCGAGTTTTCCTATATAATTCTCATTTTACAAGACTTTAGTATGATAAAAATGAAGGTTTTTAGAAATTTTTCGAAGTAACTCAAACAACATTCAGGGGCACGTAAGTAATGTCTAAGTTTTTCAGCACCTAAATTTAGACTTTAAACACGGGGGCACGACAGATGACCTTCCTTCTCAAGATGTCCTAATTTCTGGACCATTCAGGAAGACAAAAAGCAATGTCTTCTGATTATTCAAAACATCGCCGTCTGGTCTGTCCATATATGCCCCGAATTTGCATGTTCAAAACCTCGTTGTCCAATCTGGCCAAGACATTTCCTTCCTGAATGCGTGTTTCAGTGTCAATAGTTTCATTGTTCTTTTTTTTAATGTCACTCTCATTGTATCGAAATCTATCTGTAGTGCTGTGTTTTCGTTCTACGTTTTTGATATTTTAGCTTCTTTCAAATCGCTTTGAAAACGCTTCATCAGTTACTTTGGTTTCGGTGTTGAACACGTTACAAAGTATTGCAAGTTTTAGGAAACAGCTAGACTAAGTGTAATCTTATTATGGTATACAGTGAACTCCGTATATAACGAATCCGGATATAGCGACATTCTGGATATAAGGAACAAAATTTCGTCTGCCCGATTGTTTTTTTTACTTTATTTTAGATGAAAATATTATATGGATATAACAAACACCGGATATAAGGAACATATTAAAATGGTCACAACGAGTTCGTTATAAACGGAGTTAACTGTAGTGGTTTTTCATTAGTTGTTAAGCCATGCAGACAGCAGTGTTTGACTCCCGGGCACGCATTAGATTCATATGCGATTCGTTGAATAGATTTTTAAAAAATTAAATGTTTTAAAACTATTTAAAGAATTCTATGCAGCGCAATCCAGTATTCACGAATTTTTAAAAGTAACATCAAAATAGAAAAAATTTGAATAGTCAACTTTCAGACAGAGATACTCTGTGGTACGTACGACTTTCCACCGTGATCTGCCCATTTGTTCCACTCCATTGATTTGTTGTAAACTACAAGGTACCACTTTCTCTATGCTTTAAATAAAAGGGAACGAAAACACAAGGGTATCTGATATCCGATATGCGTATTTTACTTCTCTATCTGGTTTTATATTTTAGTTATTCATGCATTCAACCCATAATGGTCAATTTTTTAAAGGCCTCGAACACTGCTATTCTCATTAACTACATCCTTTCAATGATTCATGTTCAAATTTTAAAAGAAATTTACCACCAAATTAAAAAGATACATGTAACTATATGGAATTTTATACCCCTATCATACTTAAGGTTCCTCAGCAAAGGAGTTCTTTAGTTGTTGATGGTAAGTCGTTTTACGTACCCCCTGATCAAGCGACATGTTCACAGGTCAGCAATATCATTTTATGTCCGCTTCTTCGATTGGTAGGCTTATTTATTACGACAAATAGTATATAATAAATAGGCATTATCTTAAATATCTGTGATAAATATATGTTTCAGATACGCAACGGGTGTCAGAGATGCTGACAATGTGTGATAAATGTATGTTTCAGATTATCTTTAATATCTGTGATAAATATATGTTTCAGATACGCAACGGATGTCAGAGATGCTGACAATATCTGCGATAAATATATGTTTCAGATACGCAACGAATGTAAGAGATGCTGACAATATCTGCGATAAATATATGTTTCAGATACGCAACGGATGTCAGAGATGCTGACAATATCTGCGATAAATATATGTTTCAGATACGCAACGAATGTAAGAGATGCTGACAATATCTGCGATAAATATATGTTTCAGATACGCAACGGATGTCAGAGATGCTGACAATATCTGTGATAAATATATGTTTCAGATACGCAACGAATGTAAGAGATGCTGACAATATCTGTGATAAATATATGTTTCAGATACGCAACGAATGTCAGAGATGCTGACAATATCTGTGATAAATATATGTTTCAGATACGCAACGCATGTAAGAGATGCTGACAATATCTGTGATAAATATATGTTTCAGATACGCAACGGATGTCAGAGATGCTGACAAGATCAAAGAGGATGCATCAAGTGTGTAAGGAACTTCCTGAAAAAAGACAACTAACGCTTCCATTACGTGGAAGATTATTATACATCTCCGAAAAGTACAGACTCAGTTATTGCAGGGTCGCAAAGGTCGGGAGTACATTTTGGACACAAGTAAGTGTACCTTACAACATAAAATAAACTGTACACAGCTTAAAAAGAATATGCTTATACTGGGAACCAAGGCTTTTTTCTGCTTGGGAACCAGCACTTCTTATATTGATTGCACAATCGGAATATCGTTCGGCCTTTTCCCTAGAAAGTTATTTATATTTCTATGGAAACAGCTGAGCAAATTTCCGATCATAGATTCCGGAAATTTCCGGAAATATACGTAGAAAAACGCCGAGGATAGGCTATAGTCTGTCGGTCTTGAAGACCGTTCCAACATACAAGGCTGTCATCCTTTTTCCAGAGAAATTATGTGCTTTCCAGCAACCTAATTATCTATCGACCATTGATGAATAGAAACTGGACCACTTACGGCCTAGATCGATATCTTCTTCTTAAATTACGTTAATAAAATGACATTAAATTTTTCTGCATGTTAAACAAAGCGCGGATTTTAAACATTAATTTTGCTCAATTTTCGATGAAAAGTATAATTTTCTCTTTGTATTTTCTTCATATGTCACTGCCGATAAAACCGGAAAACGCCCATCCGATTTGTATTTATAAACAGGGTTGGTCAAAAGGTTAGAAAATATGTCATTAAAACTTTTAGAAAGTGTTTCTATATGATATGTTACACAGATTTTCTGAACATAACTTTGCAATAGATTTGCTATTTTATACCTGGGTCCTAATATTACCCAGTTTATACATACCTATTTTAAGTTTCAAGTTCTAGAAATGTTTATAATACGAGATTGGCACTTATTATATTTTTTAGACAATTCTACCACCCCTTCTTAAGTTTAGATGACAATAAACTAAACAATAGATGAGTGTCAAACTTCTTAAACTGTACGACAGGAGTGTCCGACTGCACTGCGCCCGTAATATTTGGGGTAAATACTATTTATCAACAAAGTGTAAATTGCGTATATAGACAAACCCACTTTGTCTGAACAACAAATATCCAAACCACAATCAGCTTGACTGGTTTTATTCAAGGAAAGAGCCGTTTATTAATGTTGAAAGAACTTGTTGCCCGATCCTTTTGCTGATTTTATGTCGTTAGAGAGTCCTTTTTTGTATGACATTATAATTATGTGAATATACATGTATATTCAGCAGTAAAATATATTCAACTTAAACTAAACTAAATACATCGAAGACGGTAGAATTACTAAAGAATTCAACCGTACCGACACTGGCTCCAGAGTACTGAACCCTCATATTCTAGAATGGTGTACACGCAGCTTTGTTAGAAAAAAAATATTTAAGAATGTTCATGTTCGTGAAGTTTGCAGCCTGAAATCATAGCAGCGTGAAGTCAGCAGCACAGCAGCCTGGCAGTTTGACAGCGTGAAGTCAGAAGCTTGGCAGACTGACAGCGTGAAGTCAGCAGCCAAGCAGCCTGACAGCGTGAAGTCAGCAGCCCAGCAGCATGACAGCGTGAAGTCAGTAGCCCAGCTGCCTGGAAGCATGACAGTGTGAAGTCAGCAGCCTGGCAGCCTGAATTCAGTTTTAATTCGATACTGTATATTTGAAGTCGATTCTCTCCGCTGCAAGAATTATAGTTTTAGCTACGGTGGTCAAAACTTAAACACAGCAGCGAAAACTTTAAACTTAACGATTGTGCTAAAATTGATGAAATGTGAGTTTTAAATGTCACACAAGCCCAATATATATAAAGTTACAATAATTTCACACGCCGTTTTATTTTGATACTTTACATTTCATAGTTTCCTCCGTATTATAATTTTATCATTTTGTACAATTAACGTTATAAACAATAGTTATTTAAGTAAGGATATCATTTATAGTATAAATAAGTTAATATTTTAGCAAAATATATGATAATTAGGAATATTCAGTCATGATACATAAACAAAAATTAATGTTATTGGCGCTGTGCGGAAGCACAGCGTCAGTATTGAATAGGTTTTAATTTTGTACCATGGGGTTGCATAATCGAATAGGGAGCAGCCAACATTATTATTGTAATTAAAAACTATGTATTATGTTTGAACAAACTCCCTATAATGAATAAATAAATAGTATTAACTGATTACAAACAATACTATACCAGATGCATACGTCTTCGACCGTTAATTCAAAACGTTTGACATATTCATAGGATATTTAATAACTTTTCCACAAACTTGAAGGTTACGGTTTTTTTATTGCTTTGTTTACGGACCCTACGGCCAGATTCGTCAAAGTTCAGAAAAAACGTCTCGATAGTTGTTTTGCTATCTCTAAACATTTTGAAGTTTAAATACATGTGTTGTCAACGTGAATAATTAATGAAAACCCATTTTAATTACTACATACTAAAGTAAAATGTAGGCATTATAAATAAGACCGTTCACCTAACTATGCGATACATGGGGTCTCAATGAAAGTTATGTAAAGCATCGCTAACAACTGACCAATAGTAAAGACAAAATTAATCACGTGGGTTTCGTCTGCGAAAAGCGTCTACTGACCACGAGCTGTAGCCTTGTTTAATGGGCGTCATCGTACCATTATACGGAAGGTTGTTTTATGATTCGTTCATTTTTTGGTTAAACTGTAGTAAATGTGGTTTTTTACTTATTATGATAACATTTACATATAACATAATGTATTTGTTTTTTCCCGTTGATAGGTTGTTTACTGATATTCTAAAATGACTCTGATTCCTTTAAATCATGTTTCAAAAACATGCGCAGCGCCTTTGATGCTTTGCATCAAAATTTGTCTTGTATACGCTTTCGTTATCGGACCGGAACTGACCCATAAATATATAAATATCATATGCACTTGTATACCGAAAAAACTACGAGTTAGTCTTTGCTCTCGTCTAAATTATTCAAATCAGACTCCGACACCGCAGCATAACGCTGATGTTGTTGAAATTCAGCAATTTAGGTCGTCTGACACATCTGAAAACGTTCATTGATCCAGACACAATTAATTTTATAAGCGCCTGAGAAGAAATTTTAATGGGAACCCAATAATCTATTTTTAAACTTACAGGGGTGTAACATCATGATGTTACATGGATAACATCATTTTTGTTCACCGATGCGGTATGAGAATTTTGTATAGGGAAAACACGTGAGGTATAATAATGTGAATTTCAATCAGGGTCCGTATAATACACGGAAGTAATATACGGACCCTGGCGGTGTATTATACGGACCCTGGCGTTATGCCTGATTTGAATAATTTTGACGATACCTTTCTGGTATAGTTCCGTAAATAACATATGTAATGTAATTTTACTTGTTTAAGTTTTGTAATTTCATTGAATTAAATTTGTAACACTTGTTTATATCAATATTGTCAATTTCTTAATCTGTAGTAACGCATGACCCTGTTATGAACAGTTCTCCTGGTCACCCCAAATAGGGGCACTATAATTGATAATGGACCATGCCATGGTATCATCAAGTTTTGTAAATGTAGAATAATGAAAACCACCAAATGCATTACTTTTTGAGACCCACTGCCCTAGAATAAGACATTGCTACAGTTTTTGCAATTTCATTATAATCCATGAATTCGTATAAAACAACACCAAGATATCTGTTACTGTGTATAATGTGCAACTTTTAAAAGAGTTATAATCTAATACATGTTCTGTTTTAGGAAACAATTACATGTAGTTCTGAAATGGACTACATTTGATTTGCTACAATTTACAGCAGAACCAAATTGCTAAGGCATCAATCATGGACTGGAGATCGTGTGCACTTTCTGCTAGCACTAATATATCAAAGCTCTAGGCCATAAAAGTTTTTCATAAAAAACGATTAAAAAAAATTCCTTTTTGTTGCAAGTTTTTTTAGATTTCTTCATCTATTTCACTTGTTTTATCACGATCTTGATTTTTAAGTTCACTGCTAAGCTGCTTGGTTGTTGACTTCACACTGTCAGGCTGCTTGGCTGTTGACTTCACACTGTCAGGCTGCTTGGCTGTTGACTTCACACTGTCAGGCTGCTTGGCTGTTGACTTCACACTGTCAGGCTGCTTGGCTGTTGACTTCACACTGTCAGGCTGCTTGGCTGTTGACTTCACACTGTCAGGCTGCTTGGCTGTTGACTTCACACTGTCAGGTTGCTTGGTTGTAGACTTCACACTGTCAGGCTGCTTGGTTGTTGACTTCACACTGTCAGGTTGCTTGGTTGTAGACTTCACACTGTCAGGTTGCTTGGTTGTAGACTTCACACTGTCAGGCTGCTTGGTTGTAGACTTCACACTGTCAGGTTGCTTGGTTGTAGACTTCACACTGTCAGGTTGCTTGGTTGTAGACTTCACACTGTCAGGTTGCTTGGTTGTAGACTTCACACTGTCAGGCTGCTTGGTTGTAGACTTCACACTGTCAGGTTGCTTGGTTGTAGACTTCACACTGTCAGGCTGCTTGGTTGTAGACTTCACACTGTCAGGTTGCTTGGTTGTAGACTTCACACTGTCAGGCTGCTTGGTTGTAGACTTCACACTGTCAGGTTGCTTGGTTGTAGACTTCACACTGTCAGGCTGCTTGGTTGTAGACTTCACACTGTCAGGTTGCTTGGTTGTAGACTTCACACTGTCAGGTTGCTTGGTTGTAGACTTCACACTGTCAGGTTGCTTGGTTGTAGACTTCACACTGTCAGGTTGCTTGGTTGTAGACTTCACACTGTCAGGTTGCTTGGCTGCTGACTTCACACTGTCAGGTTGCTTGGCTGTAGACTTCACACTGTCAGGTTGCTTGGTTGTAGACTTCACACTGTCAGGTTGCTTGGTTGTAGACTTCACACTGTCAGCTTGCTTGGTTGTAGACTTCACACTGTCAGGTTGCTTGGCTGTAGACTTCACACTGTCAGGTTGCTTGGCTGTAGACTTCACACTGTCAGGTTGCTTGGCTGCTGACTTCACACTGTCAGGTTGCTTGGCTGCTGACATCACACTGTCAGGTTGCTTGGCTGTAGACTTCACACTGTCAGGTTGCTTGGCTGCTGACATCACACTGTCAGGTTGCTTGGCTGTAGACTTCACACTGTCAGGTTGCTTGGCTGCTGACTTCACACTGTCAGGTTGCTTGGCTGCTGACATCACACTGTCAGGCTGCTTGGTTGCTGACATCACACTGTCAGGTTGCTTGGCTGCTGACATCACACTGTCAGGCTGCTTGGCTGCTGACTTCACACTGTCAGGTTGCTTGGCTGCTGACATCACACTGTCAGGTTGCTTGGCTGCTGACTTCACACTGTCAGGTTGCTTGGCTGCTGACATCACACTGTCAGGTTGCTTGGCTGCTGACTTCACACTGTCAGGTTGCTTGGCTGCTGATTTCACACTGTCAGGCTACTTGGCTGCTGACATCACACTGTCAGGTTGTTTGGCTGCTGACTTCACACTGTCAGGCTGCTTGGCTGCTGACTTCACGCTGTCAGGCTGCTTGGCTACTGACTTCACCGTGTCAGGCTGCTTGGCTGCTTACTTCACACTGTCAGGTTGCTTGGCTGCTGACTTTACACTGTCAGGCTGCTTGGCTGCTGACCTTTCACTGTCAGGCTGCTGACATCACACTGGATGTTTGGCTGCTGACTTCACGCTGTTAGGCTACCAGGCTGCTGACTTCAAGCTGTCAGGCTGCTTGGCTGCTGACTTTACGCTGTCAGGTTGCCTGCATGCTAGGCTGCTGTCTTTACGCTGTCAGGTTGCCACTCGGCAAGGCTGCTGACTTCACGCCAGGCTGCTGGGCGGCTGTCAATTTCTCTGTCAGTGTTGTCCCAAAACACCTACCGGGAGAACTTACTGATAGTAAACAGTCTACCACGTTCATTTTTGGTTGCTTTTTTGTATCAAGCATTATAAAACATATAGAAAACTTTCACGGGCTGCCAGGCTGCTGGGCTGCTGACTTCAGGAACATCGATGCTTTGTGTATTAGGCTTATTTTATAAGCTGTTCCAAAGTGTTATTAAAGGTCCCTTCTTTGTGTGGCTTATAAATGTGTGACATCTTTAAATTGAATACCTTCTTTGTATACCAAAATCTAATCCATGAAGGGTTACGACAAATTGAAATGCTAGTTTATTTTGGCATAATTAGAAACCCTTTTCATTTCAGGTTTTTATGGAGCTGGCGGGTGTCCGACCAAACTATGAAGGAGATGATGAAACAAAGTCAATATTTGACATTCCAAGAATCGAAACCCATAAAACGATGAAAAATCATTCCGACTTAACCATGGAGTTTACAGATGATCGTCGGAAGCGTACAACAAGTTTTCTAGTCGCCAGAAATCCATATTCCCGTTTGTTTTCCTCATATATTGATCAAGTATTCTTGCCTACAAAGTGGAAAAATGCAGGCAAAATGAAGAAAGATAAAACTCGCAACGATTGCGGAAGTGACGTCACATTTGAAGAGTTTCTTACATTTATATCGAACTATATTATATCAGGGACATCGGTTGATCTTCATTTCGCACCGATATTTTCAATCTGTATGCCCTGTGAGTCAAATATCAACCTTCTAGCGAAACAGGAAACATTCAGCGATGATGCAGCACAGATTCTGAATTTGGTTGGCGTTGATGAAACTGTCATTGACAATGTGAAAAAAGCAAGTACGGAGCACCTCATTGACTCGAGTATTCATACGCTACTGCATCATTACATGTTGAGAGGTCATCAGGCGAAACAGGGGTGTATAACCGAGATCCAGCTTGCGAAGAAGCTATGGACAGCCTTTCAAATCCAGGGTTATATTCACAATGACAACAAATTCCCGTCGGTTTTATTCAAAAACGTGAACGTGAATCACACGGAAGCCGTCCTACTTGATGCTGTCTTAAAAGCAAATAAGAAAAAAGAAATAACACTGTCTGAGCGCAGTAGGCAACGGGAAGGCTGGAAGCTATGGTTTTGGAAAAACGTTTCCGGTGAAACAATAAAATTGGTGCAAAATGCCTTCTTTGAGGATTTTCTTGTGTTTGATTATAGAATGGATATAAATAAAATGTAAAAATAAATGTTTCGTCGCCGAAGAAGAATTAAATACAATGTGTGCACATGACTGTATCTGGTTGTTTTTTTTTTCAAAACATATTGGGTTATTAAAGTTGATTTGATGCCAACAAACATGCAAAATCTCCCTGCTCACCTTTATCATGTTTTTCGGACCTTATTTTCTAAGCTGCATCGGTGAAGATGTTATCATATGCAAGTTTTGAAAACACTTTTCAAAATTCATCCATCTGACATTATTCTTAACTCCATGCAAAGATAAAGATAATTTATGTCATGTTACCTAGTTGTTTTGTTATTTATGTAAACCATTTTATTATGAGCGCAAATGCACTCACGTGAGCAATGTAGGGACATCATGACCCTCTTGTTTATCATTCTATATAATCAAAGCACTGAAAGAGCTGATCTGACGTTCATGGCTATTCTATGCAAAAACACGGTGGAGACTCACACTGATCAAAAATCTCTTTAAAAAAGGTTAATCTATGAAAAATGATAGAGAATAATGAAAACCGTTTAGTTTTAAATGTAAAATGTAGCCTGTCATATGGCAACATAAAAGTATTCTAGAACTACGCAGGCAACACTCATATTTACATTCCGGTTGTGCTCAACACTTCAGGGAACTGATATAATTTAGTTTTGAAGTGTTCAGCAGAACCGGAAGGTGTCTATAATTGAGACCTGTATAGTTCTAGAATACTTCTTATGTTGTCATATAATAGGCTACATTTTATATTTACAGATGAATGGCTTTCTTTGTTTTCTGACATTTTTCACAGATCTACTTTTGTTTAGAGGTTATTTTGACCATGTGATTCCCTACCGTGAAATAGAAACCTTTTCTAACAGCTTCGATTCGAAGCAGACGAGAAAAACATTGTCATCTGATCAGGAGTATTTTGATCACAATTTAAAGGAAAAAACTTGCCGAAATTGGACTTCAAAAGATCCCATTGGAAAACTCTAGGTATAAATGTGTTAAAATTACAGAGAAGATGAGCCTGTTATTCATTATGACCTTCATCGATTTATTTGTTGCAATACTGTAAAGTTGGACTGGTAAATGTCGTTGAATGAAAATTTAGCGATTTTTGTGCAGAAAACTTATTCGCGAGTTTTGTATTCGCGAAAGGATAATTCACTAATATCAAATACATGTAAAATAAATCTTTCGCGAGCCTTTTAAATTAGCGAAATGGGAAATTCACGAAAATTGTGAATATTAAATCATCGCGAACACTAGTATTACCCGATCTACAGTAATATCAGCAAAAAAAGAAAAAAAAAAAAAAAAAACCTTCAATTTCTTTCAAAAGAAAACATATTCGAGATTATCAATTTGATTCCGTAGGCCACCACAGGACTTCCAAATGAGAAAAGAAATACATATGTATATGTAAGGTAACTAAGCACCCTGATCCACACGATATAAACAATTATTCCAATCCGGGTACGAATAGTCTCTCGTACCCGTTTCGAGCAAAACTTTTACAAGAAAACAACTATAAAATCGTGTTCAGACGTAAAAGTTTGTGCTCATAAGTAAACAATTATTTTCTGTAACTATGTTATACCTCTTTGCCGACTTTTCCCCTATTTTACCTAATGTCATTGTTTTTTCAAGTGCTATTCGGCACGATATAACCGGCAGTCCTTAAAAAGTTTAAGTACCTTTAGCCGCTGTATCCATGGCAGTGTGGCATCAAGTAGCACTGTATGAGATAAATGACAACCACACAGAGAAGCGGTATTCAGATATCCCAACAACCTGTCTAGGCAAAAAAATGTATAAAAATCTACTAGGACACCGTATCTAAATGTTTAAAGTTCCTTGAATTATACCGTTCTAAACCTAAATATATACGTTACCCAAAAACTAACTACACTATAACAATACTACAAACTACTATACTATATCTACAACTACTGCTAAGCTATTACTAACCTACCCCCTTGTCCGTAGAGTGATCAAAATTTTGTATACTATGCAATGCAAAAAAAAAAAAAAAAAAAAAAAAAAAAAAAAAAAAAAAAAAAAAAAACCCCCCAAAAAAAAACCCCCCCAAAAAAAAAAAAAAAAACACAAAAAAAAAAAAAAAAAAAAAAAAAAAAAAAAAAAAAAAAAAAAAAAAAAAAAAAAAAAAAAAAAAAAAAAAAAAAAAAAAAAAAAAAAAAAAAAAAAAAAAAAAAAAAAAAAAAAAAAAAAAAAAAAAAAAAAAAAAAAAAAAAAAAAAAAAAAAAAAAAAAAAAAGCCCACATCAGCAAGGCTACCCGGCAAATTCCCTTGCGAGGAATTAATGGCAGTTTAAAAGGATCCTTTAGCGCACGTGCAATGCTCACTGCATACCGGGCAGTCACGCCGACCCAGGCCTCACATTACATACTATACCAATATTGAGTTCAGACTTCGCAGTCCTCTTTAAAGTTTATATCTTCCATGAAGAAATGTTTGTTGATGTTATTGTATACAAATTGCTTAAGATCATTGTTCATCTTATGAATGAACCTAGCAATTGCTTTGGTGAAGCTCCCACGAAGTTTGACTGTACTGTCAAATTCTGCATTATATATAATCATACAGAAAAAATGGGTGTACTTGAAATCACCCAAGCTTACTTTTTCAGTGCCGATAAACATCCTGTCTCTATCAGAAGATACTGGCATTTTTTTTCATATCGTTAAAAGTGGTGTATGTTGCCCAGCACAGTTCCTCGTTCTGTCGACACAGATATGCTTTGATAACATCTTCATGGTTATAAAAATGCCCAATATTAGGGTCACATAAAAGTTCTCTTGTAATTTCTCTTACCCAGTCCATTTTGATAAAGCTATAAATTGTAATCTCACAAATTTCTTTTCAGATGTAGTTTAACTGACTGATATCCCCAACAACAATGTTGGTTTGGTTTAAGGACACCACAACATTGGATTTGCGATATTTCAATTTTATGCATCAATATTGCTATGTTATAGGGTTTACGGTATTACAACGATCTGTAATAGATTTTCAGAGTGTACATTTATTACATCTTAAGTTGTTTTATGTTTGGTTATCATATTTCTCTTATTTTACATCTATGCTGCATATGTTTACGTTCATCTTGTTTATGTGATTTGTTGATAATAAAATTAATTTCTTATAAGAGACCTATGCTGTATTCACTTTGTTTTCAGGTGCTACATTTTACTATACATGTAGTTTTCATATTACCATATTTTAAATATGTGTAATTGTGTGTTTCTATATATTATTTACTTCGGTTTTACAGTACTGCAACTCTCATAAGTGTTTATAAACCATAGATCTTAAATACTGATACTTACCTGTTTATAATTTGGTTTATTTTTTATTTTTTAAAAATTAGTTAGCACTTTAGTTCTTTATTGAAAATATGGTTAAACTATGGAAAGCCATGTCAGTAACAGTGAATAGTGTACATCTTATATTCTGACAAAAATACCTAAATTTCTATCTATTTTATTTAGTTCTTGTTAAGTTATGTTCAAATCTGTAAGATCTATGGAAAGCCAACACCTCCATGTTACAGATCGTATATTCTGGCAAAAATACCTAAATTTGTATCTATTTTATTTAGTTCTTGTTAAGTTATGTTCAAATCTGTAAGATCTATGGAAAGCCAACATCTCCATGTTATAGATCTTATATTCTGGCAAAATTACCTAAATTTCTATCTATTTTATTTATACTCAGCAAAAATAGAAACGTCCCTCCATATTTCAGGAAAGATTTATCGAAAACCAAAAGGGTTACTTTTATGAATCAAAATAGAAAAACAAGTTCATTCTTTTTGTATCAAAACCAATTAATTGCATCTGGCTATCTTGTTAACTTTTTCGAGAGATAACCGGTCAAGAGAGGTAGGGGTCAAGATCAAAAATCACAAAAACTTAGAAAGGTGTTATTGAATGTTTAGGATGGAATTTCAATAAGAAATGTGGCACATCCAGTAAATCTCGTTAGTACCGAGGGTGGCCACCATTTGCATGAATGCATGCAATGATCCTACGCCGCATCGACGTAACGTAACGCAATAACAGTGCGTTGGGCAAATTCCTCCATTCCTGTTGTAACGCCCGTGTAAGATCGCGAACATTGTCAATCTGATGGTTAGCTCGTGCTTTGCGGCCCAGCTGATCCCATAGGTGCTCAATGGGGTTGAGATCCGGGGAAACCGCGGGCCATGGCTGACGATGACTTGTTTTGCTGCAAGAATTGAGTGGTGACCCTGGCTACATGAGGGCGGGCATTGTCCTGCATCAATGTTACACCAGGATCATGCTGACGAATAAATTGTAAGGCAATGTATGTAGCACGTCTGCAACATAACGCTGTGCATTAATGTCGCCCTGTACAACAACCAAATCCGTCTTCCGGTTTCCCATGATCCCACCCCAGACCATTACGCTCCCTCCCCCAAACCTGTTCTTCTCAACAATGCAACAATCGGCGAATCTTTCATTTTTACGCCTGTATACCCGTAATCTTCCGTCAGCATGACTAACTGTGAACCGAGATTCATCGGTGAACAAAATTCGGTTCCAGTCCGCCCTTCTCCAGTTCAGATGACGTCGCGCCCATAACGCCTGGCAGCACGGTGACGTTGGGTCATTATCTGACCAGTGTACGGGCGGCGTGCCCCGATTGGTTGGGCGTTACGACGCAACCGGTTGCGAATGGTCTGCCCTGAGACACCGTATTGCCTAGCAGTGACTGTGGCTGCCCATTGACGTTGACGTAGTGCGTCAACGTAATGAAACCATCGGCTCTAGCCGTCGTTACACGAGGCCTACCAGGTCGCTGCCGGTCGTGAACAGCCCCAGTCTGCTGGTACCGGGCTGCAAGACGATCAATCGTCTTCCGACAGCACCCGAACCGAGCGCGACTACCCTAGCGGACATCCCACCCGCAAGCATCCCATTGCCTGATTTCGCTCGTTTCCAAAACTCGGAAAGCCGCGGCATATCGAAAACAGTGAAAAATTAAAGAAAAATTTAATTTTCAGAATAGCCCCTATCGCATGAATGGTACGACATGAACTGAATCAACATATGGATGACATGTATAGCGTGCACGTGCAAAACGTGCAAATGACCGTTCCGGTTACTGGCCGATATGTAAACCGTGCGTATCGGGTAAACTGTACACGATCGTATTCTGAACATCGCCAGGGTTTAAAATACATGTACATTGAACATGTAGCAACTACACAGACAAAGCTTCACCGGCTATAAAACAGGGACGTTTCTAGTTTTGCTGAGTATAGTTCTGTTTAAGTTATGTTTTAAACCTGTAAGATCTTTGGAAAATCGACACCACCAAGTTATAGATCTAAAATTCTGGCAAATATACCTAAAATTCTATCTATTTTATTTAGTTCTTGTTAAGTTATGTTCAAAACCGTAAGATTTATGGAAAGCCATCACCACCATGCTTTAGATCCTATATTCTGACAGAGTATCCAGTGTATAGGACTATATACGGATATCAGTAAACTCCGTATACATGTATAACCACTTCGGATAAAGCGAAATTCCGGATATAAGGAACAGATACTCTGGGCCCGCATTGTTTTCCTTCTTTATTTATCCCCCCGCCAAAGGCGAAGGGGATATTAGAAATGGTCTTCGTCCGTCCGTCCGTGCGTCCGTCCGATTTTGTCCGGAGCATAACTCCAAAAGTACTTGAGCGATTTTCTTCAAACTTCAACACTGACAGAGCACATTGGGAGGAAATGCAGTGTGTAAGAACAATAACTCTACCTTGCCTACTTTTAGAGTTATTCCCCTTTATCAGATTTACTTGAAAAACTTTGTCCGGAGCATAACTCCAAAAGTACTTGGGGGATTTTTTTCAAACTTAATACACTGACATAGCACATTGGTAGGAAGTGCAGTGTGCAAGAACAATAACTCTACCTTGCCTACTTTTAGAGTTATTCCCCTTTATCAGATTTACTTTAAAAGTTTTGTCCAGAGCATAACTCCAAAAGTACTTGAGGGATTAACTTCAAACTTAATACACTGACATAGCACATTAGTAGGAAGTGCAGTGTGCAAGAACAATAACTCTACCTTGCCTACTGAGTTATTCCCCCTTTATCAGATTTACTTGTCCGAAGCATAACTCCAAAAGTGCTTGAGGGATTTTCTTCAAACTTAATACACTGACAGAGCACATTGGTAGGAAGTGTAGTGTGCAAGAATAATAACTCTACGTTGCCTGCTTTTAGAGTTATTCCCCTTTATCAGATTTACTTGAAAAAAATTGTCCAGAGCATAACTCCAAAAGTACTTGAGGGATTTACTTCGAACTTAATACACTGACATAGCACATTGGTAGGAAGTGCAGTGTGCAAGAACAATAACTCTACCTTGCCTAACTTTTAGAGTTATTCCCCTTTATCAGATTTACTTGTGAAGCCAAAAAGGGCTTCAAATTAATAAATTGCCGTAAGCATAATAACTCTTCCTTGCCAACTTTAAGAGATTCCCCTAACAGTTACTTGAAGAGCATAACTCCAAAAGTACTTAGGGATTTACTTCAAACTTAATACACTGACATAGCACATTGGTAAGAAGTCTAGTGTGTAAGAACAATAACTCTACCTTGCCTACTTTTAGAGTTATTCCCCTTTATCAGATTTACTTGAAAAAAAATTGCCGGAGCATAATTCCAAAAGTACTTGAGCGAATTTCTTCAAACTTAATACACTGACATAGCACATTGGTAGGAAGTGCAGTGTGCAAGAACAATAACTCTACCTTGCCTACTTTTAGTCAAATAGAAAAATATCATACCTATACTGATAATGAACATTAATATAATTTTGCAAACCTTCTCTTCATTGCCTTATTCTTTTTCCACTTACTTGAAAACTGTACTCAGCATGACCATAACTATACGGCTTTTTAAGGATTTCCTCTCACCAAGTAAAATGTACGAAAGTACAACCTTCAGGTAACTTCTTTCCGGGCGGGGGGATTAACCATGTGTAACATGGCTCTTGTCTTATATGAAAATGCTATATGGATATAGTTGACCATACTCTGGATATACGGAACAAATTTAATGGTCCGAATGAGTTGGCAATGTACGGAATTTACTGTAGATCAAAATACACTCGAAAAACTGTCATTGGCGATCAAATTGAAATATTCAATTGAATAATTATAACAGTATTGATCTTTGCTGATAAAAAAGAATTTTTTGTGCAATATCTAAATGCGACAGCGCGACAACACGACAGACACTTTTGGCGTGTTGTCGTCCTCTTGAAAAAGAGAACAATTTCGTACTATCTTTACATACTTTGGCTTGGCGTGCTGGTACCACAATCGCCAGGTGGAGATGTGATTGTAAAATAATCGCCACTAAAGGATATCTATCGGTATTGTTTGTTTATTTTGTAGGGCTATGTTTTGAACACACATCATAAAATCGTTTCTACGCATCAGAAAGTAAGAAATTGTTTATTCATTTTTATGAGTCATGTAATAATTTACATACGCTTTTGAACGTCAAACCACCCATCTCAATTTCTCGTTGATTCTACATGTATTTTAGTTGTATGATTCTAATGGGAAAATATTAAATTTCAAAATAAACTACCTGTTTAATGGTTTTGAAGTTTTAACTTTTGTTAGGGGGGCATCTCATAAATAACCTCATAATGAAAATTTTAATACCTTATTTACGTACATTTTATGGAGTACACAAAGTACCGCGATTAATTTTAACTTTACCAGACAGAATAATGAATTTACTGATCAAACTGTTCTTTCTATTCATCATAACACAAATGTTGATGTATGTATTTTTTCATACTTTTATCATTTATTTCTTTATACTTTTTTATTAATTTGCATTTATTTTTAATGTCTATAAAATTTAAAGTAATAATCTGTTTTCATAAAAAATATGAATAAATTATACCGTGAAATCCAATAGTTAATGGCCAATTTCGAATAACAATTTTTTTCTTATTATCCTGTTATTCAAAGAGACATCAGTTTCTCTCTCTATTTCACTCTTTTTATACGATGTTATGTTCTTTCTATTGAATGATACACAGCAGGTTAACATAAAACTTAAACATGAACAAAACTTCGATCAATCATTTCTTCATCAAAGAGTGTTACGTGTGACGCGGTGGTCGGATGAAGGTCCCCGGTTTGAATCTCGGTCGGGGCACTAGAAATTTCAACTTTGTTCAGTGGTTCCTATCTATCTAGAGATGGACTGGTTATAAACCCAGAGGTATTCTCACGTGTAACGGTGTTATACACCGGGCACGTCAAAGAACCAAGGGCTTTGTTTGTAAAGAGCTATGGTCTGGTACCCAGATTCCCTTGTATTTGCTTCGACATGCGCCTTAGTGAGGAGAAATCGTAATGTTGGCCAGGTCCAGCAACCTTAATAATAAAGAATGTTATCAGAAAGTGTTATTGTTTAGTGCAATTTCAGTTGATAAATACATTTATTGTATTTCATGACATTTTTTCATTATCCCTATCTTAAATATTTGTCCTTATTTATTGGAAGTTACCGTGCTTAGTGTTGATTTTGACTCCAATTGACAATTCAGTAATTTTTGACAGACGTGAAAAATACCTATATAGTTTAAAAATCCAATTAAAGAAATTAAAGCAAATTTTCAATTTAAAAACAATATTTGCTGTTGCAACGCAAGAATGTAGGTCTATATTTCCACACCTAGGTTTTAGAACGGATTACGTGTTATGGGAGCACCTACGGGGCGGGCATCGGCGTCCACAAATATTGTCCACTTGGACGGAGCTGGTCGGGTCCAAACCCCAAGTGATTGTGGTAGCAGACGGGTGCAGACTATGACCAGATATTCAGGCTAATCATGATCTGACCAGGTTATAAAGATGGAATCAATTTCCGCCATCAGAACTTGTAAAATATATAATGTTTATTAAAGTCTCATCCATTTACAATACATTATTATAATCCATATATAAAACATAAAACAAGTAAATGGTCATTCCATGCAGAATTACAAGAGACTACAAACACATTTCACTTATACATAAAACATTCACTTATTAAAACAAATAATCCATTTGATGTACAATAAAATATTGATTATACCACTATACTATGTATGTGGGAAGTGTGGAAGTAAGGAATACTTTTCAATAGTTTGGGATTGACTACTAGATAAAATACTCTCATTAACCTTACCCACTACAAGCATATTATGATAAAATAGTATCTAAAAATTTGAAACGATGGCATTAGTCTAAAGTTCTATTCTATTTAATATTTTAAAAAACATTAACCATGCATCAGAATATTAAATTTCATCCTGAAGTCTAGACGTTACCACTAGTTAATTAAATATACATTAAAAGAATGAATTTAATAGACGATTGGATCTACCATAACCATGATAACCAGTTCCTCTGAACTTGGGATATGTTCAACCTATCACTTTCTAATATAATACAGTTTAAGAATAACAAATTTCAGTCTATACATCTTAAAACCTAAAAACCTTAAAAGTTGGCTATAATACAAATATTTAGTACGTTTTTCCAGAATTAGGAAACAGGATTTTGCAGCTTCTTTAACAATATTGCAATTGGAAAGTATAAAATTGAGCTTGTTTACATCATTTAGTCCAGGAAACCCATTGTCAACCTCACTAGCCTTGTTGAACAAAACATTTCTAGTATCATCATATTATGGACATTTCAGTAAAACATGCAGTTCACTTTCCACCCCATTGTCACACACAGGACAAATTCTATCATTTACTGCAAGTCTTTCGTAACGACCCGTTTCTAGACTAATCGGTGCGACTCCGCATCGGAAATTAGCCAAAGCCGATCTCTGTTTAAGTGGAAGTAACACTTTAAGATACTCTTCAGTCTCAAAACTAAATTTAAAATTTCTATATGTTCTCAGCTTACTATTTCTAGAACTATGTGCACTATACAGGCAATGTACATGTTCAATCCAGTCATCTAGATATTGATTAAGAAAAAATTATTTGACTTTGTTTGATAATGTTTTATGATACAAATGAACATTTTCCATATCAGTATACTCATTGCAGTGAAAGTTTATTAGCAACTCTTTTACTGTATAATGCCAGTTTCTTGTAACTTGTAACATTTTTTTCTTCGATTTGAAATTTCCAGAGCGAATGTATCTTATTTCAATTAAGCAAAACACAAAGTATATGTGTTTCTGGTGTCCGTGTCAAAATTATAATGGTTGATCGGCATGGTTTCTTTTATTTTTCCACTTTTGCTTTAAAACATTTTTCTAATCATGAAAGATATCACCCGACAAGCATTGCCAGAAATGTTTAAAGATCTGATAAGATTATCTCCCTTGAGGAGACCGTTAACACACATCTTGTTTTGGCCTAAGAGATGAGAAATATTTTCACCGTGAAACGTTTAACAATATGGTATTTTTTATTAAGAAAATGTTCTCCGAACTATGGACAAAA
Source organism: Saxidomus purpurata (assembly GCA_022818135.1). Taxonomy (NCBI): domain Eukaryota; kingdom Metazoa; phylum Mollusca; class Bivalvia; order Venerida; family Veneridae; genus Saxidomus; species Saxidomus purpurata. The sequence goes on along the minus strand of JAFMSR010000019.1, from coordinate 31,920,487 downwards.
CGAAGATTTTGATAAAAGGACACTTCTTTTATTTTAATTTCAATGCGTAAGCCTGTACAATTTGCTACGTTTATGAAAGTTGTATAAAATCAAGATCGCGCACAATGAAAGTATTGCGATGATCTCTGTAGAATAGTCACATAAATATCGATGGTTACTGTTCGCTGCTTTGTTCAGCCCCGTTTGGTCTTCATTACGATATGGGTGTAAGCATGACCTCCATCCTAATTTTAATTTTTCGTTTAATTCTGATCTCACGTGGCGATAATTTTCACGGTACGCAACGTTGTTATTTTCGCCGGCGTCAAGGTAAAGATCGTACAGTTCCTCGGCCCGAATATCCCAGACTGGGGAACTTGATCGGGGATCGAATCCTACATATGCCGTATATCTATATGATGTTGTTCTAATTGTATATGCCATAGTTTTATTTGGCCTACTGACCTGAGAAAAAACTGCTGATTTGATAGGACTAGTCGGTTCATTTACAAGTCTTAGAAAACTTACACCCTCTACGCAAGTCTTAATTTTATTTGAATGCTTAGGGCAAAGGCGTGGTGGTCGGTGCCCGGTTGCATCTAAAAGTGTAGGATAAAGGTCTACAAATTCTACTAGTTGGTCCGACTTAATTCCATGATCAGTTACTCCAGGAATGTGGAACATAAGTGGTGCCCAGGTGGACATTTCAAAAGCTGTGTTTTTACACCATTCACCGTTTTCTCCGAGATGGAATCCATGATCGCTCCAAAATACTATCACAGTATTTGAACTAAGGCCATGTCTCTCGAGCTCAGCAAGAATTCGACCAATGTGAAAATCAACAAATGTTACAGCGCTATAATAAGCTCGGCGTAATTCTAAAATTTTCCATTCAGGTAGCGTTACATTGAAATCAAGGGTAATATTCAATGCTATCACATCAGGAAACTTTCTGAGAAACCCGCAACTACTCCATGCAAGTTGGGGCATCTTATCAGGAATACGTAAGTATTTTGGCAAATACATCGACTCCTTTGGATACAACTTAAGCATAGACTCAGGAAACACAAACGGTAGATGTGGTTTATAAAATCCGGCCGCTAGAAAGAACGGTGCTGCACCGGATTTCGCTTCCGGAGCAAGCGTTCGCAGTGCCTCTATTGCACGATCAGCAACCCTTTGATCTCTGAGAGGCGTGTCGGTCAAATTATCATCCGGTATTGCCCGCCAGCTGCGATGCATATTCTCAATAGTTCTGTTGATGCGCGTAAATGGCTCTGACCAGGAAATTTGGTCATCGTGCCAAGGTTCTCGGCCGTCATGGAAAATCTTACCAAATCCTAATGTTTTATATCCATGCTCTTTAAAATACTGCGGAAGAGTAGTAAAATTGCCAGCACGTTGTCTAAAGTTCTGTTTAAACCCATGCACCCTCGTTGTATCGGGTCGGCGTCCTGTTAAAATTGAAACTCGACTCGGGGCGCACAGCGGGAGTTGCACATAAGCTTTCTTTAAAACGAGGCTCTTGGCTGCCAGTTTATCAATATTGGGTGTTCTTATATCAGGAAATAACGGCGGAGACGTTGTCCGGTCCACATATGCACCTAACTCGGGTCTTAAGTCATCTACGGACAGAAAAAGTACATTTTTCAACCCCTGACAGACTTGTGCAAGAAGAGTTAACCAAATGAAGCGTCCCATAGTTTATGCATACATCGTTGAAATTCTGCCGATTTGAAAGCATTTACACTTTGAGTACCTGAAATGCATAAGAAATTAGAAAATGACAAAGGCAGTCGATGTCATTAGTCATTAACAAATATCTCTTTTCAACACGGAAATTTATGCTCCCTCATGTCCAATCGGAACATCGCTCGGAAAAGGCCGAGCGAAAACGGAAAAGGCCGAGCGATGTTTCGATTGCCCTGATGTCATAAAATCGTCCATCAACTCATATTTATTAACAGATTTGTGCAACCATTTTAAAGATATATAAGTAGAAAATGCAACTAAATTGTAAGATTTTAAAAGTTCCTTTACTTTGACCATTGACCTTCACATAAATAGAGGTCGTGACCTAGTCATGAACGAAGCCACACACCTAAATATGGTGGCTGATTTCTGCCATGTCACGTTTTCGCTTAGCAGGGCGAAGATGCGACAAATTACTGAAAAACGATTGGAAAACGACAGTGATTTTTTCACTAGAAATGCTGTATAAGCCCCTATCGAAAAACGGTACAGGTCCTATTAATTCGCCTTCAAACATAAATGCCGCCATGAAAAAAGGATAACCATCACATGAAGTGAAGGTAATATATGCAGTTCTATGATAAAAACTAGTTTGGTTCGATTAAAATGCTGAGGGAAAACGAAGCATTTTCTGATGTAAAGTTGATTGATCTCTGGTGCTTTTTTTGATTATCGAAGATAAAAAATTATTTTGTAGACTCTATAGAAATATGCATAGACCAGTGCTAATATTGTTAAGACTTTTAAAGATACAAGCGCCGGGTTATTTCTTCGCACACCGTATTTGTACCAACTCAACAGTAGTTTCACAAGGAAGAAAGATTCAGTCTGTGTAAATCTACAAGAATTTTGGGATTAGTTCTATCCGACATAGGGACGAGGGGTGGGCTTCGGGGCCGGGTAATCCTTTTTGAAAGCGACCATTTTCTCGTTTTAATATAGAGAGTTTGAACAAAAAGCAAGAACACTCATGTGAGTTAAAAACTGCGTAAGTTATAAATACAACTCGATGGATGTATTTACGTACAATGTTTATGTATTAACAATTAAATTTCACAAAATAAGTGTTCCTTTATCATTTGGAAATACCGCTAAAATACAGTGAAATATATATTTTAACAGGTATTCAGTTTCTTTTGAACGGCGGGGAATTTCGGTGATTCAGAAATAAATCTTAATTTTAGTGACAGGTATCAAGTTTCATTTGAATGGTGGGGACTCAATACAATCTAGCATGTCAAAAAGATGTGGCAACTCCCTTTAAAACTTGAAATTAATGGGAAACGGGTTTGCTATGTCATTAAAGGGGCGCTCCTTACACCTATCAGATTATATTCTCACTGATTCTAAATGATTTGTTCAAGTTACGTACTTAAATGATAAAAATATATACAAACTTAAAAAACAACATACATATATATCGAAAAATGACTCATTTTACCACAAATAATCAACACACAGACCTGTAATAAATCAGTACCCACTCATTATTGGTACAACAACAACTTAAAACGTTGATTTTACCGATGATGACATGAATGCATACTTTAACTTTTAGGTTAAGTAATAATACTTGCAAATATTCTATTATCTATGCTTTTGAAGTTGTTTAATTTGATACCAGTTTTAGGGAGTGTCACTTTCAAACTAAAACAGTATAGATGAAAATGAAGATATCCTAAGAGGTGTGATGCATTAGTTATGGATGAATGGCAGAAATGTAACCAAGTACACGGTGATAAAAGTACCGCCACACCTCTTAGACGTTCAATATTCATCAAAAGTAATATAAGTTATGAAATACGATCATATTTCTTCACCGAGGTAAAAGAGTACAAAAACAACATTTTGTAACTGTCGCATCTTCCAGGTGTGAAGGCAGACAACTCTAAAATGTCAACCTTTCAGCAATCGGAACTCCTCGGATGATGAAGGGTGACGGAATTACCCGAGGTGTTCCGATTGAACCTTTCAGTTGAAGCCTGCGCAAATGATATGCATATGATTACAAAGTTCAAAGTTTTCAAAATAAAAATTGGCGAAAGGGGGTAAAGATCTAAACGAAATGTGAATTTTATGAATGGGGTATCAAATTCGCTCAGATAAAGGGCGTCTTTATACTATTCTCAATATACACTATGTAGTATAATGACAGAATTCTTTAAAATTCTCCTAGAGAAGGAAACAGTATAAGCACCTCTGCTGGAGATGTTATTATTATCAGGGCTTGACCCCTAATTCCTTCATGTTTTGTTATCAGTTATGTCAGCCCAGATGTTGCTTACTTGATGGTAAATATTTTTCTAGATAAAGTTGGAAGTTTCACAACACAAGAGAGATTCAAATATAAAACAGAAAAAGAAATAATATTTAAACAGTTACTGAAAATTCATTAAAAATTAAAATATACACAAAACATTTACAAACATATCAAATTTATCAATGGACAAATATTTCTATACATCTTTTTCTTTCAAAATAAAAGAAAATAAACTTTTTTCCCTGTTTATTTCTAAGATTTACTTTTTCACCTATCAATTTAGACAGTACCATTAATTGTTTACAGAGGTATTTAGCAAAAATGCATTGACTGAGTATTGATCAGTGCAGGTCATGATTAGACTGCATAGATGTGCAGGCTGATCATGATATACACTTGTTGCAAAGCAGGATCATTGGTAGATAGCAGGATAAAGGTTAATGTATTAATGGTACCAGAAATAAACATTTCACATTTAGGTCATAATTTTCGGTAATATCTGGTTGGAATTTCTTTTCAACAGCCAAAATATTATTACAATTTCTCATAAGCATTAATCATTTTTAGCTTGACTATTCGGAGAATATGGAGAGCTATTACAGTCACTTGTGCGTCGGCCTTGCTTCTTTGGTTAAAGTTTTGCCTGCTTAGTACTATCATGCACATATCTCAGTAACCACTTATGATATTGACTTGAAACTTTGTTCATGTCTTTAGGGGTATCATACAATCAAGGCAGATAACTCTTGTATAAATTCAGTACAAATTATGGCCCTTGTTTGACTTTGAAAATTTGGTTAAAGTTTTGCCTGCTAGGTACTATCATGCACATATCTCAGTAACCACTTACGATATTGACTTGAAACTCTGTTCATGTCTTTAGGGGTATCATACAATCAAGGCAGATAACTCTTGTATAAATTTAATACAAATTATGGCCCTTGTTTGACTTTGAAAATTTGGTTAAAGTTTTGCCTGCTAGGCACTATCATGCACATATCTCAGTAACCACTTATATTATTGACTTGAAACTTCATTAATGTCTCAAGGGGTGTCACACAGTCAAGTCAGATAACTTTTGTATAAATTTAGTACAAATTATGGCCCTTGTTTGACTTTGAAAATTTGGTTAAAGTTTTGCCTGCTAAGTACTATCATGCACATATCTCAGTAACCACTTATGATATTGACTTGAAACTTTGTTCATGTCTTTAGGGGTATCATACAATCAAGGCAGATAACTCGTGTATAATTTAGTACAAATTATGGCCCTTGTTTGACTTTTTGAAAATTTGGTTAAAGTTTTGCCTGCTAGGTACTATCATGCACATATCTCAGTAACAACTTATATTATTGACTTGAAACTTCATTAATGTCTCAGAGGCGTGTCACAAGTCAAGTCAGAAAACTCTTGTATAAATTTAGTACAAATTATGGCCCTTGTTTGACTTTTGAAAATTTGGTTAAAGTTTTGCCTGCTAGGTACTATCATGCACATATCTCAGTAACCACTAATGATATTGACTTGAAACTTTTTTAATGTCTTTAGAGGTGTCACACAGTCAAGACAGATTACTCTTTGTATAAATTTAGTGCAAATTATGGCCCTTGTTTGACTTTTGAAAAATTGGTTAAATGTTTTGCATGCAAGGTACTATCATGCACATATCTCATTAACCACTTATGGTAGTTATATCAAACTTAGCAATAGTGTTCAGGGGTAAATTTTGTAATAAACAATTAATTTACCAAAAATTAAATCTATAGTTATAGATTTTGACTTTTTTTATGATTCAACTTTTCCTAGTTTATACTTAATAGTTAGCAGAATTTTGTTTTGTTATACTGATAAAAGTTTTGTTTTATTAGCAAACACCCACAATAGTCGAGCTTGCTGTCTTATGGACAGCTCTTGTTTCATATTAGATTTACTTCAGCAAATAAAAAAGTTCTAGAGCAGCAAATAGAGAGCTACGTTAACTGGAGATTAACAAAAGTTTCCCAAAATGACAAAATAATTTTGATTTGGTTTAGGTCATTTTAAGTTGCTGCTTTAAAGAATGTAGCACTTAATAAAACAGCCTTCATAATTGTCACCAAAATCATATAAAATTGTCAAACGTCCAAAGTAATATCACCTAATGATTTTATATAACTAAGATAGCGTGAAAGGACTCAGATTTGCATGCAGTATACTTAAGCAGCATAATCATAATTGCATAACAATTAAAAGAATGCGGTCAAAATGAACATGTATTTGAGATGTAACATGTATTAACAATCTGCACAGTATGATAGATTTTTTGTTTAATTTTCTGCGCACATGTTTACTGATAAACATCTTAGGAGAATTCAAAATGGGAGATTTATTGCTCTCATGCTGTGTGATATATTGCTCTCATGCTGTGTGAAGCTGACCACTGACCGCTACCGAGTAATTGATAAGATTAATATTTCCCTGTACCTTACAATCTAGATTCATCAGAAGTGATAAGAATTCTGTCAAAAAAGAGTATAGTGTATAATAGCAAAGAATAATTAACTTTTACCCTCTAGCTAGATTTTCAAATAACCAGATTTGAAATAAGATCTGAAATCAGTCGTTACCGTATTTATATACATAGTCTTCATTTTACATGGTCTTTTTCCTTATTGGTATGGCAGGAGTAGTATAAACTAATAGAGTCTTAGAGTCTTTTTCAATAATATTGTATACAGTAAGGTTTAAAATATAGAAGACCTTTCGAAAAGGTCAAAAGCCAACTTAATCAGTTACGCCCAAAAAAACATGCACCCAACCATCTAAGGAAAAATTATCAGGTATGCTGCAGTTTTAACTCATCGTCAATGTGTTTGTTTTAACAAGGACGAAATTAAAGTGTTACAATTAATTTCTCACTCTGTCGGGTTTACCAGTGTGAAATGACTACATATTTACAATATACTATTCCCTCAAAATGCGTAAAACACATTTTATCTCGTGTGAATAATACCAAGCGTTATTCTCACGCCAAGTATTCGGCTACCAACACGTGTGAACGATACCAAAAACACGATATAACATAATATACATCGGGGATTTTTATAGGTAGAAAACCAAAATACGACACATATTTTTGCATTTTGCGGATCTTTTAAAACAGATCTCTTCTGGTACATGAATTTGCTCTTATTTCAAGACTTAATGGTGAAAATATCAGTATGTAAAAACAAGGTTATAATTTGAGTTTCGACTTTCCCTAATATAACTTTATGTAATCGACGATAAAACCCAGTTTTGTGTTCTTGTTGCCAAACGCTTCGTTTTACGCGACTAAGACAAGTTTTTAAACGTTGACGATCATTGAATATGAACAATGATACCTAATCGTGAAATCAGGGATACCAATGTCGTTATTGCTATAAACACACCTTTCATTCCACGCTTTAACGGGAATGGCATGTTAACAGTTCTGACGAGTAGAGCGGTTTGGGACATTATCTCAACCATAGTTGGCCTTGCCCAGAGAATTTTGCCATACCAAAGTATTTTCGACGCAAGCTAAGTATTTCCAACGCATAAAATCTAAGCCTGCCATACAAATGATTATATCAAGTTGATGTGAAAACTCTACAGTCAAGGTAGACAGGTTTACAGAAATACTAAATGTAAAAAAAATATAAGCAAAGCTGAACAAATCTCCGAGCTAGATGTACCTCTATAGTAACAAACTTTATTGTTTTTGTGACTATTGTCTGATTTTTGATGCCTGTCTTCCGAGAAAGTTTAAAATTTGATAACATGTGTTGTGGCAGGGGGTAATCCCCTTCACAGCGTAGAAGCAGATGTAGCGATTGGAACAATATATCATCAATGCCCCCTCATATTAGTTTTGACAAAAAAAAAAAAAAAAAACCCCCCCCCCCCAAAAAAAAAAAAAAAAAAACCCCCCCCCCAAAAAAAAAAAAACAAAAAAAACCCCCCCCCCCCCCCCCCCACAAAGCTAATTTCGAACTCCGTAATTTTCATATTCATATCTACACAGTCTTTAATAAATTTAGTTTAATTCTGTTGGGTCATTATAATTATACTGCAGTACATCATCTCTTGATTTTAAAACTTATCAATTTCATGCGGTTAATTTCAAAATGATTAGGGTATCATTTTGATCGAAAAAAAACAACGAATATGGTATCCAAGTGAATCGTCCGTGGTTAGGTCTCCAAAAATAGCTCTTTTTTTAGTGTTTCTTCATTTTGTATGAAAGTAATTGGCTTATACATGTATACAGAATGATAGCTTTTTATTTTTTTTGACCAAAAATATCTTTATTTACAAAAATAGCCTAAATTATGAAGATAAATGCTCCAATCTTAAAAATTCTAGTTTACAGACCATTTTTCATAGTGTTTCATGAAACTTAAGACGGACATTTTACAGATGTATAGGAAAAGGTGTGGGTTGCATTTTCAGAGCTAAAACAGTATTAAATCTTCAGTAAAATAGTGTGAATAGATGCCTTTAAAATGGCATGCCCACATACTTCCTCATGTTCTAGTTTATAAATCACACGTTTCTGGTATCGTTCACCCGTGTTTGTTCATCCGTGTTGGTAGTCGAATAGCCGAGGTGAATAAATTCACACCGGAAAACCCGATAGAGCGGAAGCGGCTTGATAGGGCGATTGTTTATTTATAACTAATTTATCAAACTTATGTGCAGTAATAAACGTGTAAGCGTAATTGAAGGGGACTTACAGTTCTATTTTATTTGTTCACTGTCTAAATGTGTCACCGGAAGGCATTTAGATTGCCTTACCGACCGATTTTCCGACCGTGAGTGCCATATTGTTCCAGCCGCGAAAACGTTATCATTTTAGACGGTGTACAGTCATCTTTAAAGTTCGACAACAATACTAAAACTGTTCTAGGAGTACTGTACTTAAAGGGGCACTCCCTACATCTAGCGGATAATATTCTCGGAACATAGATTATGTTTTCAATGAACGTAAAGTGATAAATCAATACAATTTCAAAGAGACACCTATGACGAAAAATGTCTCATTTTACAAAATTAATCAATATAATAACTTTCTGTAATAAATCGCATCCACCCATTAATTGTACAACAACAACTCTACATAGATTATCGAATGGTTTACGGTACTGTACTATATTTTAATCCGCTGATTTTATCGGTAATGACCGGGAATGCATAGCCGAAACTTTTAGGTTCAATTACTATACTTCCAAAGATTCTATTATTAATGTTTTTGAGGTAGTTTAGTTTGGCATCAGTTATAGGGCATGTCCCTTTAAATCAACCTTCAATAGGTTCAATTAAGATATGGGTATGTCGTTATTTTGGCAGATATAAACTTGCGAAACATCTTGTTATGATTATAACCATTTCAAGCAAGAAACTGAACACCAGGTTTTACAAGCTATCTCAATTAATATTTGACCAAATTGATATCTACAAAGACAATTGTGTTAAAACTGGTAATTTCTGTACTAAGAAAATCCTGAAAACATAAACCCTAATACCAGAAGCCGCTTCATATCTATCAAGCCGCTTCCGCCCGCTCCCGCTCTATCAAGCCGCTCTCGATCTTTTGGGTTAACCGGGGTGGAATTACTATTTTTGAGCCAGTGAAGGCTAAAATACACGTTTCTCTCAAAATGCATAAAACTTTTTACCGCAATGCATATCATCTTGTAATTCTTAATAAACATTAACGTGGCCACCTACCTTGAGCTTAAGGTCCAAAGACATCCAGTTAGAATCACGTATATTAACGTTCACACTGATTCTGTTTGATACAATAATTTCAGAATACAGTCCGTGTATGTACATGGGCGGTCCCTTTAGACTTACAGCTGTACTTGTGTAAACAACGTTTGATATATTTAAATAACACTCTATATATACGCACGAATAACCGTTGATATCTAATTTTAACAAAACGTTTGTAATATTTCGAATTATTGTGAAGTGAGCGCTCCTAAAATCAAAACAGGATTGTTGATATAAATTATACATCAAAAGTACAAAGTGACATGTTTTGAACAGGAAATGGAAAGGTGAGTTACTGACTTACTATAAAACTATATTTGCTTCATGTTTCTTTTTATGTAAAGCTTCGATTTTGTGATAACTGGCATGTATCCAGTTTAGTTGCACGGATAACTCGAGTAAAGAGACAGGTCGAGTCAGACAACAGCGCATGTGCATGATCTCTACAATACATGTAGCCCCAACATCATTTTCGAATTTGTTACTCGGGTAACTCGAGTAACACTACATGTCGAGTTCAACCATGCACATGCGCTTAATCTCTAATCTACCTGACCTGTGTAGTTGATCAGGGTTCACAAGGTTGACTAGAATAGAAATGATGTGCTGCTTGTACTTATTTATGTCCCCTTAACAAACTTCATTCAGTTTGTTCTGGAAAAGCATAAAACAAAATAAAAAATCGTTAAGTTTCAATTACTTTTGTCAAATTAAAGCTATGTTGTTTTTTTTAAATGACACAAGTTGACAAAAAGGAAACGATAAGGTCGAGTTATTCCACTGCACATGAGCCATTACTTTGTCCGAGTAACGAGAGTAGCTAATCCGAAAATGCTCGATCGACCGAGGTAGAATTATTAGATAAAGTATGGCTGAGGCATTTCTCCTTTGTATTTACCGTAGATATTCAAATGTGAATGTGGATGAATGTTTCACTGAACCGTAGACTCCTGTATTTACACTTTCGTGTCCAGACCATCGTCGGAACCCACGGCTAATTCATGCCGCTTCTCTCCGTCATATATTCAATTGGATAATGAATAGCCTGGGTTACCGAGGTTGGTCCGGACTGATTTAAAAAGAAGTAAGCACACTATTAATGATCAGCACATGTATACGAAGACGACATGTCGCGTATTAGACTCGCGTCCTACCTGAAAGGTCAAGGTCACACAAGTTTAAAGGTCATGTATCTGGTATATACCCACACAATCGTTCACGGACTGTAATTCTGTCTTGCATGGAATGGTTTTCAATCAACTTGGGACACATGTGTCATGGACAAGCCCCGCATCCCTAGCTTGAAGGTCAAGGTCACACCACACTTAAGGTCATGGATCCTGTATACATTTACATGGAGATAGATACATGTCATACACATAATGGAACACAGATGCGCTCTTTCTGTCTGTCTGTAAACATTGTTTCTTGTTCAGACTATAACTCGATAGGAATTGAAATAAATTGGCACAACTGTTCACCACATGGAGATAAAATATCGTGCGCAAATACTGGGCCCACATCTTGAATGTCAAGGTCACAGACTGTGAGATACTACTTCAGGGATATTCTTCACTTCAAAGTGACAACTCTTGTTTTTTATAAGTATGTCTTTCATTTCAGAATAATAACTAGAAAACAAAGTACAGAGACAAAGATTAAGAATGGCGAAAAGACAGGTCAGGATAGAAAAAGAAGATGCACAATAAACATTAAGGTGATATTGAAATTGTTCGTTGATCGCTTTTTAACAAAACAACGTTTTAATACAGCTTCGTTCTAAGCACTTAATGTTCATTTTGTTAGTAATAAGGGGCTCGCTTTCAAATTTTGGTGAAAAGTAAAGTTCTTGAAACTCTCTAAAAATAATATTTTAAAACGAATAGTCAAATAAAAAGCTTATAATATGTATGATCTATGTTTGCTGCCTCGAAGAGGAGGGTTAAAAGATTATCTTGGCGTGCATGGTGCGACAGTACACTCCGTATATAACGACTCCGGATATAGCGAAATTCTAGATATAAGGAACATTTTTTTTGCCAAAATTGTTTTTCTTTCTTTATCTTATTTGAAAATATTATACGGATATTACAAACTCCGGATATAAGGAACAAATTAAATGGTCCCATTTAACTCCTTTAAAACGAACTCCCCGCGACCATTTAAATATGTTCCTTATATCCTGAGTTTGATCTACCCATATATAATTGTTATATAATATAAAGAAAGAAAATAAAACTGGGCAGAGAAAATGTGTTCCTTATATCCGGAATTTCGTTATATCAGCCAGTATTTTTGTTTGCAGGATCTTTGCATGTTCAGCTGCGTCTGCATCTTGCTGATCTATTCACTTCATATACAAGAAAGAAATGCGACACAAACACTAGATCGTCGGCCAGTTGATTGGATCCCTGATAAGGAAATGTAGGTGAAGAATTACTTCCCCTTCTTCTTACGACAATGTTGATGTTGCAATATCTAATTAATGTAATTTCTATATTAGTGTTATAGCTGATTCATTCTGACTGCATGCTCACACATTTTGAGAAATAGTTGAGAAGTTGTACGCCAAAATTAAAAAACAGAACGACAAAACTGTAAATAAATCGATCGGGGCTCAGGGACTTTTAACGACGTCATCGTTGTCTGGTTTCCGGTATTCATTACTTAACGTTAAGCTGGGTAGAGGATTTTGATAATTCACTGCTTGAAAAGATCATTCATCAGGATAGTATCCCCTATTCTCGTTAGCCAGAGCATTCAGTATATATATACTGACAACAAAAAGAAACTGTACACTTTTATATTGATACTAAGTTTAAAAAGTTAGATTTTACTATCATGAGTAACAAAATAATCTTCCATACATTCCACTAATTTACCTTATGCTCTAATTCGATTCTCTCAAACGAGCATAAATCATTTACCATCTCTCATCATACACCTTTAACAATAAAAACAAAACACAAAGTACACTTAGGCCAGAGGGATCGTATCTGAGCCGTCACGGGAAAAATGAATTCCCATGTAGCAATAAATTTTAACGCATGAGATCAAAACATGAACGCTGTCAGGGGTCTTACCCAACGACTAGCAGTGTATTCATCACGGTGGGGAATCACATGACCAAAATAATCTCTAAACAAAAGTAAATCTATGAAAATGTTAAAAAAATAATGAAAGCTGTCCAGTTGTGATTATAAAAAGTAGCCTATCTTATAACAACATTAACGTATTCTAGAACTACTCAGGTCTCAATAACAATCACCTTCTGATTGTGCTGAACACTTCAAAAATAAATTAGTTCCGTGTACTAAAGTGTGTATTACAATCGGAATGAGACTATGATTGAGACCTATGTAGTTCTATAATACAGTAATGTCGCCATAAGATAGGCTACATTTCATATTTAAAGCTAAACAACTTTCATTATTTTTTTAACATTTTCAAAGATTTACTTTTGTTTAGAGATTATTTTGATCACGTGATTCCCCACCGTGTTCATTTCAATGTATGAAACAGACTATGCGTATGTAAAATAACAGATACAGGCTTTTTATTATTAATCTTATTTTAAAGATGTGACATGTGTCAACAATATTTCATTGCACAAAATGCTAAATATGCCAAATTCAACCCATTCAAACAAATGCAAATGAGAGCCATAGTAAAAGGTACGACATGAATCAGTACATCTGGGTAGGTTTGGTGAGTCTTTTTTTTTGTATTTTCAACAAATATCAAATTGGTCCCATATTTAGGAAGTGTCTCAAAAGATTGAGTACAGATCAAATATAAATAAGTTCATGACTGCATATAATTATTTGTTTGTATCCATGTTCTATACTGTTTTATACAATACTTCCCTTATTATTTTCTATGGTTATATAATATAGTTTATGATGTATCATTTGTTAGGTTTTGCAAAACGTAAAACATAATTTACCCAAATGCAGCATGTAATTTATCCAACTGCTACATAAAAATAGAGCCATTAATAGTAGAAAACATAGGATTTCGTTGATATGCTAACTTGATTGTAAAATAAACAAAGAGAGGTGAATTCAGAATAAAGCTTCCAAAACTATATTAAGGGGCCTTCTCTACAACGAGCAGATTATTTTCTAAAAACGTTACATTTTACTTCAATTATAGAGACTCTCTGTAATAAATCGCATCCATCCATTAATTGTACAACAACTGTACATAGATTATTGAATGATTTACGGTACTGCAGCATATTTTAAATCGCTGATTTTATCGATAGTGACAAAAAGAGATTAACATTATCAAAACGGTCATAATTGACGTAAACAATGCTTGAGCTCCTTTAAAATATGAAATAGCTCTACAAATGAGCACCCGGCCTGCTAGGGGTCTCTGCCAAAAAACACGAGCACCCGGCCTGCTAGGGGTCTCTGCCAAAACTTTTGAGCACCCGGCATGCTAGGGGTCTCTGCCGAAAAACTTTTGAGCACCCGGCCTGCTAGGGGTCTCTATCGAAAAACTTATGAGCACCCGGCCTGCTAGGGGTCGGTGCCTAAATGTCGTGAGCAGGTGAGCATCCGACAAAAAGAACATAATTATAAAGCGAAATGTCGCATTTACGAAGGCTGTGCAATATTGTGGCATTCCATAACAGATCATAAAAATAAACAAATATTTATGAAGGTTTTTCCAGTTTCATACAAGTATGGATGTATGGTTCGGTTCTAAGAAAAGAGTTATGTTCCGTTTCTTACATGACTATCTTTGCCGTTTTTACACAATTTGAAGCTTAGGTTTCTGAGTAAATATATCCTTTTGTTTATTACTATCATTTGATTAAAACGATAATTATACCGATGATTACTGGATATTACAATGTATAGCTAAAACCCGGAGTTGAGTATAAATACTTGTACATGTTCTGCCATACATGCTTTTGAAGTTATTTTGTTTGACACCAGGTATACAGTTATATACAGATACCTCTTTAATGATAGGTTTGAACATTAAAAAGAATACTTATCTTGTGATTCTCTTTCTTTCTGTTTTTGTTTTATCTCGTTCTTTAGGTCGACAAACCAGATCTAACTCGGCCCTTTTTACCCTTTGATGTCTTATACGTCACTTTTCGTACTCGGGGACAGACGTTGACTTGTTGGCTAACCTTATCCTCCCCATTTGCCTGATGTGTAGAATGTGTTCTTGTTGTTAGCTTAGCACACAGTTCATACATTCAGTAATTCAAATTGATATTTCATAAATGATATGAGTGTTGGTTACGATTTTACAGTCACTGATACACTGGCACACGGAAAAAGCGATGCCGCCACCGGTTTACAAACATCCTTTTGAAAATCCAATGCACTTAATGTGGAAACAGTTTTAATGTACTCGGATGAAATATTTATAAAACATTCCGTTGTCAAATTTGATAATTAGACGGCTTGACGATATACTCTCGGATGGCTTGCTCGACACATGTAACGCACTAAAATCACGTGCAAAGTTACCGCCAAAACTACCAACCACTACACGTAGAACACGGTGTATGCTCCCGACAATAAATTCATCAATATTTAAGCTCAGGTGACCGAAGGCTATTATGCAACTTTTTGCACGTGCTACCCATGCAACATGTTTACAAGTACAGATTGTCACTGACCGATATCTTTAGTGGCTATGAAATAATTAAATCACAGTACATTTGAATTTCACTCATTAACAAGATGCCACGGCTTCAAGAAAATGAACGAATTCATGCACGTCTGCAACTTGCATCCGGCGTCAGCGTCTCTGACGTCGCTAGGCAGTTTAACTGCCACAGAAATACCACCATGAACCTTCGACAACGTTACCGTCAAAATGAAATCGTAAGAGATCTTCCACGATCCGGCAGGCCGAAGCAATCGGAACATCACTCGACATTTTCCGTAGTTATTTCTACGGAAAAGGCCGAGTGATGTTCCGATTGAGGCCGAAGGTGACAACGGCACCACAGATAATAATAACACAAGACTTAGTGCATAGTTTCTTTTTGGTGTCAGTATAGTTTGTCTGAAAGCTCATGCATGAGAATGTATTTCGATAAAACACCGAGGAACATAAAATAATTCTGCTGTAATTTTCAGGTACGAGACACAATACGATAAAGACGTAGAAAAAAACGTTAAGAAACCAGACAAAAGAATTGAACCATATAATGTCGTAATTCATGATCGTTTAAATGAAGTCATGAGTGAAAAAGAAGCTCTAATGTATGATCCATGCAAAGATGCTAACCTTGCTGCTAATTCGGAAAAGTCTACTTTAAAACTTTTAGGTAGGTGTAATAACAAAATACTTCTAAATGATAATAACTAGATCTCCGCTGTCGCGGTCGTTTGGTTATAGACACTGTAAACTTCTCATAGGTGGAGGACCGATGGTTCGAGCCCTGCTCTCGACCTTGTCTCTTTATTTGAGAAAGTTGATAGTTTCTCATAGAGGTTAGGGTTCTCACGGAGGTTAGGGTTCTAGAACTGATCCTTCTTATGAATGATGGTTAGGTAAACTGCCCGCCTCTCATAATGACTGAAATATAGTTGAATACACATATGCACAATGATTCCTTTGGTTACTCGTAGGTTCCCGTGATAGAATATATTCTATTGGGGCAAAGATATACGTGATGGCTACACTATTCGATTCATACGGAAGAAAGAAAACTTCTGGTGGTGACCAATTACGAGCTACGATATCAAATATATTTCTAAATGCATCTGCCCCAGGAGTCGTCTTTGACCACGGGAATGGATCGTACACGATTATTTTTGAAGCATTGTGGAGTGGATCTGCTCTAATCACAGTAACTATAGCGTACACAAGGGAGGCAATAACCGCATTATATCGCATGATGGTTAAAGTAAGTGTGTTTCTATATTGAGTATTATTTAGCAAACATAATTATTTAGATTTTCCCATTTTGAACTATTTCATAAACATCTCTCGTTACAGTTTCGCCCGATTTCCGATACAACCAAATGTACCCATTTTATTAAAAAACAACAACAAGATTTAATGATTCAACATCTGCAATATATCGAGGGTTGTAAGTCCCTCTTTATTTCATATCAGCTACTGCAGTTTTGTGGTCATCCCTCGATAAACTCATATCTCATACATAAAATCATTGAATTGCGGACTAGATGAGATGAAAGAACTTTGTTCTGTTTCCTCTTCATATGCCTTTCTTTTATATGTTCGCTTCTATCTTCCGATTTAAAACAAAATGTTAGGAATGTTTTTCGTACAGAAAGACCAATTTTGCCGGGAAGATATCTTTTTCGGTTTTATAAATTATTTAAGTATAATAGTGTCAATGAGACTTTTACTGTCGTTATTTTCAATTATAACTTCGATACGGGTTTTTCACAGACTTATCGTTCTTGCGCACTCTTCATTTGTCAAGGAGGATTGTATCCGAAATATTTGGGCCCAGTTCAAGAAAGGGGACGTCGAAGAAGGGGTTGTATGTCATACCGACTCCGGACGATTACTCAGAGTCTTAAAATACAAAGATGTGTGTAATTTCACGGCATTGATTTCTGGCATGCCGTGGTATTGCGGCAAACCGGAAGATAGACGATTAGGATGTAGAGACTGGAGATTCGTCAGATATCAAAGGCCGGATTTACCGGATACCGTAAGCGAGTGCGAAAACGAGCTTTTAGCTGGATCAAGGTAAGTCACTGTTTCTTTAATTAAAGTTAATTAAATTGACTTAGTTAAAGTAGTTCAACATAGGAAAATGAGTGTGTTACATTCCTAAAAATGTGAAATTTGATTTTTCAATAATTTACAGAAGCAATTTTGAGTAGCTATTGAACCGTAAACTTATAATAAAACATGCACTGTTTCTTAATGAGCAGTAAAAATATAAGCGGTATTACTGGGTGTTTCCTGTTTCACAGACCAAATATTTCCGAGTTCTTTCACGTTGCGATTTCTGCTAGATTATATCGATAAAGTAAGATTATCGCGGAAATATTAAAATAATTTCAGACACCATCAGGCTATTTCCGAAACCATAACTGTCACGGCCAGAAGCTTTGCTCCAAAAGAAAAGAAAGTCGTCAAATATTATCAACCAAGTGTTCCATGCACAAAATATAATGTAACTAAACTGTGGTTTAGGAAGTTTACCACAGGCTTTTACTACAATGGAAAATGGAGGCTCAGACATTGTAAAGGTAAAGATCCCATATTCCTTACTTTTTTAACGTTTTTGTAACACACTTGCTTAGCGTCCACTATCTTAGCATCCCAAATAGTAAAGCACGCTGACTTGCGGACAGCTCTTCTTTTATTCGAGCTAGCTGTTTCAGTAAGAAGTATCCCGAATAGCAAAGCGCGTGGACTTGCGGACAGCTCTTGTTTTATTCGAGCCATCTGTTTCAGGCAGAAAGATGTTAGAACGTCCCGACAAACCCCAATGACAATTTGCCGAAACTTGATTAGTAAGTAAACGTTGATACCTGTCTTTCCTCAAGGAGAATGCGTAAATGTTTCTTGAAATCAGTTTTCACACATAATAATTTTATTGATTGCAATAAAATATTCATCATTTTAGAACTTCATGAGTTTAACTTCGATGAATGCTTGAGGAACAAAAGGCTATACCTATTCGGGGACTCTACTTTAAGACATTGGTACGAAGTGATGCTGAATCGCTACAACTGCGTACAGTTTACAGAACAGTGGACAGACAAAAAGTGGAAAAAGCCTTCGAGCTGTAAATGCAGCAGCAATAACTTGACGGTATTATTTGCTACTCATAGTCTACCGTTTTATGCCGGTCAAAACTGGACAGACAATAAATTCACGTTGGTTTCCATTCCAAGCCGGCTGGAGAAAATTAAAACCGACGAAGACGCGATTGTATTGATACATGTGTTCTTGCACACTTTGCCATTTCATCATAGATATTTTAGTGTTAAGATGAAAAAGATCCGTGATAGTATAGAAAAACTCATTCAAAGGAATACGAAAGTGAAAGTTTTCATCAAGATGCCGCATACATATACAGATACATTAACCGCTGGTCGAGTTAATGATTTCTTCGGGTATGTGTTCACACGAATCATTGTAGATACATTTAAAGGTCTGTACCATACCAGAAGAGTAGTGCCACTCGATAACAAGGATGCAACGCTGTCTATTAACTCCGGACCTAACCATCCGAATAGAGGCATAGTAGACTTTATGGTTAATCAGATGTTTAGTTATATTTGTGAATGAGCGCGTGTGCCATTCACCTTGGTATGCGCATGCGCAATGATTTGTGTTTAAATATATGCGCCTGATATATTATGTGCATTAAACTAGGTCAATCACACTACAGATCTCATTGGCCGCCGTGATTGACCTCCTTTTTGGCAACCAATCAAATTCACTCTTTGACTGAAACTGGCTGGAAATTGCAGTCAGGTAAATCTCTCCTATTTTGGACGCAGAAAAACACTTTTGATAGGTATAGGCATGGTGGGAGACATGCCTAGGTCTCATCCAAAAATACAAGCTAATATAATTGCTCTTATGGACGGACCTTTGTAAAATTTGCTTCAAATCAAATCAAAATTATGTGCATAAATAACAGCATTATTCGTTTGGCACTTTTGAATGACCAGATTCTATCTCTGTGTGTCTATTCGTGTAACATTTACGTGTTATCGATTTCTACGTGACATGATTATTTTATATTATGTGAATAAATGGTTGTGTTATTCATCTGTTGAAATATATTAATACATTTAAGCTAGAGCTATCATTGAAGGTGATGATTACCCCTAAATTCGATCAAAGGAATATCCCCTAATTCGGCTAAAGGAATACCTCTCATATCTAAATCGATTGTTTGATACCCCGGAAGACTTAATTGTTTAAATTTCAAATCGACCCCTGCATTATGATTGGCTACTGAGATATGTCCATGATAGCACCATTTGTATGTAGACATACGTCTATGGTCTATGTTTTACTGCTCACAATCGTTAACTATTTTAACTGGTATGCGCTTTGTCTGGGACAGTTGTTCAAATATTATGTGCACGATTATGATAGACAAAAGTTAAAAAGACCTACAAAGATTACTATATGTTTAAAACAAGGTTCTAAGTTTAGAAGTTGAAATTGGGAGACAGACACTCAGCAACTTTTATTTTTTTATCACATTGCCAAATTGGACTGAGTAACCTAGGAGACTTGGAAATCTGAACTTTTCTACACCCCCCCCCCCCCCCACACACACACACGCATGGCCATAATAGTCAGTTATGACGGTTAGCCATTATCAGAAATGATGATGATGATGAAAGATGATGAAATATGTCTATGCACAATTATAGGGAGACTATTCCGCAGACGGATATGAATTTGCATGATACTGTGTCCTTGAGAATGGTATTAGGTAGTTCAGGTTTCTAATAGGTGTGGTGTGGGTGTTGGCGGTCAACGTACACACCCTCAGTTTTGATTGTATATAGGAAGGTCACGGCGCTGATATTTCAAAGCTGTGTCAAGGGTATCAGCGCCAGTTTAGGTCACGCAGCATTTTTGGTGACAGGCTACTGGTGTAACTGTGGTCATTTGAGATACATGTATATCTTACAGCTGATCTTCGTATTGGCTCATATATTAGGTATTTTTACCAAGGATTAAAACAGTGGAACAGTATTCTAACATAAGAATAAGTCTTAAGCAGTTTCTTTGACCTTTTTCTGGGAAGTTTAACATTTGAGGGATTTCAAGTTTGCATTTGCTGTGATATTGTTGATGTGTTTGGTCCAGGATAGGTCTCGACTGTTGGCGACTCCTAAATGTTTGGCAGTATTGGAGGATTTGAGCTCTATGTAATGTGTCTTGTATGTGGGTTTAACTGGTTTTCTCTTGCAGGTTATTCTAACAACTTCAAATATGTCAAGATTAAATTCCATAGACCAGTCAGACTCACAGTTTTCAAGGGCTGAAAGGTCATTTTGTAGGGTTTGGGCATCACTGTTGGATAGGCTACGGTAGCGTCTGAAAAACGTTATTTTTAACACTCTATGGTGGGGTCATTTCAATGATGGAGTAACAAATAATGAAACACAAACAATATTGTAATAAAAAATTTATATTCCTCCGCATTTTCAACATAGGCATAACAAAGTTTTTAAATACTGTACACATAAATTATATAAATACTGAAAAACAATTTCTCTAACATCTATCAATAAATTTATCAGCACTTGTTTTATAGTTTAACAAAAGTCAGTCATGCTCCTCGGCTTTGAATGTTGTACTTCAATAAACTTCACCCATTTCTACCTAGACTTTTACAATGGGATCTTCTGATTTCCAATTTGGGCAAGTCTATTTCTTTGAATAGGAGTGTTTTAAAGAATTATGCTCCAAAAGGCTCAAATTTTAATTCCAGAGCAGACGACATTGCACGGCAATTTTGAAGGGTTATATACTATAATTAGTAGCCATGATATTGTATGGCCATTTCGAAAGGTGATTAAAACCATGATATTGTAGGGACATTTCGAAAGGTGCTTAAAACCATGATATTGTAGGGACATTTCGAAAGGTTATTAAAACCATGATGTTGTAGGGACATTTCAAAGGTGATATAACTTTGATATTGCATGGCCATTTCAAATGGTAATATAACCATGCTATTGTACAGCCCTTTAGAAAGGTCATTTAACTTTAATGTTGGATCAGTGCCGGCAACCTACAACTAATACTTTTACAAGAAATGTGCCGAGCTAGGACTAGAAATAACATTGTCACCATGGTTACCAGCTGTCCGCAGAAAATAACATTGTCACCATGGTTAACAGCTGTCCGCAGAACACATCATGCGACACCAATAACCTTGCCCTAGGGTAGACTTTAAAATAGAAAGGACCTACCCCAATGTACAGTGTTAAGCAACCTTCAACAGGTAATCAACCTTTTAAACTTGATCTTAAAGGACCAATAAGAACTGGGACAGCAGACATATAAGAAATATAAGAAACCCGACAGATAAATGAACTAGCAGTGCCACAAAAGACTACGTGAACTAACCTATGGGGCATATCTAAGAAAACTTGAAAATGGAAAAATACACACTTGGGCATATAATAAAAAGATAATGGGGGGAGAGGTGACAAAATTTTGAAAAAGAAAATTGGGGTTGGGTGGGGAGGGGGTATAAACTATATGTTATAGTAATAAACATTTTCACAAAGTTTGATTGAAATTGCACTACCAATGTGGTAGATAAGTTTCCTAACAAATTACTAAAGGACAGACGACCAACACCATAACCTTATACCTCCATTCAGGCATATAAAAAGGTGATATTGCAATATTCTGACATATCAAAGACAGACTTTACATTGTATTACATACATAAAGACTTCCAATGGTGCAGGTTGAATATAACAAAACCTTTTTAAAGCAAAGAAGCCAACAAAAATCAAATACAAATGTAATAACAATACTCATATTAACCTTCAAAATATATATATGATTTTCTGAGATATGCCAAAAAATGAAGTAAATCATACAAACTAACCAAACAGACACTTTTTCGTACAATACACGTAAGATAAATATCATTATCAGGTTTGCAGTTTCCGTATTACTGATGCACGGAGATGTACAGTAATATTTACATATGTGACTAAGGGAAAGGTTGTATTTTTTATAACTTTAAAATTTGTATATTTCTTATCATACTAAATGTTTTATATATAAATTTACTTCATTAAACATGTTATCATGTGTATATATAGCTCCTATTGGCATTGTTTACAATACTGTTAATCACTTTGAATTTACAAGACAAAAAGTTCGCAATTTTCTATCTCGGGTTAGTTCACGAGACCATGAATTCCCCGAACAAGCGATCCCATCTTTCCCGTATGTTTCCAGAAATCTTAACTTACAGTAAACTCTGAATAAGCAAAATGATTAACTGGCGAACAAGCGCTCTGGCAAAAACCAAAAGTTAAAAAAGTTATCATGAATATTTCATGATTAACAGTAATGAAAATACATTTAAATGTAAATATATGTACTGTTCATATAGGACAATGTGACAGTGATGCTGTGAAAGCATTCAATATTGTTATAATTGTGTTAATTCATTGGATAATGTAAGTGATTAAATCTTTTCTCGTGAGGATGATGATTTACCTTTTTATACAACGGCGTACTGTAAATCATGAAAATATTCACGTGAACTATATTTTCGTATTTTTTCCCCAAGAGCACTCCTTCTCGAATTCATCGTTTCGCTTATTAAAAGTTCTCCGGAAATGATCGATATTGTTTTGAACAACAGTGTGAACCAGTGGAATCACTTGTTTGTGAATTCATGGTTCTGTGAATTGACTTGGAGTTTAGAAAACGTTTTGTCTTTCGAATTCAAAGTGATTCACAGTAAGCTTATAGCTATTACATCACCATCATGCTATCCTGAATAAACAGTATCTTATGCATCTATCACTATGTACCTGTATACATGTATGAAACGTTAGTACATACCTTGCACTCACATATAGTTCCGAAAAGAACCGTAAATTATCATTCTTAGTGCCTGAATGTAAATGGCAATATAACTGCACCTTTGTTTGTCCAAATGGAATATAAAATTACTGAAGAAGACACTGTATCAAATTCATGAATAGCACGAAAATGTGTGAAAATATTGGTGAAGCTTTACACAGTGCCAGCTAAACACTATACACCTAAAATTTTATAATGGAATCTTCTGACTTCCATTCAGGGCAAGTCTATTTCTTTAAATAGGGGTGTTCTGCAGAATCTAACAACCTAAAATCCTGATCAGACGACACTGTATTTGTCGTCTGCTTCAAATCAGATCTTGTTGAAAATCTTAGGGTTGACTGCCAAACTGTTGTAAATCCTTCTTTATTTCTTATAAGTTACTGCAGTTTTGCAGTAAACCCTCAAAATTTCATCAATAGTTCAACTACATCTCTCATCTTTACACAATTTCATTTCGCTAAATATAAAATGAACAACAAACAAGCTATATCTACATAATTATACAAAATTAACAAATTTCAAAAAATGTATTTTTTGTGTACATATTTTCAGTAAATAAATATAATTAATATATCTATATAAAATGCTCTACTGCATATTTACATTATCATAAAACACCTTATGAAGGAAATTCCCCAATATAAAAGAAACAAATAAAATATACAGAGTTAACTGTATGTATGTACATTGGAAAGTTTTTCCATTATTAAAGGGACATACCCTATAACTGATGTCAAACTAAATAACCTCCAAAACATAAATAATATAATCTTTGGAAGTATCATAACTCAACCTAAAAGTTTCAGCTATGCATTCCCAGTCATTATCGATAAAATCAGTGGTTTAAAATATACTGCAATACCCTAAACCATTCAATAATCTATGTAGAGTTGTTCGTTGCTGTTGTACAATTAATGGGTGGATGCGATTTATTACAGAAAGCCTGTATATTGATTATTTATGGTAAAATGAGGCATTTTTCGCCGTAGGTTCTTCTATGAAATTGTATTTATCTATCATTTTACGTTCAATGAACACCTAATCTATGTTTCGAGAATATAATCTGCCAGATGTAGGGAGTGCCCCTTTAATGATACCTTTGATTTGTAAATTCGGTATTATTCAAGATGATTCAATTTTCGCTATAATAATTTTCGGGAATTTCCCACTTCGCTAATTTAAAAATCTTTCACATAAAATTTACTATTCGGGAATTATCTTTTCGTGAAAATAAAATTTGCAAATAAGTCTGTCTGCACACAAATCGTGAAATTTCTTGACGCGAAAATTACCCAATTCACAATATACATCACATAACTATTATGTCTAAATATCGGAACAAGTTTATTTTTTAAGTAAAAACAGAAGTTACGTTTCATGTATACAAGTGTGACTAGAAGAGTTCTCAAGATGCTGATTTACATGCACACTAACGATCAGCCAAGATGGAAATTTCCGATAAAAAAGTTGAATGTTACAAAACTGCGTAATTTGACAGTGTTAAGACGTTTTGCAGATATAAGTACAGTCTTGGATCTTCACAATAAAACTAATTTTTGTAACTCCTATCTTGTCCAGTTTTAGATGGGCACAGGTATAATGAGCACTTTACAAACCGTGAGAAATTGTCTTTAAGTTAACAACAGCATGTGAACTAGCCATTCAACGTAAATTTAACAATCATGTTAAATATTTGAAACAAAAATTAACATGTTCAAAAGGATTAATATGGAATTTTACACTATGGTCAGACCTATCTAAAGCAACCACACAGGGGAAACTGAAATAGTGGTCTCTTATGACAGGTTGTATTTTAACTCAGGATAAATTGCTATCATCTTCCATTTCAAGGGAGGAATATAAAGTGGTTGCATATGTCAGGTTGTTGCTTAACTCAGGTGTTTGAAAGGGCAGGGCTGACAGTAATTTGAAGCAACAGACTTCACAATATCTACGTATAACCACTTTCCCTTACATCAGAGGTAACATGTACTGTAACAACATTCATATTTGGTGGCACGCTGATTATCCATAAATTTGTGGGGGAAGTAATTTGTGACCTACTGACCCCCAATAAATTGCATATTTTGCTATTTGATAATACTTGGTGATATAAAGCTAATGAATTTATGTGTTTTAGGCCAAACAAAAAATGTGCTTCCTCGTCTCTTTGCTAAAAAATTCAATGTTGGCCGATACTAAGATTGTCCTTTTTTTTGTTTTTTGTCCTTTTTTGTTCTTTTCTTGATCATTTTATCATAAAAAAAAGTTTGAGGTCGGCATTGGCAGTAAAAAGTCTCATGATCGACTGGAAACATACATATTTTTCTTTGGCCTTATCAATGACCAGAATTTTTCTAATACTGAATCCTAAAGCAAAAAGAAAATTTTTACAATTCTTTGTGAAGCCTACGCCTAAACCATAAACGATAACCGAGCAAAAATATTGACAAAATTCTTTTAGTATGAGGCAAACATAAACCATAAATAAAAAGAAGAAAATGTGACATTAAATTCTCTCAAAATTAGGTCAAACCTACACTATAAACGTAAACTTAAGAAACATAAAGTGACAAAACTCTATCACAAACCATGAATTCAAAATAAAAAAATAAAAACAGAGATGTAACTCTTTTACACTGAATAAATTAAAGTATTTTGGTCTATATAGAGAGGCATTACATGAAATTAAGGAAAACGTATCTAAGGTTTAAAGCAAATCTTCGCAGTACACTGTACATTTAAATATTATATTATACAACCAGATATAAGGAAAAATGTTTTACCCTCGTAAAGTCTCAGTGAAGTGTAAAATATAAAGTGATGAAAAACACACTAAACAATATACATCAACATACAGCTGAACGTTTTAAATAAAACAATTTTAATCCTGAAATATTGAAACAGATGAGTTGAATGATTAATGGGCTGCAATGGTATGTGTTCAACATAATTTTAATAGCTGAAACGATATCAACATTCGATAGGTGCAAAATAGGTACATGTATATGCCACTCGTGAAAACACGCTTTTTGTGCCAACTCGAAGAAATTATAAAGTAATATTACATCGAAACCAACTATTAGCCTCTATTTATTAAAATTAAAAACATTTGTGCTCTATACTGTCAATGGCTAAACAAACTAATTACCATTGAATTTACTCTGATTAACCAATCAAATCAATAACAATAAACGCTTAATCACAGGTAAACTTTTGACTTAAGCCGTATGCTGCTGATGGCCAATGATTCTGCCTTTGTAATCATGCAGTGCAGATCATGATCAGCCTGTACACCCATGAAGACCAATCATACTCTACACTGTTCCCTATTTGGTCACTTAATTTTCTATGCACATCTCACTGAACAACTGAACGTACAGTCTAAACTGAAATTTTGATTGGTACATTTAAACACGGAAGTACGTGTCTACATATAGTGAATACACTTCTGTGTGTAAAATTACACATTGATCGTTTTTAAAAATTAAGTATAGATTTGTGTTCATTTTGATGCATTTACAAAAATAAATTGGTCAAGCCCGGCACATTCCGGGTGACTAATCTATTGTAGTAAATGTATCAAAATGAACATTAACCTACCAAGTGTTTAACATTATTTCTTGTAAATCAGCATTGTTCCCCTATTTACTGAATGTATAATAATAATTATTGTCGATTTACCCAAGTTAAGAGTGCAGTGAATACTGCGCTGCGATTGGACAAAAATTATTTCAAACACTAACAGTTACTGCAGTAAAAATGAGATTCTTACAAGCTTACTGTTACTGGTAATACTACTCAACTGGATGACCTAATCTTTATCTATGCATGCAAAAATCTTATTTGGCAAATGCGATGATTACATTTCAGTAATGTAAGCCATCTGATCATATTTAATTATTTCACAGCACAGCCAAGCAATTTGACAGGTTCTGTCTTGGTATGAATAATAACTATCATGTCTCTGGATAGAAGAGCTTTTTAGTGTTTTTTGGGCTTTTGAAAAATGGTGTATCAGTATGGTAGGGCTTTTGATAAATGTTGTAACAGTATGGTAGGGCTTTTGAAAATGTTGTATCAGTATGGTAGGGCTTTTGATAAATGTTGTAACAGTATGGTAGGTCTTTTGATAAATGTTGTAACAGTATGGTAGGGCTTTTGATAAATGTTGTAACAGTATGGTAGGGCTTTTGAAAATGGTGTATCAGTATGGTAGGGCTTTTGATAAATGTTGTATCAGTATGGGAGGGCTTTTGATATCTTTTGTATCAAACAGCTGGGCTTTCAATAAATAGTGTATGGTAAGGCCATTGGCAGATAATTCTGTCTTGGTATGGTAGAGCAGTGAATGAGCGAGTCAGAATTGACCACTGGTAAAATATCATCAAGCTGATTAACGCAAAAACAAGTCAATATACATTTATAACTCACACGTTTTAACAAACCTGACAAACAGTGTGGTAAAATGAGCTAATTAATTGACTGTTGAATCACACATGGTAAAACGCTTTCATGAATACTGTAGTAAACTCTGAATACGTGTTCCTGTAACAGTTACGTAATCCATTAGAAGTTAATGTGTGTTATGTTATCTTATGTTAAGTGAATCAGGTCGGTTGTGCTCACCAATCTGCTAGTGACCGACCCCAGCATCTCTCCCTTGATGCTGTGAGTGTTTCTTTTTGTGTCTTAATAGATTTTTATTAGGAGATGCCAACCTCCTTTTTTTGTTCAAAAGTTTGTAATTTTCAGTGCCAGAGAACAGCTGTGGCTCATTCTGCCTAGATAGCTACTCCCTTGTATTAGTTAATTAACAAAGGGAAAATCCATTTATAGTCAATGTGGTAATTGCCTCATCCATTCTAATAAGGTCAGGTAATGGCCTAATCTATTTAATTTAGTAAGGTAATTGCTTAATAAAAGGTTAATCACTGTGATAATGGCCTAATCTATTTTTGTTAATCCTGGTAATAACAATCTAACCAGTATGTAGACTTACTGTAGCACTAACTGTAGCATCAGTGTTACCTAACTGTAGCACTAACTATAGCATCAGTGTTACCTAACTGTAGCACTAACTATAGCAATCAGTGTTACCTAATTGTAGCACTAACTATAGCATCAGTGTTACCTAACTGTAGCACTAACTGTAGCATCAGAATTACCTAACTGTAGCACTAACTATAAAATCAAAGTTACCTAACTGTAGCACTAACTGTATCATCAGAGTTAACATATTGTAGCATGTCAATTACTTTTTCATGCTTGATACAATAAAATACTAAAGTGACTTTAGGTTCTCAGTGAGAACACTTCGTCTTGTAAGTCAGAATCTGACATAAACAACAATGATACTGTAAATATCTTTACATTTGCAAGTTGTGTACTTCTCAAATTGATTGGTTTTGGATTTGTGAAGGTTCATGTAAATATGCATATTATCCCAGATGTAGACAGAAATTTTAGTGAGGCTGAATAATTCGCATGGTGGCGAATTTGCAAAAAGTAGCGAAGATTAAAACCTTGAAAATATGAGGACATTTACAGTATTTCAATAAAAAATGATTTTGGTAAAAAATAGGGCATATATCAAATAACAGTGAAGCAAATGGTACATGCAGGGATATAATTTTAACAGATGCCTAGTGGCTACTAACGAGTGGAATCGGCAATAAGTGAGCCCATTTTACCAGAAAGTTGCCTAGTCGGGCAAGTGGATGTTTGTTGTTTTAACTTTTGTTTTCATAGAGCAAAGAAAATGCTTTGCCGTGATTGGTTTTAAATCAATACTGTAATTCTTTAACTGTCAGATTCTGTTTTATGCGTACCAGATCACTTTCATTGCAGGTTTGACAGTATCAAACAGCAAGCATTGAAGTTACTCTGATGCATCAGCTCAAGGTCAAACATTTATATTTCTTAATCTAGGCTACTCAATTGCAAAAGATAGTTTAGCTTATACTATTCATTTAGCTTGATTGTGAAGCAAGCTTGCATCTTATTGAGTAACTCTCGGGTCCGCTTCCTGGAAAAACCAGTACTGGTGTCATGTGAGGGGATATGGTCATGACCCCAGTGGGATTTCAAAAGTTGTGAGCCTGACTAGCTTATGGCATTTCAAAGTTAATTTATATCCCTAACATGTTATGTTCCACGTAGCATCACTGTGACTCAACAATGCCTGGAATGCTATAAACGCTGTTACGTCTTGAGATACACGTTCCTATCACTGCAGAGTAACTACGTATGAGGCGAGTTCCATTGGTTCCAGGTCCAGTAACTCTGTCGTTTCCAGTTCATGTTCCTCGTACATGAGGGTCAAAGACACCTGCTGCGCTACGTCCGTCTGGATTTCATTGAACATGCCTGCTAAAACAACCTGTTAAAAGGAAGGGAGAAAACTCTTAACGTTAACCTACAGTTCTCAATGATATTGTATTTTCCTGGAGAAAGAATATGAAAAATGTCATAAAACTTTGACTTACAATCAGCATTCCTAAAATTTGAACTGCAATCAGTGTATCTAAAATGTCCATTAAAGTTTAAACTCCAACTAGCATACTTAACATATTGATTAAATTTGCAACCAGCATATCTAAAATATCAGATTAAAATTCGAACTCCAACCAGTATATCAAAAAATGTCAGATTAAAGTTCGAACTGCAAACAGCATATCTAAAATGTTAGATCAAAGTTCAAACTGCGAACAGCATATCTAAAATGTCAGATCAAAATTCGAACTGTAACAGCATATCTAAACTGTTAGATCAAAATTCGAACTGCAAACAGCATATCTAAATTGTCAGATCAAAATTCTAACTGCAACCAGCATATCTAAAATGTCAGATCAAAATTCGAACTGTAACAGCATATCTAAAATGTTAGATCAAAATTCGAACTGCAAACAGCATATCTAAATTGTCAGATCAAAATTCAAACTGCAAACATCATATTTAAAATTTAATTTCATTTAAGTTTAACCCGAATTCAGCATGTCTATATTTTTATTAATTTGAATCAGCATACCTAAAATTTGAACTGCAATTAAAATATCTAAAATGTCAATTAAAATTTGAACTGCAATCTGCAGATGGAAAAGGTTCTCAAAATTTGTATTGCAAAAGCAAATGTCAATTAATTCTACTGCACAGCGCCTTAAAGCATTTTGAACTTGTTTTTGCCAGTGCCCCAGATATGTGCTAAGCAACAACCCAGATGTATGAGATAACTAAGAATTGAAACCACACATAATTCAACTTTAATAGAAAATTAGTGAAATAGACTAAATGACTTACCTCCCCTGATGCAGCTTTACACATTAATCCCTTATTGGGAAAACTGCAATCTATACCCAGTCTATGGAGGAAGAGCGCGGCTGTACTCTTTGGAACCAGTCTATCTGGACCGTCATCTCTGTTTTGCATAGTTCTCAAGTTAATCATATGAACATCACAGGGCAGTTCACTGTGCATAGGAGAGAAGTCTGATTGCTTCGGGAATGTCTTAGAATGTTTATAGTGAGCAGGTATCACGAATACTGGATGAATGAGCTGTAACGATGTCTGATGTCCTAAAAGCGATGGAAAAGCCGTCGGTCTGCTGTTATCCTGAAAATTAAAAAATTTCTTCATTAATCCATGTTGCATCTGTGAAACTATTTGAAGGTTGTGGGTGGAGCGGTAGCTAAGTAGTTAACGCTCTGGACTATCAGGTTCACTTGTTGAGAAATCCCAGGGTCAGCTATATAAACAATCTTAATAAGAGATATTTGTAGGCTTCATATTATCACAGTATTCAGAAGGGCTATGTATTTGTCTCAATTTGCATTTTATCCACATTGGGGTTCAACACAATGTTGTTTATGGGTGGGGAATATGTATAGTACCCTTTTCCCGATTTGCATTTTTCTGTTGTAAAAATCTAGGTAAAGATGGGTAAATCCTGAATAACTTACGTATGTTCCTTTAGTCCTGGTCTCAAGCAGAAGTTTGAATCTACTAGGGGTCTGCTTGCTGTCTGTGACCCCCTGACCAAGGCCTCTGCTGTCATCTTGATTTAATCTTCTATCCAAAAATACATCCATCACACCTGAAACATCGTTTTAAAACAGTGATAAACAAAATAAGGTCATGCTTTTTATATCTTAATGGCATGGATATAGATGATAATTGTTGGTTTCCGTGTAAGATCACGCTATAATTTCACCGAGTGGGCACCAACAGTGATAACAACTTTGAAATTAACGTGATTATACAACGATACCAACAATTTTTTCTGTTTATTTTATTGGTTTAAACTCTACTTTGATTGAGTTGGTTTCTATAAAACATTGAAAATCGCGGGAAACGTCATAAAAAAACTTAGCATAAATGACGTCATTTTAAAGACGCCATCGTCGCATGGTTTCTAGCATTAATTATGCTCGTCATACTTTTTTAAGTAAATCCAGGTTAAAGACTGCAAAAACAGTGAAAAATAAAAATGGTAATCCACTGTTTCAAAACTGTGGATTATCACTTTTATATCATAGAGAAAACTCTATATTTCACTGGAAAACATAAAATAAAGTACTTAATTTGCTAAGATACAGTTATAATAAATTTCAAATATCAGTGCTAAAAAATGAAAGCAGCAATACATTGGACATCAGTTATGGGTCTCATCCGAAAAAGCAGCAATCTATCTCTAAAACTTACGACCATATATACATGTATAACAAACCTGGTTTCAGATTTGAGAACCCTAGAGAGTTAGCTGACAGTATACTAAATCTGTGTTTATCATCTTCTATAAATGCCATTGTAGGCATAGGGTACACGTTGCCTTGCACCGTCAGTTTGTCATAGGTCTTATGCTTCTGCATCTGTAAGTAAAAAAAAAGTATAAAAACTAACGTAGGAGTCTCATTCTTGTACGCATATGATTTCTCATTACAAAGTACTGATTTATACAAATTTATTTACTCTTGACTGCAAAACAACTTGTTTTAATCACTGTTGATACTTCAGATGGAATCAACCTCAAAGTTTCGC
The DNA here is from genome assembly GCA_022818135.1 of Saxidomus purpurata. Lineage (NCBI taxonomy): Eukaryota > Metazoa > Mollusca > Bivalvia > Venerida > Veneridae > Saxidomus > Saxidomus purpurata. The sequence goes on along the minus strand of JAFMSR010000019.1, from coordinate 31,888,112 downwards.
AATGCACTATGATATCAACTATATATAACTGCATTCTGACGAGTACCTAATGGCACAGAGACTGGCTATTGTTTCACTGAGAGCATACTTTACTTATAATTTTGGAACTTTCCAAATAAGTGTATCTCTGTAAAACAGACTCTGACAACTGAAAACCAAATAAAATTTAATCCTTAACATAGCCCAGTCTTCACATGTGGCTATTAAGTGCAAAATGAATAAACAATTCTGTACCTGGAAACCATTCAAATCCGTGTAGAATTCTGTTTCTTTGTTTTGTACATCTGTTGTCACTCTAACAGCAATCTCTACATTCCTTGTTGAGGTGATGTCTACAATGTTCTGTATATCCAACGATAAACCATCAATTCCTGTGATGTAATAGAACAGTCCATTAGTTTTCTTGGGTACAATCACTATCACTGCTATGTATAGGATCATAAAATCACTCATTGTGCAGTGAACACTTCCTGTGATAATTTTTACACATACAGCTCTTAATTAGCGCTAGAAAATGTCTATTTTTAGAAAGTACCCTAAAAAAAAAAATTTAAGGAAGTACACCAGAAAATGTCTATCTTTAGAAAGTGCAAAAGGAACTGTCTATTTTTAGACAAGTGCATTGAATGCCTAGTTTGTACATAGATAATGACACCAGAACAAATATATTTTCTAGTAACTGCATAAAACAAATGATCCTCTAGCAGGTCAATTTTATGACCCAAAGGCATCATTTGAACAAACTTTGAAGAGGTATTCTAGGAATGTTGCATGAGATTATCTATGCTCTAATGTGTTCAGGAAGTTTTTAAAGTTTTCCTTAAAGCTAAAGCTTGACCCCCAAGAAAAATATTTGACAGTCATGATTTGTTCAATCTTGGGGGAGTTACACTCCACTACTGCCAATCTAGGTTCCAGGCCTTTGCTTTTAAAGAAGAAGGTGCCTCCTTTAAAGTTGTTTACAATGCACTGTTACACAATAAGCTAAGTGAACCCCATGTTAGGTAACATTTTAACAACAGATGAAGTCAACAATCTGGAAACGAGGTCCACTAAAAACCATGCTACATACTAATAAACCTATTTTCTACCTTGATGGTTTGTACAGTGAACAACATGGTTGACCAGTTTTTCCTAAACATAAACCTCTGTAATACTATAGTGACCTTGCGGGATCAATTTTGACCAGGGGTCGACTTTGTCTTGGCAAAGCTCAAGCAAATGCAACAGGCCAAATATCTAAACTCAGGCCTTGTGGTTTCAGAGAAAAAGATTTTTAAAGTTTTTCCTATATAGCCTATGCAAAACTAAGTGTCACTATCAAATAATTTTAAACAGTAATTATATATTATCTTGGGGGTCCACTAGACAATGACGAAATTCTTAACTCTACTGTGGTTTAGAGGAAGATTATAAATCTTTCTATTGATGTCATATTTAAAATAAATTAAGGAGGTAATTTTGACAGGGTAATTTATCACTTGTGCCATTAACAATGTAGTGCCACCAGCATTTGGAGCTAATACCTTGTGGCTTCAAAACAAGATTTTTGAAATAATTCTATTTGTTGCAATTAATAATTAAAGTTCTGCATGGAAGCTGGAATTTGTCAACAATTTCAAGCTTCATGAAGGAACTTTCCAGGTTTTATCAACATTGGCCTAGAGGTTTTAGAGGTACATGTCATTTGAATCAAAATGTTGAAGGACGACGGGACAATATCGATAGAAAAGCTAACCATACAAAGATTTGAGCTAAAAAGGCATCATTTGTTTTTTATTCTGGGGCTTTGCAGAATTAACAGTGTCAGATCTAGAGATTTTAATGTAGCATATCAGCAAAAAGTTAAGAATACATGATTGTTCTCTACTGTTCTCACACCTTGGCTTTAACCTACCTTTATAAAAAGGTGCCTCCACTTGTTGTGTAGGTAAACTGCCCACTTGCACAATAAGCAGAAACACTTTTGTAACATATGGGTAGATGAAGTCAACATCGGAAACAAAAGCTAAGTACTATTATTTAATAGATGTATTTAGTTTACCTGATGAATTGTATAGTGACGGGGACAGTTAAAGTATACATGCACATTATTATTGGACCTTGACAAATAAAGCTGTCCACTAGGGGGACTCTTGTTGCAAATGGCTGAAAAAAAAACGAAATTAAGCTCATTTGATAGTACTCTTGTTGGCAACCGGCTGGTAAAAAAAAGGAAATTAGAACCATTCCTGAAATCCTTTAAGTTATATTGCCCTTCTTGTCATATCAAATAATTCTAAACAGTAATTATATATTTTGGTTATAACTATGACAATTATTATTATTGTTGAAGTATAAATCATTTATTGATGTCATATTTAAAATAAATTATGGAGGTAAGTTTGAATGATATTATTACTTTAACAATGTAGAGACACCAGCATTTGGAGTATTAAAATCTTAACTCAAGTAAAACTAATTCTTGTCTGACATCCTGGTAGCCAGCAAGTTTCACTGTACAGTAAAACTTGTTCAGGTTTGAACCTAGTTTAAGGTACATGTATCTGATGTTGTAAGTTGAAGGAGAAATTGCGACTTAAAAATAAAAAGATTTTACTTGTTACAACCACTTTATTTTTTATCTGGGTCTGATGCCAATTAACAGAGCTTAAGTTATGTACATATACAGTATAGATACTTGTACCTACCTGACTATAGTTAGGTAAACTGCCCATGCTATAGTTAGGCAAACTTGCAAAATAAAAGTTAGGTAAACTGCACATCAGGGTACGACAGCACATTTTCATATGGGTACAATAAATCCCATGAAACACAAACTGAACCATTACTTGATAGATGTTTAAAGTGACATTATGGGGTTTTTTGACATGTAAAAGTCTTGATTAAAATGGTGATTCAACAATGGCTGAAGTGAAATAATTTCTCTCAGCTTGTTTCCAAACTCAATCCCGCTCGGTCTTTATAATTTATGGAGGTGGTCAACTTATGTTTTTCTTTATTTTTAAATACAGTTGACTCAATTTAAAGCTCAATTTCATGGGACCAGGCTTTTACTTCCCTTATACCGAAATTCGACCAAACAGCAGCGGCTTACAGTCCTTTAATTTTATACGATTTTTTATATGGCGAATAGCACTCAAACTTCCATATTTTCAATACGGACAATTATTTGTATTGATTTTATTGATGCAAATGTTCCTAAATGCATTTGACCAAAAATTGCTTTTTTAATTACTTTTATTTTCCATAATTATACCCAGTAATCATTCAATAAAGCATATCAAGTCACATCTACATACTATTGAATCTGCCCTAGGGGAAAAATTACGCATTATCGGGTGAAAGTGAAAGCTGTCACGGGTTCTTTTCCAGCAGTATAATCATTCGGTTCATATTTGTACCTTTGAAGAACAGCATCTGGCAAGTACGACAACACCAATCTGTTACCATTGTGAGCTTTTGATACCTTATGTCCAAAATGCATCTTTTTTGCTTAAGGCCCATTCACTATATTTTCATTTAATCTCTTTAATGAATAAAGTCTTTAAAAGTAATTACTGCGATTTTTCATCATTAAATACATCCGGCAATTACAAGTAAGTTCCAACTAAAACTGTCAATCCATGAAAAATAAACAACAATTTCATTACGTAACAGGTGTAAATTGGCATCCGGTACCAGCGTCTCACTAATCTTGTCTTCTGACATCCAGGTACCAGCAACTTTCGCACTGAACAGTAAAACTTGTTGACAATACATCCTGGCCAATTTATTGACTGGACGTAAAACATCCCTTCTGACATCCGGTCCGAGTTTTCCGGTATGTCAAATTTTGTCTGAATAAGGAGTTAAATTACATACATAAGTATGTAGGGGTTTGTTGAATGGACTTGAGAATTTCTTGCAAAGGTGATTCAACAATAGCTGAATTTTGCAAGGATACTGTGAGCTCATTTGTATGCCATGATGGGCTTTAGAATTAGGTAGTAAACTTATCTGTTTATATTTTATCATATATCATAAATAAAGTAGATTTTAGAATAACTTAAGCTAAATATTTATACATGTTAGATCTTCAAAATAATCAAAGAAGTACTGAAAGTATTACCTTTAACAAACCGTTTGACCCAGAGAATGTTGCTTTGAGACGGGGGCTTTCAAGCGTGATATCCGAGCCTTGAGCTTTCTCTATAGCAAACGGAGGCCTGGAAAACAAGACCGAAATGTACATCTGTACATCACAAAAAAAGGCAAAATTCAAAATTTGATCAAAATAAATATATTCCTTAGTATATGGTGAATGGACATATAACATAATAATGCAGTGTCCAAAAATTAAGGTGGACGTTGCAAAATTTTGTTTAAATAGCATTGCTGAAATGGCAAAGCTTACATTAAAAAGTGGACCAATGAAAATAAAGCAGACAAAATGGTCTCTCCCACATCACTAATTTAAAAATCTCACGAAAGATTAATTTCACGAAGATATATTATTAGAAAATTATCCTTTTGCAAATAAAAAATTTGCATATAAGTCTGTCTGCACACAATTATGAAATTTTCATCACACAAAATTTACCCAATTTACAGTAATCCAAATCAAACTAATCAAAACTTACACTTTTGCGGCTGCCAGATTGTCAGAGTTGAAAACAAGAACTGATACCGGAATGTTCCAAGGATTCGTATTTGCCGGAACTCTCCGTACTGTGTATCTTACAATACCTAGTGCTGGAACTATTAGCCTGAATGAAACCTGAAACAAGGGAAATCACTCTACATAACAAGGGAGATCACTCCAAAAACAAAGGGACACCACTCTAAAATGAAAGTAAGCCAGTTTCAATGTAGGAGCACTAAACTTTTCATAGTTAATACTTTTAGAGCAGTTATATAATAGTATTTCTATAAAATGGCCTTTTTATACTCAGTAGTACTGGTTTAATATCATTAATTTCCCTGATAGTCTTTAGAAAATAACATGGCTTGAATCAGTACATGATTGGTTGCAAATTAAGGCAGAATTACATTAGAGTTAAAAAATTTCATTTAGCCTCATCTTTTATAATAATTATAATAATAATAATGATAAATAATAAAGTCTTTATTTTAACGAGGCTGCATATTTGCCAAATCAATCTACCATATGGCCATCTTTTATCTTTTTAATATAGTTCTTAAGCCAGTTTACCTTGAATTTGTCTTTTGCGATCAAATTTTCTTCTTCCCAGAATGGTTCCACTTGACTGAGCACAGTTTTATCATGCTGATCTTTTACAATCACATCTGGACAGCTGACGTATATCTTCACAACTTGTTCCCTGCTCTGAGCCAAGGAGTTGTAGAACATCACTGGCCTGGAAAAATGGAAGAAATGATTAAACTGGTTCCCAGCAATGACAAAAGAAAAATGACATATGATGAGCCTGGAAAAAGAATATTTGATATCACTTATTCCCAGTCAAGGCAAAAACTTGGTAAACTTTGCCAAAATAACAAAGGGCCATAACTTTGATAAAAAATAGTAACATTTTTTCATTCCAAGCAGCTGGGTATTACACCAAGATTATAGCAACCAAAATAGACCTTGTTTAACTGTACACAATGGTACAATATCACCCTCAAATCGGTAGTAAAATTTTACTTTTATATTATCTCATGACACTGATTCGTCTGTAAACAATTAATAAAATTTACCTTGCTGTTACATCATTTTCTTCCCCAAGTTGTATGACAGTTTTCTCAGGTAAAGCATCATGTGCTACTCTTGTTTCATCCTGTAATGAAAAATATAGTATCAGATAAAAAGAAGTTCCAAAAAGAAATGTACATATATGTAGTTCCTGATAAGAAGTAGTTCCTGCAAAAAGAAGTTCCAGGAAAAAGTAGTTCCACAAAAAAAAGAGTTCCAAATAACTGTTGCTCAAGAATCTTGCTGCAATGATTTTCAAATCTTTATGCTTTTTACCTTCCCTTTTAGAACCGATTTCATTGCTCTTCATTTTTATATGCAAAGCCATGTACTGTAAATTTGGCATTTTCTTGCGACGAAAACCTGTTAATTTGTAAGCAGACGGCATCTTATTCATGAATTCTCATGTGAATAGTCAATATATGTGAATCAAACTTTGAAAGGAAAATTTAGTTAAATCAGTAGTCTGCTTCAGCCAGCATGATCAAATGGCCAAAAAGACCTTATCTGAAAGGTTTCTTTGTACTTTATTATCATGTCTACTTACAACATTAAACCAAGGGGCACTTTCATCAAAACTGTATTCTGACTTTGTATCCAATGTTAAATATGTTGCACATTCCTTGATGATCAACTTTGTGTCCCTCAAAGACTTCAGTAGCCTGAAATAAAAAGATTATGCCAGTCACAACAAGATACGTGTTTTTGATTTTGTAAGACTTCAGTAGCCTGAAATAATGAGATATACCAGTCAAAAGTTGATACATGCAAGTATTACTAACAGGATATTTTCATTTGTAGGACTTCAGTAGCCTGAATTAACAAGAAATACAGGTCACAACAACGTAACTAACTAATTGCTCCCTGTACCTTCCAAATGTTTGGCAAACACCCTACCTACACCTTATGGCTTTTCCATTATTTAGTGCAGGAATGTTATTAACGTAACTTATGATAAAACACAGACTGCTGACAAAATGGCAGAGGCAGAACTATGCATATGTACAGTACCTGTTTCCATAGTCAGCGACAACAAAGTCCTTGGCTGTACCAGTTATACCATCGTGATGCTGAAACAATCCCAGACTTCTTCTTGCCTGTATCAGTTTGTCCATGAACACAGTCAGCGGAAAGTTGCTTTGAGATTTACGCCTTACTGTTGCCGCGGTCATGGAAAACAGAATTTCTGCAGCACTAGAGAAAGAAAAATTATGACAGAAATTAGATTATGTTTTTGATAACTAACCAATGACAGGCATGATAATCAAAAACACAAAGCCTATTGTTAAACTTTACATGCACACACTTGAACATGACATATATTTATTCCTTTTATACGTATTGAAGAAACAAACATCTCTAAGATGCACATTCTGAAACAACATACCGCAGGTGGCTTTCCATAACTCTATCCAGATTTTTCTGGAAAGGTCTTGAGGTGAAATATCCGCTCCAATAATGATCATCTTTGTCTGCATACGTGTAAAAATCTCCAGATAATGTTTGGAAAGATTCTGGTTTTTGTCCTGGCTTCACATTAAATTCATCGTATATTGAGTTGAAGTAGTCAGACAGGGTACCAAACTGAGCCTGGAAAGGTTAAAGGCATAAAACCACTAAATTATGTTTTTGAATGTATTTCTATGAAAAAGACATGTCTTAAAACTAGACAAAGAATTGGAAAACTAAAGGTGATGAACATCCCTGTTTGCCACATCCTGACAGTGTAATGTCTTTTAACCTGACCTAATGTCCACATGTGAATATTTTATTATTCAATTAATATATCAATCAATGAATTTCTCCATCAAATCAAGAAAATCAATCAATAAATTGATCAATTGAATTAACAAATAAATAAATTAGTCAGTCTGTCAATCTATCAATGAATCAATCACGTCAGTGGATCAATCAATTAGCATACCAATGAATCAAATCAGTCAATTAATCAGCTTATCAATGAATCAATCACTTAATCAACAATCACCATCTATCAATAAAATGAATCACTTAATCAACAATCACCAGTCAATCAATCAATCAACAAATCAGCTTATCAATCAATCAATCATTAATTTTGTTAATCAATCATTTACGAAGTCACTCAATTACTTTTCAGTTAATAAATCAATCATTCCCTCCCATTTACCGTAAACCACTTCTTCTCTTACCTGAACTCCTAGTTCTGGATGAGAGTTGATATACTCAAACAGTTTCTCGTAGTTTACATACTGTTTGTCCCATTCATCCTCTTTGTCGTACCTGAAATCATCTCCGAGTGGGGCGAATACAGAGTTACTGCGATACAGTGTCGCCTTCTTCTTCCATTGGTCAATGATCAGGTTGGCTCTGAAACAATTAATTTGAGTATATATTGACATTACTAATTCTGAACTTAATAACTGACATTACTAATTCAGAAAGTAATAATTGACAGTACTTATTCAGAAAGTTATAACTGACATTACTTATTCAGAAAGTTATAACTGACATTACTTATTCTGAAAGTAATTACTTACATTACTAATTCAGAAATTTTAGATAGCTGATTCTTAACCAACATTAAAGTAAAGGGAAGCTATCACAAAAGGTCATATGAAGTAGACCACTCAAGCTGCAGGTTGTAAGTTTGAACCATGCATGGATCTCACCATCATCAAACATAAATTAATCCATTTTCAAAATTTCTTTTATACGAAGCTAAACAAATTCAAAGCCATAAAACGTAGCAACATAGTAATACCATATTTTATGGACGAAACATTTCTAACTATCAAGGGAAATAACACTAGTGGTCATCATTTACATATCTGCAGTGTTCCAGCTAAGCCTAAATAGAGGGGCGAGGCGCCCTGCCCTTATTCTGCAGCATCCTGCCTTTTTTTAATAGCGCCCTTTGCCCTTTTCATAAGACAACTTTGTTGCCCTTTGTGAAATTTTGACAATGTACATCATTAAGCGTGACCCGTCGTAAATAGCAGCTGTTTTCCTGCCTAATTGACACGTGTTGATGAACTAATCGCATCCCTTTACAACATTTTCCCTGCCTTACCTTTCAGCAACATTATTATCATTTATAGGCTGAGGAGGGACTTTCCACGGACAGTTGTACGAGGATCCTGGAAGACGCCTGAAGTCAAACTGGCAGCAAACGGCAGGTTCCTGGTCCGCAGGTGTGTGGGACATCATACGAGTAGAATGGCATCATGTGACATAACATATCGGTGTTACCATGGTGATCTGTAGTAACATAAAGACGTGATTACTGATTAAGTCGTAACATGACAGAGAAAATTACGACCAATGAAGAAATGATAACTATTACTATTATTTTCTATATGTCACTATCTACAACAAATATTTTCTATTGATAGACCAGTCTCACCATAGTGCTTGACTGAACTTCCTGATCTGTCATCTATTTTACCATTATTGTAAAAAAGATGGCAGACCAGTCTGACCAAATGGCCAGACTGGACTTCAATTTCTCAAATCAATTCAGCATAAGAAAAACTGGTAAACCAGTCTACCAAGTGCTAGACTGGACATCCTGTTTTGTTTACTATTGTAGCACTCAAAAAAAAGATGTCCTTTTATTACCCCAAGTTTGTCTCCACATGAACTCCAGGTTTCTAGTTTTGGCAAGATGTTTCTTCAATGCATAGTGAACCCTCTGTATAAGCATGTTATTTAGTCCAGACCTCCGTAACAGATAGGCCATGGTAGGAGTGTGTCCAAACGGATCTATAGCCCAACCTGCTGATGGTTTGACACCTGAAAGGCAATAGTTGCATAATACAAACCTTTAAGCTGAGTTTCAAAGCCATTTGTCACTTTGTTACCACAATACACATGCATGCACTAAAACTTCTCCCTAAAAAATGGCCAATCTCTCTCATTTTTAAGACAAATCTCTCTCATGACTATCAAAAATGGTTAACAAGACAGTTAGACCTATCAGCTGTGCGGACTGAAATAATAATGTCCACTGCAAAATGTTTGCCAATATAAAAATGTCATACAACTTTCACTAATTTTTGTAGTAACAGGAGGTGCCAAACTAATAAAAGCAGGCTAAATTATCTGATATCTATATTATTCCAACAGCATCTGTCTGCAAAAAGGAAGTCTTAACATAATGAATTCAAGCAGTAGTGGAGATAAAGGGTATGAAAATGTTTTTACAACATTATGACATGTCAGACATACCAAGTGTTCCATCAAGCCATTGATGGCCTTCTAGTAGCTGATCCAACATAGCGAAGTAGTGAGTGTTTGCTTCATCATTCATCACCCAGCCTCCTGTTATAATCTCAAGTCGTCTATCATCTATCAACCTTTAGCAAAAACACAATGTAAAATCAGCCTACCTGTGTAGATCCCACAATATAGTATTATGAATGTCTGTCTTTTATAGATGACGTGTGAATGAAAATCGTACATTTTTATTTCATTTAATTTCAATGCATTTGATTTCACTTTGTGTAGAATCTATGTTATCTTTTCCCAAAAGGTCACATTGAAAATATGTAAATATCTTGCACATGTATATTTGTCATAATGTGCTAACCTTCTTTAAATAAATATAGTATTTTATTACAGTAAACTCTGTATATAATAAACACCTTGGGACCATTTAAACTTGTTCCGTATATCCGGAGTATGTTATATTCATATAGTATTTTCAAGAAAAAACCAGGTTTAGAAAATTTGTTCCTTATATCCAGAATTTCGCTATATCCAGAGACATTATATATGGCATTTACGGTATTTACAATACTTTATAGCCCTTGTACACAGAAAAAAATTTTCTTAAGAATTTTAATACTCGTATTTTCTAATAATGTTAAAGCTTCAATACCATTCAAAATGATCAGAAAAATTATGTTCAAGGAAAATTCTTAAAACGTGAGGAATGTTTAGAAAATTGTCGCTTATATTTCAAGATTTACAGTAAACTTACTTTTTCACCCTTTTCCTCTTGTCTTCACTAATTTCGTTCCACCAGAGATGAAAGAAAGAGATTTCTGCGTACATAAACTTCATGTTAGGATACTGTTCTAGCTTCGTCAGCATGTTGTCAAATATATGACGTGTCTGGTCCTCATAGTACTTCTCATACGTCTTCACCCAGCCTGTAAAATGAAATTCCAACTGTACAAGTAATGCGTAGACTTTTAAATAAGCTTGATGCTTTCTACTCGATCCTAAATGTCTATAATTACAAATGTGACATATTGTACATGCAATTTATTGAATAAAATATTGTTTAAACCAATGGATAGAGTGCTGTTTGAGTGCTGTTTGCAAGAATACTTTTGGCTAAAGGGATTCAAACCCTAGAACAACAGGTTTACTACAAGCTCAAGTCCACATTCAAAACTCTAATCTAGATTTAAACTAATTTATTTAATCTCAATTTCGAAGCAACAAAATCTCACAACTTAAAAATTGCTCTCAAGACTAAATCATGACAGAATCAACCTAAAAGAAAGACAAAGACGCAATGTGGAATCATTGCATCTTGCAGAGGACACAAAAACTCTAACCTGGATCATTATGGGAGTGTGGCACGACAAACACATTGAGCTTATTCCCAGAGTTCCAATGGTTGGCCTGATACTCCACTTTCCAACCCTGTTTCCATGCACCACCGTCTGGGTTGTCAAATGGCAGCTTGCTGACCACTTGTTCCATCTGTAATTATATCAATCAAGTGATACTAATGCAGAAAGTTAAAAAAAATAATCAAGCAGATCAAGTTAATTGCTGTAAAATTGTGAATTATTAAAATGCAAAATTTACTCTTTTTACAATATTTCAAGGGTTGATCTAACTGTCTGATGTAATTCTAATTCTCTACGCACTAAGAACAATTTACTTTACCAAGAAAGATATTTTTCCGATGGAAATGACCTTGTACAAAAATCATTCATTACTTTTTAAATCGATGTACAAATTTGATTTACATTTGTATAGTGAGAGCAGTATTGTTTCCAATGATATTGCAAAGAATAAACAAATCTTCCTGGCAACTCTTTTTCATGAAAAAGTGACTTGAATACAAAAGAAAAAATGAATAATGTCTACATGTTTTAGAGTGAATAGAACATGGTTTTACCATTATCCTATCAGTATTACAAAATAATCAGTAAATTTATAACGATCCTGGGACTTTACTGGTCAACGCTCTATCAAATTAAATATCTATTAAAAACACGTTCCGATGAGAATTGACATAATTTGACGCAGCTCCGCAATATAATTGGCATACAAAATTAAAGTCATTGGCAAACAGGAGGGTGGCATCTCCTACTAAAATTGTCCTACCAGCAGATAAAAATTCAAATTTTATAGCATTACAGGGAGAAATGCTGCGGTCATTCATTAACATTAATACAGGGCAAAAGACTAGACCATATAGAAACTAAAACTGTAAAATTCAGTATTTCCAAAATAGCACAGTGGTTAGGGCGTTCTCCTCCAGAATGGGAGGTCCCGGGTTCAAATCCCAGCCCAAGCATATGGTGTGTCCTTGGGCAAAGACACTGGTGCCACACTTGCCTCAGTCCACCCAGCTGTAAATGGGTAGCAGTGATGAAAAACTCCCTGCCTCTCTCTGGCGCGTTATGACATCTTGAATGAATGTTTAAGTGCAATTCGAAAAGCTATGGTGATCAAACTAAAATAATTTTGTATAAACTAAAATTACCTCAATATCTGGCTTTTTCACTGGACCTTCTGTCCATGAGCACATTCCTTCTGCCACCGAAACCTCTTTCCTTAAAGGAGCATAATTTCCACGCCATGTGCTTGGATCATACTCTGATATTTCCCTGGTTTCTTTTGGTTTGACCATTTCAACAACATTTGGCCGAGATTTATCCGCACTCTGTGCTCTTTTCTTGCCTCCATCAATGTTCTGCAAAGTTTTTATTTTGTTCCTATTCTCCTGCAACTGCATGTTTTGTTCATTCATGATTTTCTGTGAAATGGAAAATGAAGATGATAAGTTAATAAAATTTATGAGCTTTAAGCCCAGGGAAGACTTGGTTAAACCTCTTCATGGTTGCAAAGGTATTTAACCAGCAAAATGTTTTCAAGCCAATTAAAGTATGGGCTTTTTTAAGTATGGGCTTCCGCTAGTGCTGTTCCTGTCACATTGGGAAAATATGAGTCAAGAAAATATGCGAATTTGAAAACAAAAGGCACAGAACATGCAGAAGGGCAAGCATTGCTATACTGAAATGAGTCACCAAGGAAAAACTAACAGATGTTACTGCGACTTTGACCTACTGACCCCAAAAACAGTTAGGATCATCTACATGTTGCAGGGAACCATCTGTGCAAGTTTGATGAAAGTTGAATGAAAAAGTGACCAGTAAAGCGCCTTCACTTTTTAATTACTGAGGCTCAAAAAAGATCTGTTACAGATTTATTAAATGAAAATCAAAACATGTAACTTATTATAATAACACAAAAACCATAACTAAATAATAACAAAGTAGGTGGTTTAGCTTACCTGCAGTTTACTTATACTTTCTTTGTCGCCCTTGGATACGTCCTTGACAGCAGCCTTGATCTGTTTAATGATTTCCTGATTTCTTTTTATATCTTCTTCTATGCCATCTATCTTCTTCTCAAAGTTCAACAAGGATTCCTACACAATGCATAGACAAAAATACTTAGAACTATAAACAATTGATCAAAAGATGACACTGTCGCTAAGCCTTAAGGTTATAGAAATAAGTCAAGTACACTGTATCTCTGGAATCTAGAGCTCTGTGATCTACCTTCAAGGTAGTGACCAACTTAAACTGAAATTAATTATCTCTTTCTAAACTCTTTAAAGATTTAACTGTTTTGAAAGACAAAGAAATTTTGCCATCTGTGTACAGTCCCCATAAAATACATGAGCAGTCAAAATTATCTAGCTTATATTTTTGTTAATTTCCCAAAGGCCTTGAAATAAAGCAGTCCCAGAATTGTTACATCATGGTGTCTTGTTATATGGGGGCTGTTGCCCCTACAGCCCAGCTCATACTATTGGGTGATGCTGCCCCCTAACCCTTGCTATATCATTTCATATGACAACAAAGCAAAAACTTGTAGGCTACCCTAAAGCAATACTCCTAATCAGTAGGGAACTGGAATCTACCTAGTTTTCCCCCATGAAAATGATGGGAGACTTTGAGTATCCATTCATGCACACTATACCATGTATACTGACTGTCACAGTGAGTACATAATGTCATTACAAAATAAAGACTGAAGCCACTGCATTGACATATTTTAACTCCACTGCACTGCATACTTACAGCATCAATGTCACCGTATCTTGCTGGGGATGTGTTGAGGGTTTCTAACATTAGGTACAGAGACAGACATATCACACAAAAGAACATAGCACCCCATACTGCCATATACTTCTTCATGATTAGCTTGTTTTTCTGTCACACTCTGAAATAGACAATTTCAATTTTTATTGACTGACAAGAACATACACAGCAAAACATTTCAAAGCATTCAGACTGCCATCCTCAATGTACGTTCTTAAAAATACTTAAAAATTTAACAACTAATTCAATGTTTGTGGTTAAAATTTAACCTAAATACGATGTATCAAACTGCATATATGTCTGTTGTCTACGCTTCGGACATCTTCATTGTATCTACAGTCTGGTAACTGTAAAACCGATCGCTGTGTATTAAGACAAATGTGCATTTGATGTTAAATATGATCAACTTTGGACATAACATTGGACTGTATGTCTAAACATTTTTATCCATATTCTCCATGGTATCAAGTGGTTTCACCTCCTAGTCATTTCACCCCTAGTCATTTCACCCCCTATTGTAATATACTGATTAAGTATACATGTGTGAAATGTTCTATTGTTATATTGATTTATATAATTGCCAAAGATGTTTTTCAACCACAGAGTAAACAAATATAACTATAGAATATTTAGCACATAATGCAATCAGTACATCACTATGAAGAAATAAGATAGGATTAAAATAAATATTTTGATTGTTCTAAAAATGTAAAATGATTTTGAAAACATATGTTGAAAATTTGCTGTTTCTGTGTTTTTGAAAACAGTCAAAGTAAAAATATATGTAAATCCATCACATTACAGTGTCTTACAACGTCAAGTGCTTATTAAATATTAACTAATCGTTTTGACAGTTATAAAACTTACAAATCAAATAGAGAATTCTACCCATTAACATCAAAATATGCAAATCATATTATATTCGATTGATTTAAGTATTGGAATTACAGTGGTTTCGTCGACCTCCCGTTTCGTCACCAAGGATTTATGTTGCCAGTTCGTCACCAAAGTTTTGTAAAAGATAAATTTAACAATAGGATTTCACACCTACTTAAAATTAATAACTAAAACTATAAATCAAAGTTAAATGAGAATATAACATTAACTGCACAAAATTTGATTAAAAAACATATTTGATTTATCTGTTTAAAATTTGTTGACAGATTTTAATACTTATTATAAAAAATAAACTACGTATCTGACTCATCGAATTTAGGTTTAAATATGACTGATTAAAGTCAGTTAAATACTAATTTGGATGAAAAAAAGTGGTCATAATATCCCGATGCATCTTATAATTACGTTTAACGACAACGTTAATTGGTTTATTTGATCCCATTTATGTCAAACTAACAATTAAAAATACAGTTAAATAAGAGTGACGAAACCACAACCTCTTTTGTACACAAAACTCTTGGTGACGAAACGGGAGGTCGACGAAAACACTACCATCCAAGTATTGAACAGGATTCACTTTTAAATAAAAAAAAAAAAAAAATCGTATTTATTTTGGGGGGTGAATCATCTAGGGTTTTGGGAGGTGAAATGACTAGGGGTGATACGACTTGGGGGTGAAACCACTGGTATTCCTTTCCATGCTTCATGAAAATCTGAATTTAAATGATTTAAAGTTAGAGAGCAAAGAAAAGGATAAGTGCCAAACTGTTACCGATTATAAAACTGAAAGCTTATACGCTACAATCTAATGACATGTATCTGGAACATATCATTCATAGGTAGTTTACAAGATAAATTTCCTCTTCCATTAGAACAGTGTATCCGAAACTATAGTATCCGAAAACTACCCGACATCTGCCTTGATGTTTAAGGCTAATATCGGATTCTGTAAGGCACATTGCAACCGAAAGCTATAAATTTTGGTTTTTAGAAAAGGAGAAGAGTATTTAACCACTTATTTACCTTCATGTAAAAAAATTAAACAATTTTTTGTTGACTTAGTTGGCAACTCTGACTAAGCTACGTTTTCTACGAATAACAATGTAATCGTTACCGTCTATCATGACGTATCTGTCAAAACTGTAACTTATACTTGCAGAACTTTATTTTTGTTTTCGATGTTGAGGATTGGTTAACGCTAACAGAGACAGAGAAAAAAGGGAGACATGCAACACTATTGTATTCCGAAATATCACCCATGACATAACGTTTATCATTTTGTAGTAAATAAAACGCACTGATCATTTATGATACACTAGTACATGTATAGACATGTAGATATTACATTCTCTGTCTGAAAGAATGGATTCGCTCTGAAAGCTTAAACATTAAACTTTATGTACACATAAAAATATTATGCATTATATATTGATATTTAAATCCGAGAAGATTTCAAATTAAAACTTCGGTATTGTACAATGGCTGTCGTTTCGACCAGGATTTATTATATACGATCCCTGTTTCGACAAAGGATTGCAAAGTCGTACAAGGTCATTTGTGCAATGAACTCCTCCGTTGTCAAGTGGCATGGGAAGTACTAGTACCTCCCAGCAACAACGGTTAGGCTCATATTTGTAAACTGTCCCGTTGATAACCGAAAAATTGTCGGAACGGGCGGTAAAACATTGGTTGCAAAATTCGACCCACAGAGCAGGGTCCGTGTAATATATACGGACCCTAGGACAACCATAGAGTGTATAGTTCCTGAAACTTATATTATGTTATTATACTATGTTAGGGTTTTCAAATATCTGATATCTGAACAAGATAAATTAAGTTTTAACGAATGAGGAAAACAGAAAGAGAAGACGTAAATACTTGTCCATGAATGTTTAACATTTTCTAACTTAAAAGCACCATTGTCCCTACTTATTATTGAACTTCCAGCATATATGAGTACTTGCAGGAATATAAAACAGAGTACAAAAATGTATATTCTTTTGATGTTTTAAATGTTTGAAGAGATTAATGGAGACCTAATTTCTACTGGAATTATTCTCGAGAGCGATTAATCAAACTTGCAAACAGTTGTATCGCAATCGAGAATAAATAAATAACATGTAGTATAAATAAAAAAATGTATCTAATAATTTTATAAAAAAGTTATTTGCAAAGTAACCTACCTCAGTTCTAAGTAATTCACAACAGCCAATATCGTAACTTTAAATATTTATAATCATATTGTTCTTAACTTAAAGAAACACATTCAACGGTGTTTTAATGCAAAATATAGCTTTTAGATATGCTTGTTATTGTCAAACGAGGTCCCTCGGGCGTTTTCCTTGTTAATGAAATTGAAAATTGTGCATGAAGTGTCACATTGAAGTCATTTGACTTCCTTATTTTGTCGTTCTAAACTGGTTTAATATAATAATGAAATGTTTGTTTAAAATGAAATTAATTAAATAACAACATATGCACGTGTGTGTATTCTTCCACTTAAAGACAGCAATGGCGTGCAATTTGTACTGCTTTATATTTAGATATATGCAACGGCATTTCCGGTTATTAAAATATATCAAAATCTCTACAACCTGTCTCGCGTAGCAGATAAACTTCTATTAAGGTTAGACTGTGCACAAGGTCATAAAAAACAACACTAGAGTGCGATAATTTTAATATCTCTAGACTTTTTGAGTAATACGATATTTAAAATTTAGTCAAATTTTGAATTTGTGTGATTTTCACCCTAAGTTCTTTTTGCTACTGACGTGGCGTCGCTGAATCCAAGATGGCGGCGCCCATAACGTCACTAGCTATGGCGAAGCGTTGCCAGTTTTTACATGACGCGGTTATTGCATTTACATGTATTAACAAAACTGCATTTTTATCGGAATAATCATATCCAGCGTGTTGATTAAGAGAGGTATATTGTGTAACAGGAAGGGATCATATTGCAGTGTTTAACAATTGTATGATTGAATGCATCGTTGTATCGTTTATGTTATACCTTTGAATGGCTTGCCATTAATATATGTCTCTATTGTACGTGTAAATGTTTTCGTTTATACGTAGACAATAAGCTTTACTTAAGAAATAATAAGTGTGTCCCCGTATTTTGTCGTTGAATAAAATACTGTCAGAAGTTAGATGAGTAGTAATTAAATCACGAGTGCGTTGCATAACATATTGTATAATAACGAAAGGGTACGCATTATTCCCTTCAACTGTGTTAGTCGGAAAGAGTAACACTCCCTATAACAAGCGTCCACCGATACAGGGTAGGTAAATCCACACATCTTGTTTAGGTGACCTCCTTTGACACAGGGGAGTTAAATCTTGCGATCTTAAAATAAGTCTAAAAGAAGTAATCATATGCTTCACCAGCGATGAAACACTGTAAGTGAATATTGACATCATCGTCCATTGCAACAAGAAAGATCAATCTTTACATCTTAAAAGCAGTCGATGAGAGTAATGGCCCATGAAACAGGGAAAGTAATCCTTCACATCTTAAAAAAAATCTATTAGAGTGATGTCCCCAGAAACAGGGGAAGTAAGTCCTCACATCATTGAAGTATCGACACAAGTTATGTCGAATACGAGAGTCGAACGGAGCTACCATTTAAGGTGAATCAGGGCTGTCACGGGGTCTTGGAGGCGAATCCCCCCGAATTTGACGATTCTGTTTCATTAAATTTAAGACAGTTTTCAGAAACCTGACCGATTCCATTCGTTCTTCATGGTTGCTGATTTCTGCCATTTCATTCTGGCGTGTTGTCGTTTTCCGTTTCTTCAAAAATAAGTACAGACTTTCGGATTACTGTTATGTCGAACCCTTTTTAATATTTTAATCAACCAATCACTGCATACATTCATATCGGCCTTTAAATGACCTTCACCCCAGATGTAAACAGGATGTGATAAATGATGCAGATAACCAGATAAAGGAAGTCAAGGTGAATATAATGCCCGCGTACGGCCGGGGAAAAAACTAATTTAGATGTAGAGACATGTTTCTTGTGCACTGTACTTCCTCCATTATCCCCTATAAATAATGAAGTATCAAATGATTCCCCTCAATACTGTTAAAGTTATGCCCCGTGTAGGTTAAAATCACTTAAGGACAGTAACTCCAAAATTAATAAGGCTAGAGTTTTCTCACCTTTGAGATACATTTTTCCGCGCATTTACCCATGTGAGATAAACTTATCTCACATCGCTTATCTCACATCGCTGCCGGACTATTTTTACGTTAATTGTAAGCAGACATAAAAATCGAAAAATGACTGTAAAATTGTTATTTTTGAAATAAACATAGGGTTATTGGTATTCATTTTCTTAGTTAGATCATTTTCTATCCATCTATAGCAGTTTAGAAGTAAAATTCGAGAAAAAGTTGATTTTCATTTTTTTCATCCCCATCCAGTATTTGCACTTATTCCTCCTTACTTGTGAGAAAATGCGATTTAAACGGTGAGAAAATAAATCTACCATGTCCATTGAGTTGTGGTTATGGAAATCCCACCCTGCTTGAGATACGTCCAAAAAACTCGGCAGAGCCTCGTTTTTGGACGTATCTCAACCCTCGGGTGGGATTTCCTTATCCACAACTCATGAACATGTTAGATTCACTTTATGTTGCTTGTGTACTGCACTTTCTCAAATTAGCCTTTATCAATGCATTGCTTCCCTTTATATGATCCGCACGAGACAAAAGTATCTAAGCGCAGTAACTCCAGAATTGATGAAGCTAGATTTATGGTTCTTGTACATAGCATTTTCTCTCATTGTCCTTAATCAATATATGAAATATCATTTGATTCGCTTCAATACTTTTCTAGTTTTGCTGCACAGAGTAATAAGGAACAAAGGGCAGTAACTTAGGATAATTAAGCCAGGGTTATGGTTCCTCTCATTGTCACTTACCGATATATAGTATCAATTGATTCCCTTCTAAATTTTGTAGTTATGCTCTCCGCAAAAGTGGGACTGAATCACCGAAGGGGGTTAACGATGCGACCACTATATGCCGCCGACTTCCTGCGGGGGGGGGGGGGGTGGGGGCGGGGGGATAATAAAAAACAAAACTGACTTCTTTTTATTCACAAAACGAACTTTATCTATGCTCTTATGGTACTGCTTCTTTCACAAATATATCCGTGTTTGTCGCTACATGGGCCATACCCTTTGTATGATCCGCCGGTCACGTACAAACAATTTGAGTTTGTCAGATCTTTCCCAGCCGCTGGATCAACTGTGAGCTTGGAACCATCCGTAAAAGTGAACACGTGACCGTTGCCGAAGTCAGTGGCACCAACCCACAAGGGCGTCGTATCTAGAATATTTAAATGCTATAATTAAGTATATTTATTTCTGCTTTGTAAGTGCAAAAGAAAGTAAGCACTGTGGGAAATTTGAAGCGGATCTACTGAATAATAACTACCCATCCATCGATTGTACAACAACAACTTCATATGTATTATTGAATGTTTTACGGTACAGCAATTTACTTTTAAACGCTAAATTTACTGATGATGACTGGAATGTATAGTTCAAACGTTTACTAATAATACTTGCACATATTCTATCATCTAAGTCATTTAATTTGAAACCAGTTTTAGCGAGTGTCTTTGAAAAATACGATAGTCACTTTGAACGGTAATATCATAACAAAAAACAAAAAGAAGACTTTCTTAAAGAGGCATCTACTAGATGTAGGGAGTCCCCCTTTAAAGCAGTGTATTGTTAGTTTGTCAGCGTTATGTTATACGATGACCTGTGTCGGACATAAGACACGTGCTTTACAAAAATGGCCCCAAACTCCGGGTAACAACTTAATAAAGGTGTTACTCCAATTTGACCTTATATTTCAGTACAAACATTGAAGCCGCAACACAAGCCAGATGCCCATTTACAAAGGTGTAACTCAAATTTGTTTATTTCAATACCCAAATTTTGCAAGTGTCCTTAAATTTCTGATGGCTAAGTGAAATAGATAGAAATTATGCCAGCGTGATCCATTATAAAGTACAAACCCCTAATACAAATAATAAGTGTTTCCGGTCTCCGCCCGACCTGAAGTTGTTACTGCTGACCTCAAACTTTTTTTTTCGAGCAAAAAAAAGCAAAATAAAATTATAAACACAAAAACCCTGTCGAGCGACCGACGTTAATTCTTTTTGCAAAAGTACCGTAGAGTGTCATTGGAAAAATCTATCCCATGGCAATAAGCGCACAAAGGGAAAAACGAGAAAGTAATAATTGAGTGAAAAGTGAAAATCACAGCAGAAAAAGAATATAAAGCAATGTTCGGCGAATAGTACGTGAGAACGGATAGCCGATGACTAGGGTGGGCGGAGGTTAGAGAGAGGGGAAGGGAAAAGTGAGAGGGCGGAGAAAGGACATAATGCAGACAAAAAAAAAATGTTTTGGCAAGGAGACCCGAAACACACTTTCTTTGGCCTGAAGTTTTGCTTACATCCAAAGTCCTTGTAGAATCTGAGGACATCTTTAATTTTTTGGTCGTCTGTTATTATCGCCAATTGTCCTTTGGTTGAGTTGCAGTGGGCTTGGGCTTGCGTCCAGTTCAGATTGGGAGTTTGGTGAAACTTCAAACAGAGTTTTGTCGGCGGGTCATAGATGTAGCCATCTACTTTGCATCCAACTGAAACATTAAACTGCATGTAAGTAAAATATAATAGACTGAAAGAGAGTATTAATCAGTTTACTGGTGTAAAATGTGGAAAAAATACAATAAATGTATCTTTTATAAATGCTAATTGTTTATCGATTTCATTAGAAAATATAATATTTTTTAAAACTATATTAAATTTAAATATTACACGTCATAACGTGTATAGTGACAGAGTCTTTACAAAAGGTACGTTTCATGAAACGAAAATCAATTTAAGACACAACAACACAATTTTATTTCACTCTGTCATAATAGTGTATAGAGTTGTTCTGATTAGAAAATACCTTCTTAGAGAAAATTGTGTTACACCAATCGTTTATTCTCGGCAATCTCCGACAAACCTCGCGATTTCCAAAGAAAATCACAAAGGTGATTCGACGTATGTATCATTTGCATACTGTGTAGACAAAACTGAGCCGTGACTTGTCTGTTTATTGTTTATACAATATACTTACTGAACGCTTAAATGTGATTTAAATTATCCCTCGCCTACTAAAAACAAACTTCAAACTAAAAAACATCTCAGATTTTGGTAAATAAAAAAAAAACAAGATTCACCAAATTGCCTAAAATTAACAAAATTTAGGGTGAATCTTTAAGTACAAATTCATGTAAAGAATTTCTGTAGTTTTGAAAAGATACGCTACATAGCGTTACACACGCGCTATAAATTACAATTTAAAATTAGCGGTGTAGCGGTGCCTTTAGACAAAAATCACCATCATTTTCAACCGATTTTCTCAAATTGCTACAGCGTATGTTGATCTACACTTGCGTTGTTGATTCTAGCAAATTTTTACATTTTATGTTTTCATTCCGGAGAAGTATTTCGCGGAAACTGTAAACGAGCGGCTTTCAACGTGACTCTTACCTGCTGGGTCCGTGGTTGGGATTGGCTTAGAACTCGTTGTTAGTTTTATTGCTTGTTTAGTTGTATGATGGGCTTGTTTTGTTGTATGGTGGACTTGTTTTGTTGTTGGATGGGCTTGTTTGTGTTGTATGGTGGACTTGTTTTGTGTAGGGCTTGTTTAGTTGTATGATGGGCTTGTTTTGTTGTATGGTGGACTTGTTTTGTTGTTGGATGGGCTTGTTTAGTTGTATGATGGGCTTGTTTTGTTGTAAGGTGGGCATGTTGTGTTGTTGGATGGGCTTGTTTAGTTGTATGATGGGAGTTTTTAGTTGTTGGATGGGCTTGTTTTGTTGTATGGTGGGCTTGTTTTGTTGTATGGTGGGCGTTTTTTGTTGTTGGATAGGCGATTTTTGTTGTATGGTGGGCTTGACTTGTTGTTAGATTAGATTGTTTAATTGCTGAATTGGTTGTTGGGTTTGTTGTTGCTGAGGCAGGTGCCAGCTTTACTGTTGGGTAGGTAATGGGCTTAGTTGGTATTGCTGTAGGCTGAGTGACTGTGAGATTCTGACGACAACTATAATTGCAAAGGTCATCCGTGCAACATCTTGGACATTTGTTTACGGTCACCAAATCTCTCTTGCCAGCAAGTGATCCTAGCTGCGCGGACTCCACTTGCACGATCCCCTTACACTTGCGAAAGTTGAAAACCAAAGATTATCTAAAAAGTACGGGAAACGCTTTGAACGCCTAGTGTATATGACGTCATAGGACGTGACGTCATTTCCTGACGTTTTGTGCTTTTTAATTTCCACTTGTCATGAACCATGTGAATTTTAAAAAGTTAAAAAAATTTTTTGAAAAAAATATTATTACCATTTTTAAACAGTTGCTTTAAAGGAAAACAGTTATAATTATTATTCCCGGGGGTTTAAATATTTATATAAAAAGACTTAACACAGAAAATGAACGAGCAACTTCTTTTAACGCTGCTCACAGATTTTGGTAAAATAATAAGGTTCTTCGAACTTTCTAAAATTAACGTACTTAAGAATGAATCATCAAATACAAATCTTTCAGTATTAATCCCCATAAAGTTCTGCATTTTTAATATTAACAGTTCGACCTCTCTTAACAACACCTCCGAAGAGAAAAAACCCCCAAAAAAAGAGAAGTTTTATCCCAAGAACACAATTTACCTCCCTGGAACAGCAATGCTCGCAACAAACAAATTTGATGTTCCCTTTTTTTAAAAAGGTTATACTTTATTCTACAAAAATTATTAAGCTTATCAAATGTTTTGAAATTCCAATACACTACTATAGCACAGCGGTGCCGTTAAACCAAGCTCACCATCATTTTCAACAAATTTCCTTAAATCGCTTTGTAGATTTATACTTTCATATATGTATTATTGATTCTAATGATGACTTTTACATTTTGAACTTGTTTGATTCTTTTTAGGAAAAAATAAGTGACAAATCAATAAGTTGGTGAACTTTACCAATTCTCCCATGCATTCAGAGGCCCACTCATCGCGGGTAAGTCGATCCAGGGGTTTGTATAGTGCACATACCTGCAATAGGAACAAGTTTTAGTCATTGCCTAAATGACGACTAGCAGTTGATGTTATCAATTGGCTTAAAGAGGCAGTCCTTACATCTAGCAGATTTTATTCTTCAGACATAATTGGTTTAATGTGTTCAATCAACGTCAAGGATTCTAAGATAAATTGAAACAATGGAGATACACTTGCGCAAGGTCAAGGTCGTAGACTGTGAGACACCGCTTTGGGGGCATTCGTCACTTATGAGGGACAACTCTTGTTGTATGTATCCTATGTTATACTTGACCAAATTCAAGTCACACTTGTCTTTCCTAGGTATTATTTCGACATATATCTCGACGTTTTTCGACGATATTACTCCAAAAACTTCATATTATAGTATAAAACATTATAGTAGAACATACCAGCGAAATAAAACGAATTATAGAAACAAACTGCATAGGAATATAAGACGATTGTGAATACAATTTTATTGTTTGCAACACAATACATTAAGGGAACTTAAACATGAAGCATTAACTTTTTCTAAGTGCACAATATCCATTTATTAGGTGATTAAGACACCATTACTATGTAGGTAAGTAACAAGCATGAGGACGGATCCCATTGCTCTATGTTTAGCAACACCGCATAAACCATGAAAACGCATTAACAGTTCGGTATAACAGAAAACACGTAAACACTTACCTGGTCTATGTCGCATAGCTGGGTATCGCGACATGACTCTGGGTTAGCTTGAGCTGGACAAGAGAAGCACTTCGGTCCTCGGTTCGGTCTTGCAACCGCTGGAAATAAAATGTTCAATAGCACCGCTTCCTTGGTAGGCAAACCGATTATATAGATGCCGCTTTCTTGGTAGGCAAACCGAATACATACATGCCGCTTTCTTGGTAGGCAAACCGATTACATACATGCCACTTTCTTGGTAGGTAAGTCTACTAAATGTACATGTATACATGCTGCTTTTTTGGTAGGCAAAGCCACTACATACATGCCGCTTTCTTGGTCGGCAAGCCCACTACATACATGCAACTTTCTTGGTAGGCAAGCCGTCTACATACATGCCGCTTTCTTAGTAGGCAAGCCTACTACATAAATGCCGCTTTCTTGGTCGGCAAGCCAACACCGTACATGCCGCTTTCTTGGTAGGCAAGCCTACTACATAAATGCCGCTTTCTTGGTAGGCAAGCCCACTACATACATGCCTCTTTCTCGGTAGGCAAGCAGACTACATAAATGCCGCTTTCTTGGTAGGCAAGCCCACTACATACATGCCGCTTTCTTGGTAGGCAAGCCCACTACATACATGCCGCTTTTTTGGTAGGCAAGCCCAGTATACACCCTACATGCCCACTACATACATGCCGCTTTTTGGTAGGCAAGCCCACTACATACATGCCGCTTTCTTGGTAGGCAAGGCCACTACATACATGCCGCTTTCTTGGTAGGCAAGCCCACTACATACATGCAACTTTCTTGGTAGGCAAGCCGACTACATACATGCCGCTTTCTTGGTCGGCAAGCCCACTACGTACATGCAACTTTCTTGGTAGGCAAGCCGTCTTCATACATGCCGCTTTCTTGGTAGGCAAGCCTACTACATACATGCCACTTTCTTGGTAGGCAAGCCGACTACATACATGCCGCTTTCTTGGTCGGCAAGCCCATACTACATGAACTTTTTGGTGGCCACTACGTACATGCCGCTTTCTTAGTAGGCAAGCCTACTACATAAATGCCGCTTTCTTGGTAGGCAAGCCCACTACATACATGCCTCTTTCTTGGTAGGCAAGCCCACTACATACATGCCTCTTTCTTGGTAGGCAAGCCCACTACATACATGCCGCTTTTTTGGTAGGCAAGCCGTCTACATACATGCCGCTTTCTTGGTAGGCAAGGCCACTACATACATGCCGCTTTCATGGTAGACAAGCCCAATACATACATGCAACTTTCTTGGTAGGCAAGCCGTCTACATACATGCCGCTTTCTTGGTAGGCAAGGCCACTACATACATGCCGCTTTCTTGGTAGGCATACCCACTACATACATGCCGCTTTCTTGGTAGGCAAGCCCACTACATACATGCCGCTTTTTTGGTAGGCAAGGCCACTACATACATGCAACTTTCTTGGTAGGCAAGCCCACTACATACATGCAAACTTTCTTGGTAGGCAAACTCACTACATAAATGCCGCTTTCTTGGTAGGCAAGTTCACTACATACATGCCTCTTTTTTAGTAGGCAAGCCCACAACATACATGCCTCTTTCGTGGTAGGCAAGCTCACTACATACATGCAACTTTCGTGGTAGGCAAGCCCACTACATACATGCCTCTTTCTTGGTAGGCAAGCCCACAGCATACATGCAACTTTCGTGGTAGGCAAGTCCACTACATACATGCAACTTCCTTGGCAGGCTAGCCCACTACATACATGCCGCCTTTTTGGAAGGCAAGCCCACTACACACATGCCGCTTTCTCGGAATGCAAGTCCCCTATATTCATGCCGCTTTCTTGGTCGGCTAGCTCACAATAACATATTGTTACACTAACCACGTTACGGTTTCTGAGCCTATCAAATGCTGAATATCTCGAACCAATCAATTTTAATTAAATTTATTAAAATCGAAGGATCACTTTGAATGTTTATACTGATATAGACAAACAATTTACCGATAGGATAATGTCAGAACCATTTATTCCAAAACAAATTTGTCATATGCCTTTCTTTTGAGTTCAAGTCATTTCATGAGAGTTGCAAGAAAGCCTCACGTATTTGTTGTTATGTCATTAGAAAAATACTGCGCTATTTTTAACATGTTCTTATCGATTATAAAGCAAAGTTAGGAATGAATATTAATGCTACTAAATGAATAAAAAAGGATGTTTTTTAGTACAAATAAAGTCATTTTTGCCGGTAAGAAATCACTCTTGGTAAACTAAGAACTACTTGTAACTGTGTTCCACGAACTTTAAAAGGAGCCTACCCAACGATGAGTTAGGGTAACAAAACAAAAGAAAATAGCAGAATGACTTTTATCCGTTAATCATAAAAAATCAGATGAAGATTACCCGTAGTTCCACATCCCTCTATGTTACAGAAGTTTCCGTCACAGCACTGTATACATGTAGCAATGTCCGTTCCGGATACCTGATTCTGTCTTTTAGCCAAGTGTGCTGTGTTTCCATTGGTGGACATTTTTTCTCCTTGATGGCGTTTGAATGTCGATTTGAACTCAAATGGTACAGCTCTTTTGCCGCCGGTCATACACCTCTACACACATGAAATGGAATGCTTATTTTTATGTTACAATAATGTTTCGGGGCAAAGAAAGGTTAATTCTGGTGTAACACATTTAGTAAACTAGATACCAATTGCCCTTCTTATTGCTCGGATATCAAGTTGGCAAGTAACCCGTGGGTGCACACAGGTTTAAGTTACATGTACATTAGGTTTTGTGCATTTTCAAAGAGCAAATGTGTTTGTTGTATTCCACGACTTAATATAATTTACTCTACGGAATCACCGTGAAAAATACAATCATTAAGCCTGTTGGACTGGTATACTAGTAAGACGAATACTTGCGTCTTTTGACAAACATCCGGAGTTGTACAGCACTTGTCCTCCACTGGTGACAAACTGTTCCACATAGCAAATCTCGTGCGACGAACACGTGGTTACTATTGGACAGTCCTGCGGGTGTGGCATATCCGTACACTCAAAACATCTAGGCGATGCTAAGAAAAGAGAAAAGTTTAGTGAGTTGTCTCCCTTTAATACTGTCTGAAAGTAAGCAGGTCATCTAATTCGGATTTTCTACTTTTATCGTTATTTTTTATGGTTGTTTGTTTTTTTACCTTTTTGGGGTTTGTAACTCATTATATATTTCATTTAAGGAAGCACAAAACCAAAGCTGAAATGTTATTCGGCAAAGTCCTCAAACTTTGAACAAGTTTTTTTTTTACAAATTCTTGTAACTACAGTCAAACCTGTTAACAAAGACCACTGTTGGGAAGCTTCAAATGTGGTCTTTGTTTGCAGATGGTCTTTATTCACAGGTGTGTCTACTATATATTAATAGTGCCGGTGAGTCCCTGTTGGTCTTTTTCCAGGGTGGTCCATTGGGAGGTGGTCTTTAACACAGGTTTGACTGTACAGTGCAATGGTACCAGCCAAATAGCTAGGTTCTGGGTCTTGTGGTCTGAGGCACGAATATTTAATATATATCTAAATGTGAAAGCACGGGCTGGGTCAGTTGTAATTCTAGTCCGGAGATCATGATTTGAGCAATCTTGGTAGAGATCCACTAGAAAATGTGTCATGCCAAAGTTCAATATCTTAACTCTGGGCCTTATTGATTTAGACAAGAACATTTTACCGATATTATAAGCCTACGTAAAAGCAAGTTACCGCTGGGGTGCAGTCAAATTTAAAAGGGGATTATGAACTGAACAGTCTTAGTAGAGGTCCACTTGACCGTGCTACATGCCAAATATCTGAACTCTTGGTCTCCAAGTTTTTAGAAAAACAAACTTTTATCCTATTTTGCCATGGCAACCGAAGTTCTGTGTGTAATTGAATTCTTTAAACAGCTTTAGCAGAAGTCACCCAAACTAAAGCTTCATCAACATCAACAAAGTGGCGCAGGAGAATTCGTTTGATAAATTATTTACGCATGCGCAACGGACATAACGCGTTCACAGTCACTCAGCCTGATCATTGAAACACCAAAAAGATATGGAAGGTGAATAATCAGATTTTGACCATGTAACATATTTGTGTGAAACTTTGACATCTGATCATTTGTGCTCATTTATGTTCACTTAGGGCACAATTCAAGTAAGATTTTCACTGGAGGTACAATGCATTTTCAAAATGTGATTTCCCTATCTTGGTTGCCCAACTTTACTTAATCATAAGTAAAAATTTGATACACATATTTTGCCTAAGGAAAGATATAAATATAAGACCTATTGTATCATATTTGTGAAATATTTGCATTAAAAACATATATCTAGATGAAATTCATTAGAAATGCAATTTGAAAAATTATTATTACCTCCCTTTACCTATCTTGGGTGCGCACCCAAGATAGATTGGAAATAAATGAATTTAGAAGCTACACGTAGTTTGGTTCAGAATGTTAAAATATTTGTGTATCTATCCAATTCAAATAAAAAAGTAGAAATTATATTGAAGTAAAAAAGAAATACTCAATGTTTTAAATACTTTCATATTAAAGGGGAGTAATAACAAAATTTTATAAAAGTTAATAAAATGTAAATTTCTGATAGGGATCTAACTCTATGTAATGGGTCTTTTTGTATATTAAATAAATCTCTAACAGAATGATACAAACAGTAAAAATTGTCATAAAATGTTGCTTAAATGTGATTGACCAGCTTTAATATCTATACTGTAAAGTGTGTTTCAGTTTATACACTGTTATACACTATTATTATTTGCTTGCGGGAAACGTGTCGCAGATTTTTCTTATCTCTCATCAAATTAATATATGCCCTTACATGTGCTGTTAAAAAAGATTACAATTCCTCACCACACAAAACAAGGTCATAAATTTGAAACAAGTAAAATCTTATAAATGGTTTGACACACTTTGCTAGTTATCTGTGAGAATAAACTGAGGGCAGCACATCTTATTAAATTTGAGAGATCTTTCTATCTTTTGCAGATTTGAGGGCCATCTTTTAAGCATTTCTTTAAGCAAATATAAACCTTAGAAAATGACATAGGCACATAAGACTTCAGCTAAACCTTAGATACTTTCAAGGTTTTAAAGGTTTCAGAAATTTACTTTTGCAAAATAAATGCATTTACGGAATTGTTCCATGTACGTTTTTGGAAGCTCATACTTAAATAAAATTATTTTACTACGTCTTCAGAAATCTCATTCTTCGGCGGAAGCCTTAGTTACTCTTCGACTTCCTGGATGTTTTGAATGGTCCCCTTTTTCTAATACTTGAGATGTATTTTTTATGATATTGTATAGACATTTGACTGTCTAGGGTACTTTTGTGGTCCCTTTCCTTCTACCTTTTTATTATGATATTTATCTGTCTTTGCCACATCTTATTTTAGTCACACCTTGTCTACATGTATCTATGCTTTCTAGACTAATGGCTTTTCCGGGTTATTCCGAAATATATTCCGGGATTGTTTTATTTTGGAGTGTTTTGATGTCATTTCGAACTGCTACATGTTACCCTGAAATTTAAACTTTTTCAGATTTTTCTGGAATCCTTTAGCACAATTTTCTGAAATTTTCTCTTAACCTTTTTAGAAATAATTTTGAAAGTTTTCTTTCTTTCCTCTCCTTCTGTTTGGTTTCCGCGATTTCATCCACTACTTTCTGGAGGCAGCTGAAATGTTCTTGATCAATTTTGCAAATCAACGCTTGTCACTTGTTTGATGACATTTATTGTAATGCCGCATTGTTGTAATTTAACATGTTTCTTTTAGTTCTCCTATGTAGTTACTGCTAATCAGTTCATTTCATATTGTTTAGAATATTTTGTAATTGCACAATAGTGCATTTATTTGTATCAGAATCTTATTACTGAATTTCCTTTTAATGTCGCTTTTAGTTTTCGAATAGCAGCAATTATATAGTCTAACTTGTGTACAGACTATATGCTTACAGGATATGCCGTGTACTACATGGTATATAACTCTTGATTAAATGCTTGTCTTGTGATGTATTATACTGTCTTTATTCATTCTTAGATTAACATTATTACATGGTAATATATAAAATATTTTTATTGTATCAAATGTAGTATACTATTATATTGTAATATGCATGATGAGATTGAATATATGTTATAATAACCAACTGCTGGTCAGTTTTGTGATATTTGTGTACATATTATGTCCTATGAACAGTCTCCTGTAACTCAATTATGAGTCGCAATATATATTTTTTACTGATGTTGTATGCATTTTATTTTGTACTGTTATAAAATGTACATTGATGAGACTTGGTGGTGTGCACTTCTGGGTGATGTGGGGCTCGTTTTGGGGAGGCTGCGTTTTTGGTACGTGGCATTCCCTGTTTGATATTATTTTTGTTTTTTTGATCAATAAATAAATAAAATGTTCACAAATAAAAGAGTTATTATCATGTTTCACTGAAATTATACTAGTAATTCAATCAATTGGTGTTACAAATTTCTAAACCTATCACGGCATGTGACCGCTCTTTATTTCCTTCATAAATATGATCTATGCTGTTATCATTCTGACATATGGTATATTAACTTGACCTTGTAAACTAGGAAGCAAATGTTGTATTCAAAAGTGGGATCAGATATCTAGTGCCTAGGGTCATATTAGTGCATGTTGATTGATTGCGTTTGGTTGTGTCGACTCACTAGTGTTTTCTCCTCGACATTCGCGTTGAAATCTACTCCATGGTCTATCTTCATTCGTTAATAAGATGAAGTTACAGGGTTAGGCAGACTTTCTGGATGAACAAATTCCGCAGATCGGGGTAATGGCAGTTTGCAGCCCTATAAATAACATCAGAACAAACCACTTTTATGAATGAATGCGTTAATTCATACGCTGCTACATATTAATGTTAGAATGCGTATGAAATGACAACTATCTATCACTGGCTGCAGGTGCGGGTCTCATTTTTGGCGGTAACGCAGCTCAGAGCAGTTTATCTCTGTTAAAGATATTTCTTGTTTACTTTTTGCACGTGTAATTATACAGTTCGATATCCTTTGCACAGCCGGCATATTTTGTTACACACTCGACAGACATGATGTGTTTTTGTAAACACTGTACATCACGTTATACTACTCGTGCTGTATACTTCAGCAAATAGATTGAGCTGTAACATGAAAATAATTTCCATTGGCCCACCTACAGAGGTCACGCGCAGGGTTCACCCTGTTTACTAAACTGCGCATG
The DNA here is from genome assembly GCA_022818135.1 of Saxidomus purpurata. Taxonomy (NCBI): domain Eukaryota; kingdom Metazoa; phylum Mollusca; class Bivalvia; order Venerida; family Veneridae; genus Saxidomus; species Saxidomus purpurata. Next base: position 31,856,128 of record JAFMSR010000019.1, on the reverse strand, counting down.
GACTTCTTTTTTTTTGCTATCGAGAGGTCGATTTTAAGCGTTCTCATAAGATGTCAATATACCTGGGTTTGAGTACGACATGTCTGCTTTATATCTATGAAAAAATATTTGTACGCGCTAAGTTAATTTTCAAGGTTGTCTTAAAGTGTCAGCATTTGCCTCGGACGTCTGAGTTTTCAACATTCAGGAGCTGTCGGCATCGACTTTAAATTCATACAGACAAAACGTGCTCCATACTGTAACTGTCGCTTCTATGGAAGGCCAAACCTGTCTTAACCCGCGTATACGGTTTATTACGTTATGGACGTTCGAAGGATATCAGGGCTCTTCATTTGGCTACAGTGGTATCATATTTCTGTAGGTTGCTCAAAACCTAAACTGGCTGTTTTGCCAACTGTCGCTAAGCTTTGAATTGAAAATATCGATCTAAGTTGACAACACAAAAGTAATTTTCAAACCTGTTTTGACAGGTCTTTCAAACTGTAGAAATATCGTTCTTAAAAGTTAATCGACTGTTCTTAATCGTCGACTTACGGTTCGAACAACTAGTTCGATGTTGTGGGAGCGGGGGGTGGTGGGGGGGGCACATTATGTTTCGTGTAAAAATTTGTCTCACATGATACATTCACTTTCATCTTAACAACAAGAATTCATAGGTAATAAATTCAAATAGGTCCCTACCTTCAGATAGTCCAAGAACAGACACCGTTACGATGAAAAGCGAAATAACCTTCATCTTGATGTTCTGCAATATATATTTGGTAGGTTAGATAAACCCTTTACCACCAACGATTTTATAAAATATGACAAGCAAATTAAAAACAACGTTGAAAATTTCTACGACAGTGCTGAAGATTTAATACATTTCCTATTAATAAAATATTACACAATTTATCAATACTATAGTTTCAGCACCTCATTTTGAAACAAAATAATAAAAAAGTCTATGAAGTAAAAGCATTGTGTAGATACTTACGTCACCTTATTTCGGTAATCCGACTCTAACGAACATTTAAAAGATATGAAAGGACCTGATGAAAGATAAGGCGATTGTAGAACTTCAGTCTGATAGTACTCGTACGATTCAAACTGATAAGGTCTCGTGCACCGATTAACATTGCGTCTACTTCGAGGATTTGGCGCAAAACTCACGTATCTTATTACAGCTACTTCCGTTTATAACGACTCCGGATAAAAGGAACACATTTTCTCTGCATGAGTTTTTTTTTCTATTTTATACAACAGTTTATATGGATATATCAAACTCCTAATAGACTAAATCCGTTAATAATGACTCTGGATATAGCGAAAATCCGGAACAGATTCTCTACGCGAGTTTTTCTTTCCTTATTTCATATGAATATATTATATGGATATAACAAACACCTGATATAAGGAACACATTTAAACTGTCCCAAGATGCTCGTTATAAACGGACATTAAGGTATCATTTTATCTGTAGTTAAGATAGCTTGGCACATTATGTTTCGTCCTTGCCTTATCCATGTCCCAATTAATGGTCAGCTATTGTCCTGATACGAATTCATTATCTAAATACTACTGTGCCATCGATTTTGCTCGATTTGAAATTTGTAAAGACTTATAATTTGTTCTAAACAGCCTTGATTCGACATTACATGGCACGGTTTCTTGTATTACGTCATGATGACAAAGTACTACATATAAATGTTAGCAATTCCCTGAATTATTTTAGGCTGATCTTAAATGTGTATGTGCATGCTATTTAAATTGTATATCTAGAACCATTAATTTAAATTATTGGACGTAGAAGTAGTGAGGTTATTCCATCACACGGACTTCTTTTATTCGGGTTTGAAGCAAACAGTGGTGATATACGATAAGTACAGTAGGAAATAAGGCTATCGTTCTTGATCTAAATTTGGCCCCGCTAAAAGTGTGCACTAGCAAATAACAAAAACGGGAGGTTACTAATTTGGTAATGTTTGATAGTCCCGACGTACTCAGTGCAATGAGATAGGCGACTCTGTCGCGTCAGGTTAGTGTCCTGTAATATTTCTCCATACAGCTAGTGCATTAAAGCTGCTCGCTCTCAGATTTTGGTACAAAAATAAAGTTCTACAACCTGTATGAAAATAACATATTTTAGAACATATAGTCATATAAAAAGGTTCCAGTATACATTCCTGTAAAGTATATCAGAAGATTTGAATTAACACGCCTCCAAATGATAAAGCGTTGCTGTGCAACGCTTTTGAAATTCCAATATAAACATAGGCCTATAGTGTAGCAGTGACGTAAAACCAGCATTTTCAATCGATTTTTGCTAATTTCTACCTACAACACACACAATTTTTACTTCTATTGTTGATTCTAGCATTTAGTGTTATATTTTTGTATTTGTATGTCATTTTTTTAAATTTATATTTTTCAACGGCAACTGAGAGCGAGCAGCTTTAAAAAAATTCTAGCATAGCTATTGATGTACTAGCAAGCACTCAATGACTGTCTGACCACTGATATAATAGTAATTGGTGCAATGTTTGACAGTCACCTTTATTTTAACATATATACGGAATACGACAAGATCCGTCATTTGGCTGAAAATATAAAACATACGCAAAGTTATTCAAGTAATATTTTTGGCCCGCTTTTAGTAATGTTAAGTTTTATGAATGTTGTTTTTAATACAATTGTTAGCATAAAGTCACGGGGCCGTTTTTCTATCATCACGTGATTTGATCCTACCTATACGTCCAAAAATTTGGTTCGAAATGATTGTGTTTGCATTTTATAGTGATGGAATTAATTCCCTTTTATTTAACAACGCCATTTGTAGTGGGAATTTGCATTAGAGAAATCTCATTTTAGATTTTTAGACTGCGATGTAAGTTAATTAAAAACTTGTCAAAGTGATACGGTAATGGAAGATTCAAGCATCACAGAGTGTATGGCGGAATTATCGGCATCACAAGAAAGCCACATTCCTAATGAAACAAAGACCGAAACAGAAAATAGACTCTCTACTTTCGATTTCACAGAAACTTCTTGGAGGTCCGATTTTGTTCTCGTAGCTGAAGGAGCTAGACTTCATGTAGCAAAGAACATTTTATCACTTGCTTCTCCTGTTTTCGACAGAATGTTACAGTCGGAATTTAAGGAAAAGTCCAGTGACGAGCTAGAACTACCAGAAAAGAAAAAGGCTGATGTGTTAGAGTTTTTGCGTTGTATTTATCCGAATATCCAAGCTCACTTGACTTATGATAACGCTTTGAATGTACTACCGCTTGCTGATGAATACCAAGTCTTACATCTGAAAACAAGATGCGAACACGCGTTGATAGAAGGTATCAATTCCGACACGTCAGCCAAGGAGTTAGTGCCACTTTTGCGAGCAGCATGCATATATGATTTGGCACATCTCCGTGAGAAATGTATTGATCTAGCATCAGAGAAGCAAAGGGAAGATTTAGATGAAGCTCAAAGGGAGTGTCACCTTCCTGCAGAAGCCGTGATTGAAATACTTGAAATGGTAAATGAGAAACTCAGAGTCAAGATTATAGAGCTCGAGACATCCAATGCAGAGTTAACGGATATCGTAGCAAGCGAACAACACAGTGCGATTTATGAAGAGTTTGAGGTGATGAAGCAATATTTGACTGCCGAATTGAAAGTTTCTAAAGATCTAAATCTTGATGGGAACTTGAACTGGAAAACCGAACAGACGGTGTTTATCTTAAATGTAAAAAGCAAAGGTTTTACTGATGTGAAAGAAGTCGTGATGTGGGATATTCCTCTAAAGATTTCTGTTTCTGTTGGAGATTATCTTCAACTGAGGATAGAAAATAATAGAAAGACAGACGAAATAGATTGTAAATTCGTCTTTAATTCTATACTTGTAAAGGAGGAACGACACACTCATGTTTGGGAACAGTTTCAACTGGGCTAGACAATATGCAACAAAAACTTTGAAAAAAATCAATGAAGTGAATAAAGCTCATCACGGATTCATGCGTGATGGAAGGATAGGTGTAATTTTACATATGTATATGTCAGAGCCAATCAAAGGATAGTGTCTGCAATAAAACGTGTACGTTTCATTCCCGACCTTTGTTTATTTCACATAACATACACTTACATGTACCTTTCGTACTTATGTCTGCCATCTAGTGGTGGGGAATCAAACTGATTTGGTGTTGTCTGTCTGTCAGTCTGACTGTCTGTCAGTATGTCACAAAAGTTTGTCCGCGCAACTTCCCCTACGTGCCAGGATGGACTTTACTGAAACTTGGTAGATATGTTAAGTACCAAGTGAAGTTGTGCATATCGTCGGCAGTTTCCGGTTAAATTATTCTGATCGGAGTTATTGTCCTTTTTCGTAAACTCTAACCCTAAGTTTGTCCTCTTTTCAACCAAACTTCACACGAATGATCAGTGCCAAGCCTAGTTGTGAATATCATTGGCATTTTCCGGTTCAGTGCATTTTAGTGGATTTGTTTTTCTTTTGACACTGATAAGTGTTTTTATGGCCATATGAAAATAAGTTATGATTTGAATTATTTGTAATTCATGACACTCACACCCGTCTTTCCTACCGTGTTATTATGTTTTTAGTGAAAAACAACCACTAGTTGAAATTGATAGTTATATATGTTTATGTATTATAATTATGCTTTCAGAAGGGATGGTAGTAACTATGTAGGCGTTATATCGTCCGTCCCTCGGTTCGCCTGTCTGTCCGTCTGTCTCACGAAGTGAATGCTGTGAAATTGTCTTTTACGTTTATGTGATCTTTTTAACCCAACAATACATTTCTTTAAACAGCAATGACTGAATAAACGCAAGGAAGCTTCATAATGCTAAGTTGAACACTAACCCTAATCACTAATATGATAATGGGTTTACCCGGACAGACCGTCCGTTTGTCTGTCACACATTCACCCGTAACATATGTCCATAATCGAAAACATTTTGTTGAAACTTTACACAATAACGGAGGACATTGAACGGAAGTACAGTGTACTGTGTTACATATTTATTTGAGTTATTTCCCTGTATTAAGTTTTCTTGTCCGGGTAATGACTTCAAATTTTAAAGAGCAGCATGTATCGAAAACTACTTTAATTTATCACAAATCATCAATATAGAGGCCTTCTGTACAACAACAACTTAACACCACAGATTATTGAATGTTTTACGATACTGCAACATTTTTTATTACGCTGATTTTTCTGATGATGACTGGAATGTATAGTTTAAACTTTTCGGTTAAAGTAATAGCACTTGCAAATCAACTATCATTTATGCTTTTGAAATTGTTTGTTTTGACACCGTTTTAGGGAGTGCCCCCTTTAAAAACCATAATTTCTTGTCCTATCTTTAAATTATCATCCTTTATCATTATCGTCGCAATTATGACTATCTGCATTATTACTTGAAAACTATTCAATAAATAACACAATGTAGAGGACATGCATAGAAAATGTAATGACAAAGATTTTAAAGATCTACCTTTATCATATAAAACTGTGCTTGTCTGCAACAAAACATATATGATAATTACTTGATAATTATTACACACAGTGGCAGAAAACATTAAGACAAAGTGCAGTGTCCAGGGGCAATAACTGTAGTTTCCCCATTTTTTATTTATCTCCCTTTATCATACACAAATTTGCTTGTACGGAACGTACGTATATAATTAGTTATTATATATAATAAGTGATTTACTCGTTTTCAACTTCTATAGGCAAGACAGCTGATATATACTGCCAATAATATTCAGACACAGCATGACCAATACAAATGTTCTTACGAAATATACCATTTTCTTACTTTTAATACCCTTCAGATATTGTAACACTTCGTATAGATTATTAGCGATGTTGTCAATATAGGCACTTTCTTTTATTTCAGTTTACATATGAACGCTTCAAATATAGCTAAACAAGTAAATTTCTGTGTAATAAAAAGATTATCATATACATGTAGCTTTTTCTTAAAAAAGAAATATTTTCAAACTTTTGAGATATCTCGTCTGCGCAACGCGTGACAATATGCTATAAACATGCTACACATTACGTCGATATAGTGCATGTAAATACAGTTAAGAGGTATTCAAATCACAGTCAATATGAAAACATAGCACGGTAAAGTGGCTGTCAATTTTGTAGCAGGGTCGGATTTTACGACATTTCATAATTTATTAACATTTAACGATAAGACACTATTTCCCTACTTGCTGCCTCAAGTTGTCCACATTTGCTGCCTTGTTGTGTCAAACTTTTTGTCAGAGTTATGGCCCCTTTTCGACTAGAAAGTAATATTGAACTTGGTTAAGTTTTTCGTATCACCCCACTTTTTTTCAAAACCACTACAGATATTGCTTTGGAACTTACCATACTTATTTACCAGCATTACCCTCATCCACAGACAAGAGTACATAACTATTTGAAGGTTTTTGGCAGACTTATGGCCCTTTTTGTGACTTAGAAAATACATTGAATCTGGGTAAAATTCACTTATTGATTTAACCCTTTGAGATATTGCTGTGAATCTTTTACATCATGGCCCCAATCTGTAAGCTAGAGAAGATAACACTGTCAATGATTAAAACAAAATTAAGGCCTTTATCGACTTAGAATCTTCGTTAAGTTTTTCGTACCAGTCCACTTTTTTATATAACTTTTTTAGATATTACTTTGAAAGTTGGAATACTTGTTTACCATCATGATCCCCAAATGTAGGCAAGAGAAGGTAACTCTGTCATTTCATTTAAATTATGACCCTTTTTGACTTTTTCGTACATGTCCACTTGTTGACTTAACCATTTGATATATTACTTTGAAAGTTAAAATACTTATGTACCATCATGACACCTATCTGTAAGCAAGAGTAGATAACTCTATGAAAAAGGTTTTTTGGATTGTACTTGAAGTCTTGTGTACAACTGGCACTGTCATGAACATATATAATTAACCACTTAAAGTGTTAATTTATAACTTTGCTGTAGTTTTCAGGGATATCAAAGAATTCAGTTAATAGATAAATTTTAATTTAATATCTTGTAGTTTTCAAGGATATCAAAGAATTCAGTTAGATACATTTTAATTTAATATCTTGCTACTTACGGCCCTTATTTTTTATAGATTCTTGTTTTGCCTTTTTTCTGCCAAAGTTTTGTTTAATTGGATTGGCAGGCACTGAAAAAAGTCGATCGGGCTGTCCTACTGACAGCTCTTGTTCTCTGGTGCAGTCAGATATATTCACTGGTGTACCACTGGTGTACAGATATATTTCAACCAAATAAATGATCCAACAAGGACATGCTTGCGTATTTTATATATAGCTGTAAACTACAAGGGATTCAATTATCATGAGAACACTACCATTCTGAATCGATAAGTAAAGTACCGTAATTAAATTATTAGCTAAGTCACTGGACATTCAATTTGTTTGTGAAGAATAAATCTGTTTGACGCATAACATGAATCAGTTCGCCGTGTATATCAAATTGTAATGAGTTAAAGTTACATGGTCACAGCGGATGTTAAAATTATACGTAGCGTTCCAAATGTTAAATTTCCTTACCTGCAAAATTACCCGTTATTTGCTCAACATTTCTTGTGTTGTCGGTTTTTTTTTAAGTGAAAGTACATGTTGTTTTCACAAATGTCAACAGGCATCAAGCATGACCAAATCACTTTAAAATCCTATCACATTAGGAAGAATAACTTTTACAAAATACGCCAATAAATTAGTTATTTTTCATAATGAGAATATTTGGAGAAAGATTTACTTTTTCAAACAAATCCATTAATCAGACAAGAATTACTGTCAAACAAACGACACAGTATGTACATGCAGTAATAAGAACGGTGCTGCTATTTTCCTCGTTACGTGTCGATGTTATTTGACACATTGTCAACAGTGTATCAAAATTTATTTATCATGCTTTCAAACTTAGAGTACAGGTGGAATGAATATTTTCTAAACACCATTTTAAACTATTTTATAGAATAAAGAATCACCTCTGAACCAACCGGGACGAGACAATTATATAGAATGTTGTGTGGTAAGACCATATTTGTGATTATATATAACAACATGTATGTAAATTGATTAACTAAAAGCCGAAAAGAGAACATGGCGATCCAAACTATATACTATTTGTTCTTCTTTTAACTGTTTCAACACTGAAATTGTGTTTTACTATTCAGATGTGTGTGGCTAAAAATATGTGTATATTTCATGCCAAATAAACTTTATGTTTCTTATGTTTTTGACGAGAAGAAAATATTCACAAGTGTTAAACATCGATTCGATTAAACGTTTCTATTCAGTTCCATTGATATGGTTAAAGCCGTTTGTTTTGTTTTGTAAAAGAAAATTCACAGAGTAATATAAAATTGAATATTCTATGCCGGCTTTCCAGAAGGAGTTTTGCCGAAATATTGAAAAACAGTGAGTGCCTTTTTATCAAACTTCTATTTTCTCATTATTCAATTTAAAATTATTTGAAAAATCGTTTGATGTAAAAATAGTATTTCCAACGAGATCCTACCTATATACCTTTAAATATTTTTCGATATGTGTTTTGATGCGTTTTGATGCGTTTTGTTGCGTTTTGTAAGTGAATGGATTGATTCCCTTTTATTTAACAACGCCATTTGTACTGGGAATTTCCATTATTTTAGATTCTTAAACTACGGTATAAGCAAATCAAGTACTCGTCAAGGTGATACGATAATGGAAGATTCAAGCATCATACAATGCAAGACGGAATTATCGACATCACAAAAAAGCGACAAATCTGAAGAATCAGTTGAATCAACGAACGAAACGGAAAATACACTTTCTACTTTCGATTTCACAGAAACTTCTTGGAGGTCCGATTTTGTTCTCGTAGTTGAAGGAGCTAGACTTCATGTAGCAAAGAACATTTTATCACTTGCTTCTCCTGTTTTCGACAGAATGTTACAGTCGGAATTTAAGGAAAAGTCTAGTGACGAGCTAGAACTACCAGGAAAGAAAAAGGCTGAAGTGTTAGAGTTTTTGCGTTGTATCTATCCGAATATCCAAGCTCACTTAACTTATGATAATGCTTTGAACGTGCTTCCGCTTGCTAACGAATATCAAATCTTACATCTGAAAGAAAGATGCGAACACGCGTTGATAGAAGGTATCAATTCCGACACGTCAGCAATGGAGTTAGTGCCACTTTTGCGAGCAGCATGTATGTATGATTTGGCACATCTCCGTGAGAAATGTATAGATCTAGCATCGGAAAAGCAAAGGGAAGATTTAGATGAAACACAAAAGGAAATCCATATTCCGGCAGAAGCCTTGAATGAAATACTTGAAAAGGTAATGAACAAACTCAGAATCAGGATTGTAGAACTCGAAACATGTAATGAAAGTCTTACGAAACGCAATGAAAGCAGGATTGTAGAACTCGAAACATCAAATGAAAATCTTACGAAACGCAATGAAGCGTTGGAACTGAGTGCTACTTCAGCAGCTGTAGAAGGCATAGCTTTGGCAGAAGAGTTAGAGGTGATGAAACAATATTTGTCTGCTGAGTTGAAAGATTCCAAAGATCAATGCCTTGATGGAAAATTAAACTGGAAAACTGAACAAATTGTATTTATTTTGAGTGTGAAAAATAAAGGTGCTGCTGTTGTGAAGGAAGTCGTGATGTGGGATATTCCTCTTGAAATATGTGTTTCTGTTACAGATTATCTTCATTTGAAGATAGATAATAACAGTAAAAATGGTAACATTGATTGTAAATTTGTTTTTACTTCTATGTTAGTTAACCGACAGCCTAGGGGGAGGAATGATACACTCAGGTTTGAGGGCGTATTTAACTGGCTGGGACAATATGTAACAAAAGATTTGAAAAAAATCAACGATGTGAATAAAGCTCATTATGGTTTTATACGTGATGGAAAGATAGGACTAATATTACATATTTACATGTCGGAGCCAAACAAAGAATAGTGTCTGAAATACAACACGAACGATTCATTTCTGACTTCTGTTTAGCTAACATACATTGACAGTTGCAATTAGACTACTGATTATTTAATTTAAATTTAAAGGCATCTTTGTTTATTTGAAATGATTTTAATTAAATTATATTTTCAATCTTTTACTTCCATGGACACATGATGGACAAAGCAATAGGTATACACTGTATGTATTTTACTGTATCAACAATTTACAAACACGATTCTGTCAGCCATGCTCCATTGAATGTTACATGTACATTCAATACCATATTATATAAAGGAATACATTTGTATAGGACAGGGATTTTTAACTTTCAGCTATCCTGTCAATGCAAGCTTATTATCTTAATTTCCAATTTTCCAATATAACAAACAGCTAACAAACACACGCGTGAAAATTTTAAGCCATTCTTTTTGATATCAAATAATTACCACTATGTCTAAGCTTTTCTAGGAACTGTAATAGTTTAAAACTTTGAACAGATCCTTACAACGTGTGACAGTAAAGTCCGAAGCTGCCCGATTCAAAGATCATATAGAAACTTAGCCCATTCTAATATAAATACTTCAAATGTGCTTATCATTAGATTATTTATGTAGCTTCACATACATAAGAGAACGTAGCTGAAAGATAAGGATCCGGTACTGTAACAGTGCATGGAAATAAAGTTAAGAGGTATTCAAATCACAGGCAATATTAGAACATGGCAGTATTTTTTGGATACAGTCGTCATCATTATCATGAAAACACCAACAAGTTGAGGACCGTAATTAAATTATTGTCTTAGAAATGAAACTATATGTGTGAATTTATTCCGAACAATATTCTTTTTTTGTGACGAAGAGATCCGTATGACACGTAAAATGAATAGGGATTGGTATCGCCAGAAATTTCGTATCGCGATAAATTGATTTACGCGGCACTGTAATGCGATACGTACTGCAATATATTGTGAGTGAATAACTCTTACAAAAATATGCTCTGAAGTATTCAAACTTGGTTATAATTTGGTAATGAAGTAATTGAATCATTCCTTGGGCAAAGTCATTAATGTTTATTTGTTTACCCTTTAAGTTTCGAAATCGAATGATATACCGCCCGTTATTACTAAGTTACTGTCCATTATTGTCGTCAAGGAAAATCATACAGCTTTTTCAAATTCAAGTTTCAGCTAATAAATGACGGAAAAGTTGCAGATTTTTATTTTCATAGATCGTGTCTCAAGCGAATTGCAATATACCGGTATACCGGCTTTATCGCGCACCTCTAAAAATGAATTAAATCGCCATGGATGTCAAATTGTAATTAGGTAAAAGTCCATGGTCATAGTGTATATAACACTTACTCTTAGCACTTTAATTACTAAATACGATACCTTACCGGCGAAATTACTAAAAACGATACCTTACCTGCGAACATACTAAATATGATACCGTACCGACAAAATTACCAAATATGATACCTTACCGGCGAAATTACTAAAAACGATAACTTACCTGCGAACCTACTAAATATGATACCTTACCGGCGAAATTATTAAAAATGGTAACTTACCGGTGAAATTACTAAAAAAACATCTTACTGGTGAAAGTACTAAATAAGAAACCTTACCGGTGCAATTACTAAAGAAGATACCTTACCGCCGAAACTACTTAATAAGAAATATAAAGAGAACTGTTTGCGGGAATTATTACGTTATTTCGAGGAGGCGCCCCCCGCCTCAAAAGAAATGACATTATTTTTCGATACAGTAGTGCACTTCCTCTTTTTATTATGGTGATTTTACTCTGTTGGGCTATTGTAACTGTTCTCTATTATAAATAGAACATATGTTCTACTGCAGATAGATTACAGTTAAGCTCCGCCCCCATTCGCAGTGCAAATTATCAGAAATACAGTACATTCTCGTAAATTAATAAGTATAAGTTTAAGTCCATATGCAAGAATAAGCAAACTGTCAGCGATCTGCAGCCATAAGTTTATTTGTTTTAATATTATATTGTTCTATTATCAGATACATATTTTCTTTTATCTACAATGTACGACATTAAATAGTTCATCATTACTGGTAAGTGTCCGTACATTGTGGTTTAGTTACATTTGTAGTACCAGAGGACAAGAAATATAGAAAATACATTTTGCATTTTAAATGGAATATGAACATTTGATTGGATTAAAAGATAACGGATCTGTAATCTACATTTCGATTTCAGGTAATTACATTGAGCTATTAAAGAACATTTGGTTTCTATGTTTAGGTTTATTGTACTACAACTGTAAATGCAGAAAATACTGTGTAAGTCATACATAATGTACACCTGTTCAACTAAAAAGATGACATCTCGTTGTGAAAATGTACAATATAACACCGACATTAGCCTTCTGTACTTGATCCATTTGAATACTGTCTTCAACACCATTACGAGTACCATCATAAGGAATTCTTCGTCCTTGCCTTAAAAATCTATGTCACACTTAAGGGTCCAGGGAGGCGTCCAATCAACGATCGTACGATTTTCAAAATATTGTCTTAAGATTTTGTATCGTACGCTCAACGTAAATCGTACGTCTACGATCGCCAGCGTTTTTTAATAAGACACCTCCAAAATCGTACGATCAACGTACGACGAGCGTACGACCAAAACAAGCGTACGATCGTTGATAAGACGCCCCCTGTTCATGTCCGGATTGTAACTCTATTATACATTGATTGATTGTAAAAAGAATCGGCGCATATGTTCAGCAAATGACAATACAAGTATGTGTGCATGTACCCGTCAAAACATGGGGTGGGGGGGGGGTCAAGTTCACAGGTTTGGTGTTTGTACCGGGTCAACACCTTAAAGGTCAAGTTAACCGACTAAACTATCGGGGCATTTGTCACGTATGATGGAAAGCTCTTGCTTTGACTTCTGAATTTATGTTTGAAGCGGTACCTGTAAGTATATGATTGGCACAGAGCAACATGAAATTGCATGTTTTATACCGACCTCCCCGGAAGAGATGTAGATATAAAATTATATTTTCCGAAAAACTGAAAAACAGTGAGTGTCCTTTTATCTAAATTATATTTACTCATGAATCAATTTAACAGGTATTTGAAAAATAGTCTAGTTGGATATATAAAAAAATATCTAACGAGATCCTACCGTCTACGAACTGAACGTAAAATGAGTGTGTTTACATTTTGCAGTGATTAATTCCCTTTCATTTAACAGCGCCATTTGTACTGGGAATTTCCATTCTTTTAGATTCGTAAACAAATTAAAACTCGTCATAGTGATACGATAATGGAAGTTTCAAGAATCGCAACATGCAAGACGGAATTATCAACTTCACAAGAAAGCGACAATTCAGAGGAATCAGTTAAAACAAAGACCGAAGAGGAAAATACACTTCCTGCTTTCGATTTCACAGAAACTTCTTCGAAGTCCGACTTTGTTCTCGTAGTTGAAGGAGCTAGACTTCATGTAGCAAAACTTATTTTATCACTTGCTTCCCCCGTTTTCGACAGAATGTTACAGTCGGAATTTAAAGAAAAGTCCAGTGACGAGCTAGAACTACCAGGAAAGAAAAAGGCTGATGTATTAGAGTTTTTGCGGTGCATCTATCCGAATATCCAAGCTCACTTAACTCCTGATAATGCTTTGAACGTGCTTCCGCTTGCTGACGAATACCAAGTTTTACATCTGAAAACAAAATGCGAACACGCGTTGATAGAATGTATCAATTCAGACACGTCACCAATGGAATTAGTGCCACTTTTGCGAGCAGCATGCATGTATGATTTGGCACATCTCCGTGCTAAATGTATAGATTTAGCATCGGAAAAGCAAAGGGAAGATTTAGATGAAGCTCAAAAGGATATCCATATTCCGGCAGAAGCCTTGAATGAAATACTTGAAAAGGTAATGGACAAACTCAGAATCAGGATTGTAGAACTCGAAACATCAAATGAAAGTCTTACGAAACGCAATGAAACGCTGGAACTGAGTGCTACTTCAGCAGTTGTCGATGGCATAGCTTTGGCAGAAGAGTTAGAGGTGATGAAACAATATTTGTCTGCCGATTTGAAAGATTCCAAAGAGTTAGGCCTTGATGGAAAATTAAACTGGAAAACTGAACAAATTGTATTTATTTTGAACGTGAAAAGTAAAGGTGCTGCTGTTGTGAAAGAAGTCGTGATATGGGGTATCCCTCTTAAGATTTGTGTTTCTGTTTCAGATAATCTTAATTTGAGGGTAGATTATAACAGTAAAAATGGTAAAATTGATTGTAAATTTGTTTTTACTTCTATATTTGTTAACAGACAACCTTGGGGGAGAAACGAAACTGACAGGTTTGCGGACAAATTTTACTGGAATTGTATCACAAGGACTTTGAAAAAAATTAATGAAATGAATGAAGCTCGTCACGGATTCATGCGTGATGGAAAGATAGGACTAATTTTACATATTTACATGTCCGAGCCAAACAAAGAATAGTGTCTGAAATACAACATGAACGTTTCATTTCTGACTTCTGTTAAGCACAGTTGCAAGGAGATAACTTATTATTCAATTGAAATTTAAAGGCATCTTTGTGAATTTGAAATGAGGACAATTCAATTATATTTTCAATCCTTTATTCCTGTGGACAAAACAGTAGTTATACGATAAATCCCGTATATAACGATCTCCTTAACCATTTAAATTTGTTCCTTATATCCGAGGTATGTTATATACATTTAACGTTTTTATATTTTATAAAGAAGGAATTAAATCGTACCCAGAAAATGTGTTCTTTAAATCGGAATTTCGCTATATCCGTAGTTTACTGTTTGCAATTCACTATTTTAACAAGTTTAACACACAGTATGACAAACATTCTGACAGCAATGTTCCTTTTTTGTTTTAGAATTCAAATTCAAATCAAATATTTTATTAAAGTCTCTTTCATTTACACAACAAATTTTTATCATAAAAGTCATATATTTTATATGACTAATACATTTGTAAATGACCAGTCTATACAATTATATGTACATTTAATACCATACTATATAATAACAAATTTGTATAGGACATGAATTATTAACTATTTGTTATCCTCAGCTAATGCAAGCACATTTTCCTATTTTCCAATTTCTTACATCGCAAAAAGTTAACAAACGAGCACGTCATAATCATAAGCCATTTTTACGATGTTATAAAGTACTAGTAATCTTTTTTTCTTGGAACTGTAATATAAATGTAGTTTCAAACTTTGAAGAGCTACTGACAATCTCGACTGCGCAACGCGTGACATAATTGTCCGCAGGTAAACACTACAACTTCTCCATTCAAAGATCATATAGAAATTTAGCCCATTTCAAGATAAATACTTCTAATATGCTTCACGCTAGATATGGTGTATACGTTTTCTGGTGAAAGTATCGCTATATATAAATCTTACATTGAAACGTTTGTTCTTCTAACGGAAAGGTACGTCATTGCAAAAATGATAAAATAATTACCTGAAAGATAAGGATATACTACTCATTACACCGGTACAGTGCGTTGAAGAGGTATTCAACTCACAGTCAATATAAGGACATAGCAGTTTTTTGGGGGGTACAGTGGCTGTCGTTGTCATGGAAATATCACAAAGTTAATTAAATTATTAGCTAAGTCATGGACCTATATGTATAAATTGGTCCGTGGTGGCTAAGTCTCCGAACAATATTCAATTTCTTTTGTGACGATGAAATCCGTATGATACATAAAATGAATTAAATCGCCATGAATGTCAAATTGTAATGAGGTAAAGGTCCATGGTCATAGTGGATTTTACAATTACTCTAAGCGCTTCAATTACTACATACAATTCCTTACATAAGAAATTACTAAATACGATATTTTATCGGCGAAATTACTAAATACGATACCTTACAAGTGAAATAACTAAAGAAGACATATTGCGGGCAAAATAACTAAATAGGTTACCTTACTGGTCAGCGAAATTTCTAGAAACGAAACGTAACTGGCTAAATTACTAGATACAATACGTAGCTAGCGAAATTACTAAATACGATACCTTACAGGTGAAATGACTAAAGAAGATATTATCCGGCGAAAGTACTAAATTAGATACTTTACCGGCGAAAAACTTAATAAGATACGTTTCCGGCGAAATAACTAAATACAATACCTTGCCGGCGAAATTACTAAATGAGATACCTTACCGGCGAAATTACTAAAGAAGATATTAACCGGCGAAATTACTAAATAAGATATATTACCTGTGAAATGACTAAATAAGATATCTTAAAGATAAAATAACGTTAGAAGATACCTTACCGGTAAAATTGCAAAAGACGATACCTAACTGGCGAAATTACTAAATAAGATACCTTACCCGTGAAATTACTAAAGAAGATATTAACCGGCGAAATTACTAAATAAGATACTTTACCGCTCAGTGAAATTACTAAATAAGACACCTTTAAGATAAAATTGCTTTAAAAGATACCTTACCGGTAAAATTACAAAAGACGACACCTTACTGGCGAAAGTACTAAAAAAGATACCTTACCGGTGAGGTTACTAAATAAGAAACCTTAAAGATAAAATTACTTTAGAAGGTACCTGGTAAAATTATGACAAAAACGATACGTAACTGGCGAAATTACTAAATAAGATACTTTACCGGCGAAATAGCTTATATAATAAGATAACCGTAGTTCTTGTGTTGCTTTTTAAATTAAAAGCACATGTTGTAAATGTAGCACAGTATTCCAATGATATTGCAGAACATAAAAACAACTTTACAACGACACTTTTTCGTAAAGAAACAACATAAAAGCGAAAGAGAAGCACACATCAATATTGTTTTACAGTAATTAAAATAGAAAACAGTTCGTCATTCTTTACCTTGGTTAATTATTCCAACGGACCAAATTCAAGTTGATCATGTGGCTTTAAAAGAGCTTAGATACGCAATACGACAATTACCGAATTTACTCTATTATTACACATTTATTATGATAGAGTATTGACATCGGTTAGATAGTCAAAATGTTAACACATCTAAGTTCTATCTTTTTGTCTTGAGCTACAGGACCCGATTTAGTAATTGCTCAGCTGAGTACGTTATTGAAAGTCTAACTTAGCGTTCTTGCGTACTCTTCAGCGTTGCGGAACACATACAGTTATCGATCGGCTTATGAGGGGGCATTTTCGGTCCGATAACGAAAGCGTATAAAAATTTGATGTATCATGAATAAATAATCATATAATTATCGTGTATTTTGCTGAATTATTAACTTATTTCTATTACAAGTTATATCCTCACTTAAATAAGTATATTTTTGTAACTTTGATCAGTTTTTTTCTCCTCTCACTTTCTTTTCAAGACCCTGTTTGATGATTTCTGCACATACAGAGGTAGCGGTTTTGGTACGTATTTACTAATTACAGTAACATGTATATTGCTGAGATGCTCTGTTATGCGTAAGTCATGTGCCCTTACCTTGTCTTGAAGGCACATGTCTCACTTACGGGTAAGACGTTTTAGAACCCTATAACCTTTGCACACCGGCATATTTTGTTACACACTAGACAGACATGCATGTGTTTTTGTAAACACTGTACATCACGTTATGCTACTTTCGGTTTACTGCGCGTGTTGTATACGTCAGCAAATAGATTGAGCTGTAACATGAAAGTAAAATTTCCATTGGCCCACCTACAGAGGTCACGCGCAGGGGTCACCCTGTCTGCTAACCTGCGCATGGACTTCTTTTTTTTGCTAACGAGAGGTCAATTTTAAACGTTCTCATAAGATGTCAATATACCTAGGTTTGAGTACGACATGTCTGCTTTATGTCTGTGAAAAAATATTTGCACGCGCTCAAAACACTGTCCCACCGGGGGCCTGTACGCGAACGTTGGTAAAATGAAAATTTTCAAAGCTGGTAAAATTGTGTCCAAGGTCATTTTCAAGGTTGTCTTAAAGTGTCAGCATTTGCCTCGGACGTCTGAGATTTCAACACAGGAGCTGTCGGCATAGCCTTTAAATTCATACAGACAAAACGTGTTCCATACGGTAACTATCGTTTCTATGGAAGGCCATACCTGTCTTAACCCGCGTAAACGGTTTATTACGTTATCGGCGTTCAAAGGATATTGAACAAAAGGACTGGTGTTTTTGAAGTACTGTTTATTAACCATGAAATATGTTCAGGTTTTTATAAGGATTTGTGTTCCTCTGTTCTTAAAATATTTGGACGAGTCACAAATATGTGAACTTTTGGTTCGACTTTATGATATTGTTGCCGTTGTTTAAAGGAATTTGAGTTTCTGATTTTATGTTTAATATTTTATGAGTTTACTATTGTTAAACAATGTAGAGATGGAATAACAAAAGAAAACATCGATTTTAAACCTGTGAAATACGTTGTTCATTTTTGCGATTTTCGATTTCGAGGGTAGCGTACATTACACGTGCGGTAAATGGGTATTTATGCAACCACTAAGTAATGTATTAGTTCACTAGCGGTGAAATACAACAGTTCACATGCTGTGAAAATTTGGTAAAGATATCTGGTACAGTTTCTGAGATATTCAAAAGCATTGAAAGGTAGCGATAAAAGTTTCCTTACGTGTATATGCACATGCTCATTTCCGGATTGTAAATATGTTATACATGGAAAGATTTTAAAATGAATCAGCACACAAATGATGTTCAACAAATGGCGATAAAGTTTTGTGTGCAAGTTCTGAAGGTCAAGATCACAGACTGTGAGACACAACTTTAGGGCAATTCATCACTTATAAAATTTCAAGTGAAATCTTTCGTGACTTAGGTTTACTTATAATATGATGAAATCCATCTTTCACGGCTTAATTTATACATACATGTATATTTTTTGTAAAGAAATCCGTCAAAGTTAACATTAGAGGGAAGGGATTGCATGTAGGGCTTTAAGATGTAATCCAAATATTTGGAAATGTTATTAGTAGGTGAATTCTATGCCGATACAATGGGCCTGCCAGGATAGCCAATAGGTAAAGTATGATCATGACGCTTATGATATGTAGAAGAAAACTTTAAAAATACGCAATTAACTTAGTTCTTTTTCATGATGAGAATATAAGACAAATATTTTCATCGGATAGGATTAAAAGTCAAACAAACGACACAGCATGTAGATCTAGTACTAGAAAAAGCTCATTTTATCCATTGCCTCTCCTGTTTTCGACAGAATGTTACAGTCAGAATTTAAGGAAAAATCACAATTAGACCAGGAGAAAAATGTTATACGCCACAGCCAATTATTGTGAAACCTTGATTAGATCCTAAATGTCACATTTTCAGCGGATTTTTACAATAAAACTTGTTAAGAAGGTTGCCTGCAACATGTAGATGCTATGTTTTGAATTGAGCTGAGCTATGGGAAAACCAATAATGGTACAGCTAAGTATTCTAAAACTTTGATAACAGGTAATAAATTTTCACAGAAACAGGATCTCACCCTGACTTACACGGAACAGTTATGTCAGTTGAGTAGATTGACATGACCATTCTGGTCATCTTGTTTATTTGTTTGTCAGAGTACAGTGAATTAAATTCAACGCCTGCTGTGTAATGCCAGCGTCAGATCACGCGGGTAGGGTTGCCAGATATGTACTTCGTTTGTTATAATAGTATTGTTTAATTAAAGCGTTAACATATTTCATACAATTTGTCAAATCAGTATATTTTAGGAGTCTTGATAGGTTCACCCGTGGATGAATTCTAGGGTTGGACTTTTTAATATTCAAGAGTGATAGATCACAGCGATATCCAACGGAAGTTTTTTTATTGCAATGTTATTGTAACCTCAGGTTACTTGTATTATTTCCTTGTCATTTTTGTCACTAAGTGTTCATGTGAGTGATTAAATTCGATGTTGGATGCCTTTTGTAATTATAAAGCAAATAATACATTATTATTGAGATCACAATTCGTTATCGGAAGGTTTTATCTCAGTTTAAGGACCTGAGGACCAGCTTACTTTAAAAGGAATAGAAATAGCAAACCAAGAATAACAAGCGCCACAAAATGAACAGCACGTTTGTGATGACAGATTTATTGTATACACATAAAATACAATAGTATAGGCATACAATTCAATGACTAGCTCAGATAGACAATGCTTCTTGAGCATTGCACTTCCTTTCAATATTCCTTTTTTTTCTAATATTAAGTAAATCCGACGTCTGCTCGCTACATGCATAATTTCATAAGATAAAGGGAGATACTATTATGAGAGGCAAAGTAGACTTTATATTTATAAACACAGAACTTAGTTTTCATAAGTTCTTAATTATGTTCCAGACAAAGATAATTTCACAAAAATAAAGGGAAATAATTTTATAAAATTGCAAATTGAGTTATGTACGAGCTATTTTTTTGTTCTCTCGTTTGTGCATTTTAGCCACACAAGGCCAAAAAAGTCACATAAGCCATGAATAAATGACACCAAAGAAATTTACTGTTAACTATTGTTGCCATAGCCACCTAAAGCTGCTCGCTCTCAGATTTTGGTAAAAATAAGTTCTTCAAACTGTATGAAAATAACATATTTTAGAATGTATAGTCATTTAACAAGGTTCCAGTATAAGTTCCTGTCATTTTTAAAAGGTCCCTTTTCTCAAGTTTGTATTATAAACTTTCTATAACATTTATAATATGTAGATATTATTTTGGTATATTTTATAATAACGCTTGCATTGTTGTTCTTGTCTTGAGCTACAGGTATCTAGATCCTTTAAAACAAAATTAATATTGATATTTTTTATGTTTTGCAGCAGTTACACGCATATATAATAAAAGCTAGATTTAAAAACTATTGAAATGTAGGCAATCTGTCGTGCCTGGTGTATTAAGGTCTGTTAAATTGATAATTATAATTAATTTAAAAGAACAAGCAAACTTTCAGCGATCAACAGCCATAAGTTCGTTTGTTTCAATATTGTTATT
This sequence comes from Saxidomus purpurata, assembly GCA_022818135.1. Taxonomy (NCBI): domain Eukaryota; kingdom Metazoa; phylum Mollusca; class Bivalvia; order Venerida; family Veneridae; genus Saxidomus; species Saxidomus purpurata. The sequence goes on along the minus strand of JAFMSR010000019.1, from coordinate 31,835,152 downwards.
TAACGTAGATTGATATCTTCGTTCATCTACCACATTAAATAGTTAATCACTACTAGTAAGTGGCCCTATATTGTGGTTTAGTTACATATTGTAGTACCAGAGTACTCTATAACAAGTCTTAGAGCTGTTTGTAAAACACGTATGCCCCCCCCCCCCCACCTCTTCCTGCAAAAGTTGAACTATGCAAGAAGCAATTAAAAAAGTAAAAGGTATGAGAATCCGAAATTAGTGAAAACTGGAAGCAAGCTATTTTGTCTTTCGAACATGCGGACCTACACTATGTGTTTGATTGCTGATTGGCTGAAACTAAGTGGATGCATACGGGATTTTTTTAAAAATAATAGCTGGATAGTAGCTCACAAATGAAATATGATGAGAAAAAACTGGATATAAATTATACAATGTAATTAAAATATTTGTTTTTTTTGAAAATACAGACATAGTAAACTGTTGTTCGGTGACCACTGAAACTGCCACAGAAATGGGCGTCGTGACAAGACGACATGTGCCAATCAAGCAATTCCAGTACCTATAAAATGTTGACTTTACCTACGACAAATAAATGCACGCGGAAAACGTTTGACTGGATTGTTTTGTTATACTCCGACATCCACATAATGGGTGAGGTCATCGTTTCATCGACGTCATGTTAATTATTCGTAGCTCTGGATACCTTAACCAATATATGTTTGCTCTACAGATTTTATATTGCTTTTTAAATTAAACATTTAAAACATTTTGTGAATGTAGCACTCCATTTTTTTTTTTGATATTGCAAAACATTAAGAACAATAACATGAAAATCAAAGAAAAGTGCATGCCTATATTGTTTAAGAGTACACAGTTCTATCACTATTCAATGAAAGTAATTCATTATTCTCTCAGAACAATTAAGAGTCATCACGCGGCTTTAAAACACGCCAATATGCTTTTATTTTATATTTATATTTTACAATAAACGCTAGCAATGGTATTTTTCAATACGCTTGCTGGTTTGTGTTGTGCATATAGATTATATAAAATAATTATATTATACGATTTTATGTTTCGCAACGGCGCACTAATACAGTGTATATACGCATGTATTAATAGCGAAATGAAAGAGATTCATGTACAGAACATGAACCCTTATGGACAAAGATATGTTACATCAATAAATATAGGTTATAGGTATATATTACAAATTTAGCCAATTTATTGCAAAAAAGCGTCAGCGATCTACAGCCAAAAGTTCGTTTGTTTCTTTATTAATATAATATTGTTCTATAACTTGCGTATAATTCTTTCCCACCTACAGACAATTTACAATATCTAAATTTATTAGCCTTCCAGGAATTTCCCGGCCGTTTGATTGGCCAATGATCCGTAAATAGATATTGATATCAACGGGCAAACTGGTAATATACACTTGGCATACCCCGTCATTAGACCTCACGCTAAAATTGTTCGAAATGTTTAGGGTACGCAATAACGGCTCTTGTTACGAAAATTATTGGTACGTATATCAATGGAGCATTGATTGTGAAAAAGAATGATGTTTCGCATGGAGTCATAAGAAAAAGAAAATATTTTTAGGAATATATATGAAAAGGTTTAACTCATATTTCAAAGTATAAACCTGCATTCGTGGGAACTGTATTGCGTTTTTCAAAACAAGATGGAAGGCGGCCCGATCAACAACATTTGTGACGTTGTTTTGTGACGTCACGCAGTGACATTGAGGTATCATAAGGTCATTGGAAGGTCTGCTGGGGTATTATAAATCTAGGCGGGTAATATATCCCCATTACCACTAACATATAAAATAAAGAATTTTTTAATATTATTATTTATTTTCGAGAAATACATATACATTATGACAAAACAATCACCATATTTTGAAGTATAATTATATGAAGTATGCTTTGATTTTTAAAATAAAAAAGAAGCAAAGAGAAAGATGGAAGTGATAGAGAATAGTCACTGAAAGCAAGAAGAAAATTGAAAGGAGAATACGAGAAGATCTCACATTCTTGTTCATGCAATATTTTTATGATCTATCTTTATTGCTCTGATTAATAAAGACTTAGATGTGGAGCTAATATCTGTGCTATCATATTCCTGTTTCTTACGGAAAATGTAAATAAAATAATCATGTTAATATAGAAAAATCAAGTTTTCCTTTTTAAATGAAATATGAGCATTTGATTGGATTAGAAAGTAAGCCAAATTCAATCTACATTAAGTTTCTGCTTTCGACCATAGGTAAATACATGGAGTTTTTAAAAGAACTTCTATGTCTAGCTTTATTGTACAACAACGTTACTTTAAATGCAGAAAAGACTGTGTAAGTCACACATCATTCAACATATGTACACTTGTTCAACTATAAACATTTTGTTTGTCGTAAGCTCGCCTGTGACAAATATTTGCACCTAGCTGTAATTGTGTCTAATATTTTAGTTGAAAGTGAGACTATCAAGTAAGAGTTGCCTTTAGTTTCTTCCCTTATTTACATCTGCTCCACGAAATGTTTTTGACTGGTTGATACATTGCATTAAATGCTGATAAGGAACAAATGCAGATAATCAAAGTACTGAAAGTACTGTCGGGACGGTTGTGTTGGCATGTGTACAATACGTTTAGGCAAGCAGTACTGAAATGTTTCATTCCAAGTGATATACTGAAACGTTCACATCAAGACGTGACAAGGATCACTCAAAAGTCCAAGACGTGAAAGTGTTCACTCATTTATTCTGTAAAATTCTGTTCAACTACTATTTTATATATTTACATATGTTACACTCTACATGTTATCTTGTTGTTCAAAGAGTCCATCAACAGTTTAGGCAAGATAATGTCAAAGACTTGTACTCCTTATAAAAAATGTTACGAAAGTTACAACAAAGCTATACTTTTCTCACTTATGAGATACATATTTCCGCGCATTTACCCATGTGAGATAATTTTCTCACATCGCTTATCTCACATCGCTGCCGGACTACTTTTACGTTAATTGTATGCAGACATAAAAATCGAAAAATGACTGTAAAATTGTTATTTTTGAAATAAACATAGGGTTGTTGGTATTCATTTTCTTAGTTAGATCATTTTCTATCCATCTATAGCAGTTTTGAAGTAAAATTCCAGAAAAAAGTTAATTTTCATTTGTTCATCCCCATCTTGTATTTGCACTTATTCCTTCTTACTTGGGTGAAAATGTGATTTAAACGGTGAGAAAATAAATCTACCATGTCCATTGAGTTGTGAATAAGAAAATTCCACCCTCGGGTTGAGATACCTAAAAGAACTCGGCAGAGCCTCGTTTTTGGACGTATCTCAACCCTCGGGTGGGATTTCCTTATCCACAACTCATGAACATGTTAGATTCACTTTATCTGTTTAAGGCATTTGAGCAACATTACAAGTAGCTTTTATTTTATCAAGAACGATGTCTTACCGGCGGAAATGACCTTTATTTCGCACCTTAAACATTTAGAAATTTAACGCAGTATTCTTTTCCAATGACATTTCAAACATTTCATGAAAAAAAATGACTTCAATAAGAAAGAAAGGTATATACAAACCTCAATGAAAAGAACATGTTTCTATCATTATCCCATCAGTAAATTGATTTTACTATATCAGTAAATTCAAAGTGATCCTGTGACCTTTAAGAGTTTCAATGCTAAGTGATATAAGCTGATCCCAAAAAATCTATTATTTTTGGTTTAGAAACAAAACTAGTAAAACATTATTTAGAAAAAAAGTAGTAAAACATTACCCATCATATTTCATGCTTGTCTGTAAATAAAAAAAACCCAACTCAATATAACTTTCTTTTGGTCATATTTTCAAAGTATTCCATTCTTAAGCATATGTCTTGGTCAAATGGTAATATGGTTGTTTTGAACAGTACTGTAATTGCCAATAGTTTATGAGACTATATCAGAGCAATTTTAATCACACGCACATTCCTCAATAACGGTTCGATTTGTTTTCGTTGTTAAACAATTGTAATCAAACGAAAATGCCTATCTAATTTGCTTATCATTTATTGTAAATAATTCGGTTAAAAAAAATGTTTTATGACACGTAATCTAAATAGGGTGATAATGAAATGTTTTAATTTTTGTTATTTTACTTAATTCTCACTTCGCTAATTAAAAACAAATCGCGAAAGATTCATTCCACATTTATTACCTAAAATTTCGCGAATTAAGAGTTCGCGAATAAATCTGTCTGTTTATAAACTGCGATATTTTCGTCACGCGAAAAATACACAATTCACAGTTACTGTAGCGTTTCAATCGGAACATCACTCGGTCTTTTCCGTAGAAATAACAGAAAAGGCCGAGTGATGTTCCGATTGAATTTACAGTAGCGTTTATTCATGAGATGCACGTGCATCTCTCTGACATTTACAAAACCACGTCTTTATAGCTAACAACATTTTCACAACAGCATCCTTTATGATTCTGTACCTCTGAATGATAACAAATATATTCAGAGAGGTATTAAAGTACAGAAGCACAAAGCTAAATGAATGAATATATGCGAAAAGTTCACTGTTTGAGGTTTGAAAATATATTGTCCAGACGATAAGATACTGCACCGGAAGTGACGTGTTTGTTATCAAAAAGAGTGATAATGTTTTAAGAGCTTTCTGGAGGGTTTTGTACTTCTTTAATTCAGCCGATGCACGAGCCGTTCTTGGGATCCGCTCTGCTCCAGTACGAATGACGCATACTTCTTGCGCATGCGCATTGTAGCTGACCGAATTTACAGGAGAAATCCTTCGAAGATATCGTTTAAGCTTTATCTGCAATGCGGCATATATTAAGAAGGACACGAACCCTGGACCTCCGTTGACGAGAGCAAAATAACCAAGTGCTGCCAATGGTTTGTTTAGAACACCGGCTGTGCACACGTGCACAAGAAGCATGTTGTCATGGTCAACAGTCCAAACGGAAAATGGTGCAACAATTAGAGCCAAAGACGTCAGAAAGATAGCTACATGTATAACTATTTTACACCTCTGTGAATGGTTGTATCGAAGAATGAATAAGGCAAAACACCTCTGTATGTAAATGTACAATGTTTGTAGAGTATCACATGTTATACCAGCCATAAATAATGACATAGCTATTGAGCAAATTCTGGGACTGACTCCTCCCTGAATGGCAACTATACCAGTAGCCGTTGCAAATAGCCCGAACAATCCCTGTATCAATGCATTCACAGTAAGTAGACAGATGTTTAATGCGAATGGTGCAAACTTGTCCTTGTTCCGCGCAAAGCAACATAAAAGAAACGTGTTTGAAACACACTTCCACACCGACAGGATGAACACAAATCCAATCGACACTTCGTAACTGTATGACATGTTCACGCTGACAGGATTTCTACAAACCTTAACTATGAGATAAATTTAATCGCTGAGATATGAAAATTAATATTTACATTTCCATTATGTTAAACAGTTTTTCCGATTTGTTGCTGATCTTTTTTGTCACCATTTTCATCCGTTCAGGAACAAAACAATCTGTAATGAAACTATGTCTTCATTATTGAAATCTTTGTATGCATTTCTAAATTAATCTACAGATTTCCATTGTGTTAAACAGTTCTTCCGATGTGTCGCTGATAATTATCACCATTTTTTAATCCGTTCACGAACAAAACAATCTCTAATGTAACTATGTCTTTAACTACTGAAAGCTTTGTACGCATTTCTATCTTAGTTTAGTTAGAAAGTTTCGGTTTTTATATTTTTATTTTGCTTTCTTTTAAGCTTAACATATTACTCCTCTTAGTTCATTTCCTTGTTAACTTGTTTTCTTCCACGACCGTTACGATGTGACTCTGTTGGTGCATGTTTCGTCACTGATATTTGATGCATAAGTTATCGATCATTCCTTTAGCGAATGGAAAGGCTAACCAACTGCAGCCATGCAATAGTAACATGTCCTTTATGTTTATCTTGGCGAACTAGTAGCAGAATTTTGATATTTGATTTAGATTAAGATGTTAGTCTCGGCCGATCCTAGAATTTATCTTCCGTTGAAACTGCCAATAGCCCTGACGGGCGCATGCAAGTTAAAGAGACAGATGAAGATACAAGAGAATCCGGGTATCAGACAATATATTAGATATTTATACATTATATGTTTAAACACTGGCATTATATAAACCGAGATCCACTGATATACTAGTGATCGGCATTGTATAACAGTTTTTAGGAATCAGGGAGTTTGTCAACTTTAAACTTTATTTTATTACTCTCAGGTCATTGCAATGACAAAATGAGGTATAAATATTAAATACATACAGTGTCAACGAGGTCACATACATACATGTATACATTTATATTTTTATTTTGCTTTCTTTGAACGTAACATATTATTCCTCTAAGTTTATTTCCTTGTTAACTTGTTTTCTTCCACGACCGTTACGATGTGACTCTGTTGGTGCATGTTTCGTCACTGATATTTGATGCATAAGTTATCGATCATTCCTTTAGCGAATGGAAAAGCTAACCAACTGCAGCCATACAAGAGTAACATGTCCTTTATGTTTATCCTGGCGAACTAGTAGCAGAATTTTGATATTTGATTTAGATTAAGATGTTTATAGTCCCGGCCGCCCCTAGCATTTCTCCTCAGGTGAAACTGCCAAGATCTCTGGCGGGCGCAGACAAGTTGCAGATACAAGGGAATGCGGGTACCAGACTATATATTAGATATTTATCATATTTATACACTGGCATCATATAAACCGAGATCCACTGATATACTAGTGATCGACATTGATCCGTTCATTATATAACAGTTTCTAGGAATCAGGGTGTTTATCCGAACTCACTCAGTGTTTGACAATGAAACAAAAATAGTTATAAATGACATTTAGGACATTAAGCTCCAATTTACAGCATAAGAATATCATATTGGTACCCAAAATGTATTAACCTTTTATTAAGATTTAATCATTAAATTATCATTTATATGTTTAGTATGATAGGATTCTAATAGATAGCTTTAAATATTTATAATGTTAATGAATTAAATATTTTATTGTGTCTAATAAATGTACATTTGATACAGAAAAAAAATCTATCTATCTATAAAGTCTAAGTCTTTTATGAAAATTGAAATTGCGAATAAAGTTTAGTTTATACTAATTTGTTTTAGCTCGATTGTGAAGAAAGCTTGAAGCTTATAGAGTCACTCTCGATTCCTATTCCTTAAAAAAAACAGTACTGGTGTTTTATAAGGAGGAACGGCCGGTCAGCAAATAAAGTAAGAAAAAATGCGGTGTCAATTTTTGATTGTAAAAAGTCTCGGCCGACCTTGAGACTTCTCGCTGGGTGAACTGATAGGCGCAGGTTGAAGAGAGATATAAGATACAAGGGAATCCGGGTACCATATTAAAGCCGGGGACCTCTGGATTGGTAGTCCAGAGCATTAACCACTCGACCACCGCACCACACCTTAAATGCGGTGTTCTGTAGTATTAAGTTTAGCTTATTCTAATTTATTTTAGGTCGATTGTGAAGGAAGCTCGAAGCTTATCAAGTCACTCTTGAGTCCGCTTCCTGGAAAAACCAGTACTGGTGCCATAGGAGGTGGTACGGTCGTGACCCCTCTGGGGCTCGAACCCGCAACCTCTAGGATGAGCGGCAGACACCTTAGCCTCTACACCACCGCTCCCGTGTATCATTTGTAATACCAGCAAGGAGGATGAGACACCTGTCATTGTGTGCTAAGTTATTTTTCACGAATTATCAACAACTATCAGGTCGGAAATACTTTTTGAATGATTAATTTCATAACAACTTGTTAAAAACCCTTTGATGACAATTTAGAGAAAGAGTTAAAATACGTTGTAATGAGTAATAACATTTTTAAGAAATTGTTAAAGTACACTATAAATGTCATTTAGAGAAAAAAGCGGCACTGTTATATTATATTTTTACAATATAAATATTCTTTCATTATTATTGACCAATTCCCTCGCTGGCGAAACAAGTTTAAGCATATTTTATCAAAACGAATATATTTATAACTGTTTTTCTATTTAAAACACCTTTATTCAAATTTTCGGCAATAATGCCTTTTCAAGATTTGTCTACCTTTTTAAATTCACATGTTGATCTATTCATGACAAGCTTAGAAATGAAAAAACAACAAAACGTCGGATATGCGTCACGTCCTAATGACGTCATATACACTAAGCGTCAAATGACGTTTCCGTACTTTCAGGTAGAGTCCAATCACATGAAGAACACACGTGATTGGACTCTTACCTGAAAGTACGAACGTCATTTGGACGCTTAGTGTATATGACGTTTGGACGTGACGTCATATCCTGACGTTTTGTTGTTTTTTATTTTACTTGTCTGAATATGATCAACATGTGATTTAAAAGTGTGACATTTCTTGAAAAAGGCTTATTGCCGAAAATTTGAATTAGAGTTGTTTTAAATGAAAACAGTTATATTTTATTCCCTGGGAATATTGAAAGTATTTATTGCGAATATATTTAAGTTGAAATGTTTTCGGACAAAACTTTGCACCAAATAGATATATTTAGAAACCAGATATGTATAGATTTAGTATCATTTAAACAGAACTAGACAGACACAGACAGTAACGAGTTACGGCTTACTAATCAGACATTGTTTAATGTCTGATGTTAGAGATAAGGCAAAGTAATGCTCAATTATACTAATAATGACCTTTATTATATACCTAACATTGATACATATATATTTTCCGCAAAACATCGCCGACAAATCGGTCGGTACGGATCACGTACATGTAGAAATCCGATTCCACAGGGGTACACTACCAAATTTGGCATTATTTTGTACGGTTATTTCCCGTTGGTTCACAGAAAAACTATATAACATCGCTTATTATTGATCCGACACGTCTTATGGGTGGTGCGATGGTCGAGTGGTTAACGCTCTGGACTCCCCGGTTCGAATCCTGGCCGGGGCACTGGAAATTTCAGAAACGCTTTTCAGTGATTCTCACCCATCTAGAGATGAACTGGTTAGAAACTCAGAGGTAGTCTCACGCGTATCAGTGCTTTACACCGGGCATGTAAACAAGATTCAAGGGTTCTTTTTGTAAAAGAGCTAGGGTCTGTTACCCGGGTATCCTTGTATCTGTATCTGTCTCTCTACAGAAAATGATACTAACTGTAAGCCGGGGATTATAGGTCTATATTACAGGAATAAAACTTACCGTTGCAATCTCCTTGCAATAAATATGCTTATTCCTTAAATATAATATCATAGTAATATGCGTGTGATCTTCACTATCAACATGAGCACATCCTGCTTCTGGGTCACAGTTTGCTCCCTTAGGGTTTCTTAATTGTTAAAATTTGACTTAATAAACTCTACCTTATACTTAAAATGTTCATTATCAATACGAGACCTTTGACCAAAATTCAGAACAAACCTAATTTATTTATTCTGGGTGACTATTTATCCTTCCAATACTTAGTAAGACATGATACCAGAAACAACAAGAGTAATCAAAATGACACTGGATGAGGGCCATAACCAGAAGTCTCTTAGTGAAAGTCACGTTTCCTGTACAGGAACTTTTTTGTACCTTTTTTACAACAGAACTGGCCATGAGCTCACCTGACAGAGACTGATCAAGTGTAGCACCGAGATATTTGACAGATGAAATTGATTGTATTTCAGTTTCATTACAACTAACATTGACAGATGATCCTGACTTTAACCCTGGTTTAGAACCAAAAAGAAATGGTCTATAATGTTTTACCAAAAATGAAGTGTTAATTTATTGTCAATTAACCATTGACTTACAGACTGAAGTTCATAATTATTATGTCAGTTCTTCTTCAAAGAAGTACATGTCTTTCCAAGCAACAAGAATGGCAGAGTCATCTGCATACAGAAGAAGTTTATTTTTTACCACCGCCTGCATATCATTTACATACACTAAAAATAATAGCGGTCCCAATATAGAACCTTGGGGAACACAACAAGTAATTTTATCATGAGAGGAAAAAGAACCAGACACATCCACAAGTTGTTGTCTATCTGAAAGATATGACCTTAACCATAGTAAAACATCATTACTAAGACCCATGGCTTCTAATATCATACGAAGAACTAAATGGTCGACAGTGTCAAACGCTTTTTGAAGATCCATTAAAATCATGCAAACAAGGTGACCTTTATTCATATGAAATGTAATGAAATCTGATAGATGGGTAAGACAGGTGTCTGAAGAAGAACCACCTCTAAATCCAGGCTGAAACTTATATAATATATCATTTTCCTTCATATAAGAACAAATTTGGTCAAAGACTACCTTTTCAAAAAATTTAGAAATTATGCTAAAAAAAGAAACAGGCCTATAGTTACCAACTTCAATTTTATCACTCTTGCTCCTGAAAATCATCAGGTAAAGTACCTTGTGTCAATGGCATATTTATAATATGAGTTAAAGAAATGTAATAATAGACGCACTATTATCTTTAACAAAACGAGATGGAATACCGTCTTAGCCAGTAGATTTGTTAGCCCCTATCTTATTTAGATACACTAACATATTTTGTTCAGTCATCAGTGAAAAGGAAAACAATATTTGGTAAAACTCCTTTTGTTGAACAAAATTTAGACACAAACTCTTTGCCAAATTTATGCAATGCTGCAGGTAACTTTGCAGTAAGATTAGATGCAATAGTACAGTAAAACATATTAAAATTTTCAGATACCTTATATTTATCAAAACAGATCTCATCCACTATTTTCAAACCAATCTTGCCACCAGCTCATGAATTGCCCTTTTTAAATGGTAAACCAAGTTCTTCAAGGGATTTCTATTAAGGTTTAGAATCACTCTAATGATTTTCAAAAGAGCTACTAAAATAGTTATTTTTAGCCTTGTAAATAATATCATTGGCTCTGTTTCTACAAATTCTAAAGTTCTCAAAATTTTCATCAGATTTTCTGCTGCCTGTACAAATGAAATGCACTGTCACTAATTCATTCCTTGTATACATGTATAAGATTTAAAGAACCTTGTCGTCTTGTCGAGCAGGAAAAGTTTATTTTCCCAAGGCAGTTTCTAAGCCTAATATGGCGTGTTAAATGGTGATATTCGGGCTATTTTCAGTATCATATTACTACCTGATGTGTTGTTGTCTTACCATTAAGGCGAATTAAAGCAGCAATTAGCAATTTTATATAAAGTAAAGACTTAAAAAATAATCACGACTGTCAAGAGAGTGATTTACTTGCGTTTCAAATTCAAATTCTGAAGGAATTTCGTTTCTTTCAAGACAGTCAGAAACTTTGCATGTTTATGTATGTTCGTGTTCCGAAGTAATTAGTAAGAAGAAAGTCTACTGGTTACACGAAACTTAATATATAGTAATATAGTAATCAAATATCAAAGGCTTGTTAAGATAATGTATTCAGTTCTCTGTTAGATTTTTTTTTTAGAGCTGCTGGATCTCAGATTTTGTTGAAAAACGAAGTTTTTCGAAATGTCTGAAATTAACATATTTTAGAATGAAACACTAAATAAAAGATTCTAGTATAATTCCTGTAAAATAGTTCCGTATTTCTTCAATAATACGCTACCAAATTACATAGCATTACAAACGCTTTCGAAATTCCAATATACACATATAGTTTACCGTTGCTTCTAAACCTAGCTCACCAACATATTCAACAGAAATTTTCTCAAATTGATATGTTAAAAAAAAAAAAAAAAAAAAAAAAAAAAAAAAAAAAAAAAAAAAAAAAAAAAAAAAAAAAAAAAAAAAAAAAAAAAAAAAAAAAAAAAAAAAAAAAAAAAAAAAAAAAAAAAAAAAAAAAAAAAAAAAAAAAAATTCATTTACTTGACGTGTTTTGTTGACTCGAGCCATCACTTTTATATTGATATCTTATAGTATATCATTTTGGAGATGTTAAGGTTTTCTCCGGAATCTTTGAGAAAGAAGCTTTTACCATACTCTGTGAGCCAGTAGCTTTAAGATAGCATTCAATAGAATAATGTAAACACACAATATTTGAAAATTTTTGGATACTTTTACATCTAAACTTATCAAACTTATTATCTAAATATAAGATTAAAGTGTTAAGAAAACTGTAGGCTTTTACAAGCATTCGCCATTAAATTTAGAAATTGCAGACTGCTATTTGTTAACACATCTTGTTTACTAGCTTTAATTTGTATTTCTTTGTGTAGTCTACATTTTCGTTCCGTGATACTATAAATTAGGTAATCTATGCGTAGTACCAATATTGGATTACTGTTCTGGCGTTTGGGGATACCGAAGGTTTCAGTGTCTGGAAAATATACAGCACCGGGCAATTAGGTACTATCTTGGTGTTCACCGTGTAGCCAATACGCAAAATACCACGGGGCCACCAAATCCATACACAAATGATGAAGCCGCAACATAGTTTTATCTCTATGTACAACATGTATTATCGAGATTTCAGGGTATTGAATTAGAGAATTGTTTGATACAGTATGTATTAATCTTTTTATAACAACTTAAAACGTTTATAATTGCAGCTGAAAATAGTGCAATAGAGGGAAGGTCATACATAAAAGAAAAACTACTTGTTTTTCATGTCTAAATTGTTTTCATAGTCCTTTGAAATTCATAAACGAAAACATCATTTTTTTCGGTGTTCGTTTGCAGCACAACACACGATTTGTTTTATCAAATGTTATCGAATGTTACCTTCAATGCGGCAAACAATGTGCACTATTGAGTTACATCAGCGACTGTTAAAGGATGGGCTTACTTAATCAAGCTAAATTCCATGCGCTATTTTCAAGCACACAGACTATCTTGAATTATTCCTTTACATTTTAGTTCTATATCGGTTTCGGTGAGATTAGGTCCGACTTCCGTCATTCTATCCGCCCGTCCGAAAAACTCAAAATATCTCAAGATCAACAGATATTAGTCAAATAAAACTTTGTTTGGGTATAGTAGGCAATATGGAGATTATGCTAGTTTTATTTTCTCGTCAGACAAAAATTGTGGTTCCAGTGGCAACGTAATTTAAAAAAATACCACATAATCATGTGTATAATAATAACAATAATTCTTCCTTGCAACATGTGAAAGAATGTCTGTGTGCAATGTATATTATTCTTGTATTGTATTGTGCATAGATGAGACTCTAAGATAAAAAGACATAAAATATATACATAATCTAGAAAGTAGATTTTGATACAAAAATATACTAGTCTGTCTCCCCAACTCGTGTAAAATAACGCCGTGGCAAATCAAATTACTTAAATGCGTCGCCGAAATGTACGAGAGCCGATCGGACTATCTGAGAGAGAAAAAATATTGTAAAGGCGTAATAACGCAAAAAAGGCGTTATAATGCGAAAAAAGGGCAAAGTAATGCGAAACAAGGCACAATAACGCAAAGTAAAGGCGTAATAATGCGAAGACAGGCGCAATAACGCGGAATAAAGGCATTATAACGCGATTAAGAGAGCCAATCCGGCTTATGGATCACATTACTTTACTTACAATCCTTTAATTACATATCTTTTATTACTCTTGTCTGCGCGTCGCCGAATAAACTAAATTAAAACGATATTTAGCATACAATTGAAGAAAAACTCTTTTAAGCGCGAAATATGCGTTTTGTGCGACGTTATTTTATAGACGTCATCGCATAATATAGGATTAACTGTTTTGTAATTTATATATATGCGACTGTATATACGTTGTTTTTTTTTTTGGTCTGAAACTTTTTTAATCGTATATACAGTCGCAAGTGTCAAAATCACTAAATAGTTTACAATACGGATTTTGTTTCTGTCAGTTCGTATTTGATGGTTAAATAAAGGCTGTATTTTTGACAGAATATTAATAATAATTCTTTTTATTATATACCTATAAATATTCTGTCAAAAATACAGCATATATTCAACCATCAAATACGGCCTGACAGAAAAAGAAGTCCGTATTGTATGTACGTGCAATACAAATAGCGCGGCATAATTTGTAAGAGTGCATTCAATTGGCCCTCAAATGCACATGACGTTAATAACGTCGCTTTTGACTGGATCGTTACTATTTGTTTATACGATGACGTCAATAAATTAACGTCGCACACTACATATAGTTCGCGCTAAAAAGGGGTTTTCTTCAATTTTATGCTTAGTATGTCATTTTAATTTAGTTTATCGCACAGACAAGTGTCAAATTGTATATAATAAAAGGGTTATTAGTATTATATTATATTAGTAATGCGATCCATAAGCCAGATTGGCTCTCGTCGAGGTCGGATCAAACTCGTGCTACGCACTCGTATGATCCAGCGCACGACTCGAGCAAATATGGCATGCTGGATCACGTTACTATACTAATAGCCTTATTTTATTATATACCTATAAATATTCTGTCAAAAATAAAGCCAATATTAAACTATCAAATACGACCTGACAAAAAAAGTCCGTATTGTACGTACGTGCAATACGGACGGTGCGGCATTATTTGTAAGAGTGTATTCAATTGGCCCTAAATACAAATGGCGTTAATAACGTTGCTTTTGACTGGGTCGTTACTACTTGTTTATATGATGACGTCAATAAAATGAATTCGCACACTACGTTTAATTTGCGCTAAAAAATAGTTTGTCTTCAAATTTATGCTTAAAATGTCATTTTAATTTAGTCTAATCGTGCAACCAAGTGTCAAAATGTATATAATAAAAAGGTCATTAGTATAGTAACGTCATCCATAAGCCGGATACGCACTCGTATGACCCGACCCCGACGAGAGCCAAGCCGGCATGTTGGATCACATTACTATACTAATAACCCTAATATATGCTTTACGTAATTATAATACTTTGAAATTGTCAGTCTTTTTGGTTAAGCCGTTTCTTAAACACTTGTTAACAGGTATTAGAGGACTACTAAGATTTGCAAATTGTACTGTATTCTGTTATAAGCTATAATTTTTCTTAGTCACATAGACGTGCCCTTCATCACTACATACATACAGTATAGTTTAAAGTGTTCGTTTGTTATAGTGCAACCCCTTCTTAACTTTAGGACCAACCATTTCTGACTTATCAGACACCTTTTTTCTGAGCACATTTTCGAATCCTATTCTTTACTCCAAGGCACCAGGCAGGTAGGCATACCATTTATAAACTATTTGGCTGCTCCCCAAACGGTCATATTAGAGCGGATCCCGACTGGGATTCGAACCTTCGGCATTCCCACTCCGATGGCGTATGCCTAGACAAGTTGTGGTTAGGTAAAAAAAAACTCAAAGAAATGATAACAGTCAACCTTTATTGAAGGTCAAATACATAAACTCATTTTATATGTATCTATCTTATCTTGATATATAAATACTATTGTTACACATATATTTACATGTATAAATATAATACGAGTAGATCACATACACAAGACTTTATAAGAACACACTAGCATGAGTTTGACGGTTCAGTCATTTTAATGAATTAAATATAATAGTAATTCAGATTTACTTTTTTCGTATTTCGTTTAAATTCTGAGGGGATATTGTTTTTGTGAACTGTGTTCATGCGAAAATCATAGCCATTGTTTTATTACGGAACTTTTTCTGGCTGAGGAATTTATTTTTTCTGCGTATTTATTCCTCAGTTTCTGCTGTCACGTTATAAAGTAAAAGGAAATGTACATTCTGATAGAGTTTTCTGATTGGTTGCATATCTCTCTCTCTCTCTCCCCCCCCCCCCCCCCCCCCCCTCTCTCTCTCTCTCTCTCTCTCTCTCTTCTCTCTCTATCTATATCTCTCTCCCTTTGGTGGTGTAACCAATCAATTCAAGTAATACAAACCATCAGACAATCTCAGGCATTGTTGGTAACCAAGGCCATAAATCAATATTCAGTTACCAGCTGTAAATGGAACAACCAGTAAAGTGCGCTAACAAAAAGGAATGTCTTAAATATACTATATACATTTATGGTAATAATAAATAGTTTTGAGAACACAACATTTGTCGAGGGTTTTTAATTGATCTTATTTTGATACTGTTTAACATTAATATTGACATGTTCTGTTTGGTAACAGACGATCTACTGTAAATAATTTTATCTTAAGGCAATTTGTAAGCAGACATTAATAATTCGCAATGGGAGGATTTATCTACAAACAGACCTTCTGTATGTGAAATGATTTTTTCGCGATTTCTTTGATAAGCGAAGTGAAAAAGTCGCGAAAAATAGCGAAAATTAAATTATCGCGAATTTTACTCTGTGTACAGTGATTGGTTTATGATACAGATCCGTAATTCTTATACAAATGTTTGAAATGTACATTTTTAATCATACAGTATACATAATGAAATTGGAAACTTGTTGCAATCTGTAAATATGGATACTATTATAATGACATGCAGATAAAACAAAATAAGCTTCTTTTCTGATAAATGTTTACAAATGGCATTTAATCCTATTTCAGCATCTTGAACCTTCTCATGAATACACTAGTTTTCCCGGAAACAAATTATAAACGTACTGTGTTTACTAAGTTTAACATGACGTTGCTAAAGCGACTAAAGGTCGTGCTTCACTTATTGCACGATGTGACAGGTGAACAACATTTCATCGAAAGACATTTGGTCGAATGACCTTTTTTCTACTGATTTTTTGTCGAATGCGTCACTTCCTCTATTTTTTGTTTATCACTACGACATTTTGTCGAAATTTTTTTCGACTTAATATATATCAATGAATATGTGAGTCAGAATGTAGTCAGTTAAATTAAATGTTGTTTTAAGAAAATAGAGTACTCCGAATCTTTTTGAACGCCCCTCGTATATAAGTGTCAACTTGCATTCCATATGTTTAGTATGCCTGCACCAGCGCATTCTATTCATTGTTTTTTTTATTGGAAAGTAAAATAATAAATTAATTGATTTTTGCTATATAATTAATATACGTTTGTTTCTATAGTCAACTCCGTTTATAACGACCTCCTTGGGAGCATTTAAATATGTTCCTTATATCTAGATTTTGTTATATCCATATAATATTTTCATATAGAATACATTTGATCATTATATCAAGATTATCGCTATATCCGGATTCGTTATATCAGAATGTACTGTTTTATATTTTCCCGTGTACACGTTGTATGCAGGAAAATATAATACAAACGTTTTGTCTACGATGTTTAATAGATGATTCGAGAGTTTAGGCCGTAGTCCGTGGGCTCAGCCAACACTTCTCTCGTCTTTCTTTTTCCACGGTACAGCGTATAGTCATCAACTTTGTCAACTTCTTTCGGTCTGTAAAAAAAAAACAAATCTTAAAACTTTTATCATACACTTATTTTTTTTCTGTGCGTAATGTGTTCTTTGCATTAAACTCATTTTGGCATTATTGCATATTGTTCTAATATTATAGCTGATACTTGGAAAACAATTCAGGGAAATACCAGCAAATATCTGATGCCAAATCACTGACCGCTCTGGATTTTAGAAAACATAAAGTCCCTATTTGATTGGCATATTTGTCTTTCCAAGAAAATCATGGACTGGGTAAGATAAACAGTGTGTGATTAAACGGAATAAAACAGAAACAAACAATTAGATACATGTAATTATATCATGGCAGGTAATGCAGTCTTGCAGGTAATGTAGCCTTAAAGGGGCAACTCTCGCTGGTATACCAGCGAGTATTTGTTGTGTGCAGCTGTAACTTGATACCTCCAAAACTACCTGTCAATTAAACTGGAGGAGGTTACTAGAGTGAATGAATCACAATAGCAAGCAGACGATTTTAGCTCTTGAGCTGACTAGGGACTTCTTTACCTTTCTTATATTTTTGTATCTATGAGCATTTCGGAATCAGATGAAAATTTATCCACCTCATGAATCATTTCTTCTCACTTCTTTTTTATCCCATGATATTCATTCATATTCCCCCTTTTTAGAAAATTTAAAGATAAATACTATATTTTTCACACCTAACTCACAGAGTCAAATTTTGCACAAGGCCTGATTTTGTGTAATTTCCTACAATATAAATACATTGTGGTAAAATGAATATGTCAGCACCCAATTAAGATAGAGTCACAAAATTAATTGGTAATTATATGCCATAGGGATGCAGGTCTGTTTTGTGTATTTTTGAAGGACAGAAATTCCAGACATGAAACTGATACAATGTGTCAGAAAAAGGAGGGAAATTATCACAACAGTTCAAAACACAATACAATGTATATGCATGTAGTTGATGAAGAATAAAGTTTATATTTAAAGCATTGCAGAAAAAGTGCATAAGAAAAAGACATGTCTTGTATATCAAAAGAGAGTAAATGGAGCTATTTGTGTTAGTTTTAATGTTCCTGACATGGATTTAAAAGTTCATAGTGATGATAACATGGGATTATGTAAATTGTAGACCATCAAGGAAAAAATAAAATGGAGAAATTATTAAAGTCAATAGTAAAATCAATCTAAAGCCTCATTCTTGGATAATAATGGATCATAATATATAATGAGCCAGGATAATATTAACTGACCCTGCAGGTGCGATCCTTGCAGTGGTTTAGTAGGAGGATTCTTCATCCAAGTCACATAAACAGTTTTTAAATTTATACCGACACTGTTTCTGGTTTGCATTATGTTATATATCTGCATACCCACGGGCTTGACCAAGAAATTGAAGACTACCTGAACCAGAAAATAGTATCATACAACAAAACATTGTTATAGAAAATACTGAACTATACTATAGTCAGAATGGGCTTTTGAAGTAAAGTATAGATGAATCTGGGAAGAACAAAACATATTGAACTGCAAGGGAAGTTGTGTCCTGCTGTGTACTTTTGCAAGTTAGACATTTATACCAAAAATTAAAAAGTTCAATACTGACTACTTGAAAAACATATGGCAACTTGAATAGATTTCTGCACAAAAACATATGTTTATGTTACATGTATCTGCTAACTTTTAACTTACTTATTTAGGTCTTGATTACCTTAATGATTAATTTAAATGAAGGATATTCTCATTTTATGGAAATAAACTTTCAACAAGGTTAGTAAACTGTTTTTGTTCTGTAATGCATGCCACTACTCTCAAGTGTATAAACATCACCACGTGGCCTTTGTTTACAAACACAGAGTTTATCAGCAATTAGCCACACCTCCCGGGAAATTCAAATCTGAGATCGTCTGCTTGACAGGTTGATTTTTGTTCTCAAAGTCCTTTTTAGAACAGATATGTCATTAGGATTTTTGGATGAACTGTTATGAAATGGCACAGTTTACCTTTTGTAACAAATTTCAAAGGAAACAGTTCTGTAATTTTGTCAAAATTTAAAAAAAAGGGTCTCTGATGTGAAACATGTTTGAAATTATTGAAAAACCTGCCCCAGCGCCATCTAGTGGTTTATATAGTCCAGTTACCCCTTTAAGGTAGATAAATATTGATATTAACCTTGATGATGACTAAGACATTTTAACGTTTAGTGCCTTGTACATGCATCTTCTGCGTGTTTGGTGTGTGGCATTCCCTGTTTGATATTATTTTTGTTTTTTTTGATATTTTGTTTTATTTTTCAAAGGATCTGAAGAAAATCTAATTTACATATTTTCTAGAAATATTGAAGAAAGGTGTAACAGTGAATAAGATTTTAAGACCACATGCATTTCAACAGTGCACTCCCTACATCTAGCAGATTATATTCTCAAAACATAGATTATGTGTTCAATGAACCTAAAAAGATAAATAAGTACAATTTAAAAGAAGAAATTATGGCGAAAAATGCCTCATTTTACCACAAGTAATCAATATTGAAGCTTTCTGCAATAAATCGCATCCACTAATGAATTGTACAACAACTCTGCATTGAATATTGAATGGTTTACGGTACGGCAGTATATTTTAAACTGCTGATTGTATAAAAATGACTGGAAATGCATAGCTGAAACGTTTAGGTTATTTCATAATACTTCCAAAAATTATATTATTTATGTTTTGGAGGTCATGTAGTTTGGCATCAGTTATAGGGTATGTGCCTTTGACATACACTGTTCAATTCATATATGAAGCCATATCAATTTTAACGTCTAATAAAAGCTGACGACAATCAGTCAATTGTACTTGTAAATTGTTTTTAAGAGTTTACTTAACTTCTTTAAACATAGAAGTCCAAGTAAATTTACTTGTTTATACTGCACTGAAAATGAGAAAACCCAGTCTAAATTAAGGAATAAAAACAAAGACCAGTTTGTTTTACGGATATTGTAAATCGTGTACAAACCTGCTATCGTAGTCTTGTCGTCCAAAAAAGTAACTTGTGGAAGGGTTGATCGATGCCACTTCATAATGCCCTTCTGTCGACAGCCCTCCACCACCGTTGGATAGTAAGCTATGTCCATGTTGGTTCACGTTATCAAGTTCCAAGTATCTAGCTGACCGTGAAACCCTACCTACCTTTCTATGATTTAAATCAAAATTGACATATTTTGAAATTTTATCCAGTGGAAGAGGTGCCAGAAGAAGATCTCCCCGTCCACCGTACGTATGCCGTATTCGATTACCACTATGAAGCGAGTTATATTGACGCGGTGCACTTCGGTAATGACGCGAATCAGTATAATATACCGGGTCCAAAACGTGCGTAGGTTCTGTTAGCCGCAACACTTCGGGGCTAGCGTAGCGAAAACCTGTTGTGTTGTGTCTAAATGCAGCTGGTGCCCTCTCAATTATTGTTTGTGGGTTTTCCTCCGTTTTGACCACGGTGTATGAAGGCTTATAATTATCACGTAGTATAACCGGCTTTGATTCATAGACTATATCCTCTCTTGGGCGAACGTAATTAAACCTATTTACCATGGGATCGGAATATCTTCTGACCCTATGATATTCTACAGCACTAGGTTTCGATTCATATGTAACTTCATGTCCTCCGTAGCGGTGTCTTAGTGATCCTAGAGAGGGATCAGAGTAGCGGCGGACACGAGTTGGCGCGCTGTAATCATAATATGTCCCTGACCGAATAATTTCTTTCCGATCACTCGAAAGTCTATCATCTTCGGAGAATCTCTCAGTACGCCGAATGTTGGCAGACCCATTGGAGAAGCTGCTCCTTCTCTCTTTGCTTCCATAGAAGTTTCCATGTTCCCGCCTGAAATTCTCATCTGGGTTTCCATTCAGAACTGCAAATTTAGATAAATTCAAGAACAATAACTCATGTTTACTTAGTGCTTTTCCTTTTCTTAAGAAACTAAGAATATGTAAATAGGCCAAGAAAGTGATGGACTTTTTTCGAACTCGTTTATTTTATAATCTACTCTCGTAGATAGCAGTGTAACTGCTACCATAACCACAACTCTAGATTGTATTGAGGCGGGGCAGGGGTCACAGTTACCCAGTGACGAATTATCCGTTTCAGCTTTTAAGACATGAATGTGCAAATCTAAAATGCCTAAGCACAGAAACAGGTGAAACCAGAAGCTTTGATATAATCATCCAGCTTTGTTTAGGTAAATTGAATGTGAACCTCAAATATATATTTTTTAAAACTTAACCAATGTAAATGATTTCGATGCTTTTTCATACATGCTATTCGTCTTACATTTACTCCATTTGCATATCACTGGAGATGAACGTGAAAGCATTTGTTGTGTTTTGTCAGTGTTCAATCCTTACTGTAAAATGGCCGATACTTAAATGATAATTGATGTATTTCTATGAATTAAAATGTGCTCTTTTACGACAGCAATGAATAACCAAAGATATTTACATTTTTAAAAGGATAAAGTAAACATGTTAACAATTTAAATATGTGTTGTTACCATGATCACGATAGTGCCTTGAGTTCTCTGCACCAGAATCACCGAAGAAACGATTACCCCATTGCCTCCACCAACCCCACTTCTTTCCTTTGTCATTTCCAGTGTAGTCACCGAAATCCTTTCGGCTATTATACTCCTTCATCCAACCTTCCTTTTTGTCCTTGTTACCTCCAGGGTAGTCACCGAAATCCTTTCGGCCATTATACTCCTTCATCCAACCTTCCTTTTTGTCAACGTTATCTCCAGGAGAATCACCGAAATCCTTTCGGCTATTCCACTCCCTCATCCAACCTTCCTTTTTGTCATTGTTATCTCCAGGAGAATCACCGAAATCCTTTCGGCTATTCCATTCCCTCGTCCAACCTTCCTTTTTGTCAACGTTATCTCCAGGAGAATCACCGAAATCCTTTCGGCTATTCCATTCCCTCACCCAACTTTCCTTTTTGTCATTGTTATCTCCTGGAGAGTCACCGAAATCCTTTCGGCTATTCCATTCTTTAAACCAACCGCCCTTCTTTTCTTTATCATCTTCGGGATAGTCATCAATATACTTTCGGCTTCTCCGTCCTGTCCACCATCCGCCCTTCTTTTCTTTGTCATGTCCGGGATAGTCACCTTTATCATTTCGACTACTCCATCTCTGCCA
Organism: Saxidomus purpurata; assembly: GCA_022818135.1. NCBI lineage: Eukaryota > Metazoa > Mollusca > Bivalvia > Venerida > Veneridae > Saxidomus > Saxidomus purpurata. Next base: position 31,812,682 of record JAFMSR010000019.1, on the reverse strand, counting down.
CCAACCACCTTTCTTTTCCTTTTCGTCTCCCGGGTAGTCACGGAATTCTTTGCGACTTCCCCAGCCTGTCCAACCATTTTGCCATTCGTCTTTCCAACCTTCTCGCCAGTCCTTACCGTTTCTATAGCTATAAAATATAACAAAAATGCAAACTGTACTAACTGAATGTGCTGACGTATGATTCAGGTTTGTGTTTACACCATTCCAAAATGTATTGTAGTCAAAGACTTCCTTTTCTTCATTTTTTATGACATTTGAGCACTAATTCAATGTAAGTCATGTAAAGTATTAACTTTTTACTCTGTATATTGATTGTGCTCTATAACAATTACATTTTCGAATGTAATAAATGAGTTTTTATATCGTGATAAAACCTCATTTTTCTTTATCTAGGTAAGTTTGAAATTAATCATGTCATCATTATTTCTTTGTGAAGAGGATTCTCTGACAGAAAGTGTCGGCAAGATGTAATTTCTGGGTATCCACCTAGACACTTAGAAACAGCAATATGAACGAATTAAACAACGAAAAAGGAAACCATCGATTTCACTTATATCAGCGATAGTTTGTATACAGCGTGTAATTTACACGCTAACACCTACCGATGCCAACGATGTCGTCTTCGCCGCCTACAACAGCAACAGTAACAACAGATGCAGGTCAGAACAAAAAGCACAAGAACCGCTGAAACTATAGCTGCCCCTAGTAGTATGCTCTCTTTGTCATCGAAAGCAACTGTAAGAGAATGCAATATAGTGTTTATTATCAAAATGGTATCTGAGAAAACATTTGTTTTTGTTTGCAATGCTATAACCTTATCATGTAATTATGTCTTCCACTTAGTCATGGTGCTGTCAATCTGTCTGTCACAAAACATTTCCGCGACAATCCCCCTACAAGCGATATATATGATTTTACTGAAATGTTTAGCATCAAGTGTAGTTTTGCATATCGTTGGCAATTTCCAGTTCATTGATTCTTAGTGGCGTTATTTGCCTTTTTTGTTTACCCTAACCTTAACTTTAGCTCCTCTTATACCGCTATAAACTAAGTGAGATTAAGCTTGCTTCATAAATTGGGATATTTATGCATTACTAAATATCGCTGTGAAATTACATGTTTTATATTTCAATGATATGTTTATGTATATTCTCATACCTAAGTTACCCCCAAGCACAAACCTCGTCAAATGAGATCGAAATGAAAGAATGATGAATGTCAATGTAAAATATATGTTAATTTATTTGCGTATTATACCATAATATAACCAAAGGTTAACACCGTAAAAAGACCCCGACTGTTCTGTTAACTAATGTAAACAAGATGAATTTCTATTTGTGATTATAGATCTAGATTTTATGCTGACTTTATGTGTAAAACTAGCCTAGTAGTATGTATGAGTATTTAGTTATTTCTTATCATTTCTACTATATAAGCATATATTTTGGAAGGCCCGTTGCAAGTGAAGTGGTATCTCACGCTAATATGAAGAAGTAGGCGTTAAAATGCTGATTGGAACGACTATATAAATTGCAGAATATTGTTAAACAATAGCTGTATCTCATAAGTAATGAATGCCCCAAAAGTAGTGCCTCACAGTCTGTGTGACTTTGATCTTCAAGGTGTGGACCAAGTACTTGCAAACAACATTTTACCTCCATGTGCTTAACATTTGTGCCAATTCTTTTTAAAATCCTCCATATAATTACAATCCGGGCATGAACAGGTACATACATACAGGATTCTAAAACCTCTGACCCCTAAGTGTGACCTTGACCTTTAAGGTAAGGACGCAGGACTTAAAATCATTTAATGCATGACAGAGTTATAGGCCGGACACAAACATGAGCATATCAACAGGATTCTATTATATTTAAACTCTTAGGTGTGTACTTGACCTTTGAGGTAGGGGCATGGATCTTGCATGCGACACATTGTCTTGATTTGCTGAACATTTATGCAAAGTTGTTTCAAAATCATTTAATGCATGACAGAGTTACAGTGTGCATATATGCAGAATTCCAGTATCTTTATAAGTGTGACTATGACATCTGAGGTAGCGACGTGATTCTTCATGTGCTAAACATGCTTGTCTGACATGACTAACATGTATGAAAATTATTTCACGCATCACATAGTTACCGCTCGGTCACGATAACAAAGGGCGGACACACAGACGAACAGTGCGATTTTAACTGTAATGCAAAATTAACAAATTGACTAAATTGATTAAAAGTTTTGATATGTGATTCGTACTAGAAATCTCTTTCTATGTGATAATATCCTTCAGTGACGCGTCAAATGACACTTTGATGCGACCACTAATTCAATATACTCGTTGTGCTTACGATGCTTGAAGTTGCCAACTACTGTTTTGTTGTCTTTGTTCATGTATTCTACTTTGTCTTCACTGATATTCAATCAAGTAAAGTAATGGTTTCATTAACTATAGAATAATCTTACCTTTGCATTTTAGATCCGGCGCGTCGGACCAAGTTCCATTATCGAGGCAGAGAACGTTTGTTGGGTCAGACACGTGACGCCCGAAGCCTTTACAACCAATCACAACATATGTTCCAGCAGATGTATTGTAAGTACTAAGCTCAATCTCAGAGTCATTCTGATTGGCTATCTCTGGACAGGCTGAAAAAAACATAGGAGCAGAATTGCTTTGGTATTAACGGAAACCTTCACTTTATACATGCACTTTGTTTTCTTTTCACAAAGTAGAAAAAATATATAGATAAAAACAAAACAGAATCTGATGATTATAAAACAAGGAAACACATGAACGCAGAGACAGAGACAGAGAGAGAGACAGAGAGAGAGAGAGAGAGAGAGAGAGAGAGAGAGAGAGAGATAACCCTACGTCAAACGTGTTGGATGAGTGTGCACTTCTTCAATGCACAAAGAAAAGTTTAGTAAATGTCACGTTTAAATTAGTACTCATCTACAGCCGACATAATCCGAATGATCATATTTCGTACTTGAAATTTACAGAAAACATCTTTTCATCGAAATTCTCCTTGTCTTTTGTTTACGTTACTTGCTGATTTTCAAGGTCATTTAGTGACATTAAGGTACCATGTGTGTATTGCGTAGGTGTATCAATTTAAAAGTAAATTAAATCTTTCTGTTCGCGACCATGAAGGGTGATATAATTCTGATTTGGTTTTTGATGTGAGATATGTGGATACACTACCCACTTCGACATAATATCACCCCGCCCAACGAACTCGGTAATAATTATTATCGGTATTCTAGGCGGGTAATATATCCACATTTACCACTTCAAGAAAATCTAATAACATGTAATACCGTGCAAATAAAAAAATAAGTCAATGCATAATATCAATTCAATTAGAAAAAACAAAACGTGACTGAATCCTAATATATTCTAATCAATAGACTGAATTATAAATTAGAACACCACAAAGTCATGAGAAATAGATATGAAATATATTTTGCACTGATTGACGTATGTTTGACCAATGAGATACTGTCTATTTATAGATCGTATAATAGCATCAGGTATCAGCTTATAAAAAACTTTATTACTATAAATAAATCTCAGAGACAGAGAATACAATGTGTAAAGCATTTACAAAATGAATTGAAACATTATAAGATATCAGCTTATGAACAACTTTCGTTATAAATGAATCTCTTATGCGGCAAATCAAATCTACCTTCACTAATATTTCAGTTTAAGACATTCATATTATTATTAACGGTCACTGGTTGAAATGAAAAGTAATTTCTTTTGAAAAGAAATCGATCAATGAAAGCATATAATTCACTTTAAAATCAAACATACTTCTATCTTTATTTACAGGCATTATCATATTAAATATTATAAATAGTCTAGGAGAACTGGGTCCAGAGTAGTACCCGTACAAAAGTGTTTTGAATTCTGAAAAGACATATCAGACGTCTGCGTTTTTTAAACCATGGTATACCGATGCTTGTGCTGTAGCATCTGGCGGGGTCTTATTTTGGTCTGATTTTAAAATAAGTACATACGAGGTCATCTTTTTAGTACAAAATGTATAAATTTATACTTAATGTTGTATTTAGATCCCAGTTATAAACTTGCCCAAATAACTGTCTAATCGATACGAAACAATAGTTTATGAAAAAGACTCTGTATGGTAACTGCTTCGAACACAGTAGCATTAACAAAATTGATGCACTACCGAATGCGACACCGAAAACACAAACATTTCAATTTCATTTTTTTTAACTTTAGCATAAAATTTAAATCCAAAAGATAAATAAATACAAATAATGGTATTTCAAATCTAAAACTAGTATTATAGCTGTTTAGAAACATGCCTTCGGGCAATTTTCTGAAAATTAGTGAAACAAATTAATAAATTCATTGTTTTTCGAAATCTGACAGATATATTGGCGGTAGGACGGTTAAACAAACAGACATACAGTCTGAAACCAATCAAATGAGACATTGATTAACGTGATAGCGACTTACTTGCATTACTCGAGTTGTTTGTCATTCTTTACTTAATATCCCTTATAACAAGAAGGTAGGAGCTAAGATAGTCACATTATGATAATCAAAACATTGCAGAAATTGGATTTTATAACGTACGTATACACATAACTTTCTAAAGGAAAACTTCAACCACATTGAAAGGCGTTTCCGATAAGCATGGTGATATCATGAAAGAGATTAAAAAAAATAATTGAATTGAGTCATGCTGTTACGCGAATATTTATAGGTTACGCATGATCGGCGCGGTTCTTTAGTTTTTTTTATAGCCAACAATTTTTAACAGTTGCGCATGCAGTGAGCCTAAACCGCCTCATTTGTAGGCACCTTAAGGCGGTTCACACTAGCAAATTCGTCTAAAATGTGTTTGTATAATGTGATTTCGTCTGAAATGTGTTTGTGTCATATGAGTTCGTCTAAAATGTTTTTTTGTTATATGTGTTCGTCTAAAATTAAAATGTGTTTGTATTATATGATTTCGTCTAAAACGTGTATTTTCTGTATGATTTGGCATAGTAATTGGTTTGCAATGGCAAATAAAAAGTACATGTGATGACACCATTTACCTTTGGACAAAGCACAGTGGGCTACGATATAAACGCTGAAAAGTAAATATCCAACGGTGTTTTAATTGATTTAAATGAACTAAGTGATACAGTTTACCTTTTTCTGGCCAGGAATTGAAAAACAAAGATCACATTGCGTATAATTTGGCAACACAATTACAATAATCTAAAATACCTAATGAAAAAATAAACCACATAATGTACTCAATGATACATATTGCCTTTTAAATAGATAAAAAGTAATATTGTTAAGCACATTAGATGAACCACCTGAACGTATAGCAAAAATGAAATCTGGAAGGATTGAAGATTTTCATGGTCGAGAAATTTCCGAATATTTATTATAGGGAATTACATAATGAACGTAACTTATCATTTCTCCACTTTTTCAATTGAAACCAATATTATCATAATTCTTATTTCATTGAATATGAATGTAAAAAGGAAAACTTCATGATATTGAATACGATCAACACCTACTAAGATATTTATAAAGCATTCATTTCCATAGCCTTCTTCTTGGTGGTTAACGCCCGATTCAACGGTATTGTAAATTGTTTAATATTCGCAATGATATAATTTTTACTATTTTCGTGAATTTCCAACTTCGCTAATTTAAAAATCACGCGATACATTAATTTCATGTAGATTTACTATAATTAGAGATTTATCCTTTCGCGAATTTCAAATTCGCGAATAAGTCTGTCGGCGTACGAATCGCGAAATTTTCGTCGAGTGAAAATGACCCAATTTATAGTATATCAGTTGTAAACAGGGTGTCCCAATGGACAGTTTACCTGTAAAACCATCCAAAAGTTGGGTTCCCATCCTCTGTTAGAAACTTTAGGACAAGGTTAGTTATATAATGTGTTCGTCTTCATGTTATTAAAATTCTGGCATTGGATTTGGGATATTCAATAATAATCTTATTATGGAAATAAGCGTCTCATCATTGAAATAAAAATATTTATTATAGAAATAATGATCTTATTATGGAAATAATTATCCTATTATAAAAATAAGCATTTCATTATTGAACTAATACATAAATGTACTATCATAATGGAAATGAGCATCTTTTTATGGAAATAATGATATTGAAATAATCATCCTATTTTGGAAATAATGATCTTTAGAAATAATTATCCTATTATGGAAATAATCATGCTATTATGGAAAAGAAACATCTTATGATGGAAAGAACACCCCTATTATGGAAATAATATTCTAATTTGTTATGGAAATAAATCCTCCTATTATGGAAACAATAATATCATTTGTTATGGAAATAAATCCTCCCTTTACGGAAATAATAATCTCATTTGTTATGGAAATAAATCATCCTATCATGGAATAATCTTATTATAGAACTAATCATTTTATTATAGAAAACAAGAAGTTTTCTATGACAATGTTTCTTGCTATGGAAAAGGACGGGTTTCTGATACAGTATACTATATTAATTACACCATACCGAGCCCCGCTGTGTGATATGTCTTTGGTCCTTGGTAGAGTTATCAGTCTTGAACCTAACAACTCAATAAAATGAAAGACAGTCCCGTATTCCTAGTCACAATCGAACTAACACTCTGTGAGTAAAGAAGTTAAAGTTAACGCACATATACATTTGTAGGTGTAATTGCCTAACGGTCAAGTCTGTGGGAAGAAAAAAAACGCTTTGCCATTTTTAACGATGTTTATTAATTCGGAATGAAATGTATGTGGTAAGTCAACATGGAGGATACTCCACAAAATCAAGTTTGAGTTGTGAATATTAATACCGATTCTATACTTGACAGCAACTCTCCTCGAGCTTCCCTTAAGCATTCCTCCTGCAAGTTCAAGTGCAGCAGGAGTTGGGAGTTCTGACTTAGGTTTAAGGGTCATAAGAATACATTAGCATTTATTAACATACATTTTATGTATAAAGTTATTATGTATGGTGTTTGTTTTCTCATAAAGGGCGCAAATATCAATAGCTGTACATAGTTGGTATCCAAACCGGTTTGGTAGCGAGGCATTAGTCCATGACCCTCACTCAGTGGGATACTGACAGTGATCACAAGTCAGCGAACTTAACCACTCGACCATGGAGGTGGGTGTTTTCATACCGAGATATTTCACAATTAATGTCTTTTAACCCTTGACAAGGCAACCCATGTCGTTTCAAGGTTATAAAACTAATATATGGGTAAACAACTGGAGTAAGTACATAAATGTCGTCAAAATTGTTTTCGAAATCAGTATGCATTTTACTTTAATTAAGGGACCACTGCGAAAGAGCGCGATAATGGAACATGTTTAAACGCTGATAAACTCTGTTTTACATTTCACATAAAGAAATTTGTAAATGTATAAAAGTTATATCCGTGTGAATACAAAATGGATAATCAGCATGCTTTAGTATTCATTGCAGGATGTCATTTGAGTCAATATTTTGAAATGTAATTCAGTTTCAGGTTATTTAGTACAGACGAAAAGAAAGAGGATATAATCCTACAGAAAATAATTTCATGATTATACATTCAATCGTAATGCATTTTACATTGAACAAATATACTAAATTTTATTGTAGTTTATTTAAAGTTACAAGTAGCTTTTATTTTACCAACAAAGATGTCTTACCAGCGTAAATGATCTTTATTTGTACTTAAATCATTCCTAACTTTGGTTTTTAAATCGATGTACATGTTCGAAATATAGTCCAGTATTTTTTCCAATGATATTGCAGAAAATAAGAAGGGCTTTCTGTCTACTCTTTTTCATGAAGAAATGACTTGAATACGAAAGAAAGACACATATTAATATTGTTTTAGAGTGAATAGAACATAGTTCTATCATTATCCTATCAGTAAATTTAATTTCTATATCGGTAAAATCAATGTGATCCAGGGACTTTAATTGCATTCGCTTTAAAGTTACATTCGTTATTTACTTTATGTTACCTCGAATCTGTAAAAGGCCTTGCTTGATGACTCAGAAGATATATCTGAAGTTTCAAACAGAATCTTCATTGCTTGTGGAGATATGATAGTCAGTGTTAAAACTATAGCCTGTACAGTGATACATGCATGAGGAGCAACATTTTTGGCCCGATTTTTTTTTGGTATTCTTATTGAATTTGAAAGTGCTTTATGGATAAGGCATATTCCGGAACATAAGGAACAAATTTAAATAGTTCAAAGGAGTTCTTTATATAGGGAGTTAACTGTATTTTCAAGGTAGCACTTGAGTTTAGCTGAAAGTTTATGTGTCATTACATCGATTTAATATGTATTCCTATGTTTTTTTAGAAAAGCCTTATCAATCTCTAAATATAAATAGGAAAATAAAATGATCATGGTTATTACTACAAAAGAAACAGGTTATCGAATGTAGCAAAACGTCTGAACTGTCTTCACTTTTCCAACACGGTCTACAGCCACACAATGTAAATTAAACACCCTATACCCCGACATTAGCATTTTATACATTGTTCACTACTCGAGGTAACCGTATCACCGATATTAGAAAACTTGTATTTCTCTCAATTGTATGACCATTTTTGTATGGTTAGGGGAACAACCTTATATCGCAGCACATACAAGAGCATGATAAAACTAGTTGGAAGACAGACATCAGAAATATACGAGACGGATCCCTTAAGAGCCGTACAAACTGCATCTGATTCAGCTGTAAGTCTTGTTAAAATTGATGGGTAAGCTATTTTATATTATTCATCTAGTTAATATTTCTTTTTGCAATCATTAGCATCATTTGCTGTTTTATTAGTTTAGATAATGAAATGATCACTTTTAAAACAAGAAGGCCAAGATGGCCCTATATCGCTCACCTTGGTACAAGTCCACTTGCCTGGTGGAAGATCACTAGATAATGTTATATACAATAGGTTTTCCTATATACGTCTTTGTAAAACACGTGACCCCCCCCCCCTGGGCAAGGTCAATTTTGACCCCAGGGGCATAATTTGAACAAACTTTAAAGAGATCTACTAGGCAATGCTACATGCCAAATATCTAAGCTCTAGGCCTTGTGTTTTCAGAGAAGATTTTAAAAGTTTTTCCTATATTAGCCTATGTAAAACTAAGTGACCCCCCTGTGGGGTCAATTTTGATCCCAGGGTCAAAATTTGAACAATGTTGGTAGAGGTCCACTAGACAATGCTACATGTCAAATATCTAAGCTCTAGGCCTTGTGGTTTCAGAGAAGAAGATTTTTAAAGTTTTTCCTACATAAGCCTATGCAAAACTAAGTGACCACCCCCGCGGGGTCAATTTTGACCCGGGGGTCATAATTTGAACAATCTTGGTAGAGGTCCACATGCCAAATATCTAAGCTCTAGGCCTTGTGGTTTCAGAGAAGAAGATTTTTTAAGTTTTTCCTATATAAAGCCTATGCAAAACTAAGTGACCACCCGCGCGGGGTCAATTTTGACCCGGGGGTCATAATTTGAACAATCTTGGTAGAGGTCCTCTAGACAATGCTACATGCCAAATATCTAAGCTCTAGCCCTTGTGGTTTCAGAGAAGAAGATTTTTAAAGTTTTTCCTACTTGTTGCCATAGCTACCAGAATTCTGCATGGAATGGAATTCTTTGAACAATTTTGGTAGAGCTTCATGCAAGGAACATTCCTGCATAGTTTTATCAACATTGGCCTAGTGGTTTCAGAGGAGATGTCATTTGAATCAAAATGTTGACGGACGACGGACAATCATCAATTAGAAAAGCTCACCCTGGCGTAGCCAGGTGAGCTAATTATGCAGTTGACATATTTTCTAAACATAGTAAGAAAGACAAACCTTTTAGTGAATTCAATTTCAGATACAGTCAGGCGTTACTCGAGTTTAAAAACAAACATAATACAGTCAAACTCCTTAACAGAGTTTATAATTCTTAAAGACCATGATGGTAAAGAAGTGACGCAAGATTCAAAGCGATATATGAAAATTTTAATGTTCTACAAAAAAAATGGACTAGTACGAAAGACTTTTACCAGAATGAGGATGTTTTCTTAGTGGAAATAGTGCAAACATTCAGCCAAAATCCTTGATACAGAGTTATCTACTCTTACCCGCAGATTAAGCACGTGATGGTTAACAAGTACTGCAAGTCCCAAAGGGATATGACAAGGTGTAGAAGGAACAGGACTGGTACGAAGAAACTAAACCAGTGTGGCACTAACGCCGACACCGTGGTAAAATAGCTCGCCTTTATTTTCGTACCAATTTCCGAATAATATTCTAGTAAGTCAAATCACATCTTCCGTTACTGTGTACCTTAGACATGTTCTTTTTTGTCACTATTTCGGCATTTCAGGCTAGTTGATTTTCTGCTGGATTTGCCTCCATGAAACGGAAAGAAAGCAATAAACACAAGGTTACTTTATAACTTTATTGATCAAGATATGATCTACATAATTAATCATTATCATATAAAATGTATCTGATTGGATGATGAATATGTATGTATGCATAACCTAACATTCCCGCTATACGCACGAAAATCATTTGATCACGTGACTGCTTGGTGATGTAATACTGTCTTCCAATAGGTTTGTACAATGACACTGATAATAACAAGTTGCGAAATGTGTAATGCTTTTTTCCACATCCACAGTACCTCTTCGAACTTTCTCCTGGCATTAGAAATGAAATAATAAACAGAAGGGCATGATGGCCCAATATAGCACAACTGAGTACCATTGCCAAATGAAAACTTTTACCAATTATATTTTCTATCAGTTATACAGGGAATAGAAAAGAAAAGTTACTGTAAATTTACTTATTATTATCATTTTTAGAAACTGTTACTTTCTTATACACTGCCACAGTAAAACCCCTAAGCTTCACTAGAAATTGAAGCGTTACTTCGACTGACCGGATAGACAGTACTAATTTGATCAAAGAAGTGTAGAAAATCAAAAATAATTTTGAGAATATGAAACAGTGTTTATGTCGATTTATCAGTGAATCTGAAATGTATGTATCACCACAGCCTACGGTTAAATATCAAATACGAAACGCAATGCCACGAAACAAGGTTTACACTATAAAGATATAACATGCATTTGAACCTAAGGAATCCAAAAGCAATCAGCTAAAAAGCTACAGCTCAATACAAGCTACACACATTACAAGTTTTATGGCAATACATCATTCGTGTTATTGGCCCGACATCGTTTTTTCTATAATAAGTAACAGCGACATTGACTCCGTGGATCCTAAATGCAATCGCATGCTATATATCAATATAGGCTACCTACATACCAATTTCCATGGCAATAACTCATTCCAAACAGTAATTGGCCGGAAACTGTATTTCTATTTTTGGTAACAGCAACATTGACCTCTTGACCTCACATTGATTTCTGAATAAGCTACCTACGATATCAATTTCAATGGATAAACCTCATGTCCAACACGAGTTATTGGCCGGAAACAGATTCTCTATTTTAAGCAACAGCGACCTTGTCCAAGTAGCCACACAGGCCATCCCAAGGCGCATGCATCTCCAAGCTAAATACACACAAAGTTTCATGACCGAATATTATTCCTAATTGTTATTTATAAAAAAAATTCTGTTTGACGCCACAACCCAACGACGTATGCCAACAAATACTTCGTTGAAAACGTGCTTAACAAGGCAAAAAAGAATAATTCACACCTGCGGAATTCTCACATGCCACGGTACTTGACCTTTGATCTACAGATCCTGTATCTTAATAAGCCATCCTCTGACACACTGCAACACTGACTAGTGTTGAATAAAGATAAAAATCTTTATGAACATTTAGTAAGATCCAGCCCTTGAAAGACTGTTTCTTCCAGCAATAAATCTTCCATCTGTATTACACTACCCATATCCCTTGTAGAAACTCACAAAAAATGCAACTTCTATGCTCGAATTAAGGCCGATAGTCAAGAAAAATCGGCAAATCAAAACAAAGAGTCATGATCCATAGAAAATAAAGTACTTGGGACTACTCAGTCAAAAAGAGATCAGAATTTATACAGAATGTCGATAATCTGATTCCCATAGACTGCATGAACATACATTTAATGTTTTCAATGTACAACGGAAGGACAGAAAGTGTCACACTTGAACGTACGTAAATACAAAGCAAATGAAAAAAGGCCTCTCTAAAAATGTTAACAGGATCCAGGAATAACCAGCATTCCAGAATTTAATATTGCAAAGCAAAATCAACAACGAAAAAACAAACGCATTCATTTTCAAAATCTTGCCACTACATGATTTGAGTTAAGAATCGAAACTACTAAGAAACAAAACATAAATGTGGCAAAATTTGTAAATTCCCTATTTTAGATGACCAAGTATCTTATCTGATCGTCTTTCGACAAAACGGTAAAGAACAATTCAACGTGGCTTTACCTTGATACATGTACCTTTCGTATCATTTCGAAATTTTAACGGATCATTACATTTCAATCCTTTAACACTAAATACATTACATTTCAATCCTTTAACACTAAAAAACACTCTTTTCAATTGGAGACTGTAGTAAGTTGTTGATTATCTGAAATAATGTGTCTTTTCATTTAGATTACAACGTTCATATCGCTATTCTACTAAATAGAACTATCTTCAACCAATATAACCAGATAAAATAGTAAGTTTGGCATAATCTTATTTCAATAGTGTTCACTCTATGACAGTCTTGACACAAAAGTTAGAAATTTCACATGAGGTAGCCATGAGTTATCCGTGAGAAAAGAACGATATAGTCACTGGATTGCAACTTATAGGACCAACATGAAAATTTATTATCTTGAACTTTTTCTAACAAGGGAGATAATGTGTTTCTCACTAAAGTCCCCCATTACTTAAAAAAAAAAAAACTGGTGGAGTTTCATGTATCTGTTGTGTAGGAACAGTCATCGGCAACAGAAATAACAGAGACTGTGCTACCATGTTTAAATATATGACAAGTGAAGTATTTCTAAAACAAAAATTAATTGAAAATGTACACAAAAAATGGCTCATCTTGATCATGTTTAACATGAGAAAACTTTTGAGAAAAAAAAAAAAAAAAAAAAACACTTCTTTTTAAAAAAAAAACTGAAATTTGGAAATAAAAATTATAAGAAGAAGAGAACACAAGATTACATGTAGCAAAACAAGTATTAAAAATCTTGAAAGACAAACACAAATTCTAAAAATTTAACTGTACATATAACATCAATATTATGATTTCTTGCTATGATCATACATAAATTGTTTGAATTGAATCAGAAAACAAAAGCCCATATTTCGTGCCTGCTCATTGGATCTTATTCACATAATAAAAATTTATTTAAGATGAAAACACCTCAAGGACCAGTGAACATGTATAACGAACCACTGGATACACACTTTGAAAAGTTTGTTTTCTTCAAGTATTATATACATTGAACTAAAACTAGTATCTTTGCCAAAATTTGAAAAAGAATAACTATATGATTACTTACTAGCTGAATTTAGCAGAAAGTGTATGGTATAACTGGTAGGTGTAACATTCATGTGTAAATGACAATAGTTGAAATTTGTTATGAAAATAGATAAATATGTTGGGTGAAATAATAAAGGTATGCTAACGTGGTCAATATAGTATATTACGATTCAAACTGGAAGTTTGAATAGTTTTCTTACTTTTTTGAAAATTTCTAGGATATATCTTTTCTTACACAAATTACAAATTAATACATAACATACTCAGATTACTGTGTTGAGGTACATATCTTTTAACTTCAAATAAAAACCTCTGGTACTCTAAACAATCAGTAAAAAGTTTTAACAATTTTCAAAACTTACATTTGTGTTTAACTGAATACATGTACGTATCCTTCAATTGCCTTTGCACTATTACGGATACACTCATGTAACACGAATAAACGCTTTACGAGGAAACACGAAAAAGGCTGCTAATACTTTACTCTTTATGTGTATTCAAACACACGACCATTTAAAACTACTTAAGAAGTTTGAACATGATTTGACTATTACAACTTACGTGCGTATATAAATACAAACAGACAGCCTATCAAAATGTGTGTGCTGCTGAGTAAGGTGTCTAAAGTGTATCTTATAAAAATTTGAAAACATGTCTTTTCATTAAAATTTCATTACATTTCAAAACAAATTCATGGTCAATGTTCAGTTGATTTAATGACTTATGATTTAATGACCACTGATTTACCACCCATTTGTACAACAAGAATGCATATGTATAAAATAATTTATACGACTTGTTCTTAACATTCAAATTGTATGTACATAACAAAACAGTTAATTACATATCAAAACACATACAAATATTCAAAATAAAATAACACATGAACACTATGATGATGATGTTACAAACATTAAAGCTGTTTGCTCTCAGATTTTGGTGAAAAAATAACAAAGTTCCTGTAAAGTATTCATTTTTAAATTTAACGCTACCAAATTATAAAGTATTAAAATGTTTTTGAAATTCCAATATATATAGTGCAGCGGTACCATAAAACCAAAACCACCAAACTCAACATAGATTTTAATGAATTTATGCTTAAAAATATTAACACTCAAAAAATGTTCTAGGGTCGGGGCAAATAAATAGGGTAGGTCTGGAAACCTGAAACAAACATATTTTTTACGCCTTATGTTGGAATCCAAGCAGCACTTGTTAAAACAAACTTCTGAGTGTCAACTGAATTTCAAATACATGTTATAATAGCCAGTATACTGTATTGATATTTAACAAGTAAAATGTGTACGCTGGGGGTAAATCAATACACAGAATAGGAATGGAAGCTGATATGTGACAAAACATATCCAAATATCTGTCCATGGCATTATTCACGATGCTGTTATATGGGCAAAGTAAAAAAACAAAATGCACCAACGAGGAAATATTTTCGGGTGAAAATACTTTCACTTTCATTCTTTTGAGCATCACTACGCCATAATCAGGCCAACTGATGGATGAGTATACAATGCAACAGTCTTTCTTTGTCTTTAATTTGCACTAAAACCATGTACAAACGCAATACTCAATCTTGTATAACTACTAAAAATATGTAATCAGTAAATTGCGTATAAAACAAATAGTTACACAGTAAACTCCGTGTATAACGAACTCCACGGGACTGTTCAAGTCTGTCTTTATATATCAAGAGTATATTTTATCCGTTTAACATTTCTAAGTTTAAAAAAAAGTTCCATATTTTCGGATTTTCGCTATACCCGGAGTCGTTATATACGGGGTTCACTGCGTAACGTAACGGGATTTTCAACCCGTCCAGGGATTTTTATTTTTCAAATCATGACAATGCTGACATTCAAATAAGTATATCTTAGTCGATACAAAACCTGTGTAGTGATTTATCATACAATGAAAGTCTTATTAACACAAGGTCAAGAAACATATACCTAAGTAAACTATAATTTTCTTTTAGTCAGAGTCTCTGAACTATATACTGAACAGCCAACGTCTAAAAACACCAAAGTTTTACCTGTAACAAAACTTCCTACAGCTAATGAAATAATTGGCAGTCTACCTAGACGTTTGTCTTAGGTTGCCGGCACTATATGTTGTATGTAGTTACATGGGCTCATTCTTGGACACATAAGAGTTCAACTCATATCAGATAAAATTCGAGTTATGTAGTTCGAAGTTGTGTGCAAATCTATCAAATATATTTATACTTCGGTACACTTTTTTTAAAACGTCGATTTATCCATTTGAATCCTGAGATATTCCAGTTGATGACGTCATATAGCTTCGTGCACTTGCTACATCTCCCAGTAAAATTCATTTTTTTAAGTTTGTTAGACAATTAACATTTTTATTCTGGATTTCTCCACATCTAATTTTTGAATCACATAAATATCATATGACAATGTTTTTGAACAAAGCAAGAGGAATCAGCCTCCGATAAAATTCTAATAATAATAACACAGATCCAGCTACCTAGCCACTTCCAAAATAATTTGTACTGAACGTACTCCTTCAGTTCAGACAACATGTTTTAACAACATAGTCGAGTTAAATGTTTACTAAGAAGGAGATGAGCATTCCATGTTGAGAACTTTAAAAGCCAACATCAGTCTACCTTATCAATTGGTGTTTGAAGTCTGACTTAGGCATTGATAATCCCTGCCAAGATAGACTGCAGAGTAACAACATAGTAACAGTTCTACGCAGTCATGACGTGTCCAATTCGGTTAATGTTATTTAAGACTTTTTTCATAATGTAATTTAAATACGGGATTGCTGACAAATTTATCAAAACATATACACGGGAAAGAAGGTGGGCAGAACTATTATAATACTATACTAAATTCTTCATCATTCAACACAGGCAATCAACGAAGCATTCATATAAAAACACTATATTAAATAATACAAAATTATCACTAAAACAAACAAAAACAGGAATAGGAATGAATGGATTAAACTCCTGCATAGCCTTTATAACCTTATATAACCTTAAGTATGTTCATTACATACATGCTGCTCTCGATACACAAATCATGCCGATTTATTCTGAATCCATTTACCAAAACAGTTTTAGACCCTAACCAAATTCCAGTGCATCAAAAATACCAGACATACTGTTAAGTTTTGGAAATTTACTTCTTCGTTCATTTATATCAGCTACATGTACTTGACAAATTTAAAAAAGGGTATAAAACTATGTTTACATTGCACTAGGTGAAAAAATTGTCAAGTACTAAATAGTTCGGTTTCATTCATAAATTATTGCTGCATAAATTTCGTTTGGATATTCAATCAATTTAATATGATATTGTTTGGCTTCTTATCATTTAAGCTAAAAAGGCGAGCGTGAGAAACTACAGAGGGCACGCTGTAACATACTTTCTCAGCTACAATGACGTTTACACATGTACACTGTCATATATGTTTACGTTTAACTGAACCAAAACAAAAACTGATGAATTTGTTAGCAAAAGAACTAAATCACACTAAAAATCTAACGATGATGTCATATTCTTCCCATTTCCATGTTATGTCCTTTTTTATTTTTGCCCTTTTTCCCATGTCCATGTGGAGGTCCTAAATTTGATCCTACAGCTCCGCTACTTGACCCTGGGTAAGGAGGCGGAGGGCCCTGTGGATTCTGAAAAACATGAAGAATCAATAAAATATGATAAAACGAATAATGTAAATAGTACATCAGTTACTGCATCATTCTTAGCAGTCATTTTGCAAAATGTAATCTTTTTAAGTTGTGAATTATAATTTTCAGACAGAGACAAAACATTCCACATCACTGTGTTTTAAACATGACCAGAGAGTGTCACTCGTTAAATCAAGCCTATTAGAAAGGTTAACATTCTTGTTACTAAATTTCATGCCAAAAAATGTCTAAAATGCTTCATTATCATGCCAAAAAATGTCTTAAACACTTTATTATCATTCCAAAAAATGTCTAAAATGCTTCATAATCATGCCAAAAATGTCTAAATCGTTTCATTATATGAGTGTTCTAAAGCAGTCTAAAATACCAAAATATCATGCTTAAGTTAATGATCTAGCCAATATATATCTTACAATGTAACATGCAGCCTGAAGTAACGGTGCTTTTTTTGTTTCCAATACATTTGCTACGATTTCAAAATAATGAGTATCTTTTGTTTTGATGCTACAATCACTACGATTTTTTATGAAGTAGTAAGTAAACCACGCACCGAGTGCAAGATGACAACATAAATGTACCTTTGTTAGGACGATAAGAAAATGGTACGTTTAGCATAAGATAGTTGAACATTGAACAATTAACAGACAATTATAATCAGAATTCTTTCCATAGTTTGCAAGAGTAGAATTGCTATGTAATGATACAATCGGTTCTGATATAATACTAACAGAAGAGAAGGTTGAATAGAAATTGAAGCTAGCAACATGTTGTAAGTTGTAAGTACATTGTACTCCATAATCATGGAAATAACTATATTCTAATCTCTAGGTAAATGTATTTACACTACTTAGTAATATCGATTCAAAGTAATGCCAGGCACATGCAAACATTAATCTACAGTCTAATGACGTGTAAAGTTTTGTCTAAGAATAACTGATGAAACCATAATGCTTATACATGTATATGTTTCGACACAAATGTGGAGCTTACATTGTTTATGGACAATAATGCGGTGCAAATGGTTTGAGGTAAAGGCTATGAAATGCCGACTTCTATACACGATTATGTGAGTTACATGTATAAAGACACCATGACCATTGTAAGTAAAACATACAAAAAGTGTAAAAAAAATCCCATCAACTTGAACATACATGTTCAATATGATTATGAATATTCTAACGACAAGAAGGGTATAATAATTGTCTTGTCTGTTTTGTTATACATGTACATTTTAACCACTATACTAAATTATGCGGTTACCAAAAAAAAAAAAAAATCATAATATAATTTCTTTTTGGGTGTAATTGGCAAAAGCTGCATGCTTTCTGAACAGGGAAATATTCCCCATCCCTAAGCAGATTGATTACCTCCTACATGTACATGTATTTATATTTTCTGAAATCAAGTGGTTTTCAATTTGGATTACCCTACTTTTATCACTATTTTGTATATTCTCTACGGCAGAAATCAGAAAGTAAGCATTTGAAACCATGATGAACAGATTGAAACATAAATTTGATTGCATGCTCTGTGTACATTTTAGTGTGTTAATTTGGTAAGTCTTGAAAACTGAATTAACGACAGAGAAGTTAGAAGGTACACAAGTAACAACAGGACCATCTTAGTCAGAAACAAAGGTAAAAGTAAGAGGAATCCAACTGATGAAACCAAGCTGCACATTTAGGTTGCATTGGACTTAATCTGGCAAGGGAGACAATTGATAACCAACTAATATTTCCTATTCTAACGATCTGCATATTTCAGGAAGCAGTGCCAATTTATCATATCAAAAGGACACCAACATGGAAAAGGGAATGTCACAGGAATAAAGCAAGAGATCCAGGTCTACGTCTGAATAAGGAGAAGGTAGGATATTTGCATAAGCACCATGATACACTTATACAGCTCGTCAATATTGTCCAACACAAGGAATTTATATATGGAATAAAAAGCTCACTAAAATAAGACTACTATATCTTACATGTCTCCTGAAAAGAATTAATGGAACTTTGTGATTCACGTTATATCTATTTGAATGTATTCATAGAATATATCTAAACATCAGAGGAGAGTACTGTACTTTAAGAAGATATTTTTATCTAATGTGTTGTGAAAACAAAACTTCGTTAAGTGTTATGGATATATCCAATACTTCCCCAGAGTAAGTAAGGAGACAATAACTGCGTATCTATCCCATGTTATATTCAAATAAAGTAGTCCCTCAAAACAAACTGTTTTTTTACTGGAACAAAATATCAATTCATCAGATTTTATAGCACATAATCTACATGCAAGTTTTAACCTCAGATCGCATAATACCTTTACTTAAATGCTGTTAAAACATCACGGTTATATTTGAAAATAAACTGTGACATATTTCGTCCTTCGTGGTGAACAGTGGCAAGAATTACATCGGACGTCACCTAAGTTTATGACTATAAAACATTACCCGAGAACTTTAAATGTCGTTTCCAAAAAAATGTGGGGAGAAGTCCAATCCAAATCTAATTTTATGTATGTACTTTTTATTTCAAGACTATGGTGGGTAAGATAAATGTAAGGGTATATTACAGACTGAAGCCTTCTAATCTATTGTCTGAAATGTTAAATATAATTCTTTGTGCATAATTTCACCTTTCGAAAGTCTCACTTTACATATTCATGAACACGTTATTTATTTAGTTAGGTTGTTTCTCTCGTTAATGTAAAGGTTCGCTAGAATTAAATTTGTGTATGTATTGTGATGTCCCTGATGCTAAGTCATTAACTTCAAATCCGGCAGCATAAATTTTATTATCAATTCTTTTAAAATATTCCACAGGATATTATAAAATAGTACAAAATAATTAATGTACTTCTGTCAATTTGAAAGCAACTCATTCAAAATTGTCATAAAGATGAACAATATGTAGATAATAATAGTGCTTTTATATTTCGTGAAAAAGACAAAATTGCTGAAAATTTGAATTAAATTAATTTTAACAGCAGAACATTTACATTTCATTAAATTCATTTTAACTTAAAATTAATACTATCATGAATGTTAAGAAACTAAAAGCGTTTGCAATGTACATGTGATATATCGTATGTTTTAAAATGTTTATGTACATGATAATGCAGTGCATGTATGTATATGTTATTATCATGTGATTCAACAAAATCTTATACTTTAGTGCAAGTCACAAAATCTACATGCTTCAAACGGGTCATGAACTTAACTTGATACTATATCAACAAACATTCAATTTGAACGGGACAATACGAGTTATTGTACCAAAAATAACATAAAAAAATCCCTTAAAGCTGGTCTCTGCCCCTGATAATCTCAATATCAAAGAACTTTTTATCACCTGCACATTACTTAACAGTTGAAAAATTACTATGACATTATTTCATTTTGCCAGAATGAACTTATGACACAACGCTTTTCTCATTAAATTTTGAATTGATATAAATGTAATTATATGATTTTGTTTGAACAAAAAAAGATGTTTTCTGTATCGATATTTTTGTCAACATCATTGATTGAAAGACACAAATCGTTTTTTATTGAACTTAAAATTGGAATACGTGTACACGGACAATGAATTAAGGTCACATGTGAGAAATGCATGTCTACCTTTTGCTATCGCACTTCCAAATTACCAGGATAATTGCACTTCAAATCCTTACATTCCTACGAAACTGACATTTTTAATATCTACAGACCAGCTTTAAATATAAAACATGAGTGCAATGCATACATAAAAAACAACTTCGTTTGAAAGCAACCCAATTTCCGCCATTAGCTTTTGTAATGAACAGAAAATGCGAAAGCGATATATTGCCAATTCATGCACTGTAAACCTGGAAACATGTGCAGTAGACTTTTAAATATCGATGGAATTTGGGGCACGTCTGTCTCTTAAAGCTGCTCGCTCACAGTTTCCGGCGAATAAATTAAAATGTTGAAACATATATATAATAATACATAAAATGTAAATGTTATGGCCAGAATCAACGATATAAGTAAAATTGTACAGACTTTGTTAATAAATATAACTTGATTTTATTTAATATTACGTGAGCATGATTTCGTGCCGAGCATGAGAGTGTGCTCAAGAAATATTCATAATTCTAACACAAGCGGCGTTTTCCTAAAGGAAAGCCTGTATTTTATTTTACGATAAAATACAGCCGTTTTTCCAAAGACGACGTGCCTAGATGACGTAACAGTGACGTATGTAAAAAGCGCGTCAACGTATTCGAGTTTTAAGGGTCAATGATGTCTACTACGCGTTAAATAAAGTTCGGGTTGTTTTCAAAGACATAACTGTGAACAAATAAATTTCTATTTCAAAAATAGATTGAAACCCCGTGCACAAATTCCTACTAATTTTATCAATAAAATCGGGGAGGCATTTATTTTTTTAAGTAAAGGGCCAGCATGCCTCTCAAACGTCCTCAATTGTGTCTTAAAGCCTCTATTAATAAACTTTAGTGAATTCCAATTTTTGAAGATCGATTGCAAAACAGGTTTTCTCAATCACTCTTGAAAAACCATAAGGGAGTTATAATATCACTTAACAAAACAATGGAAGAATATTGCAATACTGTTAGCAACTTAAAACATCGTATACCATCACCAAACTTTGTTTGCCGATGCTTAAATGTCATGTTATTCTTTGCAAACATGATTTTGTAACTGCACATATTTCTAGGTTTAAAGTGAATAACTGGTCCGACTTGATACCTTTACTGGATATTTTGGATCTGCTAATAGTTCCTGTTCCTGAGAAAGTGAGAAACAAAACATTAAGTATTTTCCCAAACTGAAAGAATATTCCCAAGAATCCCGAAATGAAGTCATGTAACAGTTGTCCATCTTGAACTGTTAAAAGTTGATCCAAACTTAAAATTTGAACTAGGGAATGTGAAAACAGAATACCGTTTGTCCCAGGATGAAATATAAAATATAAAGTACGCCCTCCAATTTCAACTGCAGGATGATCACAGAAGCTCTAGCTTTAAAGGACGTTTATACACGTTTCTCTATTGACGTTGATTCTTCAAAATTTATTTCTCTATTTATATTTAATGTTTAGACTGTGACCATCCTGCAAGATGTACTCCACAAAAAGGACACCTGTATTTTTTCTCCCCAAGTCGTAACTTTACAGCTTAAATACCTTCACATGTGATGCTCGCCATCTGCAGAATTTTCCTATAGTATGAAAACGTTTATTTATGTTACATTCTACTTATTAATGGTAAAAGAATATTCTTCAGAGAGACTATCAAGTTATAACTTAAGGGGCTCCTATTGCAAAGAATTCTGAGGCATTTACCTGATTTTGGGAAACCTTATCTGATTTGGACATGTACATGCTTGCTTCCTTTTTCAGATATTGTTTTTTGTTTTGTAATCCAACAGAACATATGCATGTATATTTGAGTATAAAATTGACTTGAGCTTACACTAATAAATATAAATACCCTCCCTTCGGAACTTTGATATTTACTGAGAGATATGCTTTCGAATAAAAAAGAAACAAAGGGGTAATTGAAAACTGAGGAAGTTCCAGAAAAATTACATTTACCCCGATTGTACTCTATAATAAAGCGTTAGCTCAAAATTATTTTTTATAGTTTATTTGTCTAGTTTAAATAATATTTTGCTATTCTAAATAACGTTGTTGCATTGCCCGTTATGTTGGGCTATCATTATGTTTACTTAAAATATTGAGCTTTGTGTACTATGTGGAATCGTATACGACATGACTAGACTAGCCCACAATTCCATGTCCACGTCCATGATTCCAGTGTACCCCCAATTTCACAAAGTGTAGTAAGGTTTACCCATTTACTCGCAATATATAATATTAAACACATAATTATAAACAGATAAACATATATACTAATACTTGAAACATACGAAGACCTTGAGAGAGCGGTAAGTCAAAAGTGTGCATAGAGTTCAACCACAATTATAGAACCACTTTCTTCATGCTATCAGCATTATGTTAATTCCAAACTTTGCAATCAGCACTTTTTTTTAAATTCCGAACTTTCGATCAGCACTGATTTGATTCCAAACTTTGCAATCGGCACTGTTTTAAGTCCCATTAGCACTTGTAGCTCTTACGTTACCAAATAATATGTCTGGCTGGCGAAATTTGTTTAAACAAATATTTTTGCGTCGTTATGTTTTTTAAAATTGGTACATGCAGATATTTTTAATGATATTGCAAAAATAAAAAAAACACTATCTTACAATGCTTTTTCATGTAGAAGTTTCAAAAATATGAAAG
Source organism: Saxidomus purpurata (assembly GCA_022818135.1). Classification (NCBI taxonomy): domain Eukaryota; kingdom Metazoa; phylum Mollusca; class Bivalvia; order Venerida; family Veneridae; genus Saxidomus; species Saxidomus purpurata. The sequence continues at coordinate 31,789,172 of JAFMSR010000019.1, read as the reverse complement.
GAATGCATGTCAACATTGCAAAATAGAACACAATTCTATCATTACATCCAACCTCCCCGAACGACACCTTCAAATATCAACAAACACCCTAAAAAGACAAACATGTTCTTTCCCGTTGTGTCAATCATGTACGGACTTTTTCAGAACAACACCTCTCTACAACAAACACATATCTGGGTTACCAAAAGGTGCTCGCTCCAGAGGTTGTACTGTATATATCATTCACATTTATGGCTTTCTAAAGTGCTAATGGCACTTTCTGGTAATCATGTAGATCTCTGAGAAAGTCCCTACTTTCGTTACTAGAATATGTTGGAAAGAAACATGTTGATAGAGGATAGCCCTAAACCTACTAGGTTGGTGTTAACACGCGAGACATGTTATGGTAGAATTAAAAGAAGAAAGTACACTTGTAGTACGCTGCTCTGGGTGTTATAACACGTACATATGTAATAAAAATCGAAGAGTTAAATACATTATCAAAGAAGAGAAAAACCAAAGTGTTAGAAAGTTCAGTGATTCATAGAGTTATGTTATTTTAATTGAAACTACAAGAAAATTTCAAAACACAACAAGGTGAGTAATGATTGCTTGTTCTTACAGAATCAAATACTTGAAAATCCTTCAGAACTTTGCCCCTAAAATATAAGCAGACGTATTAAATTAACTTTGTTTACACATCAGAACAAACATATATATATATATAACATCTAACTTTATTAGTCTGACCAGCAATATTACATCAAATGATGCTACTGATATTAATATTCATGCTGTAATTTGTTAATTATGTCACATTATATGGTGAAGGAAAATATTCTAGCAGGTACTCTGTTTATTATACAAACAACCATATTTGAAATGCAAAACATGCAATTTTATATGCACACATCACCAATGTAGACATAAGGCCACGCTTTCTGAATATATATGACCCTAACTGTCTTCCATTTTTTGAATTCTGGGGATGGTTTTCAATTTTGTATACTTTTGGAATTGTAACTCAAGGTAATGGCACCTACCATTGACATTTTTGACTGGGAATTGTAACTTGAGGTTAAAGCACAGAAATTTGCATTTCTGACTGGAAATTGTAACTCGAGATAACGGCACCTATTATTTACATTTCTGGATGAAATGACACTCAAAACACACGTACAAGTCTCAACGTGTTATAAAATTTACTAGCCAAACATCGCCATCCATCCAGGCTACTGGTTAAAGATTACACACAAATCCATGGGTGGCACTGTCAAAAAATGGACCGTCAAAATTTCTAAAATGTTCCCAGCCAAAGGCCTCAGACTGTTCTATAAAGGTTGCCCTATACCGTCTCTCTTTGTCCTTTAAATATCACGGTTATAAATGACAAGACAGTGCACCGTTTCAGTACCAAATAACAGTTTATTAATACAATATCTCCTTGGATTTTCTTTTGGGACAATAGAAGTATATACAAACCCATGGTATACTTAGGGACCACTTTATTGGAAGCGAGAAGGTTGTGATGTTGACTCTGCTAATAAAGGCGTTATACAAGTATAACATAACATCTGCGGAGAAATGTTTTTAAAAAGGAAACAACAGAAGGTAACTTCAAAGCCTTAAAATAATGACAACTATAACCTTATAACAAATTGTTAGGACAAACTTTCGACCAAATGTTGATCTCTCCTGAGTGGAACAGATTACAATCATGTACTTGAAATGCTGCAGTTTTATGCATGTTTTTATTTTCAACTTGAATATTTGAAATATAATTGAGAAAGCAACATTCATACAAATATACCGGTATATAAATTTGGCAGTTTACGTATTCCTGCAATATAATATCACAGTAATGCATGTCAAACTGTATTAGGTGTGTGGTGTACACAGGAGCAAAGGTCTATAAATACGACATGGTGAATACTGCTACAGCTTTTTTGGTTATGACCAATTCACATCTATCTAGCAGAATTTACGGAAATAAATATTCAAATGAATTAATAATATTCTTAATGCATTCTTTTATTTTGTATTAGAAATACAAATGGGACAGTCTGCATCATTTTACATTGATTAATCCTGAAACTTATAATTTTTTGAAATGGACGAGACTTGTCATTTATCAAGTTTCGTTTGAAAGAAACAAACAAACGGAATGCTAGAAGCAAACAGCAAAGCTTAGCAGAGAGAACGGAGGTGAACCAACTCCCTCTCAGCAGGATAAATATCTAAATATTTGTATTTCAACAAAAAAATTGTATTTCAACAAAGTGTTAATAAATTCGTAATAACATGTGATAACCTGTTGCTAAAACTTTGACACTGACTGGCGTATTAGTCCATGAGGAAAGTTATACTTGTACTTCTAAGAGGCGCATGAACATGATTTTTTAACCAATCATACCTGCATATTATTAGCAGTTCTGTTCAGAAACATATTGACATAGCATGTTGTTTGTTTTCACGAGACATATTTAGAAGCTCTAGCAAAAAAAAAAAAACCACTGCAATTCTTTAGTTATTTTAAAATTAATTACAAATATGTTATCGCATGACTGTCCCACCCATATTTTCAAGAAATTTTAGAGATTTAGAGAAGTCGTAACACTGTATTGTAAGAATGAAACACAAAATAATCAGCGTACTTTTAGAAATTACCACCGTGATTAAAGCTTGGGCGACCAGCACATTTTCAGTTTAATTTATCTTTTTCAATATTGGAAATATGCTTATATATAGAGAGAGGATTGTGCAAGGGTCACGTTATGATATTCAGGATGTTCATAGTCAATTAACTGCTAGATTTAGTATATTTCATTATTCTATTTTCAATTCTGACTTAAGCATAATGATTGTCAGTCTCTTTATGAACTCAGACAAAGCGCCCAGGCCGATTTGGCTGGGTATCAAACTCAGACGAAACATTTTGCCCACAAACATGCTCAGCAAGTTTGGTGAATATCAGATGAGAACTATTCGACTTTGGGAACGGACAAAGTGTGGACGCTGCCCGCCGCAGGTGTTCCCATTGTACGTCCCTTCGACGTCCCTTTGTCGTATAATGACAAATACTAGTATACCATATTTATTGTAATGAAAAACAAAGCTAAATAAATGTTGGTACTGTCAACAGACATAATTATTTTCACTCTGTGCATGTCTTGCAACTCTTGGGGAAATTTGGTCTTATAAACAAGAGCCATGTAGGACATGGCCTATTTATAACATGGCCAATTGTCCCGTTGAGGCAATTTCTTTGTGCAAAAGGTGGCCAAAGAAAGCATCAAACAATGACTACAATGCAAGTTGATAGAAAGTTCAACCATGCCAGTCATGTATACTTAACTCTAAAAAATACTAATGCGTCACTTTAAAAATGAAATAAAACTGAAATCTAGCATTTAATTTAAAAGTTGGAAGCATTTTTGTAGACGGTATATATCTTGGTATTTTGTTATATTGCATATTCTTTCACAAACCGAAAGTCTGATATGGGGCTATCTTATTGCCATATTTGTCTTGGTGTTTACCCTGAAAACCATAAATCTAATGTACAATAAAGTAAGAAATTTCAATCCAAAGGCTGGTTAGTTTTCTTTGCAATCTCGTTTGGCACAATATCTGAAGACCAAAAGTCTACTGCAATCAGAAAGTCCACAGTGGAACTTGTTTAATAAAACTGACTTGTCAAATCACTGCTTTTTCATAACAAAAGCTGACATTTTGCTAACTGCTTCACTCCATTCATTTTGACAGTATTATCATCATGTTAAAATAATAATATATAACTGAAAGCAACAGCAAAATTAATATGGGTTAACATAGTTTAAAACTCAGTATTTACAAGTTAAGAGTTAATTTATCACTACTGTAAATTAGTATTCAATAGTCGCAATGATTTAATTTTTTATTTTTTCGTGAATTTCCCACATCGCTAATTTAAAAATCTCATTTCACATAGATTTACTATTAGCGATTTCTACTTTCGGGAATTTTAATTACCAAATGTATAGTATTCTAATGAAATGACAGACGTAACAACTGCAAGCAAATGTTCCTTAAATCGTAAAGCAGGAACAAAATAAACTGTATGTACTGGTTTGCTGCAGATAGATCAAATCACTATTATATTGTAAGTTTGTAACCTCTATTCATAATGATCTCTTTGGGACCCTTTTAATTTGTTCTTTATACCACAAGTATGTTATATCCATATAGCATTTTCAAATTAAATAAAAAAAGGAATAAAATTGGGCCTTATATTTAAATTAAAAAAACAAGTGACAGGAAATTGTCACAAAACCAGGTTTTCATTTTCCAGTCTGCTGGCCGAGCGCAAATGTGTTTTAAAGTCAGTAGATATACATAATGTGAAAAAGAAACAAAGGTCTTCTTCTATATATTACATGTGTAAAAAAGCAAGGGCCATAATTCAGGCAAAATTGATCCAAACACAAAACCCAGACAATATGCACGAGGGCACTTGATGACAACAGTTGTGTGAGAGTTTGGTTTAAATATCTTGAGAAATGTTGGAGGAAGTGGGCACGTGACAGTATTCTTCTATATATAACATATGTGGAAAAAAGCAAAGGGCCATAATTCAGGCAAAAATTATAAAAAAAAAAAGAAAAAAACAAAAAAACTTGCTCTATGTGGGGTTTGAACCGCTGGTCTCATGAGAATTTTGTCATCTTACTGTAACAGAATACTCCAAAGTATACAGGACTGGTAATCTATTCTCAAAATAGACAGTAATAACAGAGTATTCTCCCTTTTATAATAACGAGTATTCTCCCTTTTATATATACTTAAATAAGGAGACACAAAATTGCTAACGGACGGACGGACGGACGACCAGGGGCAGAACATTATATATTCAAAATTCTTAAGTTCACAATTATAGTTCTGTGAAAGTTTGGTTGAAATCCCTTGAGAAATGTAGGAGTTGCACACAGAAGAGTATTTCTCTATATATATGTCATTATGTGGAAAAACAAAGGCCCATAATTCTGTCAAAAATGATCAAATCACAAACCCAGACAATATGCGCCAGGGCACTTGGTGACAACAATTCTGTGAAAGTTTGGTTGAAATCCCTTGAGAAGTGTAGAAGGAGTTGCGCACAGAAGAATTACATGTGAAAAAAACAAAGGGCCATAATTCTGTCAAAAATGACCAAATCACAAAACCCGGAATATATGCGCTAGGGCACTTCATGACAATACTTCTGTGAAAGTTTGGTTGAAATCCGTTGAGAAATGTAGGAGTTGCGCACAGAAGAATTACATGTGAAAAAAACAAAGGGCCATAACTCTGTCAAAAATGACCAAATCACAAAACCCCGACAATATGCGCCAGGGCACTTCATGACAATACTTCTGTGAAAGTTTGGTTGAAATCCGTTGAGAAATGTAGGAGTTGCGCACAGAAGAAATTGTTTACGCCCGCCGCCCACCCAGCGCCCGCCCGCCGACATACCCCAATCTAATAACCAGGATTTTTCCTTCGGAAAACCTGGTTAAAAAAGAAGAAAACAACGCCAAAATAATAATGACAAGTTACAAAGTAGACATGAAATAATATATCATATCTTTTTTAAATTACCTCCAAAGATGATATGACCTTTGACTGCCAAATCAGTTAAAATCATGTAAACAGGATTTTCAATGTTAATGTCACTGTGACCTTGACCTTGGAGCCAGCCATGCGGAACATGCGTTCTGCACGTCATCTTGATGTGGTAAACATTTGTCTGAAGTTTCATCAAAATTCTTCAAAGGGTTGAAGAGTTACAGAGCGGACGGATTTTCAATGTTAATGTCACTGTGACCTTGACCTTGGAGCCAGCCATGCGGAACATGCGTTCTGCACGTCATCTTGATGTGGTAAACATTTGTCTGAAGTTTCATCAAAATTCTTCAAAGGGTTGAAGAGTTACAGAGCGGACACAATTTCGTTTGACGCCCGCCCATCCGCCCATCCGCCCGCCATACCCCAATCTAATAACCAGGATTTTCAAAATTGAAAACCTGGTTAAAAATTATACTGTACTCTATCCAAAGTGATTATAAATGGACTTCACTGTCCAAGAATATCTGTATTCTGTACAACGATATTCACAGTATCTAATTTCTTTGGATAAATTGTTGATTACCGGGAATATTCTCAATACAACAGTACTATTAGAATGACATTTTGTGTATTATATGTAGGATGGCAACAAGTAACCGATGAAGGTCTCAGGCCAATGCGACTGTCTTCAGCCTAATAGCAAATCGAAGATGAATTCAATTAGATAATGACAATTTTATAAGTTAACTATATAATATTTTGTACTATGTCTTTTAAATCTTCCTAATCGTTATATATATTATGTATAGAATAAAGTTTCTACTTCGATCCTATATTGTGAGAGCAGTTTCTCATATCTGATCGGCTTGATTTCCTATTAGCCGAATGTTTCCATATTTACGATGATTTTGTCGTATTGTCCTGAGTTTTTCCCGTACTGGCCAAGTTTTTTGTATTTATTGGCCAAGTTTCTACCATAATGCAAGAATAATTATCCAATATAGCTAATAAATATTAAATTTTAAAAACTTGTCATATGGGCATGTATTCGGACATTATTGCATCGTAAAGTCGTGAAAATTACTGAAATCAAAACACTGATAAAACATAGTCTAGCCCATATCGATCGGAAGAAGGACCGAGTACTCGAGTATCAAATGTGGTACTCGTTGCCATCCCTAATTATATGCACACCTTAAAAGCGAGGTAGCATAACTTGGTTGCTAGAAGTTATAAAAGCATAAAATCACAGATATGAAATATGTCTGTGATTTAATGTGAACAGTAACTGTTAAAAATATTGGACTTGTTTCAAAAGCAGTCTGGTTATTGTGTTCGTGTCAGATGGTTTTACCCCCTATCCGCTGGAAAGTCTATGAATAGATTTTTATCAAACAAATACTAGAAACCATATCTGCCAAAGTGCCTGTTTTAAGAAATTTGACTGGTCACAGAGAGTGTGTGACATGAGGTTTTTACAAACTATAAGGTATTACTGAGATACTGTATTATTGAAAATATTCGTGTTAAATATTGAGTAACATACACCAGTAGTTGGTAGATTATTCGACTGGATTCTACACAATATATCATATGTTACTCAACTAAACCATAATATAATACATTTACATGTAGGTATGAGAAAGTTACATTTAAACTTGTTATAGTGTTAGACTCTAGCAGGAAATTTAGTAGACAGCAGAACAGTTTGTAAATTTCCCTGCACATGTTATTTTAAGAGAATTAGAAAAACTAAACTTCACTACGGGGGTTGAAACCATGGCTTACCCTTTCATAATGATAATCTCTCTCCCTTCGGCCCCTTTCTTTTTCATTCTAACATATCAATCACAATAGTTTTGAAAGACTTTACAGAATATAAAGTATTAAGACAGAATTTGATATGAAACTGAATTCAGACTACAGGGTTGCCTTACTATAGAAATAACTATGCTTTTAAAAAGACTTCAGTCAAGTTATCAGTTTAGAACAATTGTAATGCCCAAAGCAGATACAATGGTTTCCATATAATTTTTTTATCTCAATTTGATCACAATAGGAATTTTGCAATATAGCTGAAGTTATATTGATTCATATTTCTTTGTTACAGTTATTTTGCATACAACCTTTTAGGCAAATCATGCAAACAAGAAAATATCCAGACCCAGCTCATCTTCATACAAGTCAAGACTGTATTAATGTATTACCAATCAGGCCAAATTCCTTTAACCAAAATTGAATACCACTTAAAGCAACATCAAACAAACAACTTACCTGTGGATATCTGACAGGTTGTGGCTGTTGAGGAGGCGGTCTATTTTGATTTCTGCGCCTGCGCAGCGTCATTGTCTCACTAAACTTTCGTGCTGGTTTTGCCTTGGGGTTCGAACTTGGTGTGTGCACAGCACAAAATTTGATAAAAAGTCCCATTGCTAGCACCAATCCTATGCCCATCAATAACACTGCCCACCAGTGCTCCTGTGAAAAAGGAAAATAAAATTAACAACCTCTTGGTAAGGAACCCAGTAACACAGCACCTTTCCCCACAAATAATCAGTATTTCCCTTCTGTCTGCTTGACACTGGTATTTTCTTAGTACATTGTAATTCATATTTATCTATGGCTTATTGTACACTTTACCCCACACCAATCACTACATATTCTTCATACTAATCAAAGAATGAAATCAATTGTTCGAACTCTGTCGTCAAAAAGTTAAATGAACACTTAAATCCGAACTTGACGAGTAGTATGGTAGATATTTCACACCGTGTCGGAAAATACAAGGCTGACAAAGAAAGGCCTATTTTAGTAAAATTTGATCACAGGCAAAGCAAAATAAATGTGATGAAAACAGCCAAAAAGTTGAAAGGTACCGGAATTTACATCAATGAGGACTTAACGCATATCAATCAAGAAGTACTGGCAGCAATGAGGCGCAATGCAAAGGATAAAATCGATCACTGTTGGTCATTCGAAGGCAAATTATATGCTAGATTTATTGGGGCTGACAAGAAATTACATACAGAGGTTGTGTCCTACAAAGACTATGACTATTGGTTGGCATACAGAGCTACTGCGGAACCATATGACGACATTACACCTATGAAGCATTAAACAACAACATCTCATCAATTATCTGTATTTGGATAAATGCGTTAAATTGTTTTTGCTTAAAAAAATATTGAAAGAGTTTTAAGTTTAAACTATCATTGAAATTTGAATATACACGTATATCTTGAACTAATTTTCTTGGTCGCCATGATTCTTGTTTCTGTCAATAAATAGGTGTGTTACACCTTTCATGATATACAGATAAACATAAAAAATCAGTCTGTATGCACAATATATACAATTTCAGTTAAAATTGTCTGACTATCCTAGCATCTTCAGTTTTTATATGTTTTTTTTTAAAATAAACAAATAAATAAATCAGAGTGTTAACAATACTGACTACTAATCATGTCATAGTCACAATAGAGTTTGAGCTGTAATGCAAGAAAATCGGCCCAAATAGAGTTAAATTTATTTATTGTATAACATTTTGCTATATAAAATATAACGTTAAATCTTATACGCCATGATAACTATAGGTTGTCTAACTTGCATTTTAGATTTGAAACCTATGCCACCCAATACATAACCAGCTACCTTATTAAACATTTTGTACAATTTATCGCAAAAATACTCTTGTCATTTTAAATACACATCTTTTTTTTTTAATTGTTGCTCCTGTTAAATGCGTCCAGTACATGAACCTTTATAACAATTGTAAGTCTTGCTATATTTGTAGTTTAAATAGCAGTACGGATAAATATATTTTGTAGTGTATGTCCATCTATAAAGCCTCAATTTATATTGTGACAATGAAGTCTTATATTCTGACAACTAAATAATGTATCGACACTTAAGTAAACTTTTTTGTATAAGAAAAACATAATACATAAAACTGTTTTGAAAAGTGCCATTCATCTCTTTACACATGTGTTAGTCTGGTTCAATGTTGCATGAAAAAGATGTTTTCAACAACAGGTATTCTTTAATACAGGCCTTTTGTCTTCTGACTAAAATACTACTAAGTTTAATATCGTTTTTTTCTGTATAATCACTACATATGGTCTTTTTATAATTATGCCTTTTCTATCACTTCTCCATCACAAACTATTTATCCTATATATCATTAATATTTTTGATATTTATGAGAATTAGATACATGAGACATTCAGTAAGGGATTCAAAATTTTGTAATGTGTAGTATTAAACTAATCACTAACTCCACTCTATATCTCGTTTCGATAGATGTTTCAGATGTCTAATTATATTTATCATAGTATAAATTTGTGTGTTTGTATCATGTTTGTTTGAAATATGTTCGTTGATATTCTTTTCAATGACAATGTGTTACATTTTTGTTTTGGGATACATGGATACATTAAACATTTGAGATTTTGCGACAAGAACGGAAGTTAAGCAAATGATTTTAAAATGGTTAAGTTAAACATATTTTTCTGTTTCATATGACTTATAAATTATGTACGTTTAATGTAAAGGGACTCGGCGATTCTAAAAAAAGAAAACAAATATTTGGGTGGCTAAAAATTTTTTCGGTTTGTCTGTTACAAGAAACTCATTATAAAAGTATTTTTGAAGCGAAATGGCAACATGAATGGGACGGGAAAGTGTCATTTAGCGGGAATAGTTCGAACAGTAAAGGTGTTGGGATCCTTTTAGAAAAAAGTGTAGAAACTTTAGCTTACATTGATTTAATTGTTGGAAGATTACATTACTTAAAAATTAGGATAGAAGGAAAGACAATTTCAATATTAAATGTGTATGCGCCCAAAGACGATGATGTAAATTTTTTCAAAAGTATTGAAAAATTTATAGCTGATCATGATGATGAAACGTTTATCATTTCAATAGGGTACTAGATGTAAACAAGGCTAAGAAAAATGGTCGTTCAGATACAAATAAAAAATCTAGAGGAAACTTCAAAATTTCATTGAAAATCATGAGTTAAATGACATCTGGCGAATCAAAAATCCAGAGAAAAGGCAATATACATGGCATTCAAATAATAAGAAAGAAATATCTTGTCAATTAGATTTTTTTCTTATCTCAACAAACCTTGTAAATAATGCTTTAGATAGGCTTGCGCTCAGATCACTCATTAGTCTATATGAATATAGATTTTAAACAATGTCATAGAGGCCCTGGTATTTTTAAATTAAATAATTCAGTTTTACTAGACAAAGAATTTCAACAAGAAATACGACATAATATCAAAGACATTACAGAACTTAATGCGGATGCGAATCCACTGGTACTTTGGGAACTGATAAAAGGCACTATTAGAAATGTTAGTATTCGTTATTGCACAAATAAAAAGAAAAATGATACGAAAGAGGAAAATGATTTGCTTAAATATATTGATGAACTAGAATTAGAAATTTCAAATGGTTCCTCAAATGATGTATCAGTTGAAAATTTAAGAGAAGCAAAATTAAAACTAGAACAAATAATAGATAAAAGAACTAATGGAATATATTTACGCTCAAGAGGAAAACATATTGAAGGTTTTGAAAAAAACTCCAAATATTTTTCAAATTTAGAAAAGAAGAAAAGTGAAATGAAAACTATTTCAAGATTAACCGTTAATAATGAAGATATTACAGATTCTAACGACATTTTAAAAGAAACAAAAAATTTTTATCAAAAATTATATAAAAAGAATCAAGTAAGTTCAGACGATAGTGACTTCTACCCAAATGATTCATCAATTCCAAAGTTAAATAACGAAGAAACTATTACTTGTGAGGGAATTTTAAATGAGCAGGAGTGTGCAGTTGCGTTATTAGAAATGCAAAATAATAAAAGCCCAGATTCCGACGGTATAACTGCAGAATTCTATAAGATATTTTGGCAGGATTTAAATCAATACTATTTAAGGGCAATTAATCACGCATATGAAACAGGCGATCTTTCACAATTACAAAAACAAGGAATTATTACATTAATACCAAAAAAAGATAAAGATTTATGCTACCTGAACAATTGGCGACCAATTACATTGTTAAACATTGACTATAAAATTGCTACAAAAGCAGTCGCAAATAGAATCAAAAAGGTTTTACCAAAGATAATACATCATTCGCAAACAGGTTTTATGAAAAATCGTTATATAGGTGAAAATATAAGGTTGATTTATGACATACTAGATCATCTAAATGAACACAATTTACCAGGGTTGTTATTTTTTGCAGATTTTGAAAAGGCATTTGATAGCCTAGATCATAGCTTTCTGTATAAAACTCTAAGGTATTTCAATTTCGGAGAATCTCTTATCAAGTGGACTAAAACCTTTTACAATGATATGCAAACTACGGTGTCTAATAATGGCTTTATATTAGATTTCTTTCAAGTTGAAAAGGGTGTACGTCAAGGATGTCCACTTTCGCCTTACCTGTTCATTATTGCGATTGAAGTTTTATCAATAGCTATAGACCGAAATAAAGAAATAGTTGGTGTCAACTTTTATAATACAGAAGTAAAAGAATCACTATTTGCTGACGATGCCACATTCGTATTAAATGGTACAAAATCTTCTTTTGAAAATCTTATTAATACAATTGGAAAGTATGGAAGCATTTCAGGTCTCAAATTGAATGTAAACAAATCAGTGGTACTACGAGTCAGGTCTCTTAAAAATGAGAACATAGTTTATTGTAAAGACAAAAAGTTTAACTGGACATCAGAAAAAGCTTCAACACTTGGTACTGTCTTCGAAAATGATAAAAAGAAAGTTCTTACTTCAAATTTAAATTCAAGAATATCAGAAGCTACATCAGCTCTGAAAAGCTGGCAAAAACATAATTTATCATTACTTGGAAAAAAAAGTTTTAAAATATTTTATTTTTCCAAAATTACTGTATCCACCGACCGTTCTTCATGACCCTCCTGAAAATACTATAAATGAAATAAATAGACTATTTTATCAATTTCTGTGGGATAATAAACCAGATAAAATATCACGTAAAATAATTAGACTGGAAATTGATAAAGGGGGGTTAAATATGATTGATTTTAAAGCAAAATTAAATACAATAAAATGCAGCTGGGTGTACAGAATATTTGATGAAACTAACAAAGGCTACTGGAACTAGAACTGTCACAATAGTGACGAATTATACCCCCACAATACAGCTTTGTCACAGAAGTATGGCAACCATAAGAAAGGAATGGCCACAAGGACATAGAGTTGAGTTATTATACAATAATTTGTGTAAATGAGACCTTGACCTTTGACCTACTGACCCCAAAGTCGAACTTGACCTGTATTTGATGATGTTACAGCTGTGTACCGAAAATTATTTAAATCGGTCAAGCCTTTCATGAGTTATCATCCGGAAACTGTTTTACATTACAGTTCAGTTACTGTGACCTTGACCTTTGACCTACTGACCCCAAAAAAACAAAAATAATATCAAACAGGGAATGCCACGTACCAAAAACGCAGCCTCCCCAAAACGAATCCCACAGCACCCAGAAGTGCACACCACCAACACACACACACGCACACACACACGACACACAACCACGCACACACACACACATAACACACACTAGCACACAAAGCAAACACACGAGGACAAAACGAACAATTAAAGGAACACAGTCGAACTTGACCTGTATTTGATGATGTTACAGCTGTGTACCGAAAATTATTTAAATCGGTCAAGCCTTTCATGAGTTGTCATCCGGAAAATGTTTTACAGTTCAGAGTCACTGTGACCTTGACCTCTGACCTACTGACCCCAAAGTCGAACTTGACCTGTATTTCATAAAGTTGCACGTGTGTACCAAAAATTATTTAAATTGGTCAAGCCTTTCATGAGTTATCATCTGGAAACTGTTTTACAGTTAAGAGTCACTGTGACCTTGACCTTTGACCTACTGACCCCAAAGTTGAACCTGACCTGTATTTCATGAAGTTGCACGTGTGTACCAACAAAGGGCCATAATTCTGTTAAATTTGGTCGCGCAAAAATTCCTTCCTTTACTTCCATCTACACATTAAGGTTGTTCATCACTGGAAGTTTAAGCAAAATCTGCCATCCGGTTTAAGAGGAGTTGCTTTCACAAAATTTCTATATGGTATATAGTGAAAAAATCAACAAAGGGCCATAATTCTGTTAAATTTGGTCGCCGCAAAAATTCCTTCCTTTACTTCCATCTACACATTAAGGTTGTTCATCACTGGAAGTTTAAGCAAAATCTGCCATCCGGTTTAAGAGGAGTTGCGTTCACAAGATTTCGGACCGACGGACGACGGACGGACTGACGGACGGACGGACGGACAAGTGCAACGCTATATGCACCCCACTTTGTGGGGGCATAAAAACTGTTATAGACATGAACTTGAAAAATGGGGTGGTAAACTGGTATTTGAGTCTAATCTTCAAGAAAAAAAACGTCGATAAAATGTTCAAAAATAAATTTCTTAATGACATAGTTACCAGCTGGATAAAAATTAATTTTAGCACAAAAATAGATAACATACCAAAAGAAATACTTTGGATTAACTCTAATAATAAACTGAGTAATAAAACAATATTTAATAGAGAGCTAAATATGAGAGGTATTAAATTTGTAGAACATATTTATAACTTTCGACATGAACGTTTTTATAATTTTTTTGAATTAAAACAACTATTTGATATATCCAACTATTGCTTTTAAGCTATAGCAGTTTAATCACCAGTATTCCCGAAACATGGAAAAGAAGGTTAAGAAATATAAACGTAAATGAAGTAGAAGATAGAAAGTGTTTTATAAATAAACTATTGGAACTAAGGAAAAATAACAAAACTTTGTATAAGAGGTATATAGAAAACTATTACAACAATGGGTAGCAACCTGAAAACAAAGCACAACAAAAGTGGAATAACCAGTTTACCGAGCTTGAATGGGAATCAATATATAAAATACCCTTTATTTGTGCAATAGACTCAAAATTAAGAATATTTCAGTATAAATATTTAATGAACATAATTGCAACAAATAAGTATTTATATACATGTAACATTCAAACATCAGCATTATGTGATTTTTGTTGTAAGTGTAATGAATCGGTCATCCATCTTTTCTGGGAATGTAATGTTAGTCAACATTTCTGGTCAGAAGTAAACAAGTTCTTTCAAAGAAATAATATCGACATAACTTTGTCCTTTAGAGTAATATCCTTAGGGTTACCTAACAACAACGTAAAAAATAATGCTTTTAACTTTTTAATTATAGTGTGTAAATATTACATATACAAGTGTAAATTAGAAAAATCTATCCCCAATTGGGTAAATTTCAGTTACAATGTACTTCCTAAAGGTTAGAAAAGACATCGAATACCAGGTAGCACTTATGAAAAACAAAGTTAACCAACATGTATTAAAATGGTCACTTCTGAACTTCTAATACAGTAAAGACAGTATGTAGAATCTATCCATGTATCCACAAATCGCTCCTCGCTCTCTCTTTTTTCTCTCTCTCTCTCTCTCTCTCTCTCTCTCTCTCTCTCTCTCTCTCTCTCTCTCTCTCTCTCTCTCTACTTCTTCTACCATTTTCAAATGACTTAACCATTGTATACCTAGTGATTTGTTAGCAAGAGTAACAATAATCTATGAAATGCATAATGCAATATGAAAGTACTTTATGTGTGTGTACCTTTAAATTGATGTATAAGGTTATACAATGGAAATAAATAACAAAAAAAAAGAAATCAATTGTTCTTTTGCTGCAACCCTTCATAAACAAGAGCTGACCCTCACAAGTGATGAATGCTCCCGAAAGAGGTGCCTCACAGTCTGTGCCCTCTCCATATGCTCAATAAATGTGCTATGTAATTTTAAAATCCTTCCATGCATGACAGAGTAACCATGCATACAGTATTCCATTACTTTTAAACACTAAGTGTGACATTGACCTTTGAGGTAGGGACATGGTTCATGCAGACAACACATTTGTCTTGATGTGTTGAACATTTGTGCCAAGTTATTTTAAATCAATTAATGCATTAACAAAAATTACAATCCTGACACAAATGTATGCATATACCTATACAGGATTCCATTACCTATAAACTCTAAGTGTGACCTTGACCTTTGAGGTAGAGACGTGGATCTTGGACGCGACACATCTTTTCTTGATGTGCTAGACATTTGAGCCAAGTTATTTTAAAATCCTTCAATGCATGACAAAGTTACAGTCTGGACACGAATGTGTGCATATATGCATATATAGAGGAATCCATTACCTTCAAACTGTAAGTGTGACCTTGACCTTTGAGCTAGGGACATGGGTCTTGCACGAGACACGTCGTCTTCATGTGCTAGACATTTGTGCCTAGTTATTTTAAAATCCTTCAATGCATGACAAAGTTACAGTCCGGACATGAATTTGTGCGTATATGCATATATAGAGGAATCCATTACCTTCAAACTCTAAGTATGACCTTGATCTTAAATCTAGGGACGTGGGTCTTGCACGCGACACGTCGTCTTGATGTGCTAGACATTTGTGCCTAGTTATTTTAAAATCCTTCAATGCATGACAAAGTTACAGTCCGGACACGAATGTGTGCTTACATGAGGATTCCATTACCTTCAAACTCCAAGTGTGACCTTGACCTTTGAGCTAGGGACGTGGGTCTTGCATGCGACATGTCGTCTTGATGTGCTAGACATTTGTGCAAAGTTATTTTAAAATCCTTCAATGCATGACAGAGTTACAGTCCGGACACGAATTTTTAAGTGGGGACGCACAGACAGACGGACGGAGGTGCGATTTTATTATGCCACCCTTCGGGGGCATAAAAAACTGCCAAAAAACGTTTTTCCAGAGTTTAGTTTTCAGTGTTTTATTTCATTTTTTTCCCCAATCGTTAAACTTTTGAATATTTCAGCAAAATCACAAAATGAGTGCCAACGTCTAAAGTTTGTAAACAATATCTGAAAATCATTTTCTATGGTCTTTAGAAATTTGAGATAACATTGCTTGCCAGTCATCATGTTTAGATGACATATTTTTATTATTATGTATTGTCCTTTGAAAAATTGACACTTCTTTTTCTTTGATCTTGAGTACCCATAAAGAGATGAACTGGTTAGAAACCCTGGGGTAGTCTCACAATGTATCGGTGGCCTAAAAAGAACCAAGGGGTAAAAAAGCTAGTGTCTGGTAACCAGATTCCCTGTATCTGCATCTGTCTCTTCAACCTGTGCCTGTAAGGAGGGGAGCCGTGGTGTAGAGGTTAAGGTGTCTGCTGCTCATCCCAGAGGTTGCGGGTTTGAGCCCCACTGGGGTCACGACCGTACTTCCTCATATGACACCAGTACTGGTTTTTCCAGGACAAGTTCATCCAGGGATAAATCCCAAGATCGGCCCAGACAATAAACAATATAAAAAGGATGTACAAACCACTATCCAGTTTGATATATCTTGTAGTGTTTCTGGATCAAAGATCAGATTCTTCAATCGAGACAATGGCCCTTCTGCGTCAACCCCTCGGCAACGATAAAACACATCACAATAACCTTGGAAATTGTTACACGGTGAACCTGTGAAGCAAATGGAAGACAGTAAAACATGTAAGTCTCTAATCTCTTTAAATAGCCAAAAAAACATACTGTAAATTGAGTTTATATTCCCGATGATTTAATTTTTGCAAATTTCAAATAATGCTAATTTTTAAATCTCACTGAAATTCACTTTACAAAGATTTACAATTATAACATGAAAACTTCACTATCATGAATTCAAAATTCGCGAATTAGTCTGTCTGCTCACAAATCGTGAATTTTTTGCCATGCTAGAATTACCCAATTTACAGTTTTTTGTCTTGTTGTCATGATAACTTCTTATTTCAAATAAAAATGTCTAATTAGCAAAACTGACTGGTATCAAAATACAGAATATTCCAAACATCATTCTGCTTTTTGAATCAGAAGTAAATGTTGAATATTGCAAATACAATATTTACTTTTGATTCAAAAAGCATATGTTTGGAATAAATATAGCACAGAATCTCATCAATGATACTTGGGACAATAAAAAAACAATTTCTGACAATGGCTTTTAAAAAAAAAAAAAAACATTGATTATGAGAAAAAAGAACAAAGTTCTATCATTATCTGTTAGGAGTGTTTGATATTATTTGTTGTCCAAATGCAGTGCAGTATTCGCTGCTCTTTTAACTTGGGTGAATCAATATTTATATACAGTCAGTAAAAAGAGAAACAATGCTGATTTACAAAAAATAGTTCAACCACTAAGTAGCTTATATCATTTTGATACTGTAACAAGGAATTGGTTGGAGGGCATATGCTTCAAAAGTAACACTAACCTGTATGTTAATCCATTATTCCATACTGAAGTATTTTATTCTTTGACAATGGGATTCTAATCATTTGTTTTGGCTGTTTTGTTTTAAATTAAAGATTATGATTATTTAGCCAAACTGTGTAAACCGCCAGTAGCAAAATGAGCTTGAGACCAGACACACATTGCCAGCATACATTTGTGCTTGAAATACTTTGCCACATGGTTTCTTTGTTTAGTGTTAATTGTTGAATTCTCTATATTTGTGTCACATGTTAAGTAATAAAAGAGCTAAAAAAGACATCTAAAACTTTATTGGAACACAAACCAGGTGCAAGCTGTATGCCATCATTGACGTTATTTGATGTCCCTTTCTTCCCACTATCCAGGCCCTGACGTCCTTCGAACACCTCGTCTACCATCTTTTTGTAATCCGTATACTTGACAAGTTTGTCAGAGTCACTAGATAAGATGCACTCACCATCTGTTACATTTGCTGGAATAGTCAGAATAATAATTGGCATGATGTGAACATCTTAATATAAACAAGTTTACCATTACTTTTCAATTTATTAGCAAGTTCTTTAATTTGCCTACAAGCCAAATGGATATAAAATGCATCTTAAGCAACATTCAAACTGGACTTCAAATTTTGCTACACGCCAAATGGATACAAAATGCATCTTATACATTATTCAAACTGAACTTTTAGACAGATTGATGAATTTAAAGTCGTTTGCTACCATTTCCTATCAAAAATATTTACATAGTGCAAAATATTCCTAATATTAGCAGTTCTTCAAACTTGGTATGTTGACCAGATGTCTACACAATATCATAATCTTGCTTTTTTTTTCCAGGGTGGTATTTATTTGCAGGGTTGTCTTTAACACTGGTTTGACCGTACTTATTTCAAAGAATTACCAGATGAAAACTAAAAGAATAACTTACTGCATCCTAATTTACAAAGGCTTTCCTGTTCTTCTTTAGTCTTAGTCGCCCCAGTTAAGAAACATTCTGTCCAACCAAACTTTTCACATAGGGATCCTGAGCACTCCTGCAGAAGTCAACAATACAATCACATGTAGTAGAGCTCTAAATTGCGTAATATTCCTGATGATAACATTTTCGTCACTTTCACAAGTTTCCCACTTCACTAATTTAAAAACCTTTCAAACCATTAATTTTACACTGATTTACTGTATGAGAATTCTTCCTTCACAAATGTAAAATTCGTGAATAAGTCTGTCTGCTCACAAATCCATGAGGTGAAGATTACCCAATTAACAGTATTGCTTTTGCATGCATTTATAAGCTTTGCAAAATGATATTGTCAAAATTAGCAATAAAAATTCCCTTAAAAATGTCAATGAAAACTTGTTTTTCAGTTTTCTTTTGTATTCAATAACTAGATGGGTGTTCAGTAGAACACTTGTGTCGCCGTCTTACGCTTTGTCAAAATAACCAATAATTTTGTGACAAAATATAAGTACAAAAAGGGCATACCTCTGTCAAATATGACCTTGACCAACAAAACATGACGCTTATTTCATAAGCAATACAATTTGAAAGTTTGATGAAGAAATCTTAAGAAATGACAAATTTATAGCCAAGATTAAGTTTTCGTGACAAAATCTAAGTACAAAAAGGGCATAACTCTGTCAAATATGACCTTGACCAACAAAACATGACGCTTATGTCATAAGCAATACAATTTGAAAGTTTGACGAAGAAATCTTAAGAAATGACAAAGTTATAGTCAACATTTAGTTTTCGTGACGGACGGACAAAGCAATCCCTATGTATTGCCTTTCCTCCGAAAGGGCGACACAAAAAGTCTGGGGGAGTGTCCAGCTCTGCAAAATGTACTGTAAGCTTGAAAAATGCCCCAAATAAAAAAAGTAACACTTACCCCTTTTTTACAAGTGAAGCCAAAGTTATTACAGTACTCCCCATCATCTGTAAGACTAGACGGTGGACAGCTAGCATTATTTCCAGTACAAACAGTCAAGGAAGATGTGCAAAAGCTGTTCTAATATGCCTATAATATTTATAATAAAAAACCTAAGTCAATCTAAGAATTAGTATAGTTTATATTAATTCAATTTAGCTCCATTGTGTGGCTTTTAGTACTGAGTCACTCTCAGAGTCCTCATCCTACAATGGAAATTTCACTTAATATCAGAAACACTATGTTTTTGGAACATTTGGTCTTACCCGGACTTTATGTTAATCGAACAAGGGAGGTAATTTGTTAACTAAAAAGATTGCACATTAATCTACTTTGGACTTATTTTAACAAGGGAGACAATTTATTATCCACATATGTCTCAAGTTAGACAGTGAGCCTAAACGGAGATTCCACAGCAACTGCTGCCCTAGACTGACTTTCTATGACACTCTTTACCTATGACTGACTGACAATGTTGAAAGGCAGTCTACATAGGGTGATTTTTAATTAAAGCTGTCTGCCTATGATGATCTCTAATTTCAAATCTTATTGGAGTAAAATTTTTAAACTTATGCAAGCATTATGCAAAACTGTACATCAAAGAAGTGGTTTGCAATATAAAAGGATATCTGCAAACTGCATCACTAAAACAATCATCTTTGAATCTGCATGTTTTATTTTGAGCAACTGTTGTATATTCGCAGTTGTTCTCACAACATGGTCCTTGGGATGGACTGAAAAGAGAATTATATTTTTTACAGTACCAATTTGTTTAATCTTGATTGCAAAAGTTCTTACAACTAAAGATTATTCGCTCTCCTGACTACCTCCATGAGATAAAGGCAATAAGAAACAAGAAACTGGGCAATGACACATCAGTATAAGCAATTCCATTAAAAAATTTATTTAAAAAAAAATCATAGTAAGTGCTCCAGCTATATCTTGGTGTGCAAATCTTTAAACAGAATCAACCTCTCCAGAATGACATCTCTCTACAACAAACATATTTCAGTGTTCCAAAGGGCGTGAACTCATGAGAGATCGCACTGTACATGAAAGTCTATATAAAAACCAGTGGCTTCTCAGGTGATAAGTTTGGAGTTAACACTCATCAGGCAATGTGTGTCTTTTTATGGAGAATTATGCTTTAGGGAGGTGTCAATTGCGGTGGTAAGGGGACAATGCCCTTCTTTCTCTCCCCGCTTTTGTGGCACCGAGTTGAAAATTACTAGAAATTCAAAATTCAAAGATCTGTATCTTGCCACTTTGGGCAAGATGATTTACAAGGAGTTTCATTTCTGTTGTCATGGCAACCAACAGTTTCTTTTTCTGCATGAAATGAAATTCCTTTAACTGCTTTCGTACAACACCACCAAAAGCACATCAATGCCAAATTTCATAAACTTCCATGAAGTAGTTTCATAGCATATGCCACTTTGTAGTTTGTAGAAGAAAATGGTGGATGCACAGAATGATGTATGGCAAACCCTGTATAATTTGTAGTAGGTAGTTGGTGAGTAAATAATCACTGTTTATCTTAAAAGTAGTTACCTGCACTTAGCATTACCACGAAGTTTACAATAAGACTCCTTGAGCTCGCCAGGTGCATTGCGAGCGGTACAGCATTTGTCATCACAATCACTGTCAAACCCACAGTCACACTCCTCCTCCCCTTCTACAATGCCATTACCACAGAAAGGACCACTCTCTGTAAACAAAAACAAAATAAAGAAATTACCATTAAGAATTATTGTAAGGCACTTGATGATTTATTTTTTATTATTTTTGTGAATTTTCAACTTCCCTTATTTAAAAACCTTGCAAAAGATCTTTTTACATAGTACATACTATTACAGAATTCTCCTTTCGTGAATTTGAAATTAGCAAACAAGTCTGTCAGCTCAAATATTGTGAAATTTTTCATGTTAACGTTATGTTTCCCTTCCAAATTAACATATTGAATTTTGGTAAAGAACAATGTTGCAAACTCATTAAATGATTTGAAAACATGTAAAAAAAGTGAATTATGTTGAGTTACATGTATTTGTCCAGCATAAAGATTAAAAACATAACTAACAGAGAGGGTGAATTCTCAAATTTTGACCAGGAGAGATTTCACTGCCAAGGAAAAGTAACAAAGGGCAATAACTCTGTAAGTACTCAAGATAGAGTTATGGTTTTTGTACACTGCACTTCCTCTTATTGTGCTTGACGGTCAAGCCTGGACCATTGTATGAAGTTGTATTGAATTCCAACTTGTAGTTTTCAAGTTATGCTCAGGACAAAGAAATGCAAAGGACCAACCACCCAACCGACCGACCAACAACCGGATGACTCCTATACACCCCCCTTAACTCCGTTTCAGGGGCAAAAAAATGCTGTACTCAGAATGTACTTGTGAGTACTTTAAGTAGTACTCAGTACTTTCTTGAGTGCATACACAATAGTGAGTACTCAGTTCTTACTCAAGTACTCCTTAAGCATCCAGTACTCAGTACTTACTCAAGTACTAATCCCCAGTACTCAACCAATCCCTGGTAGTACCACGAAGATTTCACAATTTATACCTACAGGCCATCTAGAACACTGACGATCAAGATTACCTTGAAAACAGTTGTATTTGCTGGTACTGGTTAATACAGCGTGAATGACACGAGTGATGTTATCTTTACTGCATGTTGAAAACATGCTGTTGTGTGGTTTATCTCCCATTGTAGCGCTGGCGTACATGATGTAGTTACCCTCACTAGCACCTGGTACTGATGTCCCATAAGGAGCACATTGGGTCCCTGAATCGTGCTGCAAGATTAAGTTGCAAAAAATTATTAAGGTTCAAAGACTGGATGAACCATGGGTTTTTGATGTATTAACTGAATGATTCACTTTCTCTGTTATACAACCTTTTTTACCTATATTTCTCAATAAAGATTGTAATTATTATCAACATGATAATAATAATAATAATAACAGAAAGAAATTCAAATTTAGCTATTCTGGCAATTCTGTTTCTGTTGGGTTTAACACTGATTTTTTATGTGCAGACAGGACCTAATCATTGTACCTTGCTGCGGTTCAAACATATTAATGCTTAACTACAATACAGGCGGGTGAAGAGACAAGATTCATATGCATACACAATAGTGGCTTAACTTAATTACAAGTGGGTACCTACACTCAAGTCATACCCATACTCACTAGTGGCTAAACTACATTATAGGTGGGCACAGATTCTCAAGTCATACCCATACTCACTGGTGGCTTAACTACATTACAGATGGGCACATAGACTCAAGTCATACCCATACTCACTAGTGGCTAAACTAACAGGGAGGCACCAAGACTCATGTCATACCCATACTCGCTAGTGGCTTAACTAATCACTGCAGGTGGGCACATATACTCATGTCATAACCATACTCACTAGTGGCTTTACAACATTATAGTTGGGACATATACTCATGTCATACCCTTACTCGCTAGAAGCTGAACTAATCATTGCTGGTGGGCACATATACTCACGTCATACCCATACTCACTAGTGGCTTAATTACAAAACAAATGGGCACATTGATCATGTTATACCAATACAGTCGAGACTGTCTTAGGGACCCCCTGTTTTCAGCGACATTCTGTCAACAGCGACTCTTCTATGCTCCTCCCGTAACAATTTACTCTTAAAATCGCTTGTGACTAGCGACTCCCTGTCTTGTCCGTCCAGCGACCCTAATTTTTTCTCTGCAAAACATAGTTTCGGACGTCTCCAGCGACTTTTTTAACGGGAGTAAACTCGTAATGTTAAAAATGTACTAAATAAAAACTGTTTTTTCAATGAAAATAATAAAACCGGACTGATTATGTGCACAATCAATACACATGTTCATCAGGAAAAAAACCTGGCGAGCAAAAGGAGGTATTTAACTCTTGAGCAAAAATTCAGAGAACTCGGTAAAGTTGATGAAAATGTTCTTACGTGTTGTCAAGATCAGTTAGATTCAAATCATGAAATTCTTTAAAACATTGCAGGTGACTGTGCTATTCAAGAAGACAGTGATGAGGAAGATCTTATAACTGTAACTGAGACAGTGTCTGTCATCGAAGGAATTGAATTTGTTCGAAAACTTAATTTTTTGGCATTGAAATTGGGAGATTCAGATTGATTGGATTCTGTGTGTGTAGTAGATGAAAAACTTACAGACAACATATGGGGATCACTTTGTCTGTCTGTCCACATTAAAAAGACTGCCAATAACTTGTTTATACTGACAGTAATATAATGTAGCAAGCAAATTGCTTACCAGTTACTCAATATTTACTATTTGCCAGACACTTTGTCATTTCATACACATACTGCATATAGTGACCCCTTGTCCACAGTGACCTTTTTTTAATTCTCCGAACGTCGGTCACTACAGACAGTCTTGACTGTACTCACTAGACTAAGTGGCTTAACAACATTACAAGAGGGCACAGATTCTCAAGTCATTCCCATACACACAAGTGGCTTAACTAACAGGTGGGCACAGAGACTCAAGTCATACCCATACTCACTAGTGGCTTAACTAATCATTGCAGGTGGGCACATAGACTCAAGTCATACCCATACTTGCTAGTGGCTTAACTAATCATTGCAGGTGGGCACATATACTCAAGTCATACCCATACTCACTAGTGGCTTAACTAATCACTGCAGGTGGGCACATAGACTCATGTCATACCCATACTCGCTAGTGGCTTAACTAATCATTGCAGGTGGGCACATATACTCATGTCATAGCAATACTCACTAGTGGCTTAACTAAATTACAGATGGACACATATTCTCACGTCATACCGATACTCACAAGTGGCTTAACTACAAATTAAGAGGGCACATTGATCATGTTATACCCATACTCACTTGTGGCTTAACAACATTACAGGTGGGCACAGAGACTCATTTCATGCACGTACTCACTAGTGGCTTAACTACATTACAAGAGGTCACAGATTCTCAAGTCATACCCATACACACAAGTGGCTTAACTTACAGGAGGGCACAGAGACTCAATTCATAACCATACTCACTAGTGGCTTAACTAATCATTGCAGGTGCGCACAGAGACACAAGTCATACCCATACTCACTAGTGGCTTAACATTATAGGTGGGCAGATTCTCATGTCAAAACCATACTCACTAGTGGCTTAACAACATTAAAGGTGGGCACATAATACTCATGTCATACCCATACTCATTAGTGGCTGAACTTAACTTACAGGTGGACACAGATTTTCAAGTCATGCCCACACTCACTAATGGCTGAGCTAAATTACAGGTGGACAGAGATTTTCAAGTCATACCCTTACTCATTAGTGGCTTAAATTAACTTACAGGTTGACACAGATTCTCAAGTGATACCCATACTTATTAGTGGCTGAACTACATTACAGGTGGACACAGATTCTCAAGTCATACCCATACTCACTAGTGGCTTAACTACATTACATGTGGGCACAGAGACTCAAGTCATACCCATACTCATTAGTGGCTTAACTACATGACAGGTGGGCACAGAGACTCAAGTCATACCCATACTCATTAGTGGCTGAACTACTTTACAGGTGGGCACAGAGACTCAAGTCATACCCATACTTATTAGTGGCTGAACTACATTAAAGGTGGGCACAGAGACTCAAGTCATACCCATACTCATTAGTGGCTTAACTACATGACAGGTGGGCACAGAGACTCAAGTCATACCCATACTCATTAGTGGCTTAACTACATGACAGGTGGGCACAGAGACTCAAGTCATACCTATACTTGTTAGTATCCTAACTACATTACAGGCAGCAGAGACTCATGTCCTTGCTTGGAGCTGAAACCCATGACTTTCAATCAGTAAAACATGAGTGGTTTACAATGTGACAACCTTAACCATTCTGCCGTGGATGAAAGCTGATTTTCAAGCTGACAAACTGGTCTGTTTTTTTTAAAGTTCAATCGTTTTGGGCAATGAAAAGAAGACAAAGTATAAAATAACTAGAATCACCTCCATGGTCAAGGTCATTGACCTTTGGGACATGTGTTCAGACAACCACCTAAATGCATAGTAATGTGAAACTTCCCCTGGTGAGCCATTAAGTTCGAATGTCGCATTGATTCTTTTGCGATCAAACGTTAGTTGAGATACCATTGAAACTGCACGGGTTTTCCATAATTAATAATTGTGACTATGCCAGTGTTTAAGCTCTTGAGTACCTGTGTACTCTTCTCAGTGAACTTTTTGTTTCGTTCACACACACCCCCAGATGCAGCTGAAAGATAAAGCACATTGAAATCCATGAACTGTGACTTGTTTCCAACTTTACTACAGTAAAGTTCCTCTATTAAGACCACCCTCGATATTAAAACCAAGCATTTCAGAACCAAATGGCCCTTTTTATGGTAAAAAGGTCTCAATAAAAAGACCATTTCAGTATTAAGCTCTCTTTATTCCTGTCAGTGTTGTCTTATTACAGGAACTTACTGTGCACAATTATTGACTGGTGAGGCAATGAATATGATGTGATATTAATTTATCCAAAAGAGGGCGATAGCCACGGTCAACATTGATATATTCTGGTAAATTCCAAAGCCTCATGAGTCCATAAATGTTATTTCATGCTTGACAGACATTGTCTGGATATTTCATAGACAAAATGCTTCATATTGCATGGGGGACTTTCGTGTTTTACATCAAATTGGTGATGTCATCAGTGATGTCATCAGCATTTTTGAATCCAGCAGTATTAACATTCTACTTACTGACAGGTCAAATTTTAAGTCATAACAATACCTTTCTAAATATAGAGATTATATTTACTGGGGGAAAACCCAGAAATGATGAAATATGTAATATATTTTGCTTCCGTGATACTGTGTTCTGGACCAACTAGATAATTGTTTATTGAAAAGCATATAATACAATGCTCTTATAATTGGCAAAAGAAAAAACTGGAATGGCTGCTTTTAATACCACAACAGTTACAACTTACAATTTGAAAAAATAAGATATAAGTCATAAACTCCTCAGATTGTCTCAACATGAAGTAATTGATTTTCAACTTGTTGAAGTGTTTCCAAAAGGCCAAATTCTTACAAATAGCTTTGTATCAGGTATGTCACAATAACACTGATTTTCTTAATGGCCAAATATAGCTTTGTACAAGTATGTAACAATATCTCATAGCATTTACATCAAGAAAGATGTCTTATCGCTGAAACTGACTAATTTATACACAAAGTAGAACAAACATGTATATCATTTCTGTATAAGAAAATTCAATTTTCCATTCAAAAAATTTCAGTTTTCAAAGGGCATTAACATAGTTGTCTGACAGGATAATTAAGATAACAAAATAAACTGACAACTGTACATCCCTCTATACACAACACTTGTGGGCAAAAAATCTTACAATTTGATGCTCCGACCCAAGCGAGACCTAAAGTACCAGCGGAGAAGTCACGGTATGTGAACACATAGGCAAGGCAAAAGTCATTATGATTGTACAGTGAGTTCAAGTTGAGAAAATTGCTAACATCAATGTTGGGGTGACAAAATCTTGCGTAATCTCCGTCTGGGCAATCTGAATCTGTCAAAATCTGAAAGAAACACATTGGTATTGATAGAGTGCTTACCTGGAAAGCCAAAAATATTTCCTACTTTTGTAGTCTTTACATTGTGAAAGAAACTGGTTATACTAAATTATTTGTAAAATAGACACCTATAAGCTAAAAATAAAGATAATTTGCAGACCATCTTTCTTCATTTTGTTTGCTTTATATATTCCTGGCTGACTCCATGATTTCTCCACGAGTGAACTTGCCAAGAGTCCTGACAGGTGCTGGTTGAAGAGACAGATGCAGTATACATGTAGACGTACACTGTAATTTGCATATCTTTTGTGAATCGTGCATTCTATTTGCATTCATCGTTTGTTTATCGTTCGTGCATTCTTCGTGCAACAATCCGATAGTGTAACACATTGTATGTTCATTGTAATGAACATTGCACCATAAGAATGACATAAAAGTGGTCCGAGATAGTGAGGATGACCAATTGTGTAGAACCTTTGCATGTGTTAGCTTAAGCATCATCCAGTTCGTGTAACACATTTTTTGTTCCGTGTGATGAATGGTCGCAATATGATGGAATAAAACAATGTGGTCTAGATAGTACAGACAAATTTCTATCAGGTAGCATATTTTTACCATGAATAAGGATGCTGGACCATAAGCACATCTAACAAACAAACAAAGCAGACCAACCGTGTAGAACATTTGCATTGTTAGCGTAAGCATAAACATGTATTACTTATATTATTCTTCAAAGATCAGATAAAATTATGTCAGAACTATTAATGAAACAGAAGAATCATTCTTTCAATTAGATAAACTATTTTTCTGTTATATAGTTTTGCTTTTTTTCACGAGATATTTGTCACGTACTAATTATGATCCGTTTGGTTTTCCTTTAAATTAACCATAATTTAGGACCTTAGAAGTGTTTTCATGGGTTTGATTAAGCTATTCATCTATTAATAATATGTCTGAGTTAATCGAATAATTGTTTTTCGCTTTGTTCATCACCAATTGTGTATCTTATCATTCTTATCGCCACTACCATCAGTTATTGTGCGTGCATTGTGTATTCTGTTTGCATGTATCACTCATGTATTGTTTGTTCCCTGTGCAAAGTTATATGTGAGCACCACTGTACAAGGAAAATAGTTTTGAATAAATAATATGATGCAGACTGATGGGGAATTTTACTTTCTTCAAAATTTCATGAAAAACTGAGAGCCGACTTTTTCAACAAGAGGGCCAAGATGTCCTTATATCGCTCACCTTGTTACAATCCACTTGCCTGGTGGAAAATCACTAGATAATGTTATATACCAAATAAGTTTTCCTATTTACGCCTTTGTAGAAACAAATGATCCCCCATGGCAAGGTCATTTTTGACCACAGGCATAATTTGAACAAACTTTGAAGAGGTCTACTATGCAATGCTACATGCCAAATATCAAAGCTCTGGCCTTGTGGTTTCAGACAATTCCGTTTTTTAAAGTTTTCCCTATATAAGCCTATGTAAAACTAAGTGACCCCAGGTCAATGCTGATTTTGACCACCGGGGTCATAATTTGAACAATCTTGGTAGAGGTCCACTTGCCAATGCTACATGCCAAATATCTAAGCTCTAGGCCTTGTGGTTTCAGAGAAGAAGATTTTTCAACTTTTTTCTTTTGTTGCCATTAGCAACCAGAGTTCTGCATGGAATGGAATTCTTTGAACAACTTTGGTAGAGCTTCATGCAAGGAACATCCCTGCAAAGTTTTATCAACATTGGCCTAGAGGTTTCAGAGGAGATGTCATTTGAATCAAAATGTTGAAGCGAATCATATACCGTATAGGCTGACGTCACCGACAGCATATCATCGATCAGAAAAGCTCACCCTAATAACAGAAAAGTTAGAGATTATTTTGCCTTTGAGCTGATTTACACTTCACCTGAAAAATCAAGAAAGGCTTATATCTGCCCATGAAATGATGCAATCAGGTCATTGCATGTCAATGCAAGTAACAGTGAAGGGAAAACAGAAAGAAGGGGCCACTGTTTAGCACACTTACCTTAGTTTTCTGGACTGCAAATGTTACTGCATTGTATGCCAAACTTTTATCGTAGGTTGTAAAATTTGTTTCAAAATAAATATTTTTAATTGCATCTATATGTGTGGAGAAGAACAATAAAATCGCATCCCGAGCTATTTCTCCATCCTGTAATTAGAAAAATAAACTTAAAGAGGAGGCATTCCCTGAAACTGTAGTCAAATTAAATAACTTCAAAAGCATAAAGAATAGAATATTTTCAAGTACTGTAACTTAACCTATAAAATTTCAGCTTTACGTTACGGTCATCATCGGCAAAATCACCAGTTTAGATTAAATATGTTGCAGTACCGTAAAACATTCAATATAAATTTATGTTAAATTGTTGTAGAACAATTACAGGTGGATGGCGTTTTATTACAGTAGGCCTCTATATTGAGTTTTTGTGCTAAAATCAGACATTTCTTCAAAATATGTTGCTCTTTAAAATTGTGCTTATTTACCCTGGGGTCATAACTTAAACAATATTGATAGAGGTCCACTAGGTTATGCCACATGCTAAATATCTAATCTCTAGGCCTTATGGTTTCAGAGAAGAAGATTTTACAAGTTTTTCCAATATGACTCAGGGGTCATTATTTGAACAATCTTGGTATAGGTCCACTAGGTAATACCACATGCCAAATATCTAATCCATAGGTATTCCTGTTCTTGAGAAGAAGATTTTTAAAGCGTTTCCTTTCCATTTCCATGGCAACCAGAGTTTGGCATGGAATGGAATTATTTGAACAACTATGAAAGTGCTTCATGAAGGTACAAGTTTCATCATCATTGGCCTGGCAGTTTCAGAGGAGATATCGTTTGAAGGAAAATGTTAACGAACCGACAAATACAATGTACGTCCGATAGTGAGCTCTCCTAAAAGATCACTCTGGCACTTTGTGGTAGGTAAGCTAGAAACACATGTCAACACTGATTTGCGTAACAGAACCCCATTTCTATCATCATTCCATCAAATAGATTCATTTTCCTATCCGAGGAAATACAAAGTGACATGGGGCTTTTATTCTATAAATGACTATAGAATATATTTTATGAAACAGTTTGACCTGCTCTTGTGACCACATGAGACCTATGTGACCACTTCAGATTTCTCCTTTGCTATTTCAAGCAATAATAGTCTATCCAGAGTAAAAAGACCACTTGAATTAAGAGACCACAATTTCAACTTCCCATGTATGGTCGTTTAAGACAAGTTCGACTGTATATACATTGTATACGTACGCTTCCGGACCTGTCCAAGAAATGTTGGTATAAAAATTTATCTGACATCAATGACATGAAGCAGGAGTTTTTATTGTTATTTTTATCAGTTAACAATGACCGTCTTTTCCTCGAAACGATTTTCTCTGGTTTTCTTTTGGCTTGAGCTCTGTATTTGTCATAGCTATTCTCACTCCTGATTTCCTGCCACACTGCCTCATGCTGGAGGGAAAAACCATTGTTTTCATTATTGTAAAAAGTCTTGAATGTACATGAAATTCTTACAAGTTCCAATTTGTTGTAAAGGTGCTTGCAGCTAGTACATGACCTGGCATCTTTCATAAAATCAAAGCACTGAGAGGGCTGATACTGCAGTTTTTATCTTTACTTAACATTTTGTATTGAGGCTTTTCTCCCATGTAGAGGATTCCTGCATGTTTACCAAAGAAAACATCACTTAAGTTTTCATTGGGTTGTTACTACCCATTCATGCGATAACCTAGTAAATAAAACAACATCGCATACAATGCTTTTATGGCATTTCTTCTAGTTTATGCTAAAACTGTCACTTAAATTCAGCTTCTATGTCATCCAAATGAATATAACTTAAAGGTCATAATCATAGCATTGTGATCCAGCAGCTGGATTGGCTCTCATCACAGTCGGCCATACATGTTCTTCACACTCAATCAATCTGATGCAAATTCTGCTTCTTGGTCACATCACTATATTTATAACCCTAATATCAAAACAGACACTATTTTTATGTTTACTTGTACAAAACAATCTAAATATAGTAACAATCATTAAATTACCCTTTTTGCCCTGTTTGGTGCAACAACCTCTGATTGTTGAACTTCTCGCATCCACCTTTTGGCATTAGCGAAGGCACATGTCCCTAATTTTTCAGCATCTCTCCTCTCCCGTGTTCTTTTTTCTCTGAAAAATGGTATGGTAGTGGTATTACAGTAATCACAATTTACAGAATGGTGATGGATTTACAGTCAAATAATATGACGAAGTAAGATAACAAAAGGCTTCCTAAACACTCACAAAATGAATGTACACCTAAATAACCATCGCCCCAAACAGTTCTCAAACAGAGCTTCCCCTGTCACTTCACAGTCTTACCAATTGCCCAAAATGTGAGTGGCAAAATAAATTTTAAAGTGGCAACAGATGGTCCCTAATATGAAAACAATTAAGGATAATTATGTGTTTGCAGGATAATGTCCGTTTACCACTCCTGCATATTAATAACATATTTTCTCTAAAAACTATTAGTGCAACGTAATCTATGGAGCTGAGCATAGGACAGTTTTCACAGGACATCACTACAGTATGGTTTTTAAAACAATGTTATAGGGTACAGTACAGCTTTTTCTAAAAATTAGGAAACAAAAGGCTGCCAAAACATTCTAACATTTGACTAGATTTAAAAAGTTTAGTTAGGAATGTTTTTGGTACAGATAAAGGTCATTTCCGTCAGTAAGACATCTTCTTGGTAAAATAAGAGCTACTTATAATTGTGGTCCTGGGTCTTTAAGGGAGGGCAGGATTGAGACTATTAACACAGGATTTTTTTTCTTTAGTTACCTGAAAGGATCTAAGTTCATGTCACTCTCTTTGTAGATGACTGAATGAAAGACAGGTTTATCTTTGAAAAATCGGTTACTATTCTCAACATGGTATGTCTCCTGCTCGCTAGGTATGTTTATGGATCCTGTGAAAACTCCTTTCAAAATTCCACCGTGAACCCTGCTTCCTGGTTTATCTGTAACCAAAAAAATATAAAATAGACATAGTTGTTGTAGGAATTTAATGCCTGTTTCAATTGTATTTTAGTAATTTGTACAGGCCGACAATTTACGCAACCATCGTTCCTGAGAAGAGTCAGTACTAGATCCCTGTCCTGAGTAAGAAACTGCAAACTTTCTCACATAAAGATATATGGCCTGTAGCAGTGCTCGAACCCACGCCCATCTATCAATGAAAGGTTACAATGATTTCAAGTCAGCAACTCAAACCATTCGAAAATACAGATAGACTAAATCTAACTTACTAAAGCAATCTATTATTACAAAACAAGTATCTTTTCTATAAATATCTCGGTCCTATCTTGAATTTTACATGTATGTCAGTACTAAGAGAGATGCATTAATAACCCAGCCAGACCTTTTTATCCTAAAGTTATTGTTTACTCAACTGAAATTCATAAAATGGATTTGCTCGTCTTTCATTTTCGACGGTACAATAATTTTTTCCTGGTCAAAGGGATGCCCCCTGACAATTAATTAACCAACCATGCCAACTACAGAAAAAATTGTTTTTCAAGGTTTGACCACAAAACTGTTGCAAGACCTCCTTTGTTTCATATAAGTTACAACAGTTTTAGGGTCAACCCTCAAATTGGTGCAAACTATGATCAATCTGCATTGGTTGTAAAGGCAGAGCCATGCTCAATACAAGCTACAATGTAGGTAAGAATAACATGAAGCATTAACTCATTGGGAAGTCAAAATCAAGCTCATTTTGAATGGCACAAAATGTAAACTTTAACTGACTGCAATTTAAAAATTGTTCTAAAGATTAAAGAATCATCAAATTATCAGTTTCTCTTGAATGACTTCGACCTTCCCCTGTCTTGAATGACCTTGACCTTCCCCTGTCTTTCACAGTCACTGCTAGGGGAATCTTAATAAATTATAAGTTTGGTATTTATTTCATCAGTATTTTGTACTTAACTGCTACGCCTTTACAGCCCGTAAGTTTACTGTGATTTAATGACGAGGCACTTGTTAGACATCATCTTTCCTTATATTCTAATACTTCAAACAGTAATACTTCGTACAGTACAGTATAGCCAACCACAATTGTTCAAATACTCAGCCCACCACAATACTAAAACAAATCTTATCTGATACTTGCATTGCATATGCAAGCAGGCTTAATTGTTTGCATTTGGCAATTAATTGTTTGCATTTGGCAATTAATTGTTTGCACTTGCCAGTTTTATCACACGGCGTTCTTGTAATCTTTACAAGGAAGTACATGTATCACATGAAGTATGACATAATAAACCCATATTGTTCTTTTTAACGTTACAGTTCATTTATGGATAATACATGTATGACACCTTTGTATAAAAAGGAAAAAACAGGAAAGATTGGCTACTTAGATTGTCCTATAAATTCATTCTATACAATAAAAGACTGATATTTATTTTTAGTTTA
This sequence comes from Saxidomus purpurata, assembly GCA_022818135.1. Classification (NCBI taxonomy): domain Eukaryota; kingdom Metazoa; phylum Mollusca; class Bivalvia; order Venerida; family Veneridae; genus Saxidomus; species Saxidomus purpurata. Next base: position 31,755,165 of record JAFMSR010000019.1, on the reverse strand, counting down.
TACTAATTTATTTATTCTCGATTGCGAAACAAGTTCTTACAACTTATTCAAGACTCATTCCAGATTGAATCAACCTCGAAGAGAGAGAGAGGCAATGTGGATTTATCTGTGTCTTGCCTAAGGACACTACCGACATGGCGATGGTAGGGATCATACCCCGGGCCTTTGATCCTGAGGCGAACTCGCTACCATTGTGCCACGGCGGCTACAATAGACTGATTATGGGGTCAATATATAGTTTTGCAGACCTTGAGTGAAGGCAAAGTCTGAGTATACAATAATTATACTGCATAATAACCATAATGAAAATATGTAAAGTTATAACATTTAATTTAAAGGCTGCTTGAAATCTGAGCAGGGCTACACATTATCCAGGTCTACACATATTTTTGCGGACCTGGATGTGTTCGCTATTGGCCAATCAGGGTTAAGTATTTATGAAAGGTATATTATGATATAATGAAGTTCAGACCCTCCTGCTGCTTCACTGTCAGATTATCCTAAATGAACTATACTTACATAATGACAAAATACCCTACATTGTTTTTTTGTTGATATTTATCAACACTGCTACAGCTGACAGCTGATATCAATTTTAACTAGGTACATGTTTGTCAGTATAAGTAAATAGTTACCAAAAAAAAGGTTGGCAATGTTTCCAACTTGTTATCAAACAATATAAAATTTGGAGATAAAATGTTTCTTAAAAGAGTGTGTAGTACAAACTACAGGGGTTTGGTAAGTGAAATAACCTTAATTTAGTAGCCTAGAGCCTATGAAGTCTAGTATGGGAGTTCCCTAAATTTAGTAGCCTAGAGCCTATGAAGTCTGGTATGGGAGTTCCCTAAATTTAGTTGCCTAGAGCCTATGTAGTCTGGTAATTAATTCCCTGAATTTAGTAGCCCAAATCACAGATGTATTGTCTGGTACCTCAATATCCTTAATTAAGTGACCTAGAGCCTTATGATGTTAAGTCTGGTACCTGAATTCCCTTAATTTTAAGTTCCCTTAAGTCTATGTATATGTGAATTCTTTCTTTAACTTTAAATATGTAAGTACAATTTACATGAATAGAGTAATATAAGAAATTAAATGTTTGCCTTGAAATTGCAATAGTCACTTTATACAGCAGAATATCATACCCTCAATAAGCTCAGTTAAACGCTTTCACAAACTTACCAATGACTTCCCCTGAGTAAATGAAAGACAGATCTGGCTTCGATACGGTGCCATTGAATTCCAGAACAAAATCTGGTGTGAACACCGTCTGGTCATTCTTTAAACGTAAACTTAGTTTCCTGAAACAGATGAAAATATTTAAAATCAGAGTTAAAGTTCACATATTACATGGAAAAGCATCAAAAATAGTATAACGTGACCATGCAAACATAAACTTTCTTGTAAAAAGATGAAAAAATGTTCCGGTGAACACAGTTTCCAGCAACAGACGAAAAGCTGCATGTATACATATTTTTCTCAATTTGACAAAGAATTACAAAATATCATTGGATAGTTTAAAAAGATCCTTGTAAATGAAGAAATAATCTCCATTTTATCATCACAATATTTGAATCAACCAATGTTGGAGATAGGGTCATCATTGCCTATGGTCTATAAATAGCATGGTATTTCACACACAGAGTTACATGTTTTGATTTTCTATGCTCATTTTTCTTAAGTCAGGGTGTCTGTCAAAACCACTCTGATTTTTCAAATTCTGGTTCAAAATATTCCTGACTCAGCCATGATCACATGTAAAATTCTATCAGGCTTTTTCATACAGGTTACCATGGTTAATGTTAATTATCTGGCTTTTTAATACAGGTTACTGTTAATTGGGTAAAAGTTCCACGATTTTTGAGCTGCTGTGAGATTGAAACAGGAGAATCCTGTAATAGTAAATCTAGGCGAAGTGAATCTTTTCGCAAGATTTTTTAAAATCAGCGAAGTGTGAAATAAGCTAAAAATAAAGAGAAAATTAAACCATCGCCAAAATTACCCAATGTACAGTACTATGAGACTATAAAATCACCTTAAACTCAATGTTTCTATGCTTGAAATAAACCTATCATTTTCATATCATAAATTGAATGCTATCTCTGAGTGTAATAAACCATTATAGTTACTTATAACATGTAAACAAAATAATCTTATGCTTGTTTACTAAGACACTTAACAGGGGATGTTTGGCTCGCAATTGCAAGTTCCTGTGGACACTTAAATTGTACATTCTATTCTGCATCACTTTACACTGACCTGCATATTTTAGCTTCAGTAAATAAAATTGAGATGTATTCAGAAATAAATCATAAGTCTATATTTGTTTTATTGCAGGCTTACGTCTGGTCTAGGTCTGCCATAATGAGCCATACTAATATACATGGTAGACCCAAGACCATACGTATAATTAGTCAGGATTCTATAAAATGTATTTTGGTTTCCTTGCGAAAAATACCAAGTTCGATCAGCTGCTTTTTTTCTATTTTCGCCTTTTTTTTCTCTAAAAACACTTGAAAATTGGTAAATTTTCTCGGCAGTATAGTTTAAGGTTTTAGTTGGGAGACCGGAAACCCTCATATATATTTTTTTGTTGCCTCAGATTAAACATCAAATTTGGGGCACTGAAAAAAACTATATGACATTTTGTATGTAACTAGCTAGACTTGGTATTTAAAGCATTTTTGATGTTGAGTATTACAATGCACATCTGTATGAATACACCAAGACTCATACCAGGACTTACCTCCCTTGAAGAAACTTTTCATTTGAACAGTATTACGACCACTCACCTTTCAGACTTACCTCCCTTGAAATAACGTTACTCTATACTAATTTATCTTAGCTCGATTGTGAAATAAGCTTAATTGTAGCTTATCGAGTCACTCTCCTACCAGTACTGGTGTCATATGAGGAGGTACAGTCGTGACCCCAAGGAGACTCGACCCGCAACCTCCAGGATGAGCAGCAGACACCTTAACATTTACACCACCGCTCCAGTAACGACCACTCACCTTTCAAATGCATGTAAATCTAAATGTACAGCGCTGTCTAATGAGCGTTTATGTCGCATGTGCCGCTCGTGTAAATGATCTGTGTTGTAACTCAACTCATCATAATGTAGAACATAATCGTCTAGTTGTCTACATTCTGAAAATATAACAACAAATTTCTGTTAAACAAATCTGATATCTTTCTAATGCAACATAGACATGTATATGGGAGCCTAGCTAATGGGGCCAGCCCCTCCAGTATCAGGGACTCAGAGGAAGGGGATGTATGTACCTAAAAAAATACATTTCACATTACATTTTAAGCTTAAAAACAGCTGAAAAAGAAATTCACAGTATCTCTCTCGGTTGATAGTTCCAGTAACCTTCAAAATAGGGATTCAATGTGTTTCCAAATCAGTGAATTGACAGACATGCAAAGAGGGTGTATACATGAAAATGTGATTTTGTTTGGGGTTTTCAACTATTAAATATCTGACTATCTTGTTGTTGTGTTGTTGTTAAGATCAGTCTATTCGCAAAGTCCACAGAAAAAAGCATTTAATGGTTTCACACAACAATAAACTTGTACTGTTATTGTCACGTTTCATATACTACTTTTACCTACCTCAACACACCTTAGTATTAAGTTACTACTTTTTATGTATTCACATTTTCGTTGAGAGCAGGAAGACAATGTTAGTCATTCGCTAAGTTTAAAATGTCATAATGACATATCCTTTCATGACAAACTACTTTTAAAAACGAGTATCCACCCAGCCTTTACCGTGTGTACAGTGTACCGAAAGCCGACTTAAATCACCATTTCATGACTATCTAAGCCTATATTTAGATACCAGCTAACACTACAGCAGTAAAGCTATTAAACCATAATAAATATTGACCTAACATGTCTAAAGGTATGACTCTTCTATACATATACCTTTTTATACAGAGAGCTTTTTCACCCGAGTTTGTGAAAGCCCGCTAATATACTGATTTGGAAAAATTGATGTGATCCAAAATTGTGAAGAAACCAGCAGGTGATATTGTGAAATAAACAATATTCCCTATAGATTTTTAATTTCTGCTGAACTGAATTTAGACACATTAAGACGAAGTGTGATAGTCCTGCAATTTCTTCCTGACAGTTTTTAATCAGTTTATCCATCATAGTCATGAAACTAAAGATTTACGATAAAAATGTCTCAGAATTCTTCCTTGTTTGCTCTGTGAATTTTATGTTTCAGTTGTGAAATTCCTCCATGCAATTGTGAAAAAATAAGCTATTTTGGAATTGTGAAGTAGCCTATAATATTGATATATACATGTATGCCTCAATTATAGAATGTGGAATTTTTTAAGCGCTGATTGGCAACTGCACGAATACAAATAAAATATGCTTTCACCTTAAACTACACAATCCTCATAGTTACATGTTGGCTGCATTTTCTGTCAGGAAATTTTCCTATGATCAGATGGAATAAAATCAAGGTTAAAAACTCAGTCTAATTTATAAGGGTGACATACAGTGTATCAGGTAAAATTACAGCTGGTCAGGCAAATCTTCTACTGTCTGAGGCACTTAATGGCTGATTATACACATTAGTTGAAATCTGTTTTTTGGTCAGGCCAAAATTTTCATTTGTCAGACAAAGTTTTTTATTTGCCAGATTAAAAATCTTTTCCAGAAGGCTGTGAATCTGTTTTCATTTAGGTCTTTCAAAATTGTATGATATATTTCATATCCGTTTTTTTCCATTTTTTAAAACATCAGATAAAATTGTATTCAATGGCAGATAAAACTTATTAAAATTGAATTCACTGCAGTACCGGTAGATGGATCATTTACTGTCAAATTTTATTCATTTCTCACTCGGGTTCATGTCACTTTGGTAGACTAAGCCTGTAATGGAATGGCTTCTATTGACTCTCAAAACCATGTTCATGAATATTAATAAGGCCCCTGCATACCAATGAAGCTGAGCACAACAATTCATACAGTCCTATATATATATAAATTAAACTGCTAAAGATCTGCAGGGAACTTCAAAACATACCATTCTTTCATACAATCAAACAACATTGCAAAAAGAACTTAAATTACATTTAAATTTTAGCAATCATATTATTTTTTTTGATAATTTTTTTTTCACATAGAGTATCGTTTGATCAACATCTTCGTTTTTTTTTTTCATTTTGTTTTTATTTATGTTATGTAAATAATAATAATATATGATAGTTATATCTAATGAGTATACAACATGTACAATGTATAAACAAAATCACCATCAACTGACCTCTTCTTGACCTTAGGCCAGTACCCTTAACTGCTTAACAGGTAGTTTATAAAATGTTCAGGGTTGCAAGTTGTGTGTGACCAAGTCACCATACCAATTCTTAGGCACACATTACTACAATATTATATCCCAATTGCTTACTTAATTGCTCTCCCCCCCCCCCCGCCCCCCAAGATGGAACCAACCTCTAAGATTGCAAAAACGTACATTGTTGCTGTGTTTTGCCTAACCAGGTCACTTCTGCCATGGCACTGACAGGTGGAAATGTGAAATTTTCTGTGTCTTGACTACCGCAATGGCATTGGTCAGGGATCAAACCTGGGACCTTAGCTAGGTCCTGAAGCAAATGCTTTACCACTGCGCCATGGCAACTCCACTATTTCTATGTTAAACACTTAATCATTTTAAGTAAACACATACATTTAGACGGTCACTTTTCATACATCCCATGGACAGGTATGACTGTATTCAGATAGTTTATGAATGCATTAAATTTTTTGCTTGAAATCACATGTAAAAAAAAATTGCCTCTAAATCAATGGAAGCCAATAAGATTATCTGTACAATGATAGTTTGATTTGTCATCATGTAACCTCCTACACATGTGCAGAATGACTGTACACCACACGTAAATGAATTAATGAAGTCTAATGCAGTCCTCGGGGGAAAATGCTATAAAGATGTGTATCTATTATTATGTCTTTCAATGTGCATGTTCCTAGCTATTAATACAATCATATACCAACAGATCAGATACGACATTTGTATCAAATTGTTTTACGTATGTTTGCTTTTTTTTCATAAAGTGTTTTCTTCCTTCTATAAAGTTAATACGCATATTTATTAAATTTCTGAATACAGAAATTATTTCAAGTTTTAGCTGTTAAAACTCTGTAACTGAAAAATCAAGTGCTAAACTTGAAGTTAAAAGAAAAATGCTTAACTTTGTTTTAGTGGAAATAAAGTACTAAGCCGTTGTTTAGTCTGAAATAAAATGGTTAACTTTGCCAAAAATACAGTTACATATTTATCTTTGCTTTCGTGTCCTTATAGTCAGTTCACCAATTGAGATAATATACAAACATCATGCATTTGACCTAAAATAAATGTAAACAATTAGTTATGACATAGATGGATGTCATACATATTTCCAGGTCACCAAAAGGTATAAAGCAGGACATTTTTGTAGTCATGCATCTTCAACTAGGGTTTTTCTCCGTTACTCTCACATGGATTATAAATTTGTACATTTATGTAACTTACCCTTTCCTTGTCACATCTTATGATTTAGAATGATTTAAGCCTTATAAATATCAAGCCCTCCCCATTTGCGAAAAATCAGTCCTATATAATACCTGTGCTTTTACCCCGAAATCTGCTTGTAGAAATTGACTCCACAAAATAAAATTATCAAGTAATTATATAATTTTCATTTGACTTGAAAATTGTCGAGTTTTCTACTTTAATATAATGTGGGGCACAGACACTTGGCATATGGCGAATACCACCCAGACCCCTGCTACAACCCAATCATATGAAATAAAAATATAAAGGCATAATATATGACAGGTTAGCATTAAAAGTGATGTCAAATAGAACTTTAATACAGACAAACATATGGTGTATTGTTCGAAATTCATTCTATCTGGCTTATATATAAATCAGAAAAATATGTCACATTTCTCTTTTATCAAAGCTGAAGGCAGTTGCTTGGAAACGTTTTGAAAGGAGATCAGCTTTCTCTAAACAGTTATTGACAGTTCATCTGGTGTAGGGTGAAAAGTTTGTAGGCAAAATCAATCATACTGCAATAGCCAGCTGTCCTTATCAGTATATATCATCATTGTAACTGTCAATTAAAATTATACATGAAGCTATGACTATATGACTAATCAATTAAACATACGTGTGTATGTAATGTGTATGTATGAATAGTAAACATATGACAGGGTTTGATGTAACAGCAATGAATAGTATGTACATGTGTGTACGTTGTAGTATGTTATAGTCATACAATGATGTCATACACTTAAAATGAAAAATGATTTGATTAATTTAATTTATTAATTATTTAATCAAAATAATTAATATATAATTGAATAATGATATATCATTGCAGTTTGCTACATCCCATTATTAAACTTAAGTTTAATATTTCAAACAAACAAAATACAATGTATTATAATTATGATATTTTATACTTTAGAAATTTATATTGTAAAATACACAGCCTAGGAATGAATGAATAATTAATGAGGATGGTATATAATACCGCTAGCCTGCAAACAATTAAGGAATAATACAATTATACTTATATATGTACATGTTGCCTGAACAATAAACGTGTCAGACATTTCTTCATAAAGTAGCTGTTAAAATTAAACTAAAGGCCTGTTGCAAATTGATTACATCATAATAAAACTTAAGTAACATGTCATAACGTAATTAATATTTTGCATGTAACGAACAAATCTTATATAATTATACATGGGACTGGGCTGTTTTCAAAAAGTTGACCAAAAATATTGAATTCCCACTGTTTCTATTCTAAATCTGAGGCAAAGAAATTATGAAAAAGATACATTTTTATTTGACCAAATGGCCTTTAAATTGCCTTTAAATTGCATAATTATGTACATGTAGCCTTAGGCCAAGAGAGACTGTTTTGTACATGTTCATAATAAATGCACAATCATGTACAACAATGTATAATATGCCTATCTGATAACAATTTATAAATTCTTCAACTTGGCTATTTTCTTAAAATTATCATTTCAGTGCAAATTAACTTCACATTATGACTGTACTAAGAATGCGTTTTTATCTCTTTTAACTTTAATACTATGATATCAAGTTTCCTAGGGTATTTTTTGTTTTATTTTAAAATAAAATGTTAGATATGATAGCTTTAGATATAGCGAAATTCCGCATATAAGGAACAAATTTCCAGGGCCCAACTTTTCTCCTTTTAATATTTTACATCAAAAGGATATATGGATATATAGAGAATATTTAAGGCTACTGTCTTTTGATAACATGTGATATCAGGTGAGGTAGATGCGGTCGGAAAAGGCGAGGCTCTGCCAGGCCTTCCCGACCGTATCTGCCGACCTGATATCACATGTTGTCAAAAGGCAGTTGACTAATATTCTATTTATCATGCAAATCTTCATATTGTATATTTTGACACTTTTAAGGGCCTAAATTAGAATAAATACGGTAGTTATAAAAGAAAATGATTTCAAATTACTACATGTGCCTCGAAAAATAGTTCTACATTTCAAAGGACAAAAAATATAAAAACGACATAAATATATATAGCTTTATAATTACCTTCATGAGACTATTTATAAATGTTTTTCTGTTCTAATGTAATGATATTGTTTTGCAAACAAAATATTTGCAAAGACACACGCAAGAATTTCTAAGTAAAACACTGACATTTCAAAAATGGCGTGGGCTCAACACCACTGGGGTATTCTAATTGTAAACAACCGAGGAACTTGAGAGTTGATGAGTGAAAAGTGAGCGGTTTAAAGACAGTTTATCAACTTTTGATAGGTAGCTGATAGGTTTCAGGCCATTTCAACCACGCATTAAGAACTTTCTGTAAAAATTGGATAGTGATAAAAAAAATGAAAATCAACTTTTTCTCAAATTTTGCCTCAAAATTGCTGTAGATGGATAGCAAATGATCTAACTAAGAAAATGAATACCAACAACCCTATGTTTATTTCAAAAATAAAAATTCTACAGGGGATTTTCAATTTTTATGGTGCCTTGCTGTTCGTTTTAAATCATTCAATTTATCTATTTGGGCTGTATTTTTATGCAATAACTACATCATTAACAATGATTTGTAAACAAAAATACAAAAATGATAGGATAAATGAAATGTTTTGATTACTTTTTCTCTGTGATTGCACTTGAGGAGTCTTGCTTGTTGAACTGGATGTAGTCCGGCATGTGGGCGTGGTTACAAAGGGTTATCACGTCAGTGAAGTGATATCATTTTAAAATATCGGACGGGTGTTATCGGTCAGATTTAATGCTAGTTGCATGATAAAACAATTACTCTAGATATTATAAGGAACACATTTAAATGGTTCTAAGGAAATTGTTATATAAGGAATTTACTTCACATTTGTATCTGATCTACATGTACATGTAGTTGGTATAACTGTTTCTTGACCACACACAATAATGATAGCTCGGTGTTATAGCTAGACTTATATTCATTTTACACATACATGTATACATGAAAAATGTTAACATCTAATTAAGCTCTTAAATGCAACTTATACATGTATTACAAAATGTATGTAGTTCTTACGGTGATTGCTCTATAAAGACCAGTATTTGGTTGAAAAGATGGCATTGAGGTGGCTGAAGTCAAATTCTGCCAACAATATTTGGGGTCAAATATTCTACATGTATCTACTCAGAATGGCCCCACCCTTAAATTCTTTCATGTACTTTTTTGTTTCATTCAACTGCTGTAAAAAAAAGTATGTATACATATTAAGCTTAAATTCTATCTTTACACACTGTGACTGCCGTACTTTATCAATAACAACAAGAGAACCAGAAACACTTGTCTGAAAATGACAGAAACCAAGGAAGTAAAATCTTCATCCTTGATCACAGTTTCCTGAGAAACACCTACATCATTTACATGTACAGCCATTTATCATCAAATCCAGAACAAATATGCTATTTTTCAGAACATTGTATCACATTCAGCAGGGTGCTGGTTCCCACAGAACGGTTTACAGAGCAAGGACACATTCAGCAGGGTGCTGGTTCCCACAGAATGGTTTACAGAGCTATGAGACAATTATCTGACTTGAATTAACAATGAACAATCAGCTGCTAATCCAATCTGCGACAATTTTGATGGGCCTATTGATCACCTACAACAAAGCATTCTATACACACACTGTCAATTCTGCAGAGGGAAAACTGAAGCCTAACGAAAATATCATTTTGTACGATATCATATTCATTATTCTGCAAGGCCAAACCTAATTTTTGGATAATTTCTTCAGTCTTGAACACACTTTTGTCTTGGCCTTGTTGTTGTGTGAGTTTAGTTTATACTAATTCATTTTAGTTAAACTGTGAAGAAAGCTTGAAGCTTACCGAGTCACTCTCAAGTCCGATTCCTGGAAAAACCTAGACTGGCGTCATATGGGGAGGTACAGTTGTTACCTCAGTGTGACTCGAACCCGTAACGTCCAGGATAAGCAGCAGACACCTTAACCTCTACAGCTCCCTTTGTGTGAGTTTAATGCCTGTTTCAACCATATCTCAGTCATTTTTACAGGTGGGCAGTTAAATTTACCTAACCATCATTCCAGGAAATTTCTTGGCCTACTGAGCCCGTCTATTAATAGATTTTCAATTTACAAACCACACCATCTCTTCAAAACAATGACGTGGTTGACCCAAAATTGCAGTATCTACATTTGTACAGACCTGTCCCTTTCAGTTAAATTAAGCAGGGTATTATTTTCTACAGTTTGTATTAATAAACAAATGTACCTAAGTGAACAGTTTACCCAAACCAACTGTGTCACTGTAACCTCTAAATATAGATTGAGGGTTATGGGTTCGAGCCCTAGCTGTTACCAGTTGACCATGTCTCTTTATATGAGAAAGTTGGCAGTTTCTTAAGGAGATAAGGAGTCTGGTACTGGTCATTCCCAGGTACAGTACATGTGTACATGTACAATAGTTAGGTAAAATGCGGTAAGAAAGGGCATTAAATTCAGTAAAATTACAACCTTACATTAAGGCCAAAATATATCTGTGTTTAGGGTACTGGTCCCAAGAATGTTAGGTAGGGTAGGGTCACATTATATATAAATATAACAATACAAAAAAATCCTATTTTCTCCCATTTCTTTTTTAATTATTTAAAAAAAAAATCTAAGGTCAGGGGGTTTTGCTTGGTAGGGTCGGGTTGCCTGAAACACAGATTTTTTTTTGGCCTAAGTACAAGTGTTCTGTAAATGGAGCTGTACCCCATTCCCAGCAGCTGGAAAGTTGCAACTTGCTCACATACCCTAAATCAGCAAGACGTTTAGCTATTGTTAAATATATATGCAAATCATGTCAGTGCCTTCAGCAATTTTTTTCCTTATACTTACTGGTACTGGTCAATGGACCAATTCGCAATTGGAAAACAGATTCACAAAAAAAGTGGCAGTGAGTCCGAACGGACCCTGCCCACAAAATGTATGAATAAAAATTCACAAAAAATTATTCAGTTACAGTTCTTAGTGATTGAATTATTGAAAAAAAAACTACTTTGCTGTTTATATAAATGAAAACCGGTCATGTACGCCCGATATTTACTTCATCTGAATTGTTAGCAATTATTTATATTAATTTTCGCGCACATGACTTATGTTCAGGATGTAAGCGTCTGATTCACTGATTCTTAATTTGTTAATGTGATAATGCATGGCTGTTATATTCAATGTTTTCTGACTAAAAGAAATTTCACAATTTAGTGGAATATTTTTCAAAATTTAGGAAAAAACAATGCTAATTTTTCACAATTACATGTACCCTGTTACCGGACCCATTCACAATAATTTGGTTTAAAAAAATTGCTGGACCCTGACCATAGGTGTACCTGTTACTGATTATACAGTTAAACCTAACAATTGGGACTTAGAGAGAATATATAATTTATGTGAGAAAAACAGAATTTCGCACATCCTACTTCCTCATTTCACTGCTTAATTGAATTTCTGTCCTAATAAATTATTCACATGAGATTCTCTAAATGAGTTTTCAACTGGATTTTTAATCAAAAAATACTTGCAAGCAGAAATTTTGCAGTATAATTAAGTGAGAAAGCTTTTAAATGCATCTTACATGAGTGTAAAGATGAAATCAAGATGTAACATTATATGCATGATAATACATTGTATACATCTATTTAAATAATTTCTATGTTTAATATAAAACACCATAAAAGGCCTTTAAGTTACTGTACTCAGCTAGCTAGGTCTTTGCCAAGCCAGACTCCGGTCAAAACAATCATATGAAATGAATCAGGACAGTTTCTGCCTGACTACCTGCACAAATGAGCAGAGGTCGTGTCAATGGAAATAAATCAGGTGTTCAGGGGCATAATTCAACCAGTCTCTCCAGAGACATCTAAACACCACAGTCATAGTATGTATAAATTTTAGTTTTAGGTAGAACAGATTATCTCAGAGAGTGGTTAGAGTACTGTAGCTGACCTGGAACCACTGTAACCTCTCATAGATTGAGCGTTATGGGTTCAAGTCCTGCTACAGACTAGTCACTATGTCACTCTTTATATGAGAAAGTTGGCAGTTTCTTACGGAGTACAGGAATCTAGTACTGGTTCTTCCCAGGAACCACAGTTAAGTAAACTGTCTGCCTGTAAAAATACCAAATACAGCTGAAACTGGCGATAAACTCCTACAACAACAATAACGTCGAGTCAGCCAACAAGTGTAGGTACAGTAAGCTGCATAACACACACAATTACAAGTCAAACAATTGACTATAATATTGAAATCTATCAGTATCTCCGGGCTTATTTCACACTTGCGTGTTTTGAAAAGAAAACCAACGTTTTGACCGGCTATGAGAGAGTAATTTTGCTGTTTAAAATGTGGACAGGTGGATTCTTTCAAATCTATTTCTTTTGTTTGTTTAGAGGTTTAAAATCAGGCCTTCTTAAAGTAACTAATGTATATTGTAACCTTAAAGTTAAACAGGCTAAATTGATCAATGAATTAACCAAGGGTACATTTTGTACGTGTAGTTTGAAAGCGGACTTCTTTACCTTTAAATTTAGTTAAAACTTACGTCTCAGTCAAACAAACTTTTTTACTAAAATGAAATGACCGAAATTGACAATGATTATATAGCTGAATAAAATTAGACCCATGCATCCTTAAATAGAACAAGCCTTGAAAGTACCCACGACTTTACAAAATTCTGTCTCTCTGGCCCATTAATATCAGTGAATATAGATCATTATAAATTTGTAATTTGCATGTTAACAGAAATATATATGCAGTTTGTACATAACGTCTTTCATATTAAATCAACCACTACCTCTATGGTTCAAAGCACATATTTACTTGATCATAGATGTGAATGAGAACATGAAAAGAAAGACACAGTCATTCAATGATCTTTATCCTTTTGTAACTTTTATACAAATAAATGAATAGAAATATTTTGAGATTATCAAAATGTCCTGAAGCATTTTTGTACATTAACACCTAACAAACTACATGATTAGACCATCTCTTTATCTGGGAGGTACAAAAAAGTACTTTTACATGAGAACTGCACCTCAGTATAAATTTCAATAATGTTCAGTTACTGTAAACTCTGTATACTATATATCATGTACATATAAGGACACTGGACATAGCGAAATTCGGGCAAATTTATGTACATGTACTCTGTATAAAAAGAACAATTTTAATGACCCCAAGGGGTTTGTTATATATACATGTACATAGTTTACTGTATGCATAATTATATTACCTATAATATTACTCATACAGACTCGTATGTTAAACTTAAAGCAGACAGTACACGTATATAGTTAATTAATTGACACATCGTCCACATATTCAGTTGTCTGTTTAATGTACATGTATCATATACTTCATTTATAAATAATGTTGAAAAATGCCCCCCCCCCCCCGCCCCCAAGTAATCATTTTTGTCTATTAATTCATACCCGGCTAAACTTCTGGAATAGTTCAACAGACTTGTACATTTTTAATTGGGAAGTGCGATTAGCTGAGTAGTGAACAGTGCAGATCATGATCAGACTGTTTGGATGTGCAGTTTTTACCTTTTACCTAGCTAAACAAGCTAATGGGCAAGAATCATGGCATATGAGTCATGACTTTGATAATGGGAAACTTGACTGAAATATGTTTTCAAAGATGAGATGTTCAATACGCCCATTGGACATTCAGTCTGGTACCTGGACTTTCTACATGGGACAAAAGCACTTTTATCACACATGTCCCACACCCACAGGTATTTGCTTATATATTCAAACTTGCATATGAGTCTACAGTAAAGACCAAGTTTTCAGCTGTAACAGAATGAGGATGTATGCAATCTAATAATAACATTGGTTAAGTGACCAGGATTTTCAGTTTTACACAACAAAACATTTTACCTACATGTAAACCATTAAAATAATTCTTTACCATGTAAACATTGCACACAGGATATACTTCCAAATAAGCAGGCTGTCAACAGAGGTCAACACCAATAAAATGTTATAGTAATAAGCAGTTGCAAATAATGTCTGAATGTTGGACAAACACTTTGTCAGTTAGAGGCTAAAAATAAAATAGAGAAATTTATCCAACACAGAAACCCACTCAGGTCCAGGCGCTCCCTCGTTTTGGTTTCTATTCTCAGCTTCGCTCATCTGGGTACTGATAAATTAGTTTACATTCGGGAAAGGAGATTCCTTGGCTGTCATCGCTGGTAAATGTACAATAACCAATTACCAAATGAAAGAAGACGACGCTCTACCATTAGCTTGTTTTTATAATAATTCTGTTGTTAAAAGCTTTTTGTTTCGTTTGAAATAAACTTGCATATGAGTCCATGGTAAAGACCGAGTTTTCACTTGTTATCGAGTGAAGAAATGAATGAAACCTTATAATCGGATTTGTTAACTGGTCAGTATGAGTCAAGCATATTGTATAAATTTCTCTATTTAGCCTCTTACTAACAGGCTGAGAATATCTCCCGATCAGGGTAAATACCCCGAATGAGCTAAAATAGCCCGATCGGGCTAAAACATAAACAATAGAAAAGTACAATTTTTTAAATAACTTTTTTGCTAGGAAAAAGCGCAAGTTTATTTTGTCAGTGTATGTTTATATTATTGTAAGCAATAAGAGTAAGCAAATTTCATGTCAATATCTTGTTGGTGAAATTTTGACTTTTTTACCAACTGAAAAACCAGAAAGTAATGTATTGATCAGGTCTGTATAAATGAGATAAATATTCTGTGAAAAAATTAACTTGCGCTTTTTCTTTGAAAAAAAGTTATTAAAAAAATTGTACTTTTCTATTGTTTATGTTTTAGCCCATTCGGGCTATTTTAGCTAAATCGGGAGATATGCTCAGCCTGACTAACACTTAACAAAGGTAAATCCACACTTTTTACCCACAAATTCCAAAATACAAGACTTTCATAAAATAGTCTGGCAACCAAGACCATCTAGATAGCCGGATCAAGCTACCTAGCCACCGGCCAAAACAAACAATTAATTTTCCGCTTTTGAAAAGGATAGTACGGGCTACCAAAATAATCAGGGTTCTCGGAAACGCTTAATTCCGCGTATTTGTACGCATACTTTTCCCAAAAGGACGCTAAAAAAATCCGACAATGATTCCACGGGACGCATACAATTTCCGTGAAACCCGATTCATGACAATATACAAGACACGATTTGACAGCTGATGAAAGGTAAATCTGTGTACCCGTTTCGCGCGCTAAACCAATAAACACGCGTGGTGTTTTCCAATACTTGATTGACAGGTGTCGTGTGTAATTGGGTTTATGTAGACATGCGACAATGTATATATTGAATTAACATCATTTTATGCCTTTGTAAAGAATAGGCCGAATATTTTAATTGTGATAATTGGATTAAATCATGTTGCAAGTTAGTCGCGTATTTGCAGAGTGACCGAAAATTAGCGAGTTTGCACAATGATAACTTTTGTTTTTCGGAAACGTTACAAATTAAAAAGACATAATCATTGCTCAATTTTTAATATTGTTTCAACAATGGAAACATTTTGAGATATATACGATCGGCGTTTGAGCATTTTACACAGTTTCAAAACACCTCTTAGACTAGCACAACTACTGTAATTGTGCGCCAGGGCTTTTTGCTTTATACGACGGCCGCGTAAAAACAGACATCTATGTAATATCAGTTTGTAAAATCGGTCGGTCGGTCTTGCAGTCGATATATTTAGGATACTCTTAGACTAGATCAAATAACTTTGGACAAAATGGGCATAAAAGGAAATGCCCGACCGACGATTCTGAAAGTGAAAGTTCGGTGAAAAAAGATAGAAATGTATTGAAGGATTCTTGGTATGGGACATTTCCTTGGATTGAAAAAGTGACTCATATAAATGAAAGTATATAGCAATCTGTTCGTGGTGTAAACAGTCAAAACGCACTAGTGCTTATTAAGCATAAGAGTAATGAATCAGATTACTAAATAAGCACTTTCTTTTTGCTATAAAAATATCAATATTTCGACTCTGATACGCTGGCATTGCTTGTAGCTCGTTTTGTATATATTTTACATATTTTCATATTAGAAAACAATATACAGTTGAAAAAAACACACTTTCGTTTCCTGGTGTTACCCCAGGTAATCTATTTATGTCATACCATTGCAATACTGTAATACATTCATGTAGAAGCCAATCTTCGTTTTGGGTCAGCACGCTGTACTTAAAAACATGGGACTCCCAACATTTTCAGATGGGACTCCTATTTTTTCTGACATAGGAGTCCTGGACTCCTACTTTCAAAATCCTACAGAGAACCCTGATAATTAGTGTAGTTTGTCATCCTTCTTATTTGATATAGCAACAACTGACAGGTGAATAACAGAAATAACTGTTACTAAAGTAGGTGTGGCCACAGTGAACAATTTCAATATTAAATTTGTCATTAAACATGTTTAAAGGTTTTACCTGTCATACACAATGTAAACACCGTTATTAAAATGCCAATTAAGCTTAAATCCCGAGTCATATCCATCTTGAATGGCTTGGAATATATAGTTTATGTCTTTTCCTAACTACTTCTATTCAATATTTATCAAAATTCCGTTGTTTTTTCCAAATAAATAAACAATTTCATTCCAATTTACGACAACACTGCCACTGACTCAATTCACTTCCTGTTTCTGCTACGCGCATGCGCTCAAATCTGAGAGGGTACGGCAAATTAGCGGAAAGGAAATTGTTTCACAGAAAGGATATTTTTTACAGCAAAAAGGACATACAGCGAAAAAAAGACATTTGTGATTTAAACATTTTTTCTACCCATTCACGCCAAATTTCGTTTGCATAAACACGTAAAAGTGAATATTTAACACTTGCAATGTTGTCCATTTTGTGAGACTATTTTTTTCACTCTCCTACTTAGGGTAACCCCATTTATTTTATATAAAGGTATTTACACTTTTCTTCAATGTGAAATGAAAGAAAAGTAAAGAGTTGAAATAAATTCATAGCAATAGACTACTCAACTATGACGATGTTTGAGTAGAAAAGAAATCAACAGAATCACGGACATAAATAGGTCCGTGAAATAATTTTGTGAGGCTGTTTGTTAAACGTATCGTTACATGAAAAAACTATTTACGTGTAAAACGGTAAATAGACAAGTTTACGTTTAATTACAGTATCTTATGGGATCAGTTGATCTGCAACATGACTTATCTTATTTAAAATGTTTGATGTCTCTTTAAAAAGTTTCTTTTAAAATAGCAAGTTTCGTTTTGCTCTCAAAAGTCCCCTTTGTCGCACATAGACTTTACAATACCAAAAATCGATTTCTTTGACATACATCGATCTATAAGAAAGTTGGTTATGCTAGTACGTTCACAAATTTAAACAAGTACAATAATCACTAAAGCGCACTCAAACTCTGAACCCACAACAACCTAAATTAGACCAACGCATACAAGAATGTACTCTTAAAAGGTTAAAAAAGAATTCGCACAGGGTACACACTGCAGCCCAAAGTATAGAACAAGCATATATTTAATCAAAGCGCTGTGAGCGCTGAAGGCCTGGGGGCTATAGGTTAACTCCCCGAAAAACAACTTTTCACCTACGTGTTCTGCGTTGAATCTTACCTAAAGCGCGGGTCGAAATGTGCAGAGGACGAAATTCAATATATGACACAGAATGAATGATTCACAAATATATGGGTGACAGGGAAGTTTGTTTTATTATGAAATGTACGTTAAATGAAAAATAATCACATAGTCAACATTATAAAATGTTTAAGCCAGTACAAATAATTCGATCTGCGCTTTGTACAACTTCAAGCGATATGATCTGATGATGTGGATCGAAAATTATTGTGTACCAATGACAAGACCTTGAAACAGAAATAAACAAAGCAATACCAGCAATGAAATATAAATACAGTACTGTACAATGTGTATAACAGAGAAAACCAAAAATGATTCTGGGTTACCTTGTAGTTGTAATCAGTGAAACCGTTCACTGGGCCTCGACATGCAGCGTCCTCGATAAATGGCGGGTGAATTCTCGGGAATGTACGTAAATTATATCTTTTTTTAGAGACATTTATTTTTAGGTAAATATATATGTAATCGTTCGTAAATAACAAAGTTGTCAATGAAATAACATCGGAAATTTGAAAATCAAACTACAAACTCTTATATCGAGCTTCGTACGTTTTCGTAAATTTCCGTAAATATCCGTACTTTTCCGTGATATGCATATGATTATCTTCCGTAATCAGCTAACAGCGCATTAATTTCTAAAACAGAAAAAAATGTGTAATGCAGCCCGTAAGCTATATACCTTCCTGCAGTCGTTTGAAGTTTTATGTACTATTTTTATTTGTAACATGTTCTTATCATATGCGGCATTCAAACAGAAGATTGATCTGGTCTGTCTTGCACTACTTTCGCATAGCGCACGTTACAGTTGTTATTCGCACATAGCACGGCTAAAATTCTTGCAGGGTTTGAAATGTGGTATACTAACTTAGGCCTTGGGGACTTTCAGTCCCCAGGCCAAAAAAGCAGGTAAAATCTGAAGTTACTACTTTTAAACTGCCAGTTATAGTTGCGGTCTCTACCTTTTCCCAGTGTTCAATGATGATAAATTCTTCTGTAAGTCATTTTCTTCTGTAAATATTGAGTAAAAAAACGATTAAAAATGGTTTATTTTAGACAATTTTCCTCGATTCATTGCAATATGGACGACGGTCGAAAACGATTCAAATCCGGATATTCGGATAACCAAGGATATTTTCCTTTTATGCAAACATCTCGCAAAAAGTGCCGCCGACCGCAATACCCGAGTGTTTTGTGTAGGAAATTACGAGAGTCTACAATCGAAGTGTATATAGGTCTGTGGTTATGCATTGAATATATGATAACAGTTTCGCTTCTATTGGATACAGATACACCGATTTTTATAAGATATATTTCAAATTCCAAATTTTACAAACAAATAATCGAAATATCTAAAACAATTTCATTTTATTAGTTCCAGCAGGCAAGAAAAGTATTTTTTTTAGAATGTAAGTGTCAGTGAAGTTTCTGTGTAAAAACTATGTTAATGTTCATTTGCTTTACTGTACCATGATCAAGTGAGCTGCTTAATGCATGATGAAGGCCCTGCTTAGTTGACATGTCAAATCAAGCACACGTTAAATGTGGATGCCTTTATATACATTTTTTGTTTTACTGTTTCGCAAAATACATTGTTGGATAGATAATTTGCTGCTCTGTTTTACATGAAAAAGGAGCAGTAAAGGCTAGGCGGAACAAAGATTTTGCAATATACAGACTTACTTCATTTAAAAAATAAAGCTATATTTGATTCACTATGTTGTTACATAAACAAATTCTTGTCATTCTATTTCTCCTTACTTTACAGGAGGGATAAAAACTGATTTTTCAATTTGTAAGAGACATTCACATGTCAAATGTTAGAAACGTTTCAAAACAGCCAATCATATTGTAGGCAAGTATCTGTATGTGTACCTTCTTCGGATTGCAGAAACTAATGTCTTACTTATACGAAACTGTTCCAAAATAAGTCACGTGATGTTGCGAATTATTTTTTAAATGGGTCACATGTTGATATACGCCATTTTGTTTCAATCTAAAAATTAGAGTTACGATGTTTTGAATTTTTTCAGGACATTAGTAGGAGTAAGCTTCGAGATTTTGACAAAAAGTTCACCTACATCCTTTGATGTCAAAATGTCATGTCTGGGAAAAGTCGAGTTACGAAATTTTGAATTTGTAACGACGATACAATTTAAAATTACATTAAGGCAAAACAAAAACACTGATAGAAAGTTTAAGGTCAAATTGCATTTTCGCTTCTTTTCATACTAGAACCGGTTGAAAGTAAACAAGCAACAAAAAGAGTAAACTGTTTTGAGGCAATTGAATAACATAGTTTGTGTTCGGTACAACTTGATTAATTGTTTTGTAGAAAGCAAAACCACTGTTCTACACTTTAAGACTTGCAGCACAATAAACCTCTTCAAGAAAATTATTAATTCCCTGGTTGAAAATAAGATTTCAAATTTCGAAAATTAGTATGGCATTGTATTGCGTGGTACTGTTTTGCATGGTACTGTATTAAATGACATTGTATAATATATGATATTATTTTGTTTACAAAAAAAAAATGTATGAGGGACATGTTTGTATAGCATGTAATAGTGATAGAAGTCGGTCTAAATCTATACATATACTCAGTTCCAAAAAAAGTGTGCACTTAGGTTTTTGTTAATTTAATGTATTTTTTTTGACAGAAACATATGATGTTTGGTATCAAAATTTTGAGCAATTTGTGTTTAATTGCATGTGCATTGACATCACATTCATTCGATAGCAAATTGTGTACAAAGGTAGTGTTCGAAATTCCAGACCGATACGTATTATCAAAATGGAGATATTTAAAATAAAAAAGTGCACACTTTCTTTTGGAACTGAGTATACTTACGTTTGTTGTTTAGTTTGTGATCCACTACTGTACAATCTATTTTGTATTATATTGAATTGATTTTAGAAAATGTTTATGGTAAAGAACTTCTTGACTTATCAACTGCGTCCTCTAGGCAAAGTCAAAGAACTTGATATACAAACTCACTGTATTTATTGCGACAACATTGCACAGTTTTCTTAATTGGAATGCATGTACAGCTTCATATTGTATGTGTTTCATACATTTGATATAGAGTAACTACAGATCTACTTTGATGAAAGTAATGACATGTACATTAGTCAGTCAGTCAGTCAGTCAGTCAGTCAGTCAGTCAGTCAGTCAGTCAGTCAGTCAGTCAGTCAGTCAGTCAGTCAGTCAGTCAGTCAGTCAGTCAGTCAGTCAGTCAGTCAGTCAGTCAGTCAGTCAGTTAATCAGTTAATCAGTTAATCAATCAATCAGTTAATCAATCAGTTAATCAATCAGTTAATCAATCAGTTAATCAGTTAATCAAATAATCAATCAATAGAATAAATGAATGAATGAATGAATGAATGAATGAATGAATGAATGAATGAATGAATGAATGAATGAATGAATGAATGAATGAGTGAGTGAGTGAGTGAGTGAGTGAGTGAGTGAGTGAGTGAGTGAGCGAGCGAACGAACAACGAACGAACGAACGAATAAAAGGGGATAATTGAATAAAAACGAAACTACAGCGGTGCTAGAGCAACACAGCGGAACATAACACTATCATTAAGTATTTCTTTGATTAAGGTATGATTAAGGTTTAAATGAGTCATTAACTTTGAGTTTAACCGTATACATTATCCAGAGGGATTGCCGATTTTAAACAGTAGCAATAAACAGATCTTTTACCGACATTAGAACTGGTTAGTTTTTACCAACAGGTCTACTTTAGAAAATTTTATATTTTAACACTAATTTAATGGAACAATCTCAGCGGTACTACAGTACCTTGTAATTGGATATCCGTCATGGCACAGATCAGTTAGGTATTTATATTTTTTCTTTCATAATACTATTGGACAAACAGAAGACCCGTTCTTCCATTCAGTTGAACTAATATTATATATTATTTTTAGCTTTAAAATGTCTATGTAAATTTTACACATGTTAATTTATTATTTTTATGTTGCGAAATAGTTGAACATGTCTGCTAAAATATGGATAAACTTTAGTGAAGTTTTATGATGATCAGTTAAGAATGTGAGAAGTGTTTTTCAGTGTTTATTTTGTAAAAAAAGTGACAAAATATCTAAGATGGTAAACACACTGTATCAAGTACTCAAAGGTGAGTTCTGAATGATTAAAACAGTTGGTACTGGTAAACATTTTTGTAGATAGACAGAAATGGGCAGATAAACAAAAAAAATATGTGCGTAGAATATATCTAGTACAATGCTTCGTATTGCATAGTCTTCTTGTGACATGCATTTAATTTCAGTTTTCTAATTTGCCATATCAATTAAAATAACAACGTGAATTTATTTGTATACAGATAAATTTGTTATGTGTCAGTGTTTCTCTTTGAAGTAAAATGTGAAGTTGTTTTGTTTCTGTTGATTAAGTTAAAATGTATGGCATGAATATGCTGGAAACAAGCAATAGGTATTTAACACTCTTTCTCGAAACTGCTATAGATTGTGCAAGCATATACACGAGGGTTTAAATGTTTTAAAGACTAGCTAGTTTTAAAGAATAGAAGCAGGCAAATGAGTCAAATATTTCACTAAACGTTTGAAAGAGTTTAACTACTCACATACCCAATTAAAATGTGTCACGATATTACAAAATAATGCTTTAGATACTTTACTTTATAGTGCTATGTCTTTGTGCATGCGCGTATGGTACATGCACGCCGAATGACGTAAAAGATGATCTCACCCAGTGTCTGATGAACAATCACATGGGGACGTATTACCAATTCCCAATCGTAACAGCATCCAATTACAGAAACTTGTGTTAGTAAGTACTCCTTACAGATTTTTATGATAACAAATAACTGCAGTACATTAAACTGCCGCTAAACTTAACTTAACTTTTTTAACCCTTTTACTCTTTTACTATTTTTAACAGTATTAACCGTCTTGTTTCTCTTGACTGTGGGAGATATCTTGCAGTAGTTTTATCTTTTATTAACACCCGGCGTGCACCCTGCCCATAATACTCGTGAGAGGTGTGAGGCAGTATAAGAAGATAGATAGATAGATAAACTTTGACAATGTAATCAGTCGTATGGTTTTAGAGGCAAATGTTTTTTTTTTTTTTTTTTTTATGGAGCTGCCGTGACACAATGGAAACACATTCACCTCCAAGGTTCAGTCCACAAACGTGCCACAACAGAGACACGTTTATTTCACTTTCAAAACAAACCTTTTTTCCCAAACGATTTGTTTTGTCTGTCATGTTGTTTGAGGAGATTTTGAAACCGTGAAAAATACGAGCCATATCTGGCAAATAGATTAAAATTTTCATTATTTTACTTGTTAACATTAAATATATGGATGTATGGACGTTTCGGTCTACTTGCAAACATCAATAATAAAGTCTTAAAATAAAAAAAAGACATAGCACTTAAAGATAATTTTTAAACCGGAAGTAAAAGTACATCTCTGGTTTTATTTTCATAATCTTAAAAAAAACTTAGCACTAGGACTGCCTTTCAAATACAATTGGAAGGACATGATAAGTTTTTGTTTTTATTTTAAAAACGTAAAAAACACATTACACTAAAATACCTTACAAATAAGACGTATAAGGACATGACAGGTTTTTAATTTATTTTAAAAACGAAAAAGACATAGCACTAAAATACCTTTAAAGTACGAAGTTAAAGAACATGACTGGTTTTTATTTTATGTTAAAAAAATAGCATTAAAACATACATGTATACCTTTCAAATAAGAAGTAAAAGGGCATGACTGGCTTTTTTTTATACTTACAGTAACATCTCGTGTTTGTCATACTGCATGACACTGGTAGCCTCTCCGTGCTCGTCCCTGGAATTTATGGCTCACCTAAGTAATGGTGACGCGCTTTCTGCAGCCTACTTGGGACTCTGTGATCAGACGGAAGCAGGTATAGTTCAGCAGAAGGAAATAAGGAGCGACTCACGCGTTCTTCTCGGCGTTTACCGTTAGAATGAAAGAAACAGCGGTGATGTCGAGGTTAAGGCGTATACCGCTCATCCCGGAGGTTGCAGGTTCGAGCCCCACTAGGGTCACGACCGTACCTCCTCATATGACAGCAGTACTGTTATTTCCAGGAAGCGGACTCGAGAGTGACTCGATAAGCTACTGGCTATCTTCACAATCGAGCTTAAATAAATAAGTATAAACTATAAAGAAACGGAAAGGTTCATACAGGAAGATGATGATCTGTGATTTGTACTAAAACACCGCACTTGTTATGTTTAGTTACAAAGTTATCAAAACGTATCAAGATATGTTGTGAAAATATTGATTTTATTAATTTTGCAAGAAAAAAAGAAACAAGAATAGCAAAAACAGCAACAAAAAACAAATGTCGAATACATTATGCATACCTAATCCAATCTGGTTGTAATCAAATTTAATAACATTTTTTTAAAATCATTTTATTGCAAATATAAGTGAGCATTATCGCTCTTAAATGTTCCATACACAATGTTTGCCCTTGCAAGCTGCCCGAGCTTCTTTTCGTAACATTCTTGCCGATTTGAACGGCATTATGCGATGCTACTGTGTATATTATAATATACGGGACCACAGTGTTAAAGGCGAAGCTCACAGGGACATGTAAATAGATAATATTGTAGGCATTTCTTCTCCGAACCAACTTGCTGTATTTTGATAAAACTTTGCTGAAGGCATAACTATGGACTTTTAAGTGTGCATATCATCACTAATCATATATAATGTGTTCAGTCAACGTAAAATGATAATTAAATACAATTTTAAAGAACAACATACTGTAAATCGAAAAAAATGCCTCATTTAAGCACAAAAAATTGACATGAGGTCCTTCTGTAATAAATCGCCATCGACCTTTTAATTGAACAACAACAACTTAACATAGATTATTGTATACGTTACGGTACTGCAGCATATTTCAAAACACTGATCTGGAATCTATAGCTTAAATCATTAGGTTAAGTAACAATACATAGAGGATATTTGTTTGTTTCAGTGAAATATCAATTTTATTTCACAAGTGAACACCAAACATCGATATTTTCACGAGTGGCGTAGCCACGAGTGAAAATGTCTTTGTTTGGTGTTCACGAGTGAAATAAAATTGATATTTCACTGAAACAAACAAATTTTCTTTTTATTTTATGTTTTTTGGCAAAATATTCAGTAAATTTGGAATTATAGTATTTCTTATTCCCCATGCAGAGCCCCAGAATGATTACTACCACGCAACAAAAGTAGTTCAAAATAGTTTGATTATTTCAGATAAAAGTATTGAAGAAGTCAATTCAATCTTTATCATACAGCGAAAATGAAACATCAATTCATTAGATATAGGCCTAAATTGCTTTTTTTATTAAATAAGTCTGCACTTCGTCACACCATGAATCGTGGGGTAATAATCAATCAGCTGTTCATTCATTAAAAAATGCTCGGTCCAGGGCTGACCTAAGTGCAAAATTTGTCACAATTTAATGCATTTGTGAATAATGAGCGATTGTAGAGGTAGTTTTCCACACTTTATAGGTGACTTGTAGGTTTCAGACCATGATCATACAAGTATTAAGAAATAACTGTGAAAATTGAATGGTGGTGAAAACAAATGAAAATCAACTTTTTCTCAAATCTTTATTCAAAATTGCTATAGATGGATAGAAAATGATCTAACTAAGAAAATGAATACCAACAACCCTATGTTTATTTCAAAAATAAAAATTTTATAGCCATTTTCAATTTTATTTTATTTTCTATCACCGATCAATGAGGGGAAATATGTATCTCATAGTTGAGAAATTGGATAAAGCTAAGTATTTTAACGTAATTAATCACTCACTGTCAATCATGTGTATGATACTTTTGTATGGAGGACGAGCTGGAGATCCTGGGTGTGAAAATGGGACTTTTGTTTAGAATGTGGTTAAAAAGTAGTTCGGCAAAAACAGTGAAAATAAAAATGATATTTTCACTGCTTTGAAACAGTGAAATACCAATTTTATTTCACCGATATATTTCAGTATTTCACTGAAAAGCATAAAATAAATGCAGATATTCTATTTGAAATAATTTAATCGGACACCAGATTTAGGAATTGTCTCTTTCACTAAACTTGATGTATTTATTACATATACTGACTCGGTCCCTCTTATTTTCTTTTTTCTTCAAGATGTGACAGCATCACTGAGTTGTGGAAGTACCGTATCAAACCAAGACGCACTTAACACTATCAGCGCATTTCAGACATCGTTACAAACGTACTATACAACTAGTTCAGAGAATACCACTGTCATTTGTGCGTAAGTATTTTTGGCCTCTTTAAAGCTGCGTTCACTCAGATTGTGGGGAATGATCAAGCTTAAAGCTGCTCGCTATCAGATTTTGGTAAAAAAATAAAGCTCTTCAAACTGCATAAAAATAATGTATGTTAGAACATATAGTCATATAAGAAGGTTCCAGTATAGATTCCTGTCATGTATATCTGTAGATTTGAAATAATACGATACCAAATAATAAAGCGTTGCAAACGCTTTTGAAATTACAATATAAACATATAGCGTAGCGGTGCCGCAAAACAGCATTTTTAATCGATTTTTGCAAATTCCTACCTAGATTTTTACTTCTTTTGTTTATTCTATCCTCTTTTTTTTTGTTGTGTTTTTTGCAAGTTTTATTTTTTTCAACGGCAACTGAGAACGAACAGCTTTAAGGTTCGTCAAACTGTCCGTAATTAGCATATTTTTGAACGAATCATGTAAAAAGGTTCAAAGATAAATTTTTAGAGAAGCTCGACTAAATCTTGAGAGAGTGTGTTCTCTTTTATTATCGAATATCTGACTTGTTTCTGTAAACTTGCCAGAAGGTTGGTTAAGTTAGTTCTTCACTTAAAGGTATCGCGCGGTCCTCTGCGAGTTAATTTTAACTTCAAAACAAAACATAACATAATAAAATACCCCATCAAGTGCTGTCAAACCTTTATATTTTTATCACCCACCAATCATTAATCACCGATAAAATGTTCCAAACATGTACAACGACTGATTAGTTTAACTTGCGGTACCGCTACACAGATGTAACCAGGAAAGGAATTTTTGGTATTTAGTAACAGAAAGTCCAAAAAAGGGCAGATGTTTTAGAATGACATTACTAAATCTAAATCTGTAAAATACATATATTCAGTACAAGCACCGGACTATACCTTTAACTATGATCAAATGTTTCAATTGTTTCAGTGAGTGGATAACTATGAAGGCTGCACTTGACGCGCTGATAACGGCAGCGGGCTGTTCTGGTACTGCGCTGACTAATTGGAATACATTTTTAAATACAGTGGCATATGAGTGTGATAACTCTCTTACTCCTACGTGGTATGCAAAATGCTTGAGTTTAACACTATTCACTGTATCATCAACAATACAACATCATACGTATGAAAACTCAGTTTCTTTAACAAAAGAAGAGGCGTGGCTTACGCGTTCCAATTGAAATTATATGCTGATAAGCTAAAAGTTTGGACACGCCTTACTGAATATTATTGACCAATAGCATACCATATATGTGTTTATTACGCGACTGTCGTAAAATGTTAAAGCAGGTCTTAAATGTTGTCTTAAGTGGCTGTTTATCAGATGATATAAAGGAGAAATTGTCGCTAGTCTCTGGCTTTCGCGCATTAGATGAATATACATGACTTATTGTATGTCTTATAATCTTATCAATATATACAATGCTTTCCTACAGAAAAGGCCAATTATTCCGAATAATGTTATCAATATATGCAATGCTTTCCAGGTACACGACGTACAGAGAAACCTCCGACCACAGATGTTCGGGGACAGAATCACTGATGCAAAGTGTAACATTACTACTACTGATAGCCACAGTCCTGTTTTGGAAAATAACCTAAGTCTTCATTTATGTCCATAAAACTTGTTTCAGTGTCTTTTACTCGTTGTTCATTTTGTGTTGTCAAATCTTGATGAGAATGTGTTAAGGTTATGTCATTCCTGATTCCGTTGAAGCTTTCGGATACTGTTTATTTTCGCTGTTAGTAATATATTTTGGGGCAAAATTACTTTTGCGAAGTGTGCCGGAGATCTCCGAGAAGGTACGAATGTTGTTAAGGAATGTTTAGTTCGAGGATATGTTCCCAACTCCATTTATAGTACTTGCGTACTGAGAGTGCATAAGTATCCTACTTTTGAGTATGTACAATTACTTGAATGTATGTTAAAGGAGCACTCCTTACATCGAGCAGATTGTATTCTCCTAACAAACATAATGTGTCCAATGAACGTACATGTAAAATGATAAATCAAAATTGACAACATATATCGCAAAATGCCTCGTTTTAGCTCAAATAATCAAAACAGAGGCCTTCTATAATTAATAGCTATTCATACATTTATTGTTCAACAAGAATTTTACACAGATTGTTGAATGTTTTACAGTACTGATTCATATTTTAAAAAAGCTGATTTTACCGATAATGACTAGAATGTATAGCTTTTAATGTTTAGGTTAAGTAATAATACTTGCAATCATTGTATTATTTATGCTTTTGAAGCTATTTAATTTGACACCAGTTTTAAGGAGTGCCTCTTTAAGCACGATTTGTTTCATCTGGCTCTAATATCTTTATTTACTATACATATAGTCTTACTAATCTACTATGTGAATTCATTAATATTGCAATATATGCATGTAAAATCATTCTGAATGACTCAAGTCTTATGTATAATCACTTTACAAGGAGTTACAATTTGCAGTAAATGGTTGTATTGCAAAATTATAGAAAAAACTCAGATCATACGCTTTCCAACAATGTAGTTATTGTAGCAATATAATCAGCCACCATGTCCGATAAAGACAGTTTAAGAAAGCCTTTTTCTGCAGATTATTTGCGTAACACATTCATTTTACTCGAAATTCAAGGCAGGTAAGTCTCAATTCCACTCGATCTACGTTGTATAGTCTCGAAACTGTAAACCCGTATATTGCTCTTTATTCCTGTTACTTCCGGAATCATTTTACATGTACTATGATCTACAGATATTATTGCGTTGCTCCTCAGCGTTTGGGGTCACGTAACTGGAAGTCACTGGTGTGGTGGCAATGATCAATTTATCACCGTATCGGTAGTAGTGAATAAATTCGTTTTCGATACTGAAAAGACTTCGTTGAAGTTACTGGCATTGAACAAAATTCCACTGGTAAACAGTGCAGTATTCTAAATTTGCTACAAAGGCACATAATAGTTTAATGATAAAAATGATAAATAATCGTGTTTTATATTAAACTTTTTTTTCGGCAAATAACAGTTCATTTCGGTAAATATTTAGGTATGTGGTAAAACCCTGACCAGACCAGACCAGAACACACAAAAGGCCGATCGTACCAGAAATGTTCGCCGATATGACTTACACACAATAGCGTTATTATTTCGGTATTAAAAATATCTGCATTTGGTACATGTGTAAGCAGACTAGATTTTTCATTGTTGAAGTAATGATATTGAGCACTAAGAGCAGTATCGAAACGTTTCCATCTGTAATAGAAACTACAAAATTCAATGTTTGTTCACTGAATGGATTTATTTGTGTGTATATAGGCCCGCTCATGTTTTACCGAGTTCGGAGTATTCTTTGTTTATATTGTTTTGTTCGTATCGGCGGAAATTTCCGGTACGTTTCGTGCTTTCCGTGGTGTAGTCTTTTACCCCCAACAATTAAAATTTTCCAAATCGAAAGACCCGCCATAATGATCTTTGCGGGACTGTTTCTCCCCATTATGATGGTCAGGAAAAATGCTTAAAAAATTAAAATTCGCATAGAAAGTACAGTAACAATGCATTGAATATAGCCTATGCTCACTACAGATGACCCCTATATACAATTTACATTCGTAAATATCCATCTTTAAAGGTCAAGTTCGATTATGGCCACATTTTGCACTTAATAGTTCAGAGAAACACATGTGTGCACCTGTATGATAGTCGTTATACATTTTCATATTTGCATGTTACTGAATAGAACACCAATCTGGGAGCATCCATTACGTCTGCACATTTCTAGATTTTGCTTATTATCTAGGTAAAAAACTCAGACATATTGTAAAACAAATGATTAAATAGAACACCATTCTGGGAAATATTACAGTCTGTATGCACCAGGGTTCTTGCAATAAGTAAATTTTGTCGTAATTGTCAAGGCACAGTGTAATTATAAAATTAAAAAAAAATTGCTTCTTTCTATTCCTTGGTTTTAATCAATCGGCCCCTGTATTAAAGTTGTAAAGTATATTAAGAGTATGCATGTGATTATATTGTTATTGCAAAACATTTTGAACTTCTGACAAGACTTCTGGCATTTATTCTTGTTTTCATAGTATTAGCTCACCTGATACAAAGGATGACTGTCGACCATGAAAACATTCTAGAGACTACCATTATGTAAATTGGTCAAAATGTTTGTCTCAATAAGTTTGAATCTGAATCATCTGGAGTTATATAGAAACTAGGTCACACAGTCAAATTAAAGAAGAACCTTGTAAACACTCTAGAAGCCACATTTTATAGCCAATCAAATGAACATTGGTCAAAATGTGTGTCTATGTTATATTGGAATGGTGGTCAGCTTGGATAAAAAGCTAGATAACAAGATCAGATCAAGAGATAACTTTTTATTGCTCTAAAAGTCACATTTTATAACCAATTTTATGAGAATTAGCCAGAATCTTCCGGTCTTGATGATGACCTAACTAAATCTGGAACACATATAGATCAAGGTTGATTTTGATCACATTGTGTAATAAGTAGGCCATGCACTCAGGTGGACGATATAGGGTCAAGATGGCTACTCTTGTTGGCAGTTCTAGTCAAGTGAAGAAAATCAGTCGATTAATATGTCTCTCTCTTGTTTTTTTAACGTCTCAAAATTGTGTTCCGAAGTCTAATACAGTTCTGCCTTGAATATAAGTCATCATCATTTCCTTGGGCAACGCTATCTTCTTTGCTGCGATCCGCAGCAACATTTCTACTTGTATTAAAATAGCTCTATGTAATAAATCTGTTCATCATTTTAATCTGCAACTGTTTGTGCAAGGTTTCTTATATCATCTTTATGATGAGAAAGTAATCTCGTACACTAAGCTAGGTTGCTTTTATACAGAATAAACCCACTCGTCTCCCACACCCTCGTGATCGTCCATCACTAGCCTCATCTATATTATATTGAAGATAAAGAATAACATGTTTAAATAAATGGTTCGTCGCAGATATTCTCAAAACTAATAAGCTACGGTTCACAAATAGTAGCCTTTATATACCAAGAGGCAAATGTTCATCTTAAGTTAAGATATACTGACCCGGATATATAAAACGACCGTCTACCTACCTCCGACACAAAGATCTAGACGAATAACCTGTACTGTTCTTTGAAATTGCTGCAGGAAGATTTTTTCTCGTCAGTTTAAATTTAACGTTTCTTTAAAACAAAGATAACTTCGACAGAGATCATCTTCATGTCTAGTTCAAAGTCGTATGGGAAGTTTCAAAACAGTCATTTGAATGCCAAAGAAACAGTTTTAAGATCCTTGAACCTTCAATAACAACATTATGAATAGAACTGGAAAAGGAAGGTACAATGCAATTGGCAACGGATTTGGTCGGACGAGAAACGGTTAAGGTTGACCGAGAGAGGGAGCCTGCACTGAACGAAGTTTGTTTGAAGAACAGTAAACGGAGAGGGTCGAACGTGGAGTAGGGAGGGCCGACCGAAAGAAAACGTCAAACATCATAAAATACTAGTCAGAAGACACTTACACTGTTGTTTTAGTTAATTACCAGGCGAAATAGATAGCTGTAGACAAAAAAAGCCTGCACTGCTCGCACGTTTAAGCATTGTATGATAAGAATGGTGTTCATCCAAAAAATTCGATAAACGAGCCCCCGGCTTAAGGTAATTTCTTCGCAGGTTACATAAAGCACTCATAAAATGACAATAACGTATAATGTCTCAGCATATAGGCACTGACTAAAGATATTCCCCTGTCTCGAAAACCTTTTCCTGCCTTTATAACCTACTCCAAATATCAAGTTTTATACCTGCCACTGAGTCTTTGGCACCGTTGTGTTGGAGTCTGATTTGCTTATCTTATTACGGGATCTCTGTGTCGCTCAATTATCCGGATTCATAACTGTGTGGCAGGATGTCTTTGAAATGATACATGAACCAAGATTTATTGTTAGACGATGTTGTTGCCTTGTTGCAAATTATATATATTCATAGGTTACAGTTTTGGAAACGATCAAACACAGATGGAGGATTCTATGGGTTAACGGACTAGTAAAGATTAATACAGAGTAACAGTATGATGCAAAACAGGTATTGACAATAAATGACAAATCGTTTATAAGTTCAAACAAACAATAAGTGTTTCCGGTTTCTTTGCCAAAAAACTTTAAGGTCAGTCGGCCAGCAGTTTATTTTCATTTTTGCGTTTACTGCTATAAAAAGACCGGAAACACACTTATTTTTTGGCCTAAGGTACAGACTTTTTAGCGCATATGAAACAGGGACTGAGCTTGCAAAGTACTGATGTGAAGTAAGAAATATTTTATACTCGGAAGATGGTTCACTATTAGTGTTTGACAGAACAGAAGCGAATAGTGCGGGCAACATGTCGACCCGGAGGTTGCGGGTTCGAGCCCCACTGGGGTCACAGCCCTACCTCCTCATATGATACCAGTACAGGGTTTTCCAGGAAGCGGACTCTAGAGGACGATAAGCTGCAAGCTTTCTTCACAATCGAGCTAAAATAAATAAGTATAAACTAATGTCAGATTGCAGACTTCGAGTTTTGCGTACCGAAAAACACATAATTTACTCGCACATAAGAAGTAGGACATACACTGTAGTTTAAATGTTTTGGTGCAACGTTGCACGTAGACCATACGTTTATATTGATAATTGACATTACATACGTATTGCAATTTATTTAATGTATGCATCAATAAATTCTAAAGGTAGTTTTTCGTGCGTGAACATTTTGCACAGTATTACTGATTTATGATTCATTCAACTCGCAAGTTTCAATAAAGTGTTTTTTACTGTTGCAACCAAATTGGAGTTGAAACGAGGTAGGATTTACGCTCTCTTTTATCAATACATTGTACTGGTTTATTAGGCGTTCGCCGACTGTGCATGAGTTTGGTATTCCGTCGAGGGTTGGCGAAGCGAGTTCTACTTAGGCAGCGCTGCATTTGTCATTCTCATAAATACAAAGTGAACAAGCGTCAATCACAAGTTGCAATGACTTGTTCTACCAAGTTTAAGATCGCTGCGATAAACCGATGTCTAGTCTCTGATCGAACAATAACGAACACGTTTGTCCGGGTCGACAAATAGACATCCAGGATAGACAAACACTTTGTATCTTATTATCCAGTTATGTGTGTGTGGAGAGTAAAAATCTGTAAATACAACTTACCGATGGGACAAAGTGTAATTAGGATTTCAACGACAAAATCCACTCTATTGCTAAGGTTTTCAACATTTTTTTGGATAGAGCATCTATGGTAATAATTCACCTAAATTATCTGTGGTAAAGGGATATAGAGTGTCATGGATTCGATTCTCAGTAGCGGCATTTAACCACGACCTCTACAATCCTTTTGGGGCATGAGTACCGGTCAAAACTCAAGTAAACAATCATCAGAAGTAGGATATATAAATTGCAAGAACTTGATTTCGATGGAAGGAAAATACGTTTAAACTGATGATGAAAGTGTAAAAAATCGTTTCTCGGACCATACTGTCGGTGAAGAATCGGTATATACAACATTGCGTTTTTGTTGGATAACTGCAGCTGTATGTACGCACCGGCAGGACTTCCACGAATTATTTAAAATTTGCAATCAAAAACTGTCGTCGTTCAATACATTTTTAGGCTAAAAAATACAAACTATATCTCCCAACGATTACGACCATGCTTTAAGCGTTTCGGACGCTAAATTTATAAATACAGACAATTGCCGGAAAGCACAATGTTTTGTCGCTTTAAGCACACATGCACGATAATTTACCAGTTTTTCGCTCCCATGAGTCTCGAATCCGAACACAGGAGGGCACGACATGTTAAAGCTTATTAATGGTCGTGGATTCGGCTCCGGGTCGTAAGCAACGCTGATATGTCAAAAAGGGTAACACTATTAAAATCCCCGCCCACACGAACATTCACCAATATAATTGTACACTGTTTTCCCCCGAAAAATAATGACATGAAGACATGATAAATTGTAAGTTTGTGGACCTTTTGTGTGAAGACAGGAAAACAAGAATTAGCAGAAATTATCCACCATTTAAAAATGTTTTGTTTTTACTTTTTACAGATTATCAAATAAGATGGAGGGCAGTGAGTCGCCAATACCCATTATAGATTTTGACGAGCTTGGGCTGCATCGCAAGAGCAAAAACACTGACGGAGAAGCACTTAAAAAAGTTGGTAGTCTTATAAGAAATGCCTTCAGTGAAGTCGGCTTCTGTTATTTGAAGAACCATGGATTCGATCAGAGTTTGATAGACAACTACTTTGCCGTATCACAGGCATTTTTTGAACAATCAGTAGAAGAAAAAGCAAGGTATTCCCGGCACCCGGAAAAGGTTTTTGGTTGGGTTGCAGTCGAAAGAGAAAAGTTAAACCCGTCACGGCCAGGAGATCTAAAAGAAGCTTTCAATTTTCACCCAGCAGATGATCCCGACGACTGGCCGACGGTCGATTTTCAGCAGGCAAGTCATGAAGTATTTTCAAGATTTGCTGAACTGGCACACCGGGTGTGCGACGCACTGTCCTTTGGTCTTGGCCTCGGAGAGCGCTTTATGAGAGACGCACATAAATGTGTTGGCCAAAAAGGCAATCCAACGAATTTACGAAGTTTGTACTATCCACAGATTACGCAGGATTCTAAGTTAAAACCAGGTCAGATCCGTCTCGGAGAACATTCCGATTATGGCACAATATCCTTGGTATTTCAAGATGACTCCGGGGGTCTCGAGGTAGAAATTCCCGACAAAGGATTTGTTCCGGTTACTCCCATACCAGGCACTATTGTTGTAAATATAGGCGATCTGATGCAGAGATGGACGGCCGACACTCTTCTTGCAACAAAACACAGGGTGGTCATACCGGACAAAGAGTTCCAGAAGCTCCGGCAATCTGTCGTTTTCTTCGTTAATCCAGATGATGACTACGTCATCGAATGCCTTGATGGGTCTAATAAATATGAGCCAATCACTTGCATGGATTACCTGAAATACAGGTTTAGCGTTACGGAAAGTCAATGACCAGAGAGTAAGCTCGTAAGGACTTACCTTTGCAAGTCCCATGTTCCGTATAACGTTTACTCTACGGAGTGCGGTAACAGACATTAGACACCATAAAGATTATTTAGAAAAGCTTAGCAAACTTATTTTACTCAAGAGTCTGCTATGTACAATATTTGCTATATGAAAATAACTGTTTCACTTATTTTTCCAGTAAACAGAGATAATCTTCGCCCTTACTATCTGTATATCTCAATACAAAAAATATTTGTAAGTTAGGACATTTTTAAGCCGGTGATAGGTTCAAATTACAGGAATAAACAAACTTATTGCTGCTGCTCGCTATCACTCTGCTTAATCATGTACATTTGATTATATTAATGACCGATTTTCACGGTTTGACAGTAATAAACTGCAATATAAAGAAATGTGGATATAAATATTGTAATGTGATCCAGAATATCGAAGCACGATTATGATCGGTTTGTGACGAGAACTAATCCGGATTGCGGATCATATTCTTGTGATACTGGCACTTTTCATTGTAAACCATTAGATACTTGCCTGCCTTAATAAACTGATTTTAAATGTCCTTGATGACACACCACTGTAATTCTGAAGACAATTTAATGTTTACAATTGCTCTAAATATTTTTTTTACATCAAATATACTTTGTTAAAGTAATCAGGAATAGTACTGGTTGTAATGAAACATTTTATGTATCCTAGGGTCACACAGTAGGGTGCCATACAGGTCCATCGGACCGGGTACTATATGTGAATATTTGTCTATAGTGTTTATGATGAGAAATATGCTCACCTCACTTAAATAAAATCATTAACGTGTTGTTGTTTGTATGTTACTTGTATGGTAAATTACTGTAGTAATACCAGACCGGCATACTTCGCGCATAGAAAATAAGTTCTATATAAACACTTGCACTTAAGTCAACAAATATTGATAAGAATCAACCCAGTGTCACTGCGCTATGTTTTAAACAATACTCTTTTGTCACAATTTGTTTTTAAATGTGAATACATTCGAAAGCAATGTTATTGTTTTAAAGCATTGAATTTAAACAATATGATTGGTTAACAACCGACTACTGACTGTGCACATCCTACATGTTTGAAGTATATATCTTGGATGCAGAATATATATTTATCGAGGAGCGGATAAGACGCACAAGACGTGTAATCCAGAGATAGCAAGTTCGATCCCCCGCTCCATCACTAACATAGCTAATGGTCTTTCGAATGAGACCGATAGCCGAGGTCTGATGTATCGGTGCGTTAAAAAACGGGAGTTGTTAAAAAATCTGGGTTGTCTCTGGAACGGGACGCGTTTTGTATCTTTCACAATCCCCCGAAACCTAAAGTAACTATAACTCTTCCGGGGGTGTTGGTCATATGGATTATCCGGTACCAACAATACATACATACATACATACATACTACTACATACTAATATACTACATACATACATACATACATCCATCCATCCATCCATCCATCCATCCATACACTTGCTACATACAACTACACTGGCAAAAGAAAAAAAACTTTGCTTCTGACTCAAGTTTAAACCAACTCCAGTGACAATATACTAACATTCATTGAGATAGTTGAAGTAAATACAAACACAGATAAATTTATCTCGTTGTAAACTAATGATAAAGACCATCGTTTAAAGTTCTAGCAACATAGTATTACACACTGTGATATCATTAAAGGTCTTAATGAACGCCAAACCGCTGAAACGATGAGAGGTGAGAACTATTTATAATTTGACCCATTATTATCTGCTTATCCTAATACATGTTGCTGGACTGCTGTAAGAATTTATAAGATATATAAATCATATTATTATCATACATGTACAATTAATTTTTATACTATTTTAAAAGATGTTTATATCTAACAAATATATAATATTGCAGTATGGTTAAACTTTTTCTCTAAAATCAAACTGTTCTACTTTTAATAAGTCTCATAAGAAAATTCCCCAAGTATAACCTTTAAACGAATACAAATGACAGAACATTGTATTTTACCATTTAGGGCACATAAATATGTCAGACAAATTTTGTCGTTTCGTGGATAAAATATTAAGAGAATAGTTTCACACGGGTGTTTTTTTTATCTATATTGAATAATTTTGATATTAATTATTTCTAGACTTCGAGTAACAATTAAGCGTTTTATTTAGATCTGTGAAGAGACGCCTATATCACTGTGCCTGTATTACCATTAGAAAGTTAAAACAACTAAAAAATAATCATGTATTTCTTAGTTAACATACACACAAATCATTCAATCCTGACAATCATTTCAAGTTCTCCAGTTCAATACTACACAAAAGTTGATGTTCAAACTAAGAAATGCATACCGGCTCTTTATAGCAGGGAAATGAGGTTATATTGTTAAATATTCTTTAGTCGTCTAGATTTGCCTTTAATCGTAGGTCACCGGGCTTTAATTTGGAATTATCTGCTCTGAACACAGCCTTTTGATATATTTTCTGATTTTCAAGGGCAGATAATTCAAAATCAAGACCGGTGACCTATGATTTTTCCTTCAGATTTCTATTTCAAACTTAATTTTCAGTCAAAATACCAAAAAAACAAAAATAATATCAAACAGGGAATGCCACATACCAAAAACGCAGCCTCCCCAAAACGAGCCCCACCAAGTCTGAAGAAATTCTACGGAAGGGAAAAGTTTTGCGCTATATACATATAGGAAAGTGTAAACGTCATTGAGACTCGTCTAACAATCTTTGCCAGTTCAGTCAAAATATTACTTACTTTCTTTTCAGCTATACGAATTACAGCCATTACTATTGTTTTGTCACTGATGTTCAGCAAGAAGGGTAGGTAGATAGTTAAATATTCATTTCAGACTTCAACATAATGATAAGAGCCATGTTAACTTATTTGGACAAAAACAAAATCAGAAAAGTTTTAGGAGTTTATTTAAAGCTGTTCGCGCACAGTTTCTGGTAAAAAATATATTTCTCTGCAATGATATAAATAAAAAATAAAATGTAAAAGTAATTAGGCGTAAAAAAATATGATAGTTTCAGGTTTCCCGACCTACCCTATTTTTTTGCCCCGACCCTTGAACATTTTTTGAGTGTTAATATTTTTTAGCATAAATTCATTAAATTCTATGTTGAATTTGTTGTTTTTTTTTGAGAATAAAAAAAAAATCCCTACCTACCTACCCTATTTTTAGGTGGCATGAAACCTGAAAAAAATTTTTTTTTAGGCCTTGCTAGAATCAACACCACAGCACCACAGTAGCAATTTGCAGAAATCTTTTGAAATTGTTGGAGAGTTTGGTTTAACGCCATCGCTACGCTATATGGTTATACTGGGATTTTCAAATGTGTCTTTTACCCTTTATAATTTTGTAGCGTATTATTTAAAAACAGCTATACTTTACAGGAATTTATACTTGAACTTTGTAATTTGACTTTTTGTTCTAAAATATGTTATTTTCGGAGAAGTTGAAGGATCTATTTGTTCACCAAAATCTGACAGCGAGCAGCTTTAAAGTCAAAATTCCGTTGTTTGGTATAAGTACCTCAGCATAGACACGAGCATGAAAACGTTACAATCTTCTGATTAACTACATGTACGTGGCATTTGTATTTTCCGTTCGAAATAACTCAAAACGTATCAAGAAAATGATATCAAATTAAATATACAAAATTAAGCATATGTCCAATGAAAATGATAAACTTAATGTTTTAATGCTACCTGCTGAATGTAGTTCATTTTACTTCTTTTAAAACACAAGTTGATGGACTTACATGTCTTAAGTGCGATGGTGTACCGCAGCCACGATACTGTAACAAGGTTGTAGACTGTTTCGAATTGGAAGTGAGTATTATATATATTAAAGCTAGATGCACATTTTAAATCATTGTGAATTATTTGAGCGATGTAAACATACACCTGTTCAATTACCGAGTCTATGAAGCTGAAAATGCTTTGGCATAAGAAATCATTCTGATAAACTATAACAATACTTGAAATAGTTCATATAGTGTGTCCTGCGATATAATTTAAACCACACGTCTTTTCCTAACGTATCATGTCTAAGGCTAACCTCACGCAATTTAATACACGACTAAATACTTCCAGAAAGCGCCTTTCTCCTCCTGGTTTTTATCAACTTTTAGCGAATAAACAATACTAACGACTTATCTGTATACATGTACATAACATGCACTGTAAAATTCCCGGTATATTGTCACGTTTAACAGTTATTTCAATGTACGAAGTGGTATGAAATATAGGATATTATATAAATAATATGACAATAATGACACTATATGAGTTTTCTATTTGTATTTGCCAACCGGTTTCACTTTTGCATCACAGGGAAAATATAGCATACAGTATATTATATATATATACTTGGAAAATATGCTTTCTAGTGGTATATCGATCGAAAAACTATGTCAGACAGTTAAAAAATAAACAATTTCTTACAGACTTTAGCGCAGCACATCCACTTTACTCGCAATACAGGGTTGGTAACTCGTACTTTTACTCGATAACGCTTCGGATATTTACGCTATTAGAGGTGTATTATGCTTATTACATGTTTAACCTCATATATTCTGTCAGAAACAACTACTTCCAAATAGGTCTTCGTTTCCCTTTTCCCTCGTTCGAAATTTTAAAAGAAATCTGAACATGGCTCGGCCATTTCCGTTTTAAGCGATTTTCAGATTGAGATTTTCCCCGACTGTTGGAATGATTTTGGTAAATATTTGCACAAAAATGATTCGAATTGAATAAAGAATAGGGTTGCTTTACACTAATCTATGTTCACATATAACGTGTTATTACAAATTCTTCGCAGTTTTGTGGTGTTGAAAAAGTACTCAATGAGTTTGGAGAGCATGTCTTTAATCTTGGTTGCTTTTCAAAACAGGTATTTTTTATATATTGTAATTTGTTTTTAAGACATATATTTTATTTCTGACAACACTTTTAATTTATATTTAAATCTTTGTCCATTTATGTTTGCGAAGTATCAAATAAATGTTTATGTAGGTTAGCCTAATACAAAAAAAGATAAAATTTCAAAGTTTCAAAGTTTGATTTCAAGCAAAACCATTAGGCTAAAAAGCCACAGAGGCACACATATACAGATTATATGGCGAACACCAAATAATAGCAGTGTAGATACATATATGAGATGATATTACTTAACCAAAGTGGAGAAGGTTTTACAACTTTCTGAATATTTCACATACAAACATATTGAAAGACAAAATAATGCTTTCTACTATTTTGCATCGTTTTGTGTGCTCTTCAGTTTTTAGTAGGAATGAATGGAAAGATAAGCTAAATTATGCTTGTATTACCTTTTATGAAGTTTGCCTATAAGACTGTAGTATTGTATTTCAAATTTGTTTTATAAATGTTATTTTGACATATCGTGTATTCAGGTTTGCAGTAATGCAACTGTCGAGCTAAATCCATCTTTAACCAAAAGCTGCATAGAATGTTGTGAATCTGGGAGCCTTTGTAATTCACAAGGCTGTGGAGAGCCAGGTAAGATAATATGATAATATTTGGTAATTTCAAAAGAAAATATGATAATATTTGGTGACTTTAGCAGCAAATATGACAATATTTGGTGATTTCAAAAATAAATAAATACAATTTCAAAGAAGAACCTATGGAGAAAAATGCCTCATTTTACCACAATTTATAAATGTAGAGGCCTTCTGTAATAAATCGCATCCACCCATTAATTGTATAACAACAACTCTACATAGATTATTGAACGGTTTAGCAGCATATTTTAAACCGCTGATTTTATCGATAATGACTGGAGTGCAAAGGTGAAACTTTTAGGTTAAGTTACAATACTTCCAAAGATTTTATTATTTATGTTTTGGGGTTATTTAGTTTGACATCAGTTATAGGGTATGTCCCTTTAAACCGCAGTTTAAAGTCTGTTAAACCCATTCTTTAAGATACAACCAATCCTATGAGCAAAAACCACGGTTTAAAGTGGACCTTTTAAAACTTTACCCGTTAAAACGATGATAACATATATTAATACTTTAAAGTGGTGTTTAAGACTTTAATCTAGGGTTTTACGCGCCAAGTGCACAATAAATCTCTTGAACCGTGGATTTCACTGTTAAACATATAGTTTCATGTGCCGTTTGCAAAATAATTCTCATACATAATTACAACGGC
This sequence comes from Saxidomus purpurata, assembly GCA_022818135.1. Classification (NCBI taxonomy): domain Eukaryota; kingdom Metazoa; phylum Mollusca; class Bivalvia; order Venerida; family Veneridae; genus Saxidomus; species Saxidomus purpurata. Next base: position 31,713,348 of record JAFMSR010000019.1, on the reverse strand, counting down.
CACTGGGTTGGAATCTATCTCGAAACATTAAACAATTGGCCGTCTTTTTACAAGTAAATGATTTATTACACCTAATAAATGCACCATGAGGCAAAGTGGTTCGAGAACCGATGTACGCTGGCAACGCGTGTCTGGTCTGCAATCTCGTATATCTATTTTTTGACTACTGGCATTTTACACAATTTGGCTAAATAATCATAATCTTTGGATACAACTGACAGGGTATTGCAGTCAGGTAAAACAAAACTCCCTTGATTTTCAAATTTTGTAAGGTACCAGTATGCATGGGAGTCTATAGATTTGATAAAATTAGGCATATATATGATATCAAGATTCTAGATTCTAAGGTTCTAGACCACAATCATGTTCGCTTGCGTGAGTTACATTCAGGGCTTTGCTATCAGTTTAGATTTTTAAGAATTAAGCTAGTTCAGTATTTCATCTTACTTATTTTCTTATGTTTTATTCTAACTATTTATACATCTATGTACATGCAGTGCAGCGTTAAAATGTTCCTTATGATTTTATGTTTAAATGTTACAGGCGCTTTCATGGGTTGCAAACCGGATTCAGGCACAGTTTTTGCATAATTCCTGATGTTTACAACACTGAATATTAAGATAAACAAATTACGCATCAGTTGATATTTATAGCACACGAATAAGAAAAAAAACCCGATGAATATTAACGTCAAATATTAAACTATGACTGACAAAGAATGCACTTTGATAAAAGGGCTCGGCCCGTTAAGGGTCGATTTTCGCTTGTTCTCAAATCTCATTAAAATTCATAGATGGTAATCTGCATCTTTTCCCAATCCTTTAAACGTAAACAGTATCAGTTACGTACCACGGCATTTAGAACAGCGGCACTGCAAATCATTTTCGACGTCGAATTTGCGCATAATTACGTCGACGTTTTTTCCGCCGCTATTGAACTGGCTGTCATAATCCTACGTTTTGAATCGAAATAACTGGGTAACTAATTTCGCTTATGATATATTTTCACACTGTAAGGATTTCAAACAGACACTGCTCATGATCAGGTTTAGCCTGATATTTACATTGTATAGCAGTTATCGGATATTTGTCACTTTACTATAAAATAAGTAAAACTCGGTTATAACGAACTCCTCGGGACCATGGGAAATTGTTCGTTATATACGATGTTTGCTGTATCCGTTTAAATGCACATGCATCTATATATCAAAATTTATTAATTGATTTACCTGTTAAACCTTCTTGTGTCAGCATAAGAATCGTCCATTTCTGATACTTTCATTACCTCAATAATGAAAATTAAAAAATATGTTTCAAGTCTCTCTTCTCAAAAATTACTTTATAAATGTATCTTGAACAAATCGAGAATAGGATTTCTGAGATTGTTTAGTTTTAAGAACACAGTTATTGTTCAAAAACATTTTCTGATACGTCACCATGAGATTCAAGATAAATCTTAATCAGTTTCAGAGTTTAAACAGCGTCGAATCTGGACACAATCGGTCGTTTCTCTAGATTATCATAATGAAAATAAAGCTTTTTCAACTTTCTCATTGGGTCCTCGGATAGATGACGTTTCCTCTTTGATGACAAAGTTTTAATTTGAAAGTTTTGCATACTTTCACCTTGATTTGTCAGTATTCCCGATAGGGTACTTATTTGAATGTTATAATCATTGGAAATTTTTCTTAATATTACCACATTCAGATATAATTTGCAATTTATTTTTGTAACGTCAGCGCCTTTCGTCTTCGCTCAATTAAACAAGAATGAATGAACAAAGTAAAATCATTCTCGTCACGCTGACAGAATTGACGTGAATATGAACATTAAAGTTTACATCTCTGCCATTCGTCCATAGCTACTGCATCATCACACTTGCAGTATCTTTATTATCATCTATGCTAATTTGGTTTTAAAGTAGTATTGAATTACAATGTAATTATGTTTTGCGTGTTATGAGATGTAATTATAACTAGTTGTCACTTAGGGTGATTTACGCTCCTTGTCAATGCTCTCTCTTGACTCAAATATCAGCGATTGTTTTTACCATTTTAGAATTGGGGGGAATCGCTTTGTTTCCTCTTATTTATATAACTGGAAAATTTAGGTTACAATAAAGTGTATAATAATTCTTATTTATTTTACTATACTAGTGCCTCAAAGCATAAAGTTTAACCCATATGTGGCAAGGCTTAGAAGTTAAACCTATAGTTTAAAGAATTAATGTGCGTTTCGCTTGCCATACAATATGTTGTTCCTTCTTTGAGTTATCTAAATCCCAGGTCTGTTGATGCATACTGATTTTAATCATTTAGCAGGTACTTAATTTGACATTAATATGAAAAACCTGTCACACACAGACGGCTTTCTTGCAGAATTATTACAAACAGAAGTCGTAATATGTTATATCATCACCATTGCTGATGCAACTATTTATCTTTAATGTCATTTCTAAACGAAGTAAAGACCATCTTCCTTTTGCGCATAGTGAATACAGCAAGTGCACGAATAATTAATGTAAAGAAACACCCACCTTCAGCGGAAACCTAGGGTTGCACTAAAATTAATACGGTAACTGTATACAAAGATGCATCAAAATATTTCCGCCAGCTTTTCATATATCATCAATTTACAGACACTTGCAGGTTCGTTTTTTTCTGATCTTACATGATATTTTGGCAAACAAAGCTGCATTAAATATAAATGGCTTCACAAAATATAGTACATGTTGTATTCACGATTGCCTAGCCTATACAGGACGGTACGACGTGACTTAGTTTGAGACGAAACCAAAAGCTTCAAGCATTCAAATTCGTCAACTTTTTGTATTCCTTTAAGGATATCCTATGGACATAGGACCTATCTGCTACAACTGTCCAATACACACGGGTGCAGGTCGATGTCATGATATAGAATTTTGCTCGCTTGGTGAAGTATGTTGTTTGATGTTTATGCACACGCGAACTATTTGCTCTTTTGTCAAAGGATAAAAAGAAACGGTTAATTGTTTTCAATATCATTAATGAGAGAATCAACGTGAGCCGGGTACAAGGCGATAGATTACACTACAAAATGCGCTGTCAATTGGGAACAATATTCGCTTGACGAATTTCAAATTCTTAAAACATCATATTAAAGTCTTAAACCACAGTTTAAAGTATAGTATTTATAATCATCGTTTTAACGAGTCACGTGACACTTTAAACTGTGGTTTCAGCTTATTTGATTGGTTCCTTTCAAATTCGCGAAAGGATTATTCTCTAATTATAGTAAATCTTTGTGAAATTAATCTTTCGTGAGATTTTCAAATTAGCGAATTTGAAAATCGCGAAAAAAAGCGAAAATCAAATCACCGCGTTTACATGTACACGATACTCAGTATGTACGGAAAAGCGACAAGAAGTTTCAAAGTCATTAATCTCAAGCATTTTATTTGACATATAGGAAAACAATTTAATTGCAGTTATGCTTTATAATGACACTAACAATTATTATAATTATAGTAAATGAATAAATTTGAGATTTAGTTTAGTTTAGTTTAGTTTATACTTACTTATTTTAGCTCGATCGTGAAGATATATTTCGTTTGTAATATTATACATAATAACACTAGAAATTAAATATTGCCTTTCCTTTTTATGTTATCTTAATGAGTTTACTATATAAAAGTAAATATTAATATGTGGTCTATTCCATTTAGGCATGCAGCATTGTCGGCAAGAATTTATTTTCGAATATTGTGTATGCAAGCAAGTGTGTTTCGAATCACGTAAGTTCTTTAAACATTATTTTTACATAATATTTTGTGTATGACGAACACACGGATATGCGTCTGTATATAATACAATGATGATCACTGTAGACACAAGACAGAAAATAAAAAAAAAAATGTTTGAGTACATTTATGTTGTACTTCTATTTAATTGATAAAAAAAAACTGTTTGAGTACATATATGTTGTACTTCTATTTAATTGATAAAAAATACTGTTTGAGTACATATATATTGTACTTCTATTTAATTGATAAAATTAATAAAAATACATAATTTTATAGATATCATATATTTAGACACCATTTTTTATAACCGTTTATTATCAAATTCTGCCCGACACTATTTTAGGCATGTGAGTCAGCAAATGCAACACATGTGGCAATAATCGGAAAGAGAGATATAGCTATGGAAAAAAGAACACATGAACTGCATGTGTGCGATGCATGTTGCAGTAGAGATCTTTGCAACCGAGACTGTGAAACGGCACTCGGGATTAACAGTAAGCATAAGGACCTTTGCACTGTAACGTAATGTGAAAGTGCACCACATTTCTTCTTTACCTGTCTCGCCTGTTTATACGTGTTTTGCATTGATTCGAAGACTGCATCACATACATTATTTTGTCATGCAATCACAACTGTTGATCCTTACCTCATTCCTACTCTATCATAATAACAATGTTTCCGTGCAACATTAAAACAAGGTCACATACAAGCACATTGTATATTGACAAAACCATAGTCTGCCCCCGTGATCTATTGGTTAGAATCGCTGACTTGAAATAGCCGTAACCTCTCATAACCCATGTCTTTTTATGCGAGAAAATTAGCAGTTTCACACGAAGACAGGAGTCTAGCATACACCTCTTTGTCCGAAATGTTAATTCTTAATTAATTAAACTTTTATATGATATGATGGTATTTTTATTACATGTAATTTCAACAACAAGATTCTATTTCAGATCATTGTATGTCTAATCCTTGTCAAAATGGACAATGTGAAAATGTCGGAAGAAAGTTTGTATGCAGGTGTCCGTCTGGATATACAGGGCAACTATGTGAAGCTACAGACCACTGTACTCCAAACCCGTGTCAAAATGGACAATGTGAAAATGTCGGAGGAAAGTTTGTATGCAGGTGTCCGTCTGGATATACAGGGAAGCTGTGTGAAGTTAAGGACCACTGTAGTCCAAAGCCGTGTCAAAATGGCAACTGTGAAAATGCCGGAGGAGAGTTTGTATGCAGGTGTCCGTCTGGATATACAGGGAAGCTATGTGAATCTACAGACCACTGTACTCCAAACCCGTGTCAAAATGGCGATTGTGAAATGCAAGGGGAATACGTTACGTGCACGTGTTTTCCTGGTTACTCAGGGATTGTGTGCGAAGTTGGTAATATGAATGTTCTACCTTTGAGGACAATTTATAACATGTAGTAATCAGCATATAACTAAGAAACGAATTAACTTGTATATGCTTTAAGTGTAATTGTTTCTTTTTTGAAAATTTACAGTTTTATTTTCATTGTATATAAATACTTAATAACTTGTAAAATATGTATATTATCAACGTAAGACTAATTTTCTTAACTTTCGTTACGTTTGATAATACAGTCACTTCATATTTCTAATATAATAATGGATACTCCTTTCATAAACTCATGAATGGATACTATTACATTGTAATACCTCATACATGAATGTTTACTTCATATACAGTAACCTCCGTATATAACGAAATGATAGGGACCATTTAAATATGTTCTTTATATCCGGAGTACCTTATATCCATAAAGCATTTTCAAATTAGATTTAAAAAGAAAAACATTATCCGCCATAGAAAAAAATGTTTCTTATATCCGAAATGTCATTATATCAGGAGTCGTTATACACGGAGTTTACTGTACTCATAAATTAATATATATCACCATAAATGATTACTTGGCATCATCCATGGATACTTTATCTCATACCTGCATATTTTAGACCTAGATGACTGTGCTTGGTATTCCTGTGGAACATATGGAACCTGCGTGGACGCTGTCAACAATTACACATGTGCATGCCAAGAAGGCTACGAAGGCAGGAGATGCTCAATCAAATGTAAATGTTTTAGGAAATTTCTGCGTTAACCAAGGTCTCAAATTCATTCCTTATTTGTATTGCTTGGTGATGTCACAACAGTTTTTATTAGTGTTGTCGTAAAGTGGTTCCCCTTGCTCCCTTGTCAGTGTTGTCAAGTGTCAGGTAAAATTTCTGTTCAGATGTGCTGTTGGATAGTGCATATGATATCTGATGCTTTTACGACATTATCAGCAGTTTTTGTGATTGCCTAGTCTTTCTGGCTTTTATTCTTTGCAGCGGTTTGCAGCGTCAACGTACGGCGACACATTCTTCTACTTTGATCATCTGACATATTATCGTACGTCCTAATATAGCAGCACAAGCAATTAGAAAATTGTATTGATCATTTGCAGTATCATATTACTTCCAATTTGCGAACAAAACGTATAACAGTTAACTCCGCTTATAACGAACTCCTTGGGACCATTTAAATTTGTTATATCCATTTAACATTTTCATATAAAATAAAGACAGAAAAAAAAACTTGGGCAAAGAAAATGTGTTCCTTATATCTGGATTTTAGTTATATCGGCAGTCGTTATATACGGAGTTTACTGTACTCCAAACTTTAAATAATTAATTTTCAAATATTATTATTACTTCAACGACCCGATACTGTGAGGCATAGGGCTTTAAATGCACATATTTACAATCATTTTGAAACATTTATTAGTTAAAACAATTTAAATATTTTAAACAGAAATACAATTTAAAAGAAAATTTTGCATAGCAATAAACTTTATTCCTTTTATTGCTGACGTCAAATGATAATCTATAACTGATATTGAAGACATACATGTACAATGCTAATAAATAGAAAAAAAAACGTTTTGTGTGGCTAAAATGTGTTTAAAGTCTCAGGATCGTTGAACGATAGAAACATGTTCTATTCACTCTAAAACAATGTTGACTAATGCCTTTCTTTCGTATTCAAGTTATTGTCAGAAAGGCTTTCTTTTTTTCATTATCATTGAAAAAAACGCTATGTCACTGTGTACTTAACGATTTAAAAACGCAAAGTTAGGAATGTTTTTGGTACAAATAAAGGTCATTTCTGTCTGTAACACTTCTTTCTTGATAAAAAGAAAGCTACTTGGAAATGCGATCCTTGGACTTTAAGTAGGCTTAGTTTATACTTATTTATTTAAGCTCGATTGGGAAGACAGCTTGAAGCTTATCGAATCACTCTCGAGTCCGCTTCATGGAAAAGCCAGTACTGGTGTCATATGAGAAAGTACGGTCGTGACCCTGGTGGGGCTCGAACCCGCAACATCCGGGATGAGTAGGCTTACTTTTGTATCTTAGAGGATCGACAATTATTATTATGTTGCAGCTTTAATGACAGACTGCAGAGATCTGGCTCGGTATAGGAACTACAACACGGACGGTATATATAACATTACAACATGGAACTCACACAAAGATCTGCAGGTGTATTGTGACATGACAACTGGTGGATGGACGGTAGTAATCAACTGAAGCAATATTGGTGTTTCAGCGTATCCTAAATTTGATTAAATGTACTTGAAACTTTCCAAATTGCCTCATTTGGTAGTATAAATATTGTAAGTTAGATCAGTTTACAAAATGTACTAAATGTGGAACCAGTTTTTGTCTCATTTGGTCACATAGTATTATCTGAATAGTGTAAGGTAAATCGCCTTACAATGTACTGATTCAGAACCCGTTTTGGTCACATATCTGTACAGTAAACTCCGCATATATATCGACTCCGGATATAGCGAAATTTCGGATATTAGGAACACATTTTTTCTGCCTGAGTATTTTCTTTATCTATTCTATATATAAAAATTATAATGGATATATCAAACTCTGGATATAAGGAACACATTTAAATGGTGCTAAGGAGTTCTTTATAAACCAGGTTTACTGTATACTGTAAGCTAAGTCGCTTTACATTGTGCAAATGCAGAACCCGTTTGACACACTGGTCGTACGTATGCATATTATACATAGTTCCCATATCCACAATATTTACCTCCCTTGTTCTGAATAAGCAGCCTTTTTGAATGGCAAAACTAATAAGCATTAATAGGATTTTTTCTCAATTATGTGGTAATAGCAAGAGCATTTATGTGTGACAACCACATGTTTCTTTGAACATGGTGTGCCATCTGTCCATATCAGCATCATAGATTAATTACGTTTATAAATCTGATTAGTTTGTAAGTGTTTAGTAGATTTTTCCCTTTTAACTTTAAGGGAAGTCACCATACAGTGTGGCTGACAATTCAGAACAGGGGGGTAAGTATTGTGATTGTGGGAACTATGTATAGACTAAATTAATTAAGAAATGATAAATGCCTCCTTTTATTTTATCGTTGAATTAAATATGGTCAGTAATTAACTCACGAGTGTGTAGCACGAGTGATTTAAGTTTTCGCATCCAAATGACTGACTGTATTTTATTCAACGATAAAATATGGGGAACAATTTATTATTTCGACTTTAACACGTTATTTTCTTTGAAAACAATCGCGAACTTTATTGAACGCGTAGTAATACATCATTGTAACCTTAAAACGCGATATACGATTGGACGCGCTTGTTTACATACGTCACGTCGTTACGTCATTTTAGGCACGTCGTCCTTGGAAAAACGTGCTGTATGTTATAGTAAAATAAAATACAGGCTTTCCCTATATGTTTATACAGGAAAAGCAGCCGCTTGTGTTAGAATAAGCAATACACTGATGCAGTAACACCTTATAAAAGAATATTATATGCTTAGTCAGCATATACAAGGAAATTCGGGTACCAGACCCTAGCTCCTTTACGAATAGACCTCTTAGTTCTTTTACATGCCCGGCGTATTGCACCTATACACGTTGGACTACCCCTGGGCTTCTAACCAGTCGATCATCTCTAGATTGATGGGAAACACTGAAAAGCGTTTCTGAAATTCCCATTGTCACAGCCAGGATTCGAACCCTTCATATGTATATTAGACTTATAATAAGTCCGTCGCAGGAACATATTTACATTCCTACAGTTTTGCCTCATGACGGTCAATTTCATCCCCGTCCCTTTAAACCTGTCACGGCAAGGGACTTTCGCCACCAACACTCGGGACATACCCAAATCTTTCAATTTTTTAACCAGCTTAAAGAACATAACATTAACACCCTCAGAGGGAACGCCCATACCAAGGTCATTCCCCCCCCCCACACCCAAGATGCATAACCACTAGATCTGGAACTATATGTGTGCGGACTCAATCGACTATCTGGTGGAATAGGCGGTCAAACATTTCCGTTAACGAAGAAGTTAATGTCATATTGATGTATATGCATAACAGTCCTATAAATAGAATATGCAGTTAGATAACAAGTTAATTTGAAAAAATATCTAAATATTTTCATAACATTTTTTTTTGTTAAAATGAAATAAAAGAAAATTATGTTAACATTTTTTTTTGTTTATTTCAAAAAAATGAAATGAAAGAAAGTTATGTTAACAAATTTTGTTGTTTATTTCAAAAATAAATTAAATTATTACCTCCCTTTAATTTCCTTTTTCTAGTGTCTACGATTGTATTTGTTTAACTAAAGCAATACTTTGTTACGGCTTGGTAATATGACTGCATGTTTTTAGACTTGAAACTGATGCGATAGTCAATGAAAGACTGCAGCTTTTGATTGGCACATCGTTGTTTAAGCTGCTCGCTTGCAGTTTTAGGTGAAACACATCATTTCCTCCAAAATAATGTATTCTAGTATACAATGTAAAAATAAATGCACGAATCATCAATGAAAGTAAATATCTACATGTAGGTAGACATTTTAGAAACCCATTGAAAATGTTGATGGGGTTTGGTTTCGCTGGGCTGTATGGTTATATTGGAATTTCAAAAGCGTTTGAAACGCTTTATTATATGGAAGCATACAGTTTCAAATGTACATCTATACCCTACAGGAAATTAGACTGGGACCCTTTTAGATGACTATTCGTTCTAAAATATGTTTATATAGCTTTAAAAGTGCGGAACAAATTGCTATTTGTGAACATTTTTAAATATTTATAAAATGACAAAATGGTAGAGAAATTTTACATTGTAACTAAATTATAAATGCATAATAAGTTCTTGATGTAACCATTTTAATTTCAGGTTTTTCAAAACAGGTACGATGGCAGTGTAAACTTTACAAGAAACTTCCAGCAATATGTTGATGGTTTTGGAAATCTTACCGGAGAATTTTGGCTAGGTATCTGTTTCGTTAGAATCTATACATACGATATCTTCTGTTTGTTTCTACTTTCATGTATCTTCATCAAACTAATCTAATTTTAATATGTTAAGAAAGGACTGAAAAACAAAGCTGATACCAAATTTCTCGCTTATAAGTGCTTTTAAATATCAAAATATTCAAAGCGTTTTTTTCTCATTATAGTTTTCACCTCGCCCAAAGTTGATCATGCTTATCCTGATCAATCAATGATAATTTCCAAGACTGTTCTTAGACTACAATTATTTTTAGTTTTCACTTAGTTTTACATGTTAATCGTATTAATGAAATGACGAGTTCTTTTCACCAATAGCTTCTCCTTAAAGCCGCTTTATATCTTCAACCATAAAGGTTTGGAGTACATTTATGAACTAACAACACAAGGACAAACGGAACTGCGGATAGAATTTGCCACGGTTGATGGAAAAAAGGCATATGAAACATTTCGAAATTTCTCTTTGTCGGCAGGAACTAACTACACACTTCATATATCTACAGCTTCAGGAACAGCCGGTAGGTTTATAGTTTATATTAATTTATTTAAGTTCGATTATGAAGAAAGCTTGGAGCTTATCGAGTTACTCTCGAGTCCGCTTCCTGGAAAAAAACAGTACTGGTGTCATATGAGGAGATAAGGTCGTGACTCCAGTGGGGCTCGAACCCGCAACCTCCGGCATGAGCGGCAGATACCTTAACCTCTACATTACCGCTCCCCTATAAAGCAACATATTGTAACAATTTTGGTTAAACCATGTTACCATTCAACAATGGTTACACGCATGTTGACCAACTAAGAAAAGGTTACTTCTCTAACTAACAGAATAAACAAAAGTTAACGGTTATTAAACGCATGCTGATTATAAATTAATCAACTGACTTGTTTAGTATGAGTAAACAATTAAAAATATCTTCGCTAGTTATAGGCTATGCAATAACACAAAGGGTTACGGATACGAGTAAATTTGAGCGAAGCTTAAAGTTTTCCTTCAAAGCGTTGTCTTTCTTGTTTCCCTATATCCTTTAATTGGACTGAAAACCCAAGTTTAAAGTCCGCCTTGACTTCGGATGCTATAAGTACTTACATTACTAAGAAAACATAACTTTCTTAGTAATTATCATAAAATTGAATGTTCATGCTTTAAAGACGCACTGCCTTAAACTGTTGTCAAATTATATAACTTCAAAAGCATAAATTATAGATATTTACAAGTATTATAACTTAACCTTAAGGTTTTAATGTCCGTTACTAACACCAAATACTGCTGCAGAAAAACGAGTGAATTTTGTGTATTTCCTTAGATTTACCTGGGTGGTCTTTTTGTCCTACTTTCGCTGAATATTGTAAACAGTCACACATATACCTTGCACATCATTGGAAGTAAAGTTCTTCAATTGCAATTCCAAATAGGCATGCTTATTTATGTAAAACCTATTTACAGCCTCTCTCTGGGAGATTTCTGAAAAATTACAAAGTTATTTGAAAACGGGAAAACCTACTTTCGTTTTTGAAAAGGCAAAATATTATTTGTTTATTCTTTTGTTATTTAATTTTCAACGCAAAATGGTCACATTCAATGCAGTATGCCATATTTTTCCTTTTGAAAAGACGCCCGCTACGATTCCAGATTTAAAAGAAAAAGTAATGGACCTTTAAGCTATACATTCCAGTCCTTATCGGTAAAAACAGCGTTTTAAATGCTGTTATTATTCAACTTTACAATATTACACTCTGTATTAGATCAATTGCACACATGATATGAAACAGGTAGAGCTAATACAAACTTTAAGCATAACTGAGCCAATATGAGAAAAGCAGGGCCAATACGAGAAAAGCAGGGCTAATATGGAATTCAAGCATTCTGATTGGTTTAAAAGAGAGGGCCAATAAGGAGAAGTCCGTTAGATTTTTAAACGACGCCATTTTGTTTTTAGACTCATGCTGATATCGAAAAATGACTGTAAATATTTTATTTTTGAAATAAACATAGGGTTATGGGTATTCATTTTCTTAGTTAGATCATTTTCTATCAATCCATAACAGCTTTGAAGTAAAATTCGAGAAAAAGTTGATTTTCATTTTTTCATCCCCCTCCTGTAGGCCTATATTTATTTCTTCTTACTTGTGTGAAATGCGATTCAAACGGTGAGAAAATACATCTACCATGTCCATTGAGTTGTGGATAAGGAAATCCCACCCTCGGGTTGAGATACGTCCAAAAAAACTCGGCAGAGCCTCATTTTTGTGACGAATCTCAACCCTTGGGTGGGATATCCTTATCCACAACTCATGAACATGTTAGATTCTCTTTATATTCTTGTTTATTTAGCCAATATTGTAAAGTTGAATAATAAAATTATCATTAATCAAGTGATTTCATATTGTCCTAGTTCTTTGTCCCCGGGCAGTCCTATTGGCCCTCGGCCTTCGGCCTTGGGCCAATACGACCACCCTCGGACAAATAACAAGGCCAATATGAAATCACTTCATTAATAACATTATATTATTGGCGCCGCCGATGACGGCGGCGGCCTATTATGGAATGGTTTTTCCGGAAGTGCATGGTAGGAGCGGTTATTTGAATGCGAAGAAAAATGGTTTTAACTGTATGCTAAAATAATACGAAATAGACAGAAGTTGGTAAGCTGATGACCGCCTAATTTTACGAGTGGAGTTCAAATCCCGGTCAAACCCAATTTTTTAAAATAATTTTTCTTCCGTTTTTTTTCAGCTTTAAAACCACCATGATTTTAAATGTTTTCTGCAAATATTCATAAACGTTTTCATTCAAATCAAACTAATACTAATAATGATTGCTTATCAAAAAGCTAATGTACATTACTTGAGAACGTATAAAAATTGAGAAGCATTAATTTTGATTAATTTTACAGATTAAACATGTGAATAAAAGTAATGCTAACTTCACACATACGGGATTTGTCTTACGAATCCTTACGTATGGCACAAATTCGTAAAAGTACACGGATGATTACGATTTGGTCACTTTTATGAGTTATTACGATGTATTTACGGCAAAAATCTACGATTGTACGTTTTTGTCAGGCTAAATTGCGATATGCAAAAACCGTATAACTAATAAATGTTGAAATAGAAACTTTTTTCGGCGTCCTTTGATGCTTTACATCAATGATTTTCTTGTCCATGAATGGGTGAATAGCAATTTATTACAGAAGGCCTATCTTGTGCTTAAATTAGACATTTTTCGATATATGTTGTTCTGTAAAATATGTTCATCATATTATGTTCATTGAACCGATTATTGATGTCTGGAGGATGTAGGGAGTGTCCTTTTAAATAAGTTTGATAAGTTTGTTTTCAAATAGTCCTGAATGAGGATTTGCAATCATGAAAATGGCGAGACAAATACAACAGTGAAACGGAGAAGGTTCTATAAGAAAAATAATTTTAACAATTGCCGATAAACATTTTACAATGTTTTTTTTGTATCTAAAAAAAACCAAAACAATTCATAATACCTGTGTTCGATCTAACATTAATAAAAAATGATCCTCTTTTGATCTTGGCGAAACGAAACACAAGATCAACAATCGGATTTCGAAATCATTAAGCCCCTAGTTATTTTAATTCATTTAGTGCCATGAAATATATTCAACAATATAAATAAGCTAGAAAAGTCACAAAATCATAATTATAAAAGCTCAGTTGCGATCACCAAACAAACTTAATTTTCGCAACTCTAAAGCACAGAATATATATTTTTCTAATTTACGAGTTAAATTTTCATTTTATGAGTTTACCAATTCTAGCAATTTTAACACATTTGGTCGTCTCCAAAAATAAGATGGTAACAAACGTTTTCTCAAATCAGAATATAATTTACACTCGAGTAAAAAATGGTATACATTATCTAAAACATTACATATAAAACATTTTCTTTCATTTACAGGTGTACTATTTCGCTTCGTCCATCTACCAGTTTCAATATGTAATCTGTGAGAAGATACTCTTAATTTTGTAAATTCGATACGGTACTTTTTTATATTAACCAGACGAAGATACGGTTGAAATTTGAAATAGGAAATTTGCTTATAAAATAATGCCCTACTAGAGTTCTCCAACCTACTTGACCAGTTTTGCACAAATTGATCATGGAGTCTCTGTTTTACAGTGCATAAAAACAAATCAGTATTGCCAACACTTTGCATCAACCAAGCATCGTGAAACCTAAATCACATATTAAAAGAAATTTAACTAAAGAACACCAATTGGACAAATTGGGAACATTCTCAAAATCATGTTTCAACATACTATACACATTCTTAACATACTTTTTATCATCAGTTTTCAGTATCTTTACCGCATACTTCAAAATATTTAAACAGCGTTGTGTTTTGTAAGTTGATCTACCCAGCTCACCATATATAAAATCGTTTTGTGTAGTTTTCTTAACATTTAAAATGTTTTTACAGAATTTCATATGGACCCTTTCTATTGCGTTCCATGTATAAAACCCCATACTTCACTAAATATAGAACAGTATTTCTAACAATATAGCGATAAATGACAAAGGGTTGTTCAGAGGATTGCAATACAATGTACTCTCCAATCAGAACATATGCACACATAAATCAAGAACGAAGTTCGTTAAGCAGAAAAAGAAAACAGGCTTTTAAAGAAATCTAATTTAATTTCAGGTTCTGATGGACTGTTATATCATAACAACATGGCATTTTCTACGTTCGATCATGACAAAACCCTGATTAATTGTGCTGCTCATAACGGGGGATGGTGGTATAACTACTGTTCCTATTCTAACCTGAATGGACGATACTGTTACCGAACGGACACTGGGTGTTCCATGTTTTACAATGTGACTGAGTTCCCTCGTATAAATACAACGAGAATGATGTTCCGAAGGATCTGGATATAATTAACAACTGGAATATTTGATATTTAAGACAATCGTTGACCACAAACATGCCCCGAAAATGGGGATGGTGTCCTTCAGCTTAAAATTAATGGCATAAAGGTTTGGATAACACGCATAAATATTGTTATTTTTATGTGGGACTAGGATGATTCTGCCCCCCAAAAATGCATTTCAGCAGTCGTTGAGTTTTGGTAGACGCACTGGCCGAAAACCTAATTATGTAAAGTTTATAGAAACGTATTTAGCATATTTATACCGTCATAGGTTTTCCATTATATATTTTATGTATCTGGGAGCAAGAAAATGGGTAAAATAAGGCACTTTTCCGTGCAATCGACGTACCGGATAAGACAGATTTTACTGTAGTAATCAAGACTTGGAGTCAGCCTTGATCACTTACGATCATCAGACGCACACAACTATTTGTTTAGTATTCAATATTTGTTTAGTATTCAGTATTTGTTTAGTATTTGATAAGTATTTAGTATTTGTTTAATATTCATAGTTTGACATGATCAGCGACCTGTACAATGTAAAAACTCGTGCTGAAAGAAGAAACGTTTTTGTTTGTTTACGTATATAACAAACTATTTTAGTAAATATTCCCTTTTAATAAGATTGAACATTTTGTGTATTTTATGTTTTAAGTAAGAGCTTATATCACAGTTAACGCTAATACGCGTCAAGTATACATTTTAATGGATCATGTCAACTGAAAATAAAAAGACTTATATGAAGTCTCATTACAAACTTGAATATTTAATGTAAACATTTCATCTGTAGATAAAATGTTACGACCATTTGGTCAATTGTTTGCGAAAAGTGCACCCTTACAATCGATGAATATTACATTGTAATTAGACATCTATTATTAAAACTCTTGTGAAGCATACTAAACAGTCCGAGTTAGAATAATCGTTTGTCGTTTCGTACATCGGGAATCGTGTATAGTATCGTTTTTATCGATCATCATTTATGATTCAATCATCAGTTATCGTGCGTGCATCTTGCATTCCGTTTGCTTGTATCGTTCGTGTATCGTTCGTTCCGTGTGCAAAGTTATACGTGAGCACCACTGTATTAGGTGAGCTAAATGTTAATTTGGGGTCATACGTTATCCCTAAATCCTTTTCTGAGTTTACTTTTGTTATTTATGACGTCGCTTTTTCATGGTTATTAATGTAGTACTGTGTGCTATTGCCGTTGGTTTCTATCACCATGAAGTTGCAGTTTTGTATTGAAGTGTAGTTGCCAATTCTTTGACGAATTGCCATCTTCATAAATATCCTTTTTATAATTGTTGCTGGTCTTCCACATTTTTATTGCTTTATATATTTAAGTGTCATCAGCAAAAGGCCTTGTTACGCACGACAAGACTTAAGAGATGTCAATAAGATAGATGAGAAATAACAACGGACCTAAAACACTCCCATGTTGCACTCCGCTCACTGCCGGATCCAGGATTATACTTTTCCATTTATTATAACCCGTTGCCTACGATTGGTTTGAAGTTCCTTAACCATTTATTAACGTTTCCTTTTATACCATACTCACAAGCCTTCAGTAGTAGTCTTTCATGAGGATTTTTTTCTGAGGCGGCCTTAAAGTCCAGGTACAGCACATAGACATTGTCCCCTAAGACGGGATCTGGTCAAGGTGTACCCAAACCAAGATAAACCCGTATTATCTTTTTTCTAGTCATTATGTACTATATGGTTAGTCGGCATTTTTATTAATACATAACGAAATAAAGATTTGACGACCACAAAATAGGTCAACACAGACATTAACCAAACATAAGGGTTGCTACGTAGAATCATCAAGGTTAATTCCGAACCCATTGCTTACCAGACCCTAGTGAGACCCCAACTCGAATATGGCTCCGAGATGTGGTCATCCTATACACAAACCCCAGACAGACCATAGACCAGATAGAGGGCGTCCAAAAAAGAGCAGCTCGGTGGATAAAGTCCGATTGCGGTCCATGGCCAGAATTGGAGCTCGGTTGTAAATAGAGTATTGTCCCCTGATAATCAGGCATGTGTGAAAATCGATTGTTTCCCTTTATTAGCTACACCTCGTTGAGCGCGGTATTGATAGCGTTTTTGTTGCCGATTATTTTATTTTTCTCTAATCAGCTGTCTTTATCAAACCGTTAACTGACCGCACTCTCGCTAGGTCAGTTTATTCCATTAATATATGATGCACCTCCATGATGCATTCCATAAATATATGATGCACCTCCCAGACAATAACTTCAAATGGCCCAATAAAATTAAAGAAATATTACAGTCTGTAGGGCAACCAGACCTGTGGACTAACCAATTTCAAATAAACCAAAAAAATATTCACAGACTAGTGAAACAAACACTTATTGACCAATTCAAACAAGGGTGGCACGAACAACTAAGGACAACAAATAAAGGCCAAATATATTCCTCATTCAAAGAAAATAATGAGTTTGAAAGCTACTTAAAATCCCTGAATAAAACAGAATATATAACACTTTTCAAATTCAGAACCGCCAATCACCATCTCCCTGTTGAAAAAGGACGCTATGACAGTACCCCTTTTGAAAACAGAACATGCCCATTATGTGATGATGGACAAGTTGGCTCTGAACGACACTATATAGTTGAATGTCATTTTTTCCAAAATGAAAGAGACCAGTATCTGATTAACACAAAAAACACTACAATATACCTTTTCGTTAAATTCCGTCTTATCATCTTCGTCCGTATTAAACTTAAGAGAAGCAATTAAATTTATAAAAAGAATCATGAACCAATTTACACGTAATCTTTTTTACTCATAATACCGATGCCTCTTGATAACAATGCTTTTTAATCAAAAAATTTCTAAAACTATTTTCATTATTACCAGTTATTTAGAAATATTCCTCTTTTAAGCCTGTACATCAGTCCTAAGGAAATACTGTAACCTATAATTTATTGATAGATCTATTTACAATTAACGAACCTTAACTGTTAACTTTACACTTTGTTTTCATTGGATATGTTGACCTTGTTAAACTGAAATGGTCATTAGACATTACATTTTATGTAGTACCATTGTTAATCCTCAAACATTTCTCATTTTTCATAAAAAAATGTTCTAGCAGTAGATGTAGTAGATCTAGTATAGACTAAACAGTGTTGACCCTGCCCAGAGTACACCCTGTAGATATGCCAAGAATTAAGTGTTAATTATTAACACACACTTTTTACTCATGTAAACGGTAAAGCATAATTAATTCCCTTTGTATGCAACATGTGTTCAACTATAACTAGTAAACAAATTTACCTACCGGTATATAACTGTGCTCTCCTGGCCCATGACACACTTTCTATAATCGTAAACCAAATTTACCAACAGTCCAGATGCACGCTTTTTTGCTGTTTTTCCCCACATGTTTACCATGATTTAATCTCAAACTCAAATGGTTAAAACACCTAAAAAGCAAAACTTTTTCAATTTCACTACCTGTACTGTATCATTTATACTTCACAGTAAAAGTGTGACAAAAACCATGCTTGAAACAATACAACACGAATACCAACACGATAAAAGCTTGAAGTCTCTACCGCAAAAATATTTATACTTTTTGATTGATTTATTTTTATTGTATTTTTTGTTTTTTTTTGTTTGTCTAATGCAAGTGTAACTCCTATTTAAGATCTTCTGAAATTATGTGGAAAGAATGCAGATCACTTCAATAACTTAATAAATATTGTCAGATTATGATTTACGTACCTTTTAATGAGTAAGAGACTTATCTCCCATATATTATAATATGCATAAATTGATCGATAACGCTTAATCGATAAACCAAATAGCCTGCTTTCAAGGGAGACAATGTCGCCGATAAGCAAATAAATCTGAAGAGATTTCTCAGGATTAAACATCCAGTGTTATTAACATACTCAATTCGACGTGATCGTAGACGTATTGACAACAGGTTATACATCCATAATGAATTGGTTGCTATCTCCATTAAAATACCTTGCTCTCCCACCGCATACGACACTTCCATTCCTCAAATTCAAACCATTATAAGTATTCCTTCTTCTCTCGAACTATCTTCTACTGGAATCATTTACCCTCAACGTCGTTTACCCACTCCCCCTACCCTAGAGCAGGTCAATGCGACTGTTTACCGCAGTGATCATATCTCTCCCTAGTTATCCCACCAGCTTTTTAAATACTTTACTCTTTAAGCAAACTTATTTTTTAAAAATTTCAATCTTCTTATTAAACTCAGTCTATTAATATCTTTGTGGCAAATGTCTATGTCCCCGCGGGAAGTTTGATATTAAAGGAAGATAGAAAGATAGTGAAACATTTTAGATCTAAATGTATTAATTTCTGTGAAAGGAAGTGATAATAATATAATAATAATAATAATAATAATAATAATAATAATAATATAATATCTTTATTTACTGAAGGTTAACACATTAAGACATGCAAAACATTGACTTATTTTCAATTTGGCCTTTAAAAAGAGAAAAGAAAAAAACAATCCTGAAATAAAAATGGCAATAAAACAAAAATAAATCCGACAAGCACTCATCTTTTAACTAATGATGGATGCATGTATGCAGTTTCAGTTTAACTTCGATTCAATCCGGTCTGCCCACTTGTGTCAGCTTTGCCGACTTCCATCCGTCCGCTAAAAGAATATTTTAAGTGCAAAATCTCCATTTCGGGGCCTCAAAAAAAGGTGCAAAATCCGTTTAAAATTGACAAAACTCATTTTATTTTGTAAAATGCCAAAGAGGGAATTATCGATTCAAGTAAACAGGTCACGCAAATACTGTAGCAAAAAACTTTTCGAATATCTATTGAAAATTGAAGCAAATATTGCGTTCAACTAAACGTCATCTTTACAATTGCAGCCAATATTATAAAACACTTAATGACCTATTAAAGGCCCCTGCCAATGTTGCCAAAATAATAATAAATGAGAAAGATTATAGCAAGATGGATTCCCCATTTGCTTACCGAAGACCAGAGGCATCCTCACGTGGAAAGAGCAAAACTCCTGTTTAAGATAGTACCTAAGATACAACGCGCGAAATTTTCCAAATATTGTAACCGGGCCGAGGCATTGTTTAATTTATTTTGAGCGCAAACGTAGATTGCATAACAAGGTATGAGCGGCAAGGGCTGACGAAAGATCTTGCAGTACCTGAAGGTAAGAGTGCTAATGTACAGTTCTAAAAAACAAAGCTGCTACGAATTTAAAGACACCGCTCTGTTCAAAGTCCAATTGTGGGATGACAATACTTCATCCCACAAGCCACCGTTGCAACACGACCATTCTGAGCAACTGTTTTATTAGGCAATAAAATGCCTAATATTGAGAGGGTCATAATACAAATATCTTTGAACATTAAACGTGTTAAGTGATTGACCCCTTTTCAGTCAGTCATTACATATCTATATTTTGATTACACAAAAATTATGGACAATGCTCTCTTCCTAACCTCCGCACGTAATATTCGGGAAGGAAGGTGTTTATTATCCATTGCTTACTTAGTCGTGCCTTCAATAGGTTCTTAGTGCTATAATTAAGAAGAATTATTGAATACCAGTTGTCACTGTTTCTTTTTCAACTAAGTGCCTTTTTATTTTTTACTTTAAATCTTATGATGAGGTACTGCATTGTTAATGTAAGATATTTACTGTGCCGGAATTTATTTACACAATTTCTCTCTTAGGCTGAAAATTGGGAGATGTTATGTAAGTTATTATTAAGTCGCCTCAAACGTCTTGTTTCCAATGTGACAAACTGGGCCTTCAACCTATTTCACCTTTTCCTATACTGTATGTTTGTTTTGTTTTATGTGTCGTATTATGTGTTATTTACGAAATTAGCACCCCAAATCATTGTTTATTAGACGATTAACACAGCTGGAACGGATATCATTTCATAAATCTTTGGTGTTTTTTGTTTCCAAATATAACGGTGGATTATATCCCGATAAACTCAGCGTCCACCAGCTTCCACATAAAATTATACATTAGTCATCATCTAAGTAAGACCAACAATGTCGAAACTGAAACGTTAGAAGTTGATTATTTGACCTCCATATGATGCAACTAGTGTAGCAATATTATTACAAGTAAACTTTAAATCAGATTATTTATTCAGCTCTTACATTACTACGATATTTCCTGGCGAAACTGATCGCTATTTGTTCGAGAATATTTCTTACATTGATCTTTTATATCGAATGTTCATGCTATAGATATGGCAAAGAATTTTTTCAATGACATGGCAAATAATAAGACAAGACATTTTCCTGAAGAAGTGACAAAAGTTTCACCTTTTTAGCTTTAACCGAGGTTATTGCCTTGAAGCTCTTTCTTCAGAAACCCACTCTTAATCAAAGCGCTGTGAGCGCTGAAGGCCTGGGGGCTATAGATTAACTCCCCTAAAAACAACTTTTGACCTTCGTGATTTACGCTGAACCTTACCTAAAGCGCGGGTCGAACTGTGCATAGGGCGAAATTTAGTATATGACACAGAATGAATGATTCACAAATAAATGGGTGGCAGGGAAGTTTGTTTTATTATAAAACGTTCGTTAAATGAAAAATAATCTAATGGTCAACAATATCAATTGTTTGAGAGAACAATAAAAATAATTCAATCTGCGCTTTGTTCAACTTCAAGCGATATCTGATGATGTGGATCGAAAATTATTGTGTACCAAGGACAAGACCTTGAAACAGAAATAAACAAAGCAATACCAACAATAAAATATAAATACAGTACTGTATAATGTGTATAACAGGGAAAACCAAAGATGATTCTTGGTTACCTTGTAGTTGTAATCGGTGAAACCGTTCACTGTGCCTTGACATACAGCGTCCTCGATAAATGGCGGGTGATTTTGATCACGTGAGTTCCTTCTCGGGAATGTACGTAAATTGTTTCTTTAAGAAATTTATTTTTAGGTAAATGTATATGTAATCGTTCGTTAATAAGAAAGTTGTCAATGAAATAACATCAGAAATTTGAAAATCAAACTACAAACTCTTATATCGCATTCCGTACGTTTCCGTGAATTTCCGTAAATATCCGTACTTTTCCGTGATATGCATATGGTTATCTTCCGTAATCAGCTAACAGTGCAGTAATTTGTAAAACAGAAAAAAATGTGTAATGCAGCCCGTAAGCTATAGACCTTTCTGCAATCGTTTGAAGTTCTATGTACTGTTTTTATTTGCAATATGTTCTTATCGTATGCGACATTGAAACAAAAGATTGATCTGGTCTGTCTTGCACTACTTTCCCAAAGCGCATGTTTACAGTTGTTATTATAGCACAGTTAAATTTCTTGCAGTGTTTGAAATGTGGTATGCTAACTTAGGCCTAGGGGACTTTCAGTCCCCAGGCCAAAAATCTCTTCCATATGAAATTTGTACCAATCAATCTTTTTGAAATTCATGCAACGGAAGATTCATAAATGCAACACATCACAGCTTTCGTGCATCGATAGCGAAAAATAAGTTTACAGATATTGGGGGGATCGATTATAAAATAAAGAAAGAAAAAGACAGGTGGTGCGTTATAAGTTTCGTTTAGTATAGGTTTATTGAAAGTCCACGCAACCGATTAGAATGATGACTTGTCGATTGTCATATATTGTACGCTATGATTTCATTATCGTACACTTGATCATCTCTACTACAAAGAAAAATTTCTTATAAAAATTAATTGGGTTACTCATGTAGGTGGGTGGGAGGGCATGGGGGCTGATATGAGTTGTGGTAGGATCAAAATATAATTTCATGATAATCGAAGAATTGCTGATGACCGTTTCCTTGAATAAAAAGAATAAAGGCACCAGGAAGTTAAAGTTCTTTTTTATCAAGTAGATCTGAAATAATCCAGACAAGCCTACAGTAACGTGTGGTAAAAAACCTTTGTCAAATTGTCTAAACACGAAATCTGAAAAAGAATACATTAGACTTTCGTTGAGGTTTCCATGTCATATCTTCGCTTTCTTTCGTGCAGATCGGCTATAATATGTATGCATGTTAATAAATGTTTCTATACGTTTATTATTCCTACGCCAAAAGTGGAAAAATAAAACTTGTTGTCGTAAAATGTATTTGTGTTCTTCAAAATGAGACTTTACATACATTTTAAAGACAGTTAAATGTACTTCTGACTTTTTCCTGTTTTTGAATAGCATGAATGGTCCGAGAGCTTTTCTGCATGACGGACAGTGTTGAAATAATGAGTTACGCCAGGTTCTTTTTAGCATGACTAGCAAACCATAAATTCCATTTTTTGAAGCAGGCAACCTTTTCTTCGTATCCATAGCAGAACGTAGCATGCACCATGACTACATGATTCCACTGTTCTGGTGTCTTCTGAGATGCTTGCGGACCACCAATGAATAAACCTTCATCCAAAGGTGAAACGTGAACACATGATTGTTTAATCAATTCGTTTAGTGCCGGTTGATTTCGTTGTGGTGTTGCTTTTAATTCCATTTCCCATCGTTTCACAAGTTCCATAGTTTGAGTACTGCTTCTTACAGCAATAAACCCAGCACACACTCTCTCTCCATTGTTTTCAGTTTGTGCCCAAATATCAGACAATCCTTTAAAGTATAGGAAAGGGTTTCGTAGCCACACACTGTCCGTATCTGCATACAAAACATTGTAACCCTCTTTCAGATATCGTAATATGTATGTTGGTCTTGCCGAGACAAGTTTATTGTACATAGCTGTCTCAAATTTGAGTGATGTTGCAATATTCAAAATCCAGCTGCGTACAATCTTGATGCTTTCACTATCGTGCTGATTGGTCAGCTTTTCAAACGCTTGATCATCTTCTGCTATTACAGTAACATTCACTTTTATGTTAAGGTTCTTGAAATGCCACCACCAATTCTCAAACATGTCAAAATATGCGAGATTTACTGTAAGAACGACGCACCATTTATATGGAACACTGAATTCATTATGTATATTTGTCTGATTTGTAGCGTTTCTTGCGCTGCTTACTTTTGAGTAATCCACGCAATTATTCCTCTGTACTCCAAATCCCCAACGAATATAATTCGAACAAGAAAACATGATAACTACGAACAAAACGATCGCCAGACACAATGGCGTCCGTAATTGTAACAGTGATGTCATTATTTTTGAATCCATATACGAGTCTTTATCAGCTGCACATAAAATTGTGTGCAATGCCTGTTAACATGTGATGTATAATAACGCAAGAGAGTATCAAACACAAAGTATTAGATTAATTTATCTTAAGCGATACATTCTCATGCTTCAGTGATGTGTCTTTCAAATTTTATATGTAATGCATCAGAGGACGAGACTGACACCAAAATAGCAAGATCTGAAAACTGATATACTGCACAAAACATTAATGTATTAAAGTGACATTATGTGCATCTTACTACACAAAGTGTATTTTTGGTGACAGTTTTATAAACGCAATTTTCTGTTGCTGTGCATTTAAATGTGTTAAATTAATGGCAATGCCGCATTAGTATTAGAAGTTGGTGCTTTAGAAATAAACAAATCGGACTAATAAAATAATTGTTCCTTTCTTCACAGTGATCTCCCTTGCGTTTCTTTTTTGTTGTCGGTAGAGATTTCGGCAGTGGAAGGGAAGCAACTCCTTCATGCAGATGTTTTTTTTTCTTAAATTGACTCTCGCAGTCAAAATAGGAAAAGTCATATTAGGAAATGTATTATTTCGTACTGGTAGCAGGAATAGTTTGGCGTATAGGGTTAAAAACTATTATATCCTCTACCCTTTTTACACACAACTATTTCAGCTGGATGTTTAATTGAAAAAGATGTGCATAATGTCACTTTAAGTGTTGGTAATTTTTCTATGCCCCTCTTCCCTATTGCTCGCCCAGTTCAATTCGCTCAGAACCTTTAGCCCGATATGTCCTGTTATACTTTTTTTTATTATTTTCTGTATAATAACTCTGTAAAGTTCTACATGTAACTATTAAGTTGCCAGTTATTTCGAACTGATTTGTATTTACTTTGTAACGAGTTCATATCTAGATATTTGAGCATTGTGAATTATTATTGTTAGGGAATCTGCTGTTGTGATAACACCAAAAACGTGAG
The DNA here is from genome assembly GCA_022818135.1 of Saxidomus purpurata. Classification (NCBI taxonomy): domain Eukaryota; kingdom Metazoa; phylum Mollusca; class Bivalvia; order Venerida; family Veneridae; genus Saxidomus; species Saxidomus purpurata. The sequence continues at coordinate 31,688,164 of JAFMSR010000019.1, read as the reverse complement.
TAAACGTTATTCTAGCATAAAAATCACAAAAAAATAAACGCCCTTTACTTTTGCGACGCTCAATAATGCATGGGACAACGTACATGGTGTTAACGTCATACAATTGACATCTGTAGCGTTTTAAGCGCGGTACTGTTAACGCCGTGCTTCATGGAAAGACGTGAAACTAAGACCATGGTTTACAATTGCCCTGTAATACGCATAAATGTATTATTCTATAAATAAAGTTAAGAACGCAATTTTATGCGAAAGTAAAATGAGTTCTTATGCAAGAAAAAGGCAATATTATAGCATTAAATTCGGAGAAATGTATAACACTGAACAAAGGCGTTATAACGCGAAAGTAGAAAGCATAATAAAGCACAACTGTAAAAATCATTATAGTGTATCACTTCGGGTCAAAGTTGTTAGCAAATGGACAAAATGCTATGTCATGTCATAATCAGTTCATCATATTTTTCGAAGTTGTCGAAAAATAATTATTGATAATAGATCTATTAAACGCTTTCTCTATCAATTTGCTTTTTCGAGCGTGAACATATCTTCTAAGTTAACTTAAAGCATCCATCATAATGATCATTTATTTTACAATGCCTTAGATTTTCAGGTCATGGTGAATTTAAAACTCCAAATATAACTTAAATTGACTTTCGTAAAATGATGTATTTCGTGTTAAAACTTTATTTTGTCCATTTCATGTGATAACGCCTTTGATTTCATGTTATATCCCCCATTTGTATATAACTATTCATTTCAATGTTCGTATCGCGACGTTACTGCAGTACTTTTCGACATGGTATGCGCTTTACACGTTGTACAATTGAATATGCTTATTTCGCATGAACACGTCTTTGTTTGCGTTGTTACGCATGAAAGGACCATGCTTATAGGCTGTTTAAAAATAATCACGCGAAAAGGTAATGGCTGGTTAATCAAAATAAATTGTGTGTATAGTCTAGGTCTGCACTAGACTGGTGTTTTGTCAGCAGTAGGCTCAATAAGGCTCACGTAACTAGATCCTTTTAGATAAAGAATCGTTTTAAATGATGCAATATAGCCAATTTACACTCTACGCCTTCTTTGTCTTCAAAGACATAGCGTCACCTATATGTGGAGACATAGCTTTACTAAAATTTGGAGAACAGTTATGAGGCAAAAAAGTGTGCACTTTTTCATCATTTGCTGTTAGAAATGATGAAGGCTGGGAAATAGGAGGCTCTGCACGATATTTAAATATTGCTTCTTAATGAGCATTATTAAGATGACATTTAGAATCTTGAAAACAGTTTATTGACTCACTTGTAATTTCTACTGAATAATTTTATATGATAGAAATGTTTAAAATCATTATAACTATCTGGTTAAGATAACATTCTCAATGAGTCATTTAGAACAGTTACAATCAGTAATACACTATATTAATAGGTTAGGTCCTCCACATAGACAACATCTGTGGAACTGTACATTTACAGGAAAATGAGAAAATTTAAAAATAAAATAAAATATAATTACATGTAGATTTACGTGTTTTTCAATATGTTGCACTTTCTCTTTAAAATATACCCGAACATCACGGCGACCAAGTTACACAAATAACATTTGTTACATAATTATGACAGAAGATGCCGAAAGATATTGCACGACTTGAACATTTTATGAAACGTCACTTCACGATAAACAATACGGTGAGAAACAAATCTTTTTTATCCAATCGAAGAAAATAGAGAATAACTTGATATACATGTTTGTAGTGTTTTTATAGTCTAATTCTTGCACAATTTTCCTAAAATACTTAGAATATCAAAGAATCAAGCAATTAAAAATAATTAGAGTATTATTTGCTTTTTAGATATTGGCATATAGAATAATTAATTTACAAATAGAATAATGACAAAAATGTCTCCTAATTATTCTAAAACAATGTTAACGTGTATGTTTCTTCCATATTTTATCTTACTCTTTGTCGATATTACTAAAATATTGTGCTATTTAAGACATGTACATTCCATATGAAATGCAACGTTCGAATGTTTTGTTAAAGATAGCGGTCAATTTTGTTGCAGGTTAATTACGAGTAACAAGTACTTTTACATGCAAACTTTTCATGAAACTTTTCTACATATAATTACAATTTATTGTTTCAATTAACATAACATTATGCATTTGATTAAATGTATGATTATACCCACCAACAGTGGTGTCAGCTTGTCTAAGGTCGGTTGGCTCCATGTTTGCTCCATATCGCCTTAAAACCTTTGAAGCAATATCATGCAACTCGGGTCAAATGTTTATCTCATCAAGGCGGCGTGTAGTTCGCATGCTCCAATCCCGTCATCTAGAGGTCAAGGTCACAGTATTTGACATCCGCTCCATATCTCGTTATATTTGGGTCAAATGTACATCTCATCTGACGTGCAGAACCCATGTTCAAACCCCTTAGCTAAGCTTAAGATAACACTCCGGGGTCAAAGACATTACTATTTTTCCTAAACCCCTTGAATGCTTTTCTTTACAGTTGGGGCCAGAAGGTTATGCCATAAAGATGACCAAGGTCAAAGTCACATTGAGGGGTTCAAAGGTCATGAAACTGTACTTCCTTGAACCTTTGAAAGATTTACATGAAACTTTAGTAAATGTTAACATTATCAACACGACATGTAAAACATGTGACTAAATTTTGTGTCCTGTGTTTATTGAGCATGTAACAGACGTTTATCATATAGTCATCGAGATTAGAGTAATGAAAAAAACCTTTGTGACAAGGAGTGCATGAGGGGGTATTTTAAAGATCTTCAGTGAAAGCTCTTGTATTACAGTTACAACTAAAACGAACCTAGCTAAATTATCAAATAATGGTGATGACAATATCAGACGACAGTGATATTTTATCTATTGAACAAGTTTTACCATATTATATTGCCTGAAGCCAGTTAGGTAGATCATACATGTATCGTGAAGTCTGACCAGTCAAGCAGAGCGGCTTTGAAGTTGAGATCAAGCAGCTTTTGCTTGAGGTCCTAATTTACAAAATAAATTTAATTAAGAATGCGTAACGATAAATTACCAGTGAGGTGTTAATCTACTAATAGGCTTTTTATATACCAACTGACAATTAATTGCCTCTTTTCAATTTCATAGTACTTTTCCGCTGTCTCTGTAAAAAGCGTCATTTGTTGTCGCTGGTTAACGATTTTAAACGAAAAATAATTGTGAGTGGAGTCAGGAAATGAATTTGCAGAACTGCTAAATACAGTAATAAATTGAAACGGTTCGATGAACGTTCTGTCCGGTGAACGGTTGTGGACAAACCTAACTAGAGCGCAAACACAAACGAACCGCAAACGAAATGGAACCGAACGGCTAAAGTGGTAAATAATACAGTTGACAGTACTGTTACTATATATTTAGCTAGAATATCTACAAACAGGTAAACAAGTTTTGTAGATGGACATAAAAAGACAAATTCTATGTAATAACTGCAGTATGTAACTTTTGGTATCTGAGGAGACTGTTAAGTTAAATATACAGGTTTATTGGGAAATGTGCCCCCCTCTCCCCCCTGTCGGTAACGTTTTACTGATGAGTCAGCTTCCTTTGAAGACGTTTGGTTGAACGGCTCATAATCATTTCTTGTTTTTCTCCAAATTGGTCCGACGGTTTAAGAAGATAAAACATTTATAGTTAAAAAAAAAACAAAACATTTTGGGAATAGAATCCCTCCCTTTTAAGGCCATATTGTTTGTGAATCAGCATTCTTTTAACTGTAAGGTGACATAAAAATCACTCTTGTGAAATACTGTCAAAACTTGACGGTTAACAGATAAGATGTTAAAAGTCATAAGATATACGGCAGATATAATATTTCATCTTTAATTTCTGATCAATGACTTGCAGTGTGTCTTACTTATAAAAGATACAAGAAATTTATTTTAACGAAATAAAAACTTTATTTCAAAACAATTAACATTAACTACAAATGTATATAAGATATGTGCCGACTTAACAACAGGTATCATAACTTTCAACTGGTCAACAATAATCACCTGTAGGAGATGAAATGTATGAGGTCTGTTCGTTCAGAGGTTCCTATGAAAAATGCTCAAAAATGATACAATTAAACAATGTAAAAGTAATGGCTAGAATCAACAACATATGTAAAAATATACATAGCAATTTGAGAAATTGGTGAGCTTGGCTCGACGGCACCGCTATATTGGAATATCAAAAGCATATGCAACGCTTTATCACTTGCTAGTGTTTAATTTCCAAAATACGCAAATACTCTACAGGAATGTATACTAAAACCTAATAATTTGATGTTGCGTTCTAAAATGTGTTGATTTCAGACTTTATTTTTACCAAACTCTTAGACCGAGCAGCTGTAAAAGCAATTACACTAAACTACGAGCAATTTAAAGCATGTCAATTTGAAATATAGGCAACACATACAGGCATGGGATTAAATAAATGGAGATATATCTGAACTAAAACCAAGGCAAATGAAAAATTACTAAATACAAAAGAACAATTAAACAGCATAAAAATGTGATAGTAAGTCTTCACTCGTATATACTGCCATAAAAGAAAACAAATTAGAACATGAAATTGAAAAAGTACGCAGGTTGTCAAAATTCAATTTTGTGATAATCTAAGGATTGCTGATGAACATAATCTTGAAAAATATAAATACAGTAGACTCCAAAATTCCGGACTCTTATAAATACGGTCACCCTTTCTCTCCAGTAGCATCATTGTTCAAGAAGCACCATAAATCCGGTCCTTGAAAATTCCGAATTCCGGTCTATATTTTTATTTGTAAATATTTCTCTCATTCTTCGGTCGCTGTCTGGTGTGCCGTCTAATGTGCCAAAGGCGTGAACATATTTGTTAGCGGTTATCTAATTTTAACAGTCTGTCACAAAGCACGAGTGGTTGGATTATCAACTGACTCAAATGTACATTTTGTGTATCGAAAGTGTTAGGAATTTTATTCATTCTCATGATTGTTAAACTTTCAAAATCGACCTATATTTAAAAGGCAGTTCAAAACGTTGTAAAAGAAAGGAAGGGAAAACAAGATGAAACAGAAAGCACCGATCTACTTTTTCAAAAGTGATCATCTTTTATATATATATATATATATAAAAACAAAAATAATATCAAACAGGGAATGCCACGTACCAAAAACGCAGCCTCCCCAAAACGAACCCCACAGCACCCAGAAGTGCACACCACCAACACACACACACACACGCACACGCACACACACACGACACACACACACACACAATCAAGTACACACACACATATACACCACCAACACACACTAGCATACAAAGCAAACACACGAGGACAAAACGAACAATTAAAGGAACACAGTGGGGCACCGCCTTGGAACGGTCAGTGGCAAAAACACCACTGGGGAGCTTAAACCGGTTTATGGTGCGCACCTAACCTCACTCTTACCCCCTTATATGCTGAACAGAAAGGGCATTTACTTGATTTTAACAAATATTTACTTGGGCTTTAGACTGCACGACATGGATGCTGCTGATATTTTGGTATTGCGGTTCTAAATGCTGTGAATGTTAATTGTATGTTGTACCGACTTTGACATGAATTTAAATGTGTATTATGAATTTTATCAAAGACAACCATGTTGCAAAGTAACCCCCATGATTCATATAAATGTATAGATATCCCGTATACAGGACTAACTAGAGGAATGGAAATTAGATAGCTCATTCCCTAAAAATCCGGTCACCTCAACATTCTGGTCAATTTTCTCACGCCCAAGGCCGAATTTCTAGGGTCTACTGTAATATAGAAACAATCTAAAATAGAAGCGTCAGGAAATTTAAGACCTTTTTTGCATCTGAAATAATTTAGAAACACCCTTAGATCTAAACCCCAATTCACATTTTCAAAACAAAATTGAAATCTGAAAAAAACTAAACTTCATGTAGCTCCTAGAACACTCATCTAGGAATCCGTTGGTTATATAAATGTATGTATGATTGTTAAGAAATGTCTCTTTGCATTAACACACTTTAATATACCTACGCAAGATATGGAAAAACTAGATCTTGTTGTTTATTTCTAAATGTTAAAGACAGTAAAACGTATTTTTGACTTCATCCTGTTTTGAGTGGCAAGAATTGTACGAAACATTTCCTGTGTGACAAATCGACAAAAAAGTGTATTTGAAATAATAAGTTAAGCTAGGTGGTCTCTTTTATTGCGACTTGCAAACCACAAATTCCATTTTTTGAAGAAGGCAACCTTTTCTTCGTATCCATAGCAGAACGTAGCATGCAACATGACTACATGATTCCATTGTTCTTGTGTTTTGTGAAATGCTTGCGGACCACCAATGAATAGCCCTTCATCCAAAGAGGAAACATGAACACACGATTGTTTAATTAACTCGTTGAAGATCGGTTGATTTCGTTGTGACTTTGCTTTTAATTCCATTTCCCATCGTTTCACAAGTTCAATAGTTTGAGTACTGCTTCTTACACCAATAAATCCAGCACAAACTCTCTCTCCATTGTTTTCAGTTTGTGCCCAAATATCAGACAATCCTTTAAAGTATAGGAAAGGGTTTCGTAGCCACACACTGTCCGTATCTGCATACAAAACATTGTAACCCTCTTTCAGAAATCGTAGCATATATGTGACCATGCCTGAGAAAATGAGGCCAAATGAGGAAAAACCACATTTTCTGTTTTTTCTATTTTCTGAAAGAGCTATCTATACTAAATAATTTCTGAAAATATTTCGGACATCTATCATTTAGTTTTGTTACTGTGGACTTTTTTCTAAGGCCACTGTATTTGCGTGAATATCAAAAACACCCCAAGTCTCTCAATTTTATGTTAAATGTTGGATATACTCTGACATAAAAAGAAATAGTTAAGTCAAAAGATATTTAGTGTAATACTGTTTTAATAGGTGCAAATGCATATATTAATCGCTACAAATTCAGACATATCATAAGTCCACCCTCATTGTTACCATGGCAACAGAAATAAAATTATGTACGTTGTAGAAACTGTTATATTTGTATCAAATGTAATAAAGTGACACGCTGCATTCTTTATTTGAAACCTTTTTTCAAAACTAACTTTTATTGATTTGTATTGCCTTATTTAACTATTTTTAATGCTGTTGCAGTCCTTTACAACTTCCACTACTATGGGCATTCTTATAAGACCACCACATTTTTGCGAATAACAAAAAACATTCAAAATCTCTGAATTTTATATCCAGTAATGAATATACATTGACATAATAAAATGTTAAAAGTTAAAATAGAAGATGTTAAGTATAGTGCTATTTTAATAGTTCCACAATCACTAAAAACTCTGACATATCAGAAGTTCACTTCATTGTAACCATGGCAACAGAACTATATTATGTTAGTTGCAAATACTTGTTATGTTCTGTATCAAAAGTGATAAAGTGACATGTATTTTTTTATTTCAAAACCTTGTATTAAAACTTAGGTTTAGTAAATACTATTGCCCTAAAGTGAAAACAATATTAAATTCTATTACAGTTTTAATAATTTACATCTATGCCACATGCTTTTTCATTAGCAAAAAAGAATTCATTTATCAAGTAAAAGTATGACATTATGCAAATTTTAGTTTGAATCATATGAGAACTGTAGTAGTACTTTTTGAAATCATTAAACTCATTTTCAGCACTTATCTGTTTTTATTTATTAAACAATCTGTTGCTCTCAAATATAAGTCTGTATGTTACTATAGTAACCAGAGAGTAATTTGTTCTAAACCAATCTCTACAGTCATATAACAAACAAAATCCAAAAATTATCTAGATCTGACATGAAAAAAAATACAAAAATGGCCAAAGCTAAATTCAACTCAACAATAAGACTGTAAAAAACAACCACAAACTATGTATATCATTTCAGGCCTATAGAAAGCAACACTTTGTATTATATATCAAAATGTTATAACAAATACATCCGTATCAATCAATGGTTCTTTGCAGAACTCAACTGTACACAGATATTATGTATAACAACTGTCTCGTATCAGTAGTTCTGATACGTAATTAATAATACATGGTATCTTCAGTAAACAACGATATCGAGTAATGTCCAAGACAAACATAATTTTGTACAGTAAAGGAAGATAACTGAATTTAGAAAATACAATAAAGGGAGGTAATTTATAGCCATGCTTAGACATTTTGATAATATTTACATTTTGTTTACTCGTAAGTATTTAAGCTTCTAATGAAGTACTGTTAAATCACAATCATTGACTGCTGAGAAACAGAGCGGACAACAATTGCCTTTATTAAACACTATTTATGAACATCAGGAATTGTTTAACTCCCGCAAGTAGTTGCGGAATAGCCCAGAAATGAATGTGGGACGGACGGCCAAAGTGGCAACTTTATGTTTCCCCCATCAGGTAGCTTATTTAAAAATGTCTTCAATAATGAACCATTCTGAAAATACAACCACACTGTGACATTATAGTACTGTCTGAGAATATGTTATGAACACTTTAGTTCAGTAAGAGACACTTCCTTTTACTACGGTACCTGAAGGAATGTTTCTACAGGATGATTTATCATCACAGAGCTTGATCTCTTTATTTTTGGTACCACAGGTTTCGGACAACAGCTGTCTTTTGATTCTGGAGTACTACAAAATTGTCTTATGGATTCATACAAATACCATTGACATGCTTAATCCATTCCTGGAACTTAAGATAATTCTGGTAATTCTAGCGTGATTTCAACAATTTTTTCCCAACAGGTTGACCTTAACTTCTTCACTATTTGCTGAAATTTTGCAAGTTACAATGCCTGGTTCATCACTTGAGATCTTAAAGTGGTGGTATTTTGTTACGTTTTTCAATGGTTTAACATAACACTTCAGTAAATCTCTCCACTCATAGAAAAAAACAGGTGTTGCCATATCTCCAACAAGCTGTGCAATAGCATGCTCACTTTTTGATGAATCTTTATGTGCAATGTCAGCCATTGTCTCCGCATTACTGTTTCTCCATCTGTAAAAAAAACACCATAATTTTAAATGGAAGAAACAAATCTTTTGAAAAGAATTCTAACATTTGCACGCATAAAAACTTGTATGATACTGATTTGGTTCCATACTGTAAGTTTCACTCATGTCTGTTAAGTATTCATGAGGCATGAATAATTTAGCATATCCACGAATATGATTAATATGAAATTGTTAAACCTGTATTAACATTAGGTTCAAATATTTCAAGTTCAAATATTTTATTAAAGTCTCTTTCATTTACATCACAAATTTTATAATAAAAATCATATATATTATATGACTAACATAATTGTAAATGACCACTCTATACAGAGTTATAAGAGATTATAACAGATAAATTAATATACAATGACATATTGCACCTTTAAATTACAGTTAAAAATTCATAAGTTGTATTAGGTGTATATGGTAGAGACAATGGTTTTCACATCTTTGGGTTCATTTTCAACGATTGCTTAAGGTTTGTAACCACTTATTTTACAGGCTATATATAAGCAAGGTGTTAAAAACTACCTAAAATAATATACAATGTCATGAAATTCATGAATTACATTGACAAACAAGATACCAAAATCAAGTAAGGCAAAAATTCTCAAATGTACACTAAAAGTAAGTATAAGAATCAAATTACCTCCTTTTCCACAAACCAAAATGCCAGTCAGGCTTAAACTTTGTGTGTCCTGCTATCATCATTGATAATTCAACTGACTGATGTAAACCTACACAAGTGTAAAACATAATTTCATGTCTGAAGCTTTGATTTTCAAGTTAAAGCTCATTTTTAGAAGCATATATTTTGTTCCTTGATCATAACACTTGTCAGTATTTGAAATTTCAATATGACCACAATAATTCACATTCTTAACAGTAAAAAAATTATCATTATCAACAATGCTGGAAAACTGACTGCCTTCAACTACTCTTAGAGTGCACTTGATTTTTAGACTATAAAATTTATCTGTTTGCCTCTTTATCAATTATTCTTTATTTCTTTATCTTGTAATACTCAGACAAGCCAAAATTATATATTTTGAAAACTGTGCAGACTATGATCTTTTACCTTAAAAAAACTCTCCACATAGAGTACCAGAGAACCACATTGTTCTTGTTTTGGCCACAACAGTTGTCAAAGTGGATCAGAATATCTGTTTCTCCATGACTGTGATGCTGGAAATAATGGTGAGCAATACTGACCACATAATTGGCTCCCTTCAATGAGATAGAATGTTTGCTTTCCTGCAAATTGTTACCGTGAATAGAAATTAAAAAAGGAAGTTATAAAGATATCCAAGTGTAACATATATTTATCATCACTATAGTATTTCTAAAGACATTTACACCAAAAGTATGACAAATAGTTATTTACATTTGTATAATTGTGAATTGAAATGACGTCATAATTTTAATAATGGGAAGAAATAAGACCATTTGTACATGTACAAGAAAAAGAGTACTAGAGTCTTTATTAGAGTAGAAGATACTATAACTAATTTCAAAGTTAAAATATACATGTATCTTTATTACTGGGTCTTGATACTGAACAGCTTTAATAATTTACAAAAAGGTTTATAAAAAAGTTCAATGTACAGGTTACTATATTTATAAAATTCTGTACATGTATAATCATATCTTCCTGAGCCTTTCAAACTGCAGCATTTCCTTAAAAAAACACACAAGAATTAAACCAAATAGAGTAGATAATGATTTATTATAAATACAAACCTGAGCCTTCAGAACAAATGCCAAACACATTGCACTCTTGAAAAAGATTGGCCCACATTGCTGACTGTGATGAGGATACTCAGGATAATGTATTTGCTGCACAAAATCCCAATAATAGTGAAGTTTTCCAGCAACAGAACAAGGTGGATTTACTGAAAATAGTTAATAAATGAATTTATCAATCAATCTATGCAAAAAGACTGAATACAGTATGTTTAGACTGTTTCTCAATATACACAGTATGCATTGGTTTTCTAATTGCTTCTTACTTTAACTATGAGTGAAATGTTTTGCCTTAAAAACATATCTTTTAATATAGATTTATTGAGATTATTTATTGCTATTTTATGTGTACACTTTAATCATCTCACACAAAGGCAAATGTGTCAGTATTGTTATCTTTATTTCCCTTTAATTTTGGTATTGCCGAATTACATCCCTTTATTTTAGATACCAACAATTAACAAGAATAACACTTTACCGTTTACAAAATGAAAATAAGATAATTTGTTAAAGATTCAGAATTGTCAAAAATTGTAGAAGAACTTATTAAGAAAGAGTTTGACGAATACTTCAAATCCAGTAACATCATGCAATAGTTACACATATATATATAAATATCAAAATGTCTTGCAGTAGAAATGCGGGTCGTACCGACTATACCTCGAATGAGGATGGTGGACCCAATAAGCACAATTACAAAAAAAAAAATCTTGCAGTAGACTCCTTAAAATTCAAGCAGGGGAAGTGCATTATCAGGTGCATATTTACAGATAAAGGTTTTGATTCCTCTCTGTCTTCATATGTAAGGCTGTGTTTTGGTTCATTTCTAGTGTTACCATGTGTGTGAGATGTAAGACCATCTTCATGTAGTGATTTTGCTATTGTCTGTAATTTGTGTCTTTCAATAGAGTGGCTGAAACAGAAAGTTTGATGGCAGACTTGCTTTACACTGAAGAAATATTTCTGGTGGGGTTTCACAGACTTGCTTTACACTGAAGAAATATTTCTGGTGGGGTTTCATATACATGTTCCTTAGATTTACGTTTCTTTGCTTGAGTTTTGGGACAAGTAAACCTATGGGCAGATAGTTGTGCTTCGAGTACTGAATGAAGTTCTTCTCGTGACAATTCGTTGCAGTACTCCCTATGTTTAATAACAGTCTGAAAGTCAATTATTTTGTTACATGGCTCCCCCATACAATTTTGTACAACCGCATGTTTATTTGCGAAAACGACTCTGTGACAAGAACACTTTCTGATGGGTCAAAATCACAAGCAACAGAATCAGAACTATCATCATCAGACTCAAAATTCATTTCCTCAGTTAATTCATGTACACCAAAGTCAGATAGTGTCAAATCATTTATGAAATATAACTGATCTACAATGGCCAATTCTTCAATAAATGTGTCATCTTGGTATTCAATAATTTCATAGGGAACGGAACTTGTTTCACTTAAATAACTTTCTTGACTCGTTTTTCTTATTTTTGCTTATAATATATTTTTAATTTGTCCGCTACAATTTCTTTTTATGTTGCTGTTGCTATAAACAAACCGTATCCACTTCCTTTGAGAGTAGTATTCCACTTCCGGGTTAAAAATAAATCGCTTTTTTATCAAATACTTTCACAAAAATAACATTTTGATTAGCGTGCAACAACACAAAATCATTATCTTACCTGCATTTTCACGAAGCGATGAATGTCACTTCGAAATCAGGGAGTAAATGATGACTGAATCGGCACTGTTTACATGTCCTCCATGTTTCGTCAGAAGTCACGTGTATGCGCACCGCAAGTATCTCACAAATCTATCGATTTTAGGTTATATTTTTCACGATATCTCACAAAACTATTAAAAAACACATTCACGAAGATTTCTTTGTGTCTTTTGTGGGATTTCTCTATTCACAGTGTTTCGTTTCAAAGAGAAAATGATTTAGTTTTGTTTGTGTAACAAACAAAATTAATGGCGCACTTTTTAACGTGATTTTCGCAATTATGACGTCGCCGCATTTGGCCTGTTTTTCTGAGACGACGTCACATATGTTGGTCTTGCCGAGCCCAGTTTATTGTACATAGCTGACGCAAATTTGAGTGGTGCTGAAATATTTAAAATCCAGCTGAGTACAATCGTGATGCTCTCGTGATCATGATTCTTCTTCAGCTTTTCAAACGCTTGATCATCTTCTGCTATTACAGTAACATTCACTTTTATGTTAAGGTTCTTGAAATGCCACCACCAATTCTCAAACATGTCAAAATATGCGAGATTTACTGTAAGAACGACACACCATTTATATGAAACACTGAATTCATTATGTGTATTTGTCTGATTTGTAGCGTTTCTTGCACTGCTTACTTTTGAGTAATCCACGCAATTATTTCTCTGTTCTCCAACTCCCAAACGAATATAATTCGAACGAGAAAATATGAAAACTACAGACCCAGCGATTAGCAGATACAATAGCGTCCGTAATTTTGACAGTGAGTTAAACATTTCTGTATCAAAATTCGCAGATCGCCGTCTTCAAAGTTAATTATCACCCGCATATAAGTTCTTGAAACTCTGCTCATATCTTGTATTGGTTTTAAAATATTTTATATTGGTGAGAAAATAAATCGACCATGTCCATTGAGTTGTGGATAAGGAAATCTCACCCTCGGGTTGAGATACGTCCAAAAAAACTCGGCAGAGCCTCATTTTTGTGACGTATCTCAACCCTTGGGTGGGATTTCCTTATTCACAACTCATGAACATGTTAGATTCTCTTTATATTCTTGTTTATTTAGCCAATATTGTAAAGTTGAATAATAAAATTATCATTAATCAAGTGATTTCATATTGGCCTTGTTATTTTCCTCGGGCAGTCGTATTGGCCCTCGGCCGAAGGCCGAGGGCCAATACGACCACCCTCGGACAAATAACAAGGCCAATATGAAATCACTTGATTAATAACATTATATTATTTTCGGACTATAGGCAATCATATACTTTGAGTGGTATTGTTTGTTTTCAGAGCTCGCTGTCAGTAAGTGTTTGATACAATGATATATACACTGTATTTAAACATCTACGTGCATTATAAAGTTTTCAGTTACTGCAGCTAGTACATATGTCTTGTTTTGTTAAAATGAATGGATAACGTTTTTTTTAAAGAAATAATCATTTAAATGACGCGTCCACTAAGATATGTCGCAATAACATAAGACGTATAGGAGCACGAAAAGCCTTAGCGTATTTGAACAGGTAGGCGTTGTACAAATAGAACTTCTACACAAGTGGCTATAACTATAATAACTAGTTCTCTTGATCTATAGAAAAAAAAAACTTTTAATTTACATAACCCCGGGAGAAGACCTTCATTCGATTATTGTTCAGGATTTTACGCCCAAGTTCAGTTTTGCACAAGGGATGCGGTTTAAAATAAAAGAAAGTAGTTCGAGTGTATATGAAATTTATAAAACGGCAAACTTTGTCTGTAATTGGTAGGTTTGGAGGCAGTTGCCGTTTATAAGCCTACTACTTTAGGGTTCGGACCGGAAGCAAACATAAACATATCCTAAAATAGATATCAATTTAAACTTATATTATAGCGGTGATCTAGCGTCCTGGATAGCTGATTCGATCACAAGTCAATGCATGAGCTCCATGATGATTGATCATGGTGATTTCCAAACCCTGTATAATTGATATAGGAAGCAATCAGTGGCTGGCCGAGACTTTATCTTAATACTGGTACCACGTAGGAGCAGTGAAAAGATTGGGGACCTTTTTACAGATGGTTTTGGCTGTTTTAAGTGTTCTTAAGACTCATAAAAATGTAAGCCAGCCAGACAAGCAGCTAACTTACTCATTGTCGTTTAAAGTCTGTGTTTATGAGATTAATTCTCATGTGCTATCTAAATTATAAAAACAAAAATAATATCAAACAGGGAATGACACGTACCAAAAACGCAGCCTCCCCAAAACGAGCCCCACAGCACCCAGAAGTGCACACCACCAACACACACACACAAACAACCACACACACACACACACAATCATGTACACACACAACTACACTACCAACACAGCATACAAAGCAAACACACGCAAACATAAACAAAGCAAACATAAATCGTTACAAACGATAAACAGTCATATAGTTTATAGCAGCGGTGCCGTTAAACAAAGCTCACCTTCTTCAAACTGTCTGAAACAATATATTTTAAAATGAATAGTCAGATCAAAATGTTCTAGTATGAATAATTGTGAAATATATCTGTATATTTGAAATTATACGCTACCAAATTATAAAGCGTTACAAACGATAAACATATAGTTTATAACAGCGGTGCCATTTCAACAGATTTTCTCAAATTGCTACCTAGGTTTTTACTTATTTTGTTGATTCTAGCCATTACTTTTATATATTATGTTTTAGTATATCAGTTTGGAGACATTAATTTTTTCACCGGAAACTGTGAAGGAGCAGCTTTAAATACTCATATACAATTTATTTTATAATATTGAATTTACAAATACATGTATAACAATTATACAGTGCGTTCTTTTTATTCCAAAACAATGTTGACATACACTTTTCTCTCAATGTTTGTCGCGTCTTCATTAAAAAGTGTTGTCAGAAAGTGCTTCTTATGTTTTGCTACATGTATATCATTCAAACAAATAGTGCGCTATATGTAGAACACATAATTTTTCAAGAAAGACTGAAAACACAAGAGTACTTTATTGACTTTTCTCAATCGGTATTATTCAATAAGTCTTGATCAACACTTTCATTCTGTACTGTACCATTATGTCAGGATGGAGTTTTGCAGCCTGACATGGATTCGAACCCCGGTCCTCCGCTTACCGACAAAGCTACCAAGCTGCTAACACAGTTATCACCCTTAATCATTGATGTAAGTTCTTTTCGTTTCGTTAACATTGAATAAAACAAATTATTACCTGTACGAATTAACACAATATCAATTGAGTATGATAAACGATGGAAATGGGTCCAGAACATAACAACTCAGCGTAAGAAGATTTTGTACTACTAGTGATGCACGATAAAACCGGTATACCGGTTTATAGCAATTTGCTTGAGACGTGTTATACTATGGGCTCTTTCAATCTTTATTGTATTATGTGCATCTGCAATATCTGCAAAAAATCAAGAACAATCTTAGCACAGTTTTCAGATTTGTACCAACAGGTGATTTTTCCCCTTCAAAGCCATGGAATAAAAGATTACGAACGCATTGAACGAGATCTTAGTTCCTCAATATCATCTGACATAGATGTCATGGATTCGAACTCAGTGGATAATTTATTCGCTTTAAAACGCTCCGCCTGCAAAACTATTTCAAGCTCTGCATTTATTGATTTGAGCTCCTCAGAAATCTGCGACTCATATGCCCTACTTGCTTCAACTTCTGTTACCTTGGAATCAACTTTGCGAACTGAACTTTGAAGGGAGGTAACTCGAGTATCCATATAACTGAGGTTTTGAGAAAGGTTAGACAATCGTTTTTCTATGGAGTCAAGTTTATTGAGACGTTGATATAAAGACGATAGTTGATTAAGCATTGATTTTTGGAAAACAAAAATAATATCAAACAGGGAATGCCACGTACCAAAAACGCAGCCTCCCCAAAACGAAGCCATCATTGTAAGTATTGTAGACCTGGGGGTATTTGACTGGAACTTCGGGGGTGAGTTCATAAATTGAGTTAGGTGGCGGATGAGACAATGTAGTGTAAAAGGCTCCTGGCTGAGTCTGATAATTTTCGTATTTGTCATAGAAGACATATTCATAGATTGTATATATCCTGACGGCGCCTGTGATGCCATTGTACTACCCACAACACTACACGACACAGTCGCATCTGTAAGAGTTGTACCCGTGGGTGATATGTGAGAATCTGAGCGCTTCTCTGGTACCAAATTTAGATTGTCAGGAGATACTAAAGCATTTTTCCTCTTTTTATCTTTAACAACTTTTACAGTGTTCACATCTTGTTTCTGAGATTTGTATTTGTCCTTCTTTTTTGGAGACATTTGAGCATTATTTTAGTCTATGCAAAAGACAATATACCATTCGACATGATTATTACAAATCATGACAACTTTCCCTGTTATAATCCAATATATAATTCAGGTAATCCAGGTAAAACGTTTTATAAGTAAGTCCACAACAAACCACAGGTAAAGCAAAGGTAAAACTCAGATTTTTAAGATATCCCTCATTTTGCACTTTTCAAAATCAAACTTCCGTGTTCACCCTATATTCATTCAAAAGTAGCACTATTTTATTCTTTCAATAT
Source organism: Saxidomus purpurata (assembly GCA_022818135.1). Lineage (NCBI taxonomy): Eukaryota > Metazoa > Mollusca > Bivalvia > Venerida > Veneridae > Saxidomus > Saxidomus purpurata. The sequence goes on along the minus strand of JAFMSR010000019.1, from coordinate 31,671,054 downwards.
AACTGCTTATAATATGATATTTCACTCTTTTCTCAGAGCACATATTTTTTCAAATTGTTCGCCATAAGTCATGTGACACCAGTCTGTCACAAAGCACGAGTGGTTGGCTTATCAATTGACTTAATTGTACATTTTGTGTATCAAAAGTGTTAGGAATTTGATTAATTCTCATGATTGTTAGACTTTTAAAATCGACCAATATTTAAAAGGCAGTTCAAAATGTCGTAAAAGAAAAGAAGGGGAAAAAAGATGTAACAGAAAGCACCGACCGACTTTTTAAAAAGTGATCATCTTTTATATATATATGCTGAACAGAAAGGACATTAACTTGATTTCAACAAATATTTACTTGGGTTTTAGATAACACGGCATGGATGCTGCTGATATTTTGGTATTGCGGTTCTAAATGCTGTGAATGTTAATTGTATGTTGTACCGACTTTGACATGAATTTAAATGTTTAATATGAATTTTATCAAAGACAACCATGTTGCAAAGTAACCCCTATAATTCATATAAATATACATGTATCCTGTATACAGGAAAAACTAGATGAATGGAAATTAGATAGCTCATTCCCTAAAAATTCGGTCACCTCAACATTCCGGTCAGTTTTCTCCCGTCCAAGGCCGACCAGAGTTTCTAGGGTCTACTGTAATATAGAAACAAACTCAAATAGGCGTCAGGAAATTTAAGACCTTTTTGCATCTGACATAATTTAGAAAACACCCTTAGATCTAAACCCCAATTCACATTTTCAAAACAAAATTGAAATTTGAAAAAAACTAAACTTCATGTAGCTCCTAGAACACTCATCTAGGAATCCGTTGGTTATATAAATGTATGTATGATTGTTAAGACGTGTTCTTTACGTTAAAACACTTTAATATACCTACGCAAGATATGGAAAAACTAGATCTTGTTGTTTATTTCCAAATGTTAAAGACAGTAAAACGTATTTTTGACTCCCCAGTGGTGTTTTTGCCACTGACCGTTCCAAGGCGGTGCCCCACTGTGTTCCTTTAATTGTTCGTTTTGTCCTCGTGTGTTTGCTTTGTATGCTAGTGTGTGTTGGTAGTGTATATGTGTGTGTGTACATGATTGTGTGTGTGTGTCGTGTGTGTGTGCGTGTGTGTGTGTGTGTGTGTGTGTGTGTGTGTGTGTTGGTGGTGTGCACTTCTGGGTGCTGTTGGGTTCGTTTTGGGGAGGCTGCGTTTTTGGTACGTGGCATTCCCTGTTTGATATTATTTTTGTTTTTTTTGTTTTCATCCTGTTTTGAGTGGCAAGAATTGTACGAAAAGTTTCCTGTGTGACAAATCGACAAAAAAGTGTATTTGAAATAATGAGTTAAGCTAGGTCTCTTTTATTGCGACTTGCAAACCATAAATTCCATTTTTTGAAGAAGGCAACCTTTTCTTCGTATCCATAGCAGAACGTAGCATGCAACATGACTACATGATTCCATTGTTCTTGTGTTTTGTGAAATGCTTGCGGACCACCAATGAATAGCCTTTCATCCAAAGAGGAAACATGAACACACGATTGTTTAATTAATTCGTTGAAGATCGGTTGATTTCGTTGTGACTTTGCTTTTAATTCCATTTCCCATCGTTTCACAAGTTCAATAGTTTGAGTACTGCTTCTTACAGCAACAAATCCAGCACAAACTATCTCTCCATTGTTTTCAGTTTGTGCCCAAATATCAGACAATCCTTTAAAGTATAGGAAAGGGTTTCGTAGCCACACACTGTCCGTATCTGCATACAAAACATTGTTACCCTCTTTCAGATATCGTAACATGTATGTTGGTCTTGCCGAGCCCAGTTTATTGTACATAGCTGACGCAAATTTGAGTGATTTTGAAATATTCAAAATCCAGCTGCGAACAATCGTGATGCCTTCGTGATCATGCTGCTTCTTCAGCTTTTCAAACACTTGATCATCTTCTGCTATTACAGTAACATTCACTTTTATGTTAAGTTTCTTGAAATGCCACCACCAATTCTCAAACATGTCAAAATATGCAAGATTTACTGTAAGAACGACACACCATTTATATGAAACACTGAATTCATTATGTATGTTTGTCTGATTTGTAGCGTTTCTTGCACTGCTTACTTTTGAGTAATCCACGCAATTATTCCTCTGTATTCCAAATCCCCAACGAATATAATTCGAACGAGAAAACATGAACACTACTGACCCAGCGATCGCCAGACAAAATAGCGTCCGTAATTTTGACAGTGAGTTAAACATTTCTGTATCAAAATTCGCAGACCGCCGTCTTCAAAGTTAATTGTCACCAGCATATAAGTTCATGAAACTCTGCTCATTTCAGAAATCGTAACATGTATGTTCTTGAAGAGCCCAGTTTATTGTACGTAAGAAAACATGATAACTACTAACCCAACGATCGCCAGAAAAAATAGCGTCCGTAATTTTAACAGTGATTTAATAATGTTTGAATCCATATACTAGTACGCAGATCTCCGTCTTTATCAGCTGCAAATAAATTGTGTGCAATGCTTGTAAACATTTGATGTATAAATAACGCAAGAGAGTATCCAAAAACAAAGTATTAAATTACTTTATCTTATGCTATACATCCTCATACATCAGTGATGTGTCAATTAATGCATCGGAGGACGAGACTGAAACCAAAATAGCAAATTGTTTTTACTTTTATCGTCACATTTTGAAATACAAGATCTGAAAACAGATATACTGCACAAAACATTAATTTATTAAGTGTTGGTAGTTTTTCTTTGCCCCTCTTCCTGTATCGCTCGCCAACTTAAATCCGTTCCGCTCACTTCAACCCGCTCCGCAAATTTCCACCCGCTCCGCCTAGTTCAATTCGCTCAGATCCTCTAGCCCGATCTGTCCTCTGTTATTCGTTTTTATTATTTTCTGTTTAATAGCTCTGTTTCAACATGTAACTATTATGTTGCTAGTTATTTCGAACTGATTTTTTATTTACTTTGTAACGAGTTCATGTCTAGATGTTTGAGCATTGTGAATAATTATGGTTGCCAACTGCAAGTCGCCAACGTGCTTCACGAAGCTTATAGCCACATTTGAGTTATAAGCGGATGGAATTGAAAATATGGAGATACATGCATATGTTTCTGCTATGATTTTCTCAGATAGTAATGATTAAATATAATACTGGGAAATGTAATAGGATCTTACAACTGAACATTCGTTTATCATTTACAACGACGGGGCACCAACATATTCTCATGGATTCTGCTGGTGTGATAACACCAAAAACGTGAGTAAACATTATTCTAGCACAAAAAATCACAAAAAAATAAACGCTCTTTAGTTACTATTGCGACGCTTAACAATGCGTGGGACAACGTACGTGGTGTTAACGTCATACCAATGACATCAGTAGCGCTTTAAGCGCGGTACTGTTAACGCCGTGCGTCATGAAAAGACGTGAAACTAAGTCATTGTTTACAATGGCCCTGTAATTCGCATAAATGTATTGTTCTATAAATAAAGTTAAGAACGCAATTTTATGCGAAAGTAAAATGAGTTATCGTGCAAGAGAAAGGCAATATTATAGCATTAAATTCGGAGAAATGTATAACACTGAACAAAGGCGTTATAACGCGAAAGTAGAAAGCGTAATAAAGCACAGCTGTTATAATAATTATAGTACATCACTTCGGGTCAAAGTTGTTAGCAAATGGACAAAATGCTATGTCATGTCATTATCAGTTCATTATATTTTTCAAATTTGTCGAAAAATAATTATTGATAATAGATCTATTAAAAGCCTTCTCTATCAATTTGCTTTTTCGAGCGTGAACATATCTTATAAGCATTCATCATATTGATCTTTTTTTCAACCTTTTACAATGCTTTAGATTTTCAGGTCAATAATAACATTTCATCAGATTGACCTGAAACTTGGAGTGATGACACTTGAAACGGCCGGTACGGAATTACAACTTTTATTTCATTTTGACGTCGGTTACCTAGCAACAAAGTGACGTTAAGACGCCACCTAGCGACACTGTCTATGCATGTGCCGTTCCGTACGTTTTCCTATATAGCTCGACTTAAAATAATCGTAAAAAGAAAATTCAAAATGTGCTGTTAAGAGAGTAATATTCTCTCTCGACTGGTATATGTAAGTATTAATAAATTAATTTTTATTACATTATGTCAGTAGAAAAACGACTTTCAAACGTAATTAGTCGGGCGTTTGCCGGCGTAACTATTTACGCATAAATGTAAATGAAGTGAAAACGCTCTGGTAAACGTTTTTCAGAAATTGATAATGCATCCAACGAGCAATTATCTACAAAATTAGCCAAAACAATTGATACCCTTACTTTTTTCAGTATCGATGCGCTTCTTATGTTAGTGCACTGCGTCACAACGTCGTAAAACCGACGTATTTCGACGTAAAAATTCGCCAGTTCATACGAATATAGCTAGTATCTGAAAATTTTCTTTTTTAATATAATGTCTTCAACAAGAATTGAGCCATTACAACATTTAAAAACTGTCCTATTTACCATATTTATATTTCGACACAAACTGCATACTGTGACTGCACATCAAAGTCAAGTTTTCCTCGTACATAGCCCTTTAGATTTTACCATCATACATGTATTTGGCAATTATACAGGTAATACAGATGATGTATGGAATGAAATAGTCAATGTATTCATTTTCTTCTCTAGTACCAAGCAGTTCGTTTCCCGTGTATTATGCTGGTTTGAATACAGAAACCTTATGTTCGTTGTTACAATACTTTTGATAAATAACGAAGATATAGCAAAACAAGAACTACCTTTTACAAAGATAGTCGGCGCAATTTTTAGTATTATGAAAGTGATTGTAAGGTAAATTTGTAAAGAATTCTTTTTTATTCAGTAGGAAGGCGCCAAATGTCATATGGTGAGAAAAAAAGAACTTGGACCGGGATTCGAACTCATGTACCTTCCATTGTAAAGTCTTTCCGGCCACTTGTCATTTTTGTCCCAAATTATCTCGACATGTGTATCAGGAAAACAAACTTAATCCTTGTTTTTCTTCTAAATATGCCACTCGAATTATTGACCGTTATTCACTGGCCTAGAAATTATAAATACTCTACACTTAAAATTAACATTAATTTGGTGGTATCAACATATTATGTTGATAGATATGAATTATTTGAGTACTTAAATTATTAACCCATTCAAGAAAGACTGAAAACACAAGAGTACTTTATTGACTATTCTCATTCGGTATTATTCAATAAGTCTTGATCAACACTTTCATTCTGTACTGTACCATTATGTCAGGATGGAGTTTTGCAGCCTGACATGGATTCGAACCCCGGTCCTCCGCTTACCGACAAAGCTACCAAGCTGCTTACACAGTTATCACCCTTAATCATTGATGTAAGTTCTTTTCGTTTCGTTAACATTGAATAAAACAAATTATTACCTGTACGAATTAACACAATATCAATTGAGTATGATAAACGATGGAAATGGGTCCAAAACATAACAACTCAGCGTAAGAAGATTTTGTACGAATAGTGATGCACGATAAAACCGGTATACCGGTTTATTGCAATTTGCTTGAGACGTGTTATACTATGGGCTCTTTCAATCTTTATTGTATTATGTGCATCTGCAATATCTGCAAAAAATCAAGAACAATCTTAGCACAGTTTTCAGATTTCTACCAACAGGTGATTTTTCCCCTTCAAAGCCATGGAATAGAAGATTACGAACGCATTGAACGAGATCTTAGTTCCTCAATATCATCTGACATAGATGTCATGGATTCGAACTCAGTGGATAATTTATTCGCTTTAAAACGCTCCGCCTGCAAAACTATTTCAAGCTCTGCATTTATTGATTTGAGCTCCTCAGAAGTCTGCGACTCATATGCCCTACTTGCTTCAACTTCTGTTACCTTGGAATCAACTTTGCGAACTGAACTTTGAAGGGAGGTCACTCGAGTATCCATATAACTGAGGTTGGGAGAAAGGTTAGACAATCGTTTTTCTATGGAGTCAAGTTTATTGAGACGTTGATATAAAGACGATAGTTGATTAAGCATTGATTTTTGGAAGCCATCATTGTAAGTATTGTAGATCTGGGGGTATTTGACTGGAACTTCGGGGGTGAGTTAGGTGGCGGATGAGACAATGTAGTGTAAAAGGCTCCTGGCTGAGTCTGATAATTTTCATATTTGTCATAGAAGACATATTCATAGGTTGTATATATCCTGACGGCGCCTGTGATGCCATTGTACTACCCACAACACTACACGACACAGTCGCATCTGTAAGAGTTGTACCCGTGGGTGATATGCGAGAATCTGAGCGCTTCTCTGGTACCAAATTTAGATTGTTAGGAGATACTAAAGCATTTTTCCTCTTTTTATCTTTAACAACTTTTACAGTGTTCACATCTTGTTTCTGAGATTTGTATTTGTCCTTCTTTTTTGGAGACATTTGAGCATTATTTTAGTCTATGCAAAAGACAACATACCATTCGACATGATTATTACAAATCATGACAACTTTCCCTGTTATAATCCAATATATAATTCAGGTAATCCAGGTAAAACGTTTTATAAGTAAGTCCACAACAAACCACAGGTAAAGCAAAGGTAAAACTCAGATTTTTAAGATATCCCTCATTTTGCACTTTTCAAAATCAAACTTCCGTGTTCACCCTATATTCATTCAAAAGTAGCACTATTTTATTCTTTCAATATAACTGCTTATAATGTTGTATTTCACTCTTTTGTCAGAGCACATATTTTTTCAAATTGTTCGCCATAAGTCACGTGACACCAGTCTGTCACAAAGCAAAAATAGTTGGCTTATCAATTGACTTAATTGTACATTTTGTGTATCAAAAGTGTTAGGAATTTGATTAATTCTCATGATTGTTAGACTTTTAAAATCGACCAATATTTAAAAGGCAGTTCAAAATGTTGTAAAAGAAAAGAAAGGAAAACAAGATGAAATAGAAAGCACCGACCGACATTTTTAAAAGTGAAATATCATCTTTTATATGTATATGCTGAACAGAAAGGGCATCAACTTGATTTCAACCAATATTAACCTGGGCTTTAGACTGCACGGCATGGATGCTGCTGATATTCTGGTGTTGCGGTTCTAAATGCTGTGAATGTTAATTGTATGTTGTACCGACTTTGACATGAATTTAAATGTTTAATATGAATTTTATTAAAGACGACCATGTTGCAAAGTAACCCCCATGATTCATATAAATGTATATATATCCCGTATACAGGACTAACTAGAGGAATGGAAATTAGATAGCTCATTCCCTAAAACTCCGGTCACCTCAACATTCTGGTCAATTTTCTCACGTCCAAGGCCGACCGGAATTTCTAGGGTCTACTGTAATATAGAAACAATCTAAAATAGGCGTCAGGAAATTTAAGACTTTTTTTTGCATCTGAAATAATTTAGAAAAAACTCTTACATTTAAACCCCTTATCACATTGAAATATGAAAAAACTAGACTTCATGTAGCTCATAGAACATTCATCGAGGAATCAGTTGGTTATATATGTATGCTTGTTAAGAAATGTCTCTTTACGTTTAAAAACTTTAATATGCCTACGCCTTATATGGAAAAACTAGATCTTGTTGTTGTTTTTTTAATGTTAAAGACAGTAAAATGTATTTTTGACTTCCTCCTGTTTTGAGTGGCAAGAATTGTACGATAAGTTTTCTGTGTGACAAATAGACAAAGAAGTGTATTTTAAATAATGAGTTAAGCTAGGTCTCTTTTATTACGATTTGCAAACCATAAATTCCATTTTTTGAAGCAGGCAACCTTTTTTTCGTATCCTAAGCAGAACGTAGCATGCAACATGACTACATGATTCCATTGTTCTGGTGTCTTCTGAGATGCTTGCGGACCACCAATGAATAAACCTTCATCCAAAGGGGCAACATTAACACTAGCTTGTTTAATCAATTTGTTTAAGATCGGTTGATTTCGTTGTGACTTTGCTTTTAATTTCATTTCCCATTGTTCCACAAGTTCAATAGTGCGAGTACTGCTTCTTACAGCAATAAACCCAGCACAAACTCTAACTCCATTGTTTTCAGTTTGTGCCCAAATATCAGACAATCCTGTAAAGTATGGGAAAGGGTTTCGTAGCCACACACTGTCCGTATCTGCATACAAAACATTGTAACCCTCTTTCAGATATCGTAACATGTATGTTGGTCTTGCCGAGCCCAGTTTATTGTACATAGCTGACGCAAATTTGAGTGATTTTGAAATATTCAAAATCCAGCTGCGTACAATCGTGATGCCTTCGTGATCATGCTGCTTCTTCAGCTTTTCAAACACTTGATCATCTTCTGCTATTACAGTAACATTCACTTTTATGTTAAGTTTCTTGAAATGCCACCACCAATTCTCAAACATGTCAAAATATGCAAGATTTACTGTAAGAACGACACACCATTTATATGAATCACTGAATTCATTATGTATGTTTGTCTGATTTGTAGCGTTTCTTGCACTGCTTACTTTTGAGTAATCCACGCAATTATTCCTCTGTACTCCAAATCCCCAACGAATATAATTCGAACAAGAAAACATGAATACTACTGACCCAGCGATCGCCAGACAAAATAGCGTCCGTAATTTTGACAGTGAGTTATACATTTCTGTATCAAAATTCGCAGACCGCCGTCTTCAAAGTTAATTGTCACCAGCATATGAGTTCATGAAACTCTGCTCATATTTTGTATTGGTTTTATTGATGTGACTAGCTTCCGATCAGTGGATGTAAATGTTCGAGGTATCAATAATACATGAAGCGTAACAAAATGTAAAGTCTGAATATTATTATGTTATCTTATTATTTTTCTGCTATGATTTTCTCAGAGAGGAAAAATGAAGTCGAATACTTCTGCGAAATGTAATAGAATCCTAGAACTGAACATCTTTTTATCATTTACGGGTCAGTTTTTAACAGTTTTAAGTTTTGATATTAACGCTTATGTTCCAAAGGAAACTCGGTGATTATACAGACTGAACAGCGACCTCTGCAACTTCTTATCTTTCTGCACGTACAGTTTAGATAAAACATTTGAGAAACATCTTGTGTTTGTATACACTGAATGGAATCGTTCGTTATGCTAGCGGCTAGTTAGACGCCTACTAAAATACATGTATACATTACGAACGCGTTACAACGCTACGGAAACATGACGCCTAATGCTTAATTATTACGTAAATATGCAAAGTTTAATATTATGTGAATATAAAATCATAATGCCCAATGTAACACGTAAATATGTTACTTAGTATAGAAACACTTTTGATTTTATTTAGTTTTGAATTAGTTTATATTAATTTATTTTAGCTCGATTGTGAAGAAAGCTTGAAACCTATAGAGTCACTCTCGAGACCGCTTCCTGGAAAACTAGTACTGGTGTCTTATGAGGAGGTACGGTCGTGACTCCTGTAGGGCTCGAGCCCACAACCTCCGGGTTTATTTGCGTCTAATTCTTGCATAATTTGCCTAATTTTCTAAGTATATAGAAGCATCACACAAACTAGCAAATGGTGGCTTATATGCGTTTCCGTAAAATCTTGAATTAGATCACAGAATATAAAAATGAAATACTGATAAAAAAGAATACAACAAATTGCAGAATAAACTGAGTCTATACTAAATGATGTAGTATGTGATGCAAATTATGCAATAGTTTAAAAGGTAACTAAATCATCGCGTTAAAATCACAGAAATTGTCTGTAAGATGAAATTCACAAAAAAATAACTACATTGTATCACAATGTACACTGTTGATACATGGCAATATATTGATATATATAAATATATATTTTGAGACAAGCAATTCGCAGATTTTGGCGAATTAGAGTACCGAGCAGTGAACTTGAAAATATTGAAAGTCATATGTGACCGGTATTGGAAAGACTCTGTAACCCTAATTTAAAAATATATTTTCAGATTAACCGTATCTTGAATGATTTGGTAAACAATGATTGCATATGATGCAATAAAACATCTTTTGGCTTCGCTACTTACATTTACCCCGGTTTATCACGATGTAGATCTAAATAATAAGAGCACCGGTTCTACCAACAGGTGCTCTCCGAAGCATTCATATCTTCGGGTCTTACACTAACAAGTGGCAATTCATCTGCATGACAATCGTAACATTTATATTCTTGAAAAATGCCATTCATATCCTTTCATTGCGTTAAATGTGAAGTTAAAATATTTTAGTTATGTTCCCTAAAAAAGGGAAATAATTCAAAATGGAAGCAAGTAGAGATAAAGGTATTACATACACTGCATTTCTTATGCCCTCTATTTTATTGTGTGACATATGAATTAAATCCCATACATCTGTTTTGAGTTTTCATGTTTCCTGACAAGTATATGCTTCATAGTAAAGGGACATAATTCATAAATACGAACTTACATAGTTGTGGTGTCATATTCCGGAAAAGCACAACTTCATAACTAAAGGGGAGATAATTCGAAAATAGATGGAGTAATACTATGTTTATTAGATACTATAGTTCACCCAAATGCCTTGTATCACTGTGCGTAATATAACGAAATTTGTTTGAAGGTTTTGGAAGAATATTTCAGACAAACATAATTTCATATGATAAAGGGAGATGGGTTCACTCATTATGTGAACGCATTTTCTCCCGCAATGTTTATTCGTTAGTCAGACTCGAACCAATTATTATTAATCTGTAATAGAGCCAGCGACCTTTAAACCCCCAAGCACTTGTAGGTAGTATTATAGGTAGACATTGAGAGTTACATGTCCAACGCAATAAAGTTGTTGAGTTTTATCCTTTTAGTTTAAGATACAAGCAAATATGTGTTGTGAATTCCCATTTAATTTGAATAGCGTAGGCGTACGGTAAAGTGGTGTTTTAAGGTAGTACATAAAGGGTCAGTCGTTTTTCTGACTAATGAGACACCCTTTTACCTCTATAATCTGAACTTTGAATACCGTACAAGTGTTTTTTCTGTGATGACAATAACTCTGCGTTTTGAGGGGTCAAACAGAACTCTGCATAATCCCCCATTTATTTGACATGATTTTCGCATATGATTGTATCCCATTTCAAGACAAACTAAATTTTGTTTCAACACGCTTTAGATTAACTAAGAATCAAACCGTTATTAATTGTTTGTGATATGGAACTGTATTAACAGTTTATAATGCACACACATTTTTATTCACATCAAAATGTTTTAATTTTTCGTTCCCTGAAACATAACATCAAAATTAACTTGTACCTAAAGTTAATTCGGCAGAAATATTGTCCGCAGAAATAATTTCTTTTACAAAAGCCGCATAATTTAGAACCTTCAGAAATAAACACATACAGTACGAGGCACGTAGGCGTACGTTTACAATCAATATTTAACGAGCTGAGCTTGTGAATCACCAACTATGCCATTCGCTTACACTCCCTTGCAATAACTCTACTTATTCCGCAACCTATACATTTTGTACGTAGTTGTTCATACAATGAACATTTGAAACTTGACCGATAAGGCTGTCAAGCATTACGTATAGCTTGTCAAACTCTCCAATCGAATCAAATTTTCCCATTTCGTAAAATAAATCAAGATTTATGTCCATACTGACAAAATATCTGCAATAGGAAACTAACTATTTCACTTCAAATCACCGAATGAGTAGGACTATGACATCACAGAGATAAGCTCCGCCCTAAATCTCTAAAAAATCAATGCACATATTGTTTGTAGGTGGGACAATTTAAAAACCGATAACAGGTCCGTAGAGAATAAATAATCTCACTGCTGCGGTTCGCTAACGCTCTCTTACGACAAATCAATATTGTTCTATAACTGTACAAAATGCAGGACCGAGAATACGAGGAATAAGCACGTGTTTTATTGATACAAGAAGTAATTTGCTTGAAATTTTATGAAATGCATTATCATGTAGCCTGGTGATGCGGCTCTATTGATTCGCACATGGCACATTTTACATCAGTGATTCATAATAATGTTATTGTCTTTCAATTTAAACACTCGACGGCATTTGCTTATTAGTTTCCAACTTATAAAATTTACATAATTAATGTAATTTTTGAATGATGGCAATAAGTTAACTGCTTGTACATTAAACTCTGTAAATAACGACTCCGGACATAGCGAACTTCCAGATATAAGCAACACAATTTCTGGGGCCGATTGTTTACTTCTTTACAAAATATGAAAAATCTTTAGTCTAACATACTCCGGGTATAAGGAATAAGTACGTTATATACGAAATTTAATGTATTGCTTAAACTCAATGAATATTGTAGGTAGCGTGTGTATTAAAAGGGCGTCAATAAGCCCCTAAACATCCTCTTCTCAGATATAGATTCTAAATACCATATTAAGTATAAATAACCTATTGTCATATATACATGCTGATGGAGTATGATAAGATATGGTATCTTTCCGATGAAAATAACTGTTATTTGTACAAAAGTTATATACATAACGTTGCTTGTATATCATAAATATAAATTATCTAGTAAGGTATTGTTTCAATTAAAATGCGGCACAATACGAACGTTTCCCTGAGTTTTCTATGAGAATTGTTTTGAATATATACACGCCATTGGGTTTTAAATAGATGACTGGTTTGTGTATCGATTAAAGTTAAGCGGCAGTATGTATGGATAAACTGAGTTTGGCGTAGTACGCTCTGGTACACAGTGCGTCCTGTTTTTTAAACTCAATGTGTTTTATTTGATAAATATCATATGACTTCTTAAACATGGATCTTTAAAGATTTTGTGACGAAAATTCAAATAGCTAAGCGACTTCATAACAACGTTTTATTTTCGGACTATAGGCAATCATATGCTTTTAGTGGTATTGTTTGTTTTCAGAGCTCGCTGTCAATTGTAGATAAGAGGTAAGTGTTTGATAATAAACACTGTATTGAAACATCTACGTGCATTATAAAGTTTCAGTTAGTGCAGCTAGTACATGTATCGTGTTTAATTAAAATGAATGGATAGCGTTTTTTTAAAGAAATAATCATTTAAATGACGCGTCCACTAAGATATGTCGCAATTACATAAGATGTATTTGAACACGAAAAGCCTTAGCGTTATCATATACATCTATTTGAATAGGAACATGTTGTACAAATAGAAGCTATAATTATAATAACTACTTATCTTGATCTATGGAAAATACTTAATTTCAATTTACATAACTCCAGTAGAAGAACTTACAAGATTTTACGCTCAAATTCAGTTTTGCACAAGGAAGGCGGTTCAAAATAAAAGAAAGTAGTTCGAGTGTATATGAAATTTATAAAACGGCAAACTTTGTCTGTAATTGGTAGGTTTGGAGGCAGTTGCCGTTTATAAGCCTACTACTTTAGGGTTCGGACCGGAAGCAAACATAAACATATCCTAAAATAGATATCAATTTAAACTTATATTATAGCGGTGATCTAGCTTCCTGGATAGCTGATTCGATCAGAAGTCAATGCATGAGCTCCATGATGATTGATCATGGTGATTTCCAAACCCTGTATAATTGATATAGGAAGCAATCAGTGGCTGGCCGAGACTTGATCTTAATACTGGTACCACGTAGGAGCGGAGAAAAGATGGGGGACCTCTTTACAGATGGTTTTTGCTGTTTTAAGTGTTCAGACAAGCAGCTAACTTACTCATTGTCGTTTAGATGATTCACACATTGTCATTAGTCACTCAGGCATTCGGTCATCGTGGCACTAATAATAACAAGTATATAACTTGAAAATAAAATATATTTGCTAATTAAATCACAGTTAGGCGATTATTATTTCGATTCAATTCATTTGGAATCCGTGCGCCGCTTGTCGCACGTATTGCCCGTGAAATACGCTGTGTATTTTATCATGAATTAATGTACAAACTGTTCCTATAAACTAATTACAGCAAAACATAAGTGTGTGTTTATGAGATAAATTATCATGTGCTATCCAAATTTTAGTGTTTAACCCAATTTGCCCACCAATCAAATCGCTCAGATTTTCAAATAAACGTCTTTCTTTTTTCTTAAAACTACCTACTGAAATCACTTAATTCATTAAGAGTTCGCTCTAAATAGAAAAGCACTTTAGTTCCGCTTACAATCACGGGCCTATATACACATAGGTATATGTCGGTGGCTATTCAAAAGGTCAAATGAGGTTAAACACTAAGCTACCGCTCGCTCCCTTTGGGTTTCTTAATTGTTAAAATTTGACTTAATAAACTCTAACTTGTACATAAAGCGTTACAAACGATAAACATATAGTCTATAGCAGCGGTGCCGTAAACAAAGTGCACCTTCTTCAAACTGTCTGAAATAATATATTTTAAAATGAATAGTCAGATCAAACGGTTGTAGTATGAGTTACTGTGAAGTATATCTGTATATTTGAAATTATACGCTACCAAATCATAATGCGTTACAAACGATAAACATTTAGTTTATAGCAGCAGTGCCTTTTCAACATATGTTCTCAAATCGCTACCTAGGTTTTTACTCTTTGATTCTAGCCATTGCTTTTATATATTATGTTTTAGCATATCATTTTGGAGAAATTACTTTTTCTCCGGAAACTGTGAGGGAGCAGCTTTAGAAACTCATATATAATCTATATTATAATATTGAATTTACAAATACATGTATAACAATTATAGAGTGCGTTCTTTTTATTCCAAAATAATGTTGACATACACTTTTCTTTCAATTTTTTGTCGCGTCTTCACTAAAAAGAGTTGTCAGAAAGTTTTATTTTTTTATTTTTTTGCTATATCATTGAAAAATTATGCTGCGCTATGTGCATAGCATGTACTTTAGATTTATAAAGAAACATTAGGAATGTTAACTTTTCATATACATGTACAAACAACGTTCTGTTTTGCCGTTAATGTATCGTTCATGTTAATATCAGAGCTAAAAGCGATTTTTTTATACAAAATGCTCCTCGAACTTGACACATGCTCAGAAAAGAGTTTGTTCTTAACATGTTATCATAATTGAAATAAAAAGCAACACAAAAGAACCAAAATAGTTATGTATATATTGGTCATAAATGACAGGTAGTCTTTTCAATTATATGTACTTATTAAGCATTTTTAAAAACACTGCTTATTAGAATGGCGATGTCGTATGTAAACTTGTTGTGTAGGTAGCTTGCATGGAGATGCAGCTTGGAATTGAATTTGGGGTCACTAGGGTCAAGGTCAAGATCACAATTACTAAAAAGGAAAAACGGTTTCCGCTCAATAACTCCATTTAGGAGTGACCAATTGCAGTGAATCTTAGTGTGTAGGCAGCATGCATAGAGCCGTAGCATGGAATTGCATTTTGAGTAATTAGGGCCAAGGTCACTGTTCCTAAAAAACAGAAAAACGGTTTCTGCTCAATAACTCATGTTAGGAGTGACTGATTGCAATGAAACTTGGTGTGTAGGTAGCTTGCATAGAGAAGAAGCTTGGGAGGATTGCATTTGGCGCTAGGATTAAGGTCAAGGGCACTGTTACTAAAAATAGAATAATGGTGTCCGCTCAATAAATTAAGTAAGGAGTGACCAATTGCAATAAAACTTGGCGTGTAGGTAGCTTGCGTAGAGAGGAAGCTTGGAATTGCACTTAGGATCAATAGGGTCAAGGTCAAGGGCACTGGTACCGAAATAGAATAATGGTTTCGGCTCAATAACTTGAGTCAGGAGTGACCAATTGTAATGAAACTTGGTGTGAAGGTAGCTTGCGTGGAGAGGAAGCTTGGGTCACTAGGGTCAAGGTCACTATGGTCAAGGTCACTGTAACTTAATTGTTTTAAATTTATTTTTAGTTTTCTAATTTTTACCAAAAAATATTTTTTGGGTGGTCAAGGTCAGAAGGGTTAAAGCTGCTTGCTCTCAGGTTTGTAACAACACGAAATGGAAGAAGTGCTTACAGGAGTAATAAGTCGTATTACTCATACTCAGATTGTTTGCGATGGATAGAAAAAAGAACAAAACAACGAACTAATAACCTCTTATCTTATAAACAGAAACACGAACAGTGTTAGACATGAGTAAATACAGAACCGTGTGACCGTGAACCATTCGTTATCAGCTCTTAAAGGGGCACTCCTAAGCTCCTAACATCTAGTAGTTTATTTTCTCAATAATGCGTTCAGTGAACGTAAAATGACAAAAAATTCAATTATATACAACTGTTACAACATATGTCGAAAAATGTGTCTTTTTAGCACAAGTAATCAACAAAGAGACCTTCTGTATTAGAGTACTATCCACACATAAATTGTAAAACAACAACTTTACATAGATTATTGAATTTTTACGGTACTGCAACATATTTTATTTTTCAACGCTGATTTTACTTTTATGTTTATAAATAAGACCTGCAAATATTCTATTACTTATGATTTTGAAGTTATTATGCTTTTTAAGTTATTTTATTTGACACCAGGTTTTGTAAATGTGTCACATAAAGATAGAGATAAATGTTGACCTTTCAATGACAAATGTTTACAGAGACGAATAATCCCATAACCCCTCCAAGCACAACTCACATGTACTTATAATCAGACCAACAGAGAAAGGCCTCTACAGAAGAATAAATCCCACAACTATAGGAGAAAGCAGCACGCAGTGCCCCTAATGAACTATACAGCTTGTAAAAAGTGCGACAAGTACTTTACAATAGCGAAACTTGCAATAAGTGTAACACGTGCTATACAATAGCGACGCTTTTAAGTGCATCAAGAACTGTACAATTACGATGCTTGCAAGAAGTGCAACACGTATTATACAATGCCCACGTTTGCAATAAGTGCAAAACGTACTATACAATAGCGACGCTTTTAAGTGCAACAAGAACTGTACAATAACGATGCTTGCAAGAAGTGCAACAAGTATTATACAATGCCCACGTTTGCAATGAGTGCAAAACGTACTATACAATAGCGACGCTTGCAATAAGTGCAAGAAGTAATGTACCTCACACATAGTAAATTAATACGTTCGTACGATGCGAGGTTAGCAAATTTTCCGAAATATTGGTAAGATTGGCAGGGCTTACTGGTTTAATACATTTAAACATCCAAACATATTACTGGTATTTCATGGATCTGCGACACTGCCTAAAGTTACCACTTTACTAACGTCATTATGAGGACAATGTCAATAAAATTCCCCATAATTTAGTTCAAACAAGTAAAATGTCACAGTATGTCCTTCTTGTTTTTCTAATTATTGCGAAATTATTCCATAAAGAAGCGTAGATGTATGTTATCATAAGGTAATACAAAGCCCTGTGAAATGTTCCATAAAAGTTGACACAGTCTAATATAGTTTCTGACTTCAGAGATTTTGAAATAGGCTATCTACATTCGGTTTATATATTCAGGAGGCACACTATTGAAGACATAACAAATTGACTTACACATCTTCGACGAAGTAGGTTATTTTCTTTTTGCTTTTAATCTACAAATTTAAATTATTTGCAAAAAAGCTTTGCAAAATCTCCTGTTTCTAACCTGTTATCCTCAATTTAATTTAGTTAATGTCTAAAAAAGAATGAAATAAAAAGCCTTGATTTTGAATTACCCGCATAGAAAGGGCTGATAATTCAAAATCAAAGCTGGTGACCTATAATGTTTATTTCAGATTGATTCTATGTCAACATACCAAGTTTGAAGCAATTCTCCTATTTGGAAAATTATTGCCATCTATACATATAAAAAGGTAGCGAACGCCTTTAACAGAGATACACAAACATAATCATTGTGTTTTAAATCCTAATTAGATTGAAACAAAAGCAAAACAAATTACTTGTGCTGATAATGTTCTATATATTCATTCGAATAAGCGAATATTCTTGATCTGAAATAGGAGTGACCGGACCTGCACTAGTGACGTAATTCCACTGTTAATTTTGTGCAGCGCCGATGAAATTGTTCTCTTTTTTGTAGTTTTACGACTAGAATGACTTACAACCAACTCTTATTTTCTCTGCTGGCTCTTTGTGCTGCGCATGCGTACACGGATGATAAATTGACCGATATGCTAAGAACTGGGCTGAGTAACGTAGTCAAGGAGACGATCAACGGCGAGGTGACACTGGAAAAAGGAACAATTCCAAAATGGTTGTCAGGTACGGATTTTTAACGCATATTTTCTTATTAAAAGTGTAATAAGAAATACATTCTGACGTCACAAATCGCTATCCGCACTGAAATGCATTTATCGGCAGTTCAACACGTCTTATTTCGTTAGTTTACCAATTATAACTGCAACTGTAGCTGAAATATTGTGAAATTGCCACAGTTCTTTCAATCAACATTTGTGTGATAATACATTGCACCCAGTTTTAGGTTATAAAAACGTATTTAGCAAAGTTGTAGTAAATGATTAAACATTAATGTGACACATTAACAATTAGATTGATTGAATTTCGGAAATTGTTACTTTTCAGGCAATTTTATGCGACATGCTTGTGGATCCTTTGGCGAAACAGATAACAGAAATAAATCTTTACCCAATTATGTCACTCATCTTTTCGATTGTTTTGAAATTGGAAACAAGTTCCATATAGAAAATGGCCACGTGACATTCACAAACAGGTAGCCTTCTTAAAACACTTGATCATGGTTTGGCAGAAATGATCAATTTCAAATAAGATGCATGACAACGTTTTTGTCTATATTCACGTATTGAATCAAATCAAACAAGAAAAGTTACATTTTACTGTTTACTGGGTTTTATTCGAGATAATTTAATTTTCGTTATTTTCGGGAATTTCTTACTTTACTAATTTTAAAATCTTGCGAAAATTTCATTTAAAATAGGTTAACTGTTAGAATGTTCTCTTTCGCGAATTTCAAAATTCGCGAATAAGTCTGTCTGCTCCATAATCGCGAAATTCGTCACGATAAAGTTCTAATTTCGCAGTATAATTAGGTATTATTGGATAGGCATTCAGAAATTATCTTTCTTTATTGATTATAATTAATTATCTTATCTTACTGTAAATCTAGCAATTTTAGCGTGACAAAAAGTTACCGATTGGGAATCAGACAGACTTATTCGCGATTTTTATAATATCTCAAATAGTAAATTTATGTGAAATAGATCCTTCGCGAGATTTTTAGATTAGCGAAGTTGGAATTCAGCGAACATTAAATCAAATGTTACCCAATTCGTTTTACATGTATTCACTTTAGGATATTTCTTCTTTCGCGAAATTTTGAAATTTGCAAATAAAGCAGTCTGTTCACAAATCGCGAAATTTTCGTCACTTGAAAAATATCCGATTTAAGGTATTTGCGCAACCTTCATTTGAAAAGCTGCTGCGTTAGCCGAGGGGTCTAAGGCGTTCTAACTTTGCATTGATGTATGTACGGGAAAGGCTCGAATCCTGGCGTCTGCCTTGTTGTAGACTGATTCTTTTAATTATTGCAATTATAATAAGTGAAGCAATCACGTGTTTCAGATGGTATGATACGGCCAAAGAAGACGTGTACAACGTATATGGTCATGAAATGAATGATTCGTCAATGTTTGTGCACACAGTGTTTTCGAAAGTTGTAAGTAAAAAAGAGTAAAAGTTTATTGGATTTAAAACAGTATCGAGAATATTTCGAGAATATGTTCATTTAAACTTTTTCTTCTTCTAGATTATACAATCATACGAATTTTACAGGAAATACTATGAAGTATGAACTGTACACATATAAACGAGCCGCGGGTGTTTCATAGCCGGTCAAGATCAATGATCAAATATATCATTAAATGATATTCCGGTGTATTTTAAATTTTCTCTTTTATTTAAAACGCACATGTCCACTACATGTACATAGTTACAAAAAATGCGAACAATCAAATTAGGTATTAACATAGTCAATGCAGCTATAGCGTATGGTTCATAGCTTAAAAAAGAGATACATTGTAATAAAAGGTCGACAATACATTTTTAATAAAACACAAATAAAATAAAACAGATATATGTTAGTGTTCAACCGTTCTATTCTATAGAAATTAGGAACGCCGACTCTGAAGAGAATTTCTTAAATCTGAAAAACATGACTGATGGAATTCAAATATTAAGTAGTTATTATTCGTCATCCAAATTTTAATACAGATATACGACAACTATTTTTCAAGAATGATGTCGAAATAGTATTCGCACGCGTTGCGTAGTGATGTCAACATAGTACATTTTTGTAAAGATTGTTAATCGTTCTATGGAATTAAGATTGAAAGAATACGTTGTTTAAAGTAGCTCGATCACAGTTTCTGCGTAAGAATTATAATTCTCCAAAATGATATATTAAAACATAAAATGTAGAAGAAAATGCTAGAAGCAACAGCACAAGTAAATATTTGTTGAACATGTTGGTAAGTTTGGTTTAACGCACCGCCACACTATAATCATGGTCATATTTGGTTTTTCAAAAGCTTTATAATTTGTTAGCATATAGGTTCAAATATACATATATATTTAACAGGAATTTATGGTCGAACCTAAACGAAAGCATACTATCTCGATGTTTTATATACTATAAAACTTCCAAAGTTTCCAGTCTTTACGTCAACATTATAGATCTTTATTTGACATACAACTTACTAATCAAATCAATTTTTCTCCTAGAATGCAAAACAGCTGGATAAATGGAACGGTAACATTTCTGCAGGATACAAAGTTGACGAGGTTCCCCACGTCAGTTGGTGGATGGTTGACAACCAGGCCATTGCCATGTCTGAATCACCTATAGGTATTCTATAAAAAATTGTTGTGCCCCGTTTCTTTTTCGACGTAGTCGTATACTTTTGATTTGAACTTCCGTTGGTATGGACGCGTTGCTAACCAACTTCGTTATAATGTGACCAATCAGAATCTGCAAATTATTGGCTAGCGTTTCGGTACCGGAATAAGAGTGTATGCCCGGGAGCCTTCTGAAACACAAAATGTGTACTTTTTTTATTATAGTTATTTATAATAAATCATGTTGCAAACAAAGAAAAAAGAACCGTTATGTCAGGTTTCTGGACAGTACGAAGATCACTTTTGTATTCACGAGGTGTTGTCCGGGGCCGGACTTAGCGTCATTGATTATTGGCTAGCGTTTCGGTACCGGAATAAGCAGGGTACTGCCCGGAGCCTTCTGAACCATGTGTTTTTGTCCCTAGTCCCATCTTTTTTATTCTTGTTTATATATAGTAGTGTATAACAAAAATGCCATGTTACAGATTACCTTACATTCTGATTCATTCAATTGCTCCTATTTTTTACAAAAAAACAAGATGTGTAAAGCTAAAAGAGGCACTCCCTAAAAATGGTGTCAAATTATATAACTTCAAAAGCATAAATTATTATGCTAAAATGTGGCATTTTTCGATATATGTTTTTCTTTAAACTTTTATTTATTTAGCATTTTACGTTCATCGAACACATTAGTTATGATTGGAGAATATAATCTGTTAGGTTGCAGGTTATATACCTATTTAAATGTTTAGGTTAAGTAATAATACATTGTAATTGCAAAATTAAGTGTGTCGTTAAGCAGTATATTCTTACGTCGAGTAGGCTGTTACTAGGTACCAGTCATGGAAATTGCAGAATCTTTCTGTCTAATGAAATGCAATCTGTACGACCACGTACTTGACTTTTATACCCTAATCATATCTGAAGCAAATGGATGATTGAACCGTCAAAAAACGTAGAATATTTTGTGAAATATAAAGCATGTCTCATATAGTGAAAGCAGTGTGTTATATTTACTGTAAAATGATGTTTGACGCATTATTTACCTTTCGGAGTTTCAATATATTTTATACCCAATTAGATAATGGGATTTGAAAATTCGCTTTGAGTCGGCCACTTTTTAAATGTCTCTATGGAAACAAGAACATTTTCTTCGCAAATCAGCCTGAAAACATGTAAGCTAAAGTTTTTTTGATTATTTAAAATATACCTGTGTATTAAGATAAAGTCTAAATGTGTACAGAATGCATACAATCAAATTAACTGAAAAAAGAGCAAAATTTAAAGGTATGTACTCGTTTTGATTAACAGCTAACTACTAAGGTTAAAGGGGCTATAAATATAGTATATATTATATAAAATATATAAATAAGTATATCTAATATATATAAATAAGTATAAACTAAACTAATATAATTTGACTATTTTGAACAATAATATATATCTATTTTTATATAAAGGTGTCGTAATTGATCCCCACAATGTTGTTCAGAAAGGACATATGCAATACATGGACGACAACCTTGGAATCCCAAATACACAACAGTACATGTTCAGCAATAACCCAGCTCATGAACAAACCGAGAAAGATGGAACCTTATGGAGTACAGTCAGCGTGGTGAAGTTCGAGACTAGAACTCATCTCAAAATTTGGTAAGGCTATATTTTATGTTCTACGTATTTCTGTTTTAAAGTCAATTTCTTTGGTTACTTCATTAAACTTAAATTTCAGCATTACAGTTTCAATTTTGTCGGTCAAGGTACATACCAAACGCAATTATTTTAGGAGGTCAGTTGAACGTGTATACCTGCTGCTATGGTTGAATGTTATTATAACAGTTTGCCCAAGGAAAGTGGCTGCTAAATGGCATAAACGTATATATTTTGCTTTAGTACGTGTCGCAAAAATAATATACAAAACTTTAACCCTATATTGTGTCCAACTGACTTGCGATCAAATCAAGACGCAAGACAAGTCTGTTAAGCTTGATTGCTCCTTTATGTTCATGCGTTCTAAGCCATCACTTCCTTGGCCATTACTTACAACTTCAAACAAGTGGCTGTTGACTATAAGTTTAAACTGGTTAGACATGTGGCATTTTTGTAGCTAAATTAAAAAACTTATGCCACGCTTTCTGTTTTGAAAGACCGTGGACTTCTTTTTCTGTTTCCCACCGTTTGCTTTGCAGGTAAATAGGGAAGCCTGTCACTGTTTTAAATTCATTTCAAACCAGCCGAATATATACATTTGTGTCTGTTGACTATTGAAAAACCATTTATTTGAAAGAATTTTGATTTACGTTTTATCGAATGAAAATGGAACTTTTTTCGTAAATTTAAAACCATGTTTGGTCATTTTGTGGCAAGTTTACAATTTGCTGTATGTAGTATATTTTTCCCGTAAGCTGTTTTAAACTGTTTTACAGGAGGATTGTATATAAAGTTGGTGCGGACAGAGTTCGACATGTAGTTGGTACATATCATTACGAAGACTCGGATCTGACTAAATGTAAGGGAGACAACCCGTACCCAGACTTCGGTGCAAGATTTGGATACCTCCATTCCTTTGCTATGACTGAAAACTATATTATTTTGCCAGAAACTGCATACATGGACGATCCATGTGTATTTAGTAAGTGCCATATATCTAGAATGTGTCTGTTATTTGAATCTTTAAGATAATATATCAGTATCTAGGGTGTGTTCTACCATGCGGCAAAATATCTCGTTATAGCTGCTCTTTCACAGTTTCAGGTGAAATATTAAATTTCTCAAAAATGTTGTACTAAAACAAAAATGTAAAAGAAAAGGTTAGAATCAACAATACAGGTAAAGTCTTCATTGTAATTTGAGATAAACTGATTAAAAATGTTGCTGAGCTTGGTTTAAATGGCACCACTACACTATATGTTTATATTGAAATTTCAAAAGCGCTTGTAACGCTTTATTTGGTAGCGTTTAGTTAAACAAATACAGCAATACTATACAGGACTTTCTATGAAACCTTTGTATTTGAATTTTCGTTCTAAACATGTTAATTTAGAAAATTACCACATTTACCAAAATCTGAAAGCGCACAGTTATAACAGATACGACCTTTTTAATTTATTAAGATGATAAAATATGCAAAGTCTTTAAATAAGGAATGAATACTAGTCTTTGATAATATCTATCACATACAATTGTAACCTTTTGTAGAAGATAGTGTACAGGGTCATGTAATAATAATTTTATTAAGAAGATACTTAAGATTTTAAAGTAACGTATTAAAATTGTGTAATGTCATTAACGTATTTAAGGCATCGTTTAATACAGTAATCATAAGGCATCTTTTAATACAGTAATCATAAGGCATCGTTTAATACAGTAATCATAAATCATCGTTTAATACAGTAATCATAAGGCATCGTTTAATACAGTAATCATAAGGCATCGTTTAATACAGTAATCATAAAGCATCGGTTTATACAGTAATCATAAAGCATCGTTTAATACAGTAATCATAAATCATCGTTTTAAACAGTAATCATAAAGCATCGTTTAATACAGTAATCATAAAGTATCGTTTAATACAGTAATATTTGATAGATAAAGCGCAAAAGCTTAAGAGCAGTTCGCAAACGTAGTAAATCCTAATTGTGAAAGTAGCATACGTATAACGGTAATCAGAACTATTCACAAGATAAGAAACAAGATGCAATTTCATAGATAGTAAAGTTATTTCACATATTATTTAATTGATGGGA
The DNA here is from genome assembly GCA_022818135.1 of Saxidomus purpurata. Taxonomy (NCBI): domain Eukaryota; kingdom Metazoa; phylum Mollusca; class Bivalvia; order Venerida; family Veneridae; genus Saxidomus; species Saxidomus purpurata. The sequence goes on along the minus strand of JAFMSR010000019.1, from coordinate 31,646,505 downwards.
GACCTCACATCCGTCAGAAAATCAAAGCATTGAGCAACTATGTAAAGTCACGGATGAGAACAGTTCTACGCAGTGACGTTACAAACAAAGCAGTTGCAACACATTATTTAAACAAAATTAAGGCATGACTTGATCACATTATACCTATGGTTGTGTAAGACAATAAAACAATACTAAAGCGATTATCACGAATATTGCAGCAATTCTGTGTAAGTGCTAGAACCAAGTTACTGTTAATATGAGAATTTGTTAAAGATCAGCAATCCGCACGTAGACTGCCTCCGAGAAAATAAGAATAAAAGTCACCTTTTCTTAAAGATCAACATACATAAAACTTTCACAAGTGATAAGCAATCTGGTTGTTATACATGTCTAGTTTCGTCTGTCATTAGGTTTTTATTTTTGTATTTTAAGTACAGCTTATGTGTTATATAGGATTTTATGTAAAAACCAATTTAATATATCAAGGCCTATACTGTTTATTGTACATTTTGGCATATCGATATTATTATGTATCTATAACAAGACGGTTTATTACCCCTCTAACAAATACACTTTAATAACTTACCTTAATATGTCTTCTTTGCCCTTTTCTGTTACCTTTTTGCAGACGAAATAAATATTTATCGTTGTCGTCATGCTTTACTGGAAGAATTGTTATGTAAATAAATATTGTGTGGGGGTATAGTTTCGAGAAACAGTTAAAATTTTGATATTAACCTTCAAAGTGACCATATTATGTTTAGGAAGAATGTTTATCACTGTCAAATTTTAAAAAGATAAATCAAAATATGAATATGTTTAAAAATAGTTTTTCTATCGGCAGATAATGTTTTTCAAACATTCACTTAATGTTATCATTTATTTAATGTAGTATGGTCATATTAACGGTTGTAAAATTAAGATGGTTTTGTTTCATTGGTAATACTTCCATTTCTCTTTCAGCACGATATGACCAGTATAAGCCATTCTTTACACAAGGATTTCGGTTTGAACCTTCTGGATACTCAAGACTTCTTGTAATGAGGAAATCAGACGGAGCATTCATTGCCAATATCACGGCTCCACCTTTCTTTGTGACACATCAGGTTGTTCAATGTTAATATCGCTACATATATGTACAAGACATTTAATTACGCGTGTAAATAGAAAAAAAGAGTAAAGGACCGTAAATAACACACAATAGCACTCAACCGTTGCATATATAATGCAGGGTCTTAATTATTGAATGTGTAAGGTATCAACTGTCATTATGTCATTTAATATACAATTATAGACTAAGGTTGAGGTCAATATATAGTTTTGCGGAACTGTTAAAAGTGATATTGACCGAGGAAGAGGTCCGAGGTCAATATCATTTTTCACAGGTCCGCAAAATTATATAATGACCGAAACATTAGTCATAAATTATTATATCGTATACCTCATAAAAAGAAGTGAAAATTATGGGAAAATATAACAGAAATGACGTATTGAAATCCTTGCATGTCTACACATCATTATAATATATATATATATATATATATATTGACATTTAACCACTTTTTATCAATCCCGTCTAAAGATTGGGGCTTACGAAGATGGCAGTTTTATCCACATGGACATGTTGACTTATAACGACTCTGGAATTTACGACAAGTATACTTTTGTAGACAATCTGCTAAGCGAGGTTAGTGAACAAACAAATTATGTTTATTTGCGACAAGTATACTTTTGTAGACAATCTGCTTGACAAAGTAAGTGAAAACATAAATTATGCTTATTTACGACAAGTATACTTTTGTAGACCATCTGCTTGGCGAAGTAAGTGAAAACAGAAATTATATTTATTTACGACAAATATACTTTTGTAGACAATCTGCTAAGCGAGGTAAGTGGAAAAACAAATTATGTTTATTTACGAAAAGTATACTTTTGTAGACAATCTACTTTGCGAACTAAGTTAAACAGAAATTATGTTTATTTACAACAAATATACTTTTGTAGACAATCTGCTAAGCGAGGTAAGTGAAAAAACAAATTATGTTTATTTACGAAAAGTATACTTTTGTAGACAATCTACTAGGTGAGGTAAGTGAAAAAAGAAATCATGTTTATTTACGACACGTATACGTTTGTAGACAATCTGCTAAGCGAGGTAAGTAAAAAACAAATCATGTTTATTTACGACAAGTATACGTCTGTAAACAATATGCTTGGGGAAGTAAGTGTCTGAATCGAAGTTCGAAAGTTCTACGAATTGCAAGACATGTCGTGCTATAGGCATATCATTGTGTTGTTTTTAATTTAAACTATATGTTGATTTTGCATATCACCTTATATCAGTCGTAGAATTCAATATTATTACACTTTTTAAAGTTTGGCAAAATGTGACATATTAATTTGCTTTATATGGTAGCATATTTTCTGCATACACTTAGCCAAATAATTATCATGAAAATTTTGTCAAGAAAACATAATCCCTAAAATGGAAGACATGATCAGCTCTTTCATATAAATTGATATAATTCGCTTTGCTTGTCAGAATCCTTACAAAACGAACGTCACACGCATAACCATAAACCTGTCTGACCTCTCAGCGCGCATGCGCAGTCTACGTGCAAATGGCAAAGCACCTGCAGCTTTTGAAATGTCGAACATAAACTACGCGTACTATGGGAAGAAATACACGTATGCTTATATGGCCAGGAATTTTGACAGGAGAGATCAAAATGCTATAACAAAGGTAGAACAATAAATGTCGATAAGATATATATTTATCAAAAGTAAAAAAAGAGCATGTAATACCAAATACTATTATTAGCTTCTAAGTACTGTAAGTTGGGTAATATTCGCGATTAATTAATTTTCGCTATTTTCGCGAATTTCTCACTTTGCTTTAATATTTAAAAAGCTCGCGAAAGTATCATTTCACATAGATTTGCTATAAAACAATTATCCTTTCGCGAATTAAAATGTCGCTTATAAGTATGTTTGCTCACAAATTGTGGAATTGTTTTTCACGTGAAAATTACCCAATTTACAGTATATGTTTTTATATATACTTTATGATCTATTTTCTACTGTTTAATTACACGTACAAAAGATAGCTTTAAATGTGAACAATATGAGAAGCTGACATTAGTTTCGTATTGGAATGTTAAAACTGCAGCTTGGTTATGCCTTGCTGACTACAATTGAAAGCATATTGAAAATTCAAACTTGGCCATAAAAATACATGTATGTTGAATATATTCCGAATATTGGTGTTCAGCTGAATGTAGACACTGGAGTGGAAACAGAGTTCGTTTTGCCAGAGGGCATGTTCGTACAGGAGCCTCAGTTTGTAGCGAGACCGGGTGCCGTCTTCGAGGACGATGGTGTGATTCTAGCGCAAGGCGTTGACGGCACGAAAGGCAAAGGTGAGTCTGAAGAAGTGTAAATAACATGCTTTTTGAAGAATATAATTATATATTTGTAAATATTGTACATTTTGTATGCATATATTTTCCAGATTGTTTTATAGATATGTGTCTATATATACATATGTACTGTAAAAATGTTATAAGGTAGAAAGCAGAATTTGAGCCTTTAACGTATGGCGACATCGCCTAGTACTAGCAATGCAAAGTAAGATTGTTCACAGCTAGGTCCTCTACTTGTAACACGTTTTTCATGCTCAACTGGGTTTAACTCATCATTTTAAATAATTAGGGAAATACTTTTATAAGGAATTTACAAAATAGTACAATATAAAAAAATCCATTAATCCAAGGTCTGAGCTTGAAACTCAGTTAAGCACGAAAAGGACGGAACCGGCAGAAAAGAAAGCACAAATAATCAAAATGTATGTGACTATACTACAGAAATGTATTCTATATCATTCGCTTGTCTAAAATGAAAATTAGAAAATAGAACGAATAATGGAATTATGTACTTCTATTGTCAGGATTTCTCGTTATTGTTGATGCAAAAACCATGATGCTGATTGGTCACGTGACAGCACCAGATATAGCACTCTTTGGTATACATAACAGGTAATTGTTTGATTTGTTTTTCCCTAAGATCACATTGCATATAATCTTATCAAAACTGTATATATTTGTGAAAGTATGACCCAATTCTTACATTTGAAGATGCAGGAACTTTGATATTTCATTTTGATCTGGAGGAACAGAATGCCGTACTTTTCTTTTAGCGCACTAAGTGCGAGACAATAAGCCTGCGCAATATCTTGTAACCGACGCATTATTCATTTAGTACTCACAGTGACGTATGAGTCAGTCAAGGTACATACCAAAAGAAGTCATTTAAAGGAGGAGCATTAGTCATGCAAGGTACATGCAAAAATAAGTTATTAAAGGGCGAAATAGTCAGTCGACGTACTTTCTGCATATTAAATTTGATCTATCTTCAATAGAGAACATGATCTATCTACAATAGAGAACAGTTACAATATCGCTACAGAGCGAATGTTCCATAATACAAAAAAGATAGAGTACTTGTGACTCGAATAATTACGTCTCCTCGAGATAACTTAATCATTTTCGCAAACAGTACTCTATCTATTACACATGCTTTTTAGTATAACATTCTGCATAACACTCCCTATATTTCAGATTCTTCCCCATGAACGTTGGGAGACAAAACGTTGACGTACCAGGTAGTGTCGTTGGGTGATTGCTATACTGGTAGACAACATGATTCGATAAGTCGATATCTGTGTGTGAATGCTTGTGGGAAATAAAGGAGAACAACAAGTTGTACTTTGTTAGTTGTTAGAATTCTCCAAACTATATTTATTTTGATTAAAGTCTAAAATAAAAAGGGGCTATCTAGCGTGATGTAAAGATATCAATAACATACATTAAGCGGCATAAATATTCTACTAGCACAATGAAAACACACCACATTGTTTACATGTACTGGTTTGAGGCTTGGCTTATAGTGTGAGAGAGGCCAATGGTTACCAGATTGTCTCCCTTACAATATAAGCGCTTGAAAATTATTGATCTTGATGTTGTTACCGATTTCCAATCAGGTTGTAGATAATAACAGTCTCTTGCCATTGCTTTTATGCTTTATATGTTTGTGAAATATGCATACGCATTGGATTAAACTTAAATAAACTAAATGAACTATACACGTATATTCTTCAAGCATACTATTAAACTCGATAGTTTCTCACAAAAAGAGTCCGGTTGAACGCTTTACCTTCAAAAGCAATTTCAAACAAACTATTTCAAAAACAGGTCACATCTTTTTTGCTTATTCGGACTGGTAACAATTTTTTTTGGATCCTCTATACTGTACAAAATCCATTATTTTGCAAGATTTTCTATCCTGATTTCTTTAAACGAATTTGCATATTTAAAGTCCCAGGATCACAATTACAAGTAGCTATAATTTTACCGGCGGAAATGATTTTTATTTGTAGCAAAATCGTTCCTAACTGACGCACGTGTTAGCATATAGTGCAGTACTTTTTATTTCTTTTTATTAATAAGAAAGGTGGCAACTCGTGAAGAAATGACGTCAATATGAAAGAAAGGCATATGTCAACATTGTTTTAGAGTGAACAGAACATGGTTCTAACATAATCTTATCAGTAAATTCATTTTTCTATATTAGTAAAATCAATGTGATCCCGGGACATTAAACAAACACATATAATAAGTACACCTAGTTACCCTTATCAGTTAAACCAAAGTCATACTTTTTAATTAGTAGGCTGACGACTTGATAACCTTTGATCGCTTGTCCCAATGGACCATTAATATTCAGGCGTGTGATCAAGTCATAAGATAAATATCTTTTTGTTCTTTAAAATACTTTTTCCATTAGTTTTATTTATTATTTATATGACAAAACTATGGCATGTCCTGTACACCTGAATAACCAAACAACATAGGTTAACTTTGAAAGAGACGCTCCTTTACACTGGGATCAATACGGAATAACTGATAACAGTAAGTTATATATCAATTGAAAGACTCGTCACTACATCGGAAACTTTCAGCTTGAAACCGAAAAGGGAGTTAAATTAGCGAAAAAAGACACGTTGTATACTAGGAGTTCCGATACACTTGCATTTGCACTTGTATTTAGGGCGGACAGAGATAAATTAAGAAAAAATCGCTATTTTGATGCTTTGCGTACAAAACAGACATGTTTTCCGATATATTTCCTTCATTGAAACACATCTTTTCATCAATTTACGTAAAATACATCAGGTGTAAATAGCCGGCTAGATGTAGGGCGTTTCGTTCGTTAATACGAACAACTATAAGACTGTTTAAGCTGCTCGTTCTCAGTTACTTCTCAGTTACTTCTCAGTTACTTCTCAGGGGAAAAAAATAAATTTCTCAAAAATGATAAATGTGAAAGTAATGGCTAGAATCAACAACGTAAGTAAAAATCTAGGTAGCAATTTGAAAATATCCATTGAAAATGTTGGTGGGTTTGACCTAACGGCACTGCTACGCTAATAATATGGTTACATTGGTATTTTCAAAAGCGCTTTATAATTTGGTAGCGTATAATTTCAAATAAACAGATACACTTCACATGAATTTATACTGGAACCCTTTTCTGTGACTATTCATTCTAAAATAGGTCATTTTCAGAGAGTTTAAAGAACTACATTTTTCATCAAAATCTAAGAACAAGAAGCTTTAGAGAGAAGTTATTTGGTGCGTTTTTCATATTATGCGTTAGTAGTATTGAAGCTTTGTTCCTGCTTTAAATCCATAGTTGTGATGTAAATTGCATTGGAAGCTGCATCAATGCTCATAAAAGAAAGCCAATGACACATATCGTACGACGTATGCCATTTATTGAATACATATAACAGAAACTAAAATAGATTAAAAAAAACTAAGCTATGAACTACATCAGCACAATCCATCGACGCACTTTCTATACAGCATGCTTTCATTTTCTTAAAGCATCATCAGCTTTGCTTCTGAAGCAAGTTTTATAATTTATCAAGCTTAATAATGAACTTTTAAAAGAAAACACCTGACTTAGTGATTGTGTACAAATAACCTGTGGTTCCGTTCATCTACTGATAAGCCCCGTCGCATCATGATGTTCAATTTCATTTACGTTTCCCTATGAGCAAGATTTGGTTCTGTAAAAGTGTAGTACTTATGAAATACACATGCTGACTAAAAAGAGGCGACCATTATACGTCAACAAATTAATTCCAGCCACACCGCTACCATGTAAATGATATGTTGGTGCTATTTATGTTTTGCCGACGTCATGTTCAGCAGCACCATGGGGAATTGCCTTTCAATTGCCTATCAATAACTAATACAACAAATGCAAATGCTTTACAGCTTGCTCAAAATAACTGTAACTTTGTCAATTTGCCTCTAAAGAGACATTAATATTCAATTAGATTCCGTCTACAGCTTTACAGGCAGATGAAGAGATACAGCTCCACCCCAGATGTATATATATATTTTTTTATACTACTTTATTCATTCTCGATTGCGAAACAAGTTCTTACAACTTATATTTACCGCTCTCGAGACTCATTCCAGATGGAATCAACCCCGAAGAGAGAGAGGCAATGTGGAAATAGTGTCTTGCCTAAGGACACTACCGACAGATGTATATTAAAACAGTGCAATAAAAAAATATTCTGCTGGCTTATAACTGATTAATATATTATTTGTATTAGTATAAATATTATTAAATTATAATGTAATACGACCTCATATCCGTTGTTTTTTATTATAAATTTCAGCAAGAAGCCAAACAGTTGAAGTTATAGTTAAGTGGATTTACAGTAAAGCGTTAAACTGACACCATGATTACATTGTTAGTAGTATTGGTATAATTATCATTACAACCATCAGTCACTTCCACTTACATCATGTTTAAATTGTATATTAGTATTGGTAGAATTATCATAACAGCCATCAGACTATTCCATTAACATCATGTTTAAATTGTTTATTAGTATTGGTATAATTATCTTTACAACCATCAGCCACTTCCTATTACACCATGTTTAAATTGTCTAGTAGTATTGGTAGAATTATCATTACAACCATCAGCCACTTCCTATTACACCATGTTTAAATTGTTTGGTAGTATTGGTAAAATTATCATTGCAACCATTTGCCACTTCCTATTACACCATGTTTAAATTGTTTAGTAGTATTGGTAGAATTATCATTACAACCATCATCAACTTCCTATTACACCATGTTTAAATCGTTTAGTAGTATTGGTAAAATTATCATTGCAACCATTTGCCACTTCCTATTACACCATGTTTAAATTGTTTAGTAGTACTGGTAGAATTATCATTGCAACCATCAGCCACTTCCTATTACACCATGTTTAAATTGTTTAGTAAGATTGGTAGAATTATCATTGCAACCATCATCCACTTCCTATTACACCATGTTTAAATTGTTTGGTAGTATTGGTAGAATTATCATTACAACCATCATCCACTTCCTATTACACCATGTTTAAATTGTTTAGTAGTATTGGTAAAATTTTCATTGCAACCATTTGCCACTTCCTATTACACCATGTTTAAATTGTTTAGTAGTATTGGTAGAATTATCATTACATCCATCATCCACTTCCCTATTACACCATGTTTAAATTGTTTAGTAGTATTGGTAGAATTATCATTGCAACCATCAGCCACTTCCTATTACACCATGTTTAAATTGTTTAGTAGTATTGGTAGAATTATCATTACAACCATCATCCACTTCCTATTACACCATGTTTAAATTGTTTGGTAGTATTGGTAGAATTATCATTACAACCATCATCCACTTCCTAATACACCATGTTTAAATTGTTTAGTAGTATTGGTAGAATTATCATTACAACCATTTGCCACTTCCACTTACATCATCTTTATATTGTTTAGTAGTATTGGTAGAATTATCATTACAACCATCAGCCACTTCCTATTACACCATGTTTAAATTGTTTAGTAGTATTGGTAGAATTATCATTACAACCATCAGCCACTTCCTATTACACCATGTTTAAATTGTTTAGTGGGATTGGTAGATTAGTGGGTAGTCATTACCAACTATCATCCACTTCCTATTACATCATGTTTAAATTGTTTAGTAGTATTGGTAGAATTATCATTACAACCATCAGCCACTTCCTATTACACCATGTTTAAATTGTTTAGTAGTATTGGTAGAATTATCATTGCAACCATCAGCCACTTCCTATTACACCATGTTTAAATTGTTTAGTAGTATTGGTAGAATTATCATTACAACCATCAGCCACTTCCTATTACAGCATGTTTAAATTGTTTAGTAGTATTGGTAGAATTATCATTACAACCATCAGCCACTTCCTATTACACCATGTTTAAATTGTTTAGTAGTATTGGTAGAATTATCATTACAACCATCAGCCACTTCCACTTACACCATGTTTAAATTGTTTGGTAGTATTGGTAGAATTATCATTACAACCATCAGCCACTTCCACTTACATCTTGTTTAAATTGTTTGGTAGTATTGGTAGAATAATCATTACAACCATCAGCCACTTCCACTTACATCTTGTTTAAATTGTTTGGTAGTATTGGTAGAATTATCATTACAAACATCAGCCACTTCATATTACACCATATTTAAATTGTTCGGTAGTATTGGTAGAATTATCAGTACAACCATCAGCCTATTCCACTAACATCATGTTTAAATTGTTTGGTAGTATTGGTAGAATTATCATTACAACCATCATCCACTTCCTATTACACCATGTTTAAATTGTATGGTAGTATTGGTAGAATTATCATTACAACCATCATCCACTTCCTAATACACCATGTTTAAATTGTTTAGTAGTATTGGTAGAATTATCATTACAACCATTTGCCACTTCCACTTACATCATCTTTATATTGTTTAGTAGTATTGGTAGAATTATCATTACAACCATCAGCCACTTCAACCATCCGCCCTCCTATTACACCATGTTTAAATTGTTTAGTAGTATTGGTAGAATTATCATTACAACCATCAGCCACTTCCTATTACACCATGTTTAAATTGTTTAGTGGGATTGGTAGAATTATCATTACAACTATCATCCACTTCCTATTACATCATGTTTAAATTGTTTAGTAGTATTGGTAGAATTATCATTACAACCATCAGCCACTTCCTATTACACCATGTTTAAATTGTTTAGTAGTATTGGTAGAATTATCATTGCAACCATCAGCCACTTCCTATTACACCATGTTTAAATTGTTTAGTAGTATTGGTAGAATTATCATTACAACCATCAGCCACTTCCTATTACACCATGTTTAAATTGTTTAGTAGTATTGGTAGAATTATCATTACAACCATCAGCCACTTCCTATTACACCATGTTTAAATTGTTTAGTAGTATTGGTAGAATTATCATTACAACCATCAGCCACTTCCACTTACACCATGTTTAAATTGTTTGGTAGTATTGGTAGAATTATCATTACAACCATCAGCCACTTCCACTTACATCTTGTTTAAATTGTTTGGTAGTATTGGTAGAATAATCATTACAACCATCAGCCACTTCCACTTACATCTTGTTTAAATTGTTTGGTAGTATTGGTAGAATTATCATTACAACCATCAGCCACTTCATATTACACCATATTTAAATTGTTCGGTAGTATTGGTAGAATTATCAGTACAACCATCAGCCTATTCCACTAACATCATGTTTAAATTGTTTGGTAGTATTAGTAGAATTATCATTGCAACCATCTGCCACTTCCTATTACACCATGTTTAAATTGTTTGGTAGTATTGGTAGAATTATCATTACAACCATCATCCACTTCCTGTTACACTATGTTTAAATTGTTAAGTAGTATTGGTAGAATTATCATTACAACCATCATCCACTTCCTATTCCACCATATTTAAATTGTTTCGTAGTATTGGTAGAATTATCATTACAACCATCAGCCACTTCCTGTTACACTATGTTTAAATTTTTAAGTAGTATTGGTAGAATTATCATTACAACCATCAGCCACTTCCTGTTACACCATATTTAAATTGTTTCGTAGTATTGGTAGAATTATCATTACAACCATCATCCACTTCCTATTACACCATGTTTAAATTGTTTAGTAGTATTGGTAGAATTATCATTACAACCATCAGCCACTTCCACTTACACCATGTTTAAATTGTTTAGTAGTATTGGTAGAATTATCATTACAACCATCAGCCACTTCCTATTACACCATGTTTAAATTGTTTAGTAGTATTGGTAGAATTATAATTACAACCATCATCCACTTCCTATTACACCATGTTTAAATTGTTTGGTAGTATTGGTAGAAGTATCATTACAACCATCAGCCACTTCCTATTACACCATGTTTAAATTGTTTAGTAGTATTGGTAGAATTATAATTACAACCATCAGCCACTTCCTATTACACCATGTTTAGATTGTTTAGTAGTATTGGTAGAATTATCATTACAACCATCATCCACTTCCTATTACATCATGTTTAAATTGTTTAGTAGTATTGGTAGAATTATAATTACAACCATCATCCACTTCCTGTTACACCATATTTAAATTGTTTAGTAGTATTGGTAGAATTATCATTACAACCATCAGCCACTTCCTATTACACCATGTTTAAATTGTTTAGTAGTATTGGTAGAATTATCATTACAACCATTTGCCACTTCCTATTACATCATGTTTAAATTGTCTAGTAGTATTGGTAGAATTATAATTACAACCATCATCCACTTCCTATTACACCATGTTTAAATTGTTTAGTAGTATTGGTAGAATTATCATTGCAACCATCATCCACTTCCTATTACACCATGTTTAAATTGTCTAGTAGTATTGGTAGAATTATAATTACAACCATCAGCCACTTCCTATTACACCATGTTTAAATTGTTTAGTAGTATTGGTAGAATTATCATTACAACCATCAGCCACTTCCTATTACACCATGTTTAAATTGTTTAGTAGTATTGGTAGAATTATCATTACAACCATTTGCCACTTCCTATTACACCATGTTTAAATTGTCTAGTAGTATTGGTAGAATTATGATTCCAACCATCATCCACTTCCTATTACACCATGTTTAAATTGTTTAGTAGTATTGGTAGAATTATCATTGCAACCATCAGCCACTTCCTATTACACCATGTTTAAATTGTTTAGTAGTATTGGTAGAATTATCAGTACAACCATCAGCCACTTCCTATTACACCATGTTTAAATTGTTTAGTAGTATTGGTAGAATTATAATTACAACCATCATCCACTTCCTATTACACCATGCTTAAATTGTTTAGTAGTATTGGTAGAATTATAATTACAACCATCATCCACTTCCTATTACACCATGTTTAAATTGTTTAGTGGAATTGGTAGAATTATCATTACAACCATCATCCACTTCTACTTTCATCATGTTTAAATTTTTAATTAGTATTGGTAGAATTATCATTACAACCATCAGCCACTTCCACTTCATCATGTTTACATTGTTAATTAGTATTGGGAGAATTATCATTGTAACCGACAGCCACTTCCACTTTCATCATGTTTAAATTGTTAATTAGTATTGGTAGAATCATCATTACAACCATCATCCACTTCCTATTACACCATGTTTAAATTGTTTATTAGTATTGGTATAATTATCATTACAACCATCAGCCACTTCCACTTACACCATGTTTTAATTGTGTAGTAGTATTGGTATAATTATCATTACAACCATCAGCCACTTCCACTTACACCATGTTTAAATTGTTTAGTAGTATTGGTATAATTATCATTACAACCATGAGCCACTTCCACTTACATCATGTTTAAATTGTGTAGTAGTATTGGGAGAATTATCAGTACAACCATCAGCCACTTCCTATTACACCATGTTTAAATTGTTTTGTAGTAGTATTGGTAGAATTATCATTTACTCAACAATCATCAGCCTCTTCCTCTTTCTCCCTATCATCATTGTGATATTATTTTGATTTCATAATTATTGTTTTAATTTTTTCAATTACTTTTATAATGATCATTTTACAATAATTATTATCATCATCATAATCAAGATGTAATGGGTAATATTCTCATTTACCTCAACTAAGTGATATTTGATTATGTTATTAGGGATCGCACATGCCATTGATTTGTTTAACAGAGTAAAAAAAAAAAAAAAAAAAAAAAAAAAAAAAAAAAAAAAAAAAAAAAAAAAACACCCCCCCCCAAAGTCTTATTTGCTAAAATCAATAGAAAAAAACATGGTTCAATGTTATACATTTGTATTATATTTGACTAAAATTGTAAAATTGACAAAGGTGACTGAATAAAACTCTTTCTTATAAACACGCCGGTTATCTTAACCTGGATGACTTCTAACAAATGGTTCCCTTTTCTGCATGTTTTGCGTGTGGCAAATATCATGCATTTTAGGGTTTACACAAAATAGTAACTTGAGATAAAACGTGATACATTTAACACACGTGACTTGTACCACAAGTAAGATGGAATAGAAGGGATCTTATTATAACATGTAAACCGTCCGCAAATTCTCCTTCAGGGAATGAAGTCCGTTTTACTTAATTAGCTCTTACCATTTATTCTTTTTACTTTGATCTTAGTCGCTTAACTTAATCTTCCATCCTTCATAAAAGGCATTATGCTGGACATCCGTTATTTATCTTCTAAAACACTCATTTAACGCTTCAAGTTTATATTCTGTTGTAATGCTTTTTTCTTTCATCATGATTTGTACCGTTGTTCGTTTCAGATACTGAAGTGTTTGCTTAAGATTCAGCTAAGCGTCGGTAGTACATGTAAACATTTACAGATTGGAGAATTTACTTCTTTCAATACGCTGATTTAAAAAATAAAGATTGTTTGAGAAAATGACACGCAAAAAAAAAGACTAAAGACGTTCCGGGAAATTGGCGAAGGTTGATATTTTCATCGTTATTCATTGGGACTTTCTTGGACTTCTTATATTGTTTTGTGAAATATTGAATGATTTGTCACTGTAGAATAATTTTAAGACAACGCACACAGCAATAAAACAACATTAAAGAAAAAAAAAGAAAGAATCTAAGTATAAATATCGCACGATAATGTAACTGTTGTCGGAAAATTCTATATTGTAATATTACGTAAAACAGGTATGTTTATCAGTACTTTTTAATGTTTATGAGAGCTAAAGCTAGTTTAAACAAATTTATTTTCCCCAAAGGAAAAAAAAATTTCAAAAAACAAAAAAAAACCCCCCCCAAAACCCCCCAAAAAAAAAAAACCCCCAAAAAAAAAAAAAAAAAAAAAAAAAAGCCCCCCCCCCCCAACCCCCCCCCCCCCGGGGGGGGGGGGGGGGGCCCCCCCCGCCCCCCGGCCCCCCCCCCCCCTAAATGTTCCTGAATCAGTATAAAAATATATTTAGTAAAAGAGCTATACCCCCTTGTTGGGGCTTGGCGTTGGAATACTTGCATTCTAAGGTCACTAGAGTCTTTTTACCGGTCATTTCTTTGTTAATAAACTAAGTAGATTAAATGAATCTAGATTCATCATACCATACCATCATTGATTTATTCGGTAATTAATCAAAGGCAAACTAGCAATTCCACAAACCTTTAAGATACAAAATGTATTTTGACAATTTTAACGCTTTTGTGATCAACGTCAGTAAGCTTTTCCGTCATAGCCTTATAGACGTAGTCCATGACCTAAAACAATTGTGTAAAGGCTTTTTGATAATAAATTCAACTCAATTAAAATTACGTGAAAATTGTGAACGATTTTCACGATTGTTTTTATAAAATGCCAACAAAAAATACTTAGACTGAGAATTGACCTCGAAACCAACCGATCTTGACTTCACCATTTATATCACTACTCGTTTCTGTTGGTTTCGTTAAAACTGTAATTATACATTTTTGAAAGACCACCGTGTGGATTATATCAACATACCAAAGGTTATTATTGTCACGGTTAATGGCTTTATATCGATTCACCCATATCCAATACTATTATGGTCACGACGATGTCCAAATAGCGTATTTTGTTTATCGGCCCGTTAACCGATTTGACATCAGGCAGAACATGTTTATAATCGAAAGTCCATATAATAATTTCTTCGCGTAATAAAGCTTTACATCGGGATTGCTATGTTACGACAAAGTGAACTGCAATGTAACCATACTCAGCAAAACTAGAAACGTCCCTGTTTTATAGCCGGTGAAGCTTTGTCTGTGTAGTTGCTACATGTTCAATGTACATGTATTTTAAACCCTGGCGATGTTCAGAATACGATCGTGTACAGTTTACCCGATACGCACGGTTTACATATCGGCCAGTAACCGGAACGGTCATTTGCACGTTTTGCACGTGCACGCTATACATGTCATCCATATGTTGATTCAGTTCATGTCGTACCATTCATGCGATAGGGGCTATTCTGAAAATTAAATTTTTTCTTTAATTTTTCACTGTTTTCGATATGCCACGGCTTTCCGAAAACGAGCGAAATCAGGCAATTGGGATGCTTGCGGGTGGGATGTCCGCCAGGGTAGTCGCGCGTCGGTTCGGGTGCTGTCGGAAGACGATTGATCGTCTTGCAGCCCGGTACCAGCAGACTGGGGCTGTTCACGACCGGCAGCGACCTGGTAGGCCTCGTGTAACGACGGCTAGAGCCGATCGTTTCATTACGCTGACGCACTTACGTCAACGTCAATTTGCAGCCACAGTCCCTGCTAGGCAATACGGTGTCTCAGGGCAGACCATTCGCAACCGGTTGCGTCGTAACGCCCAACCAATAACGCCCAACCATAACGCCGCCTGTACACTAGTCAGATAATGACCAAACGTCACCGTGCTACCAGGCTGTTATGGGCGCGACGTCATCTGAACTGGAGAAGGGCTGACTGGAACCGAGTTTTGTTCACCGATGAATCTCGGTTCACAGTTAGTCATGCTGACGGAATATTACGGGTGTACAGGCGTAAAAATGAAAGATTCGCCGATTGTTGCATTGTTGAGAAGAACAGGTTTGGGGGAGGGAGCGTAATGGTCTGGGGTGGGATCATGGGAAACCGGAAGACAGATTTGGTTGTTGTACAGGGCAACATTAATGCACAGCGTTATGTTGCAGACGTGCTAAATGCATATGCCTTACCATTTATTCGTCAGCATGGTCCTGGTGTAACATTGATGCAGGACAATGCCCGCCCTCATGTAGCCAGGGTCACCACTCAATTCTTGCAGCAAAACAATGTCAACGTCATGCCATGGCCCGCGGTTTCCCCGGATCTCAACCCCATTGAGCACATATGGGATCAGCTGGGCCGCAAAGCACGAGCTAACCATCAGATTGACAATGTTCGCGATCTTACACGGGCGTTACAACAGGAATGGAGGAATTTGCCCAACGCACTGGTATTGCGTTACGCAACGTCGATGCGGCGTAGGATCATTGCATACATTCATGAAAATGGTGGCCACACTCGGTACTAACGAGATTTACTGGATGTGCCACATTTCTTACTGGAATTCCATCTCTAAACATTCAATAACACCTTTCTGAGTTTTTGTGATTTTTGATTTTGACCCCTACCTCTCTTGACCGGTTATCTCTCGAAAAGTTAACAAGATAGCCAGATGCAATTAATTGGTTTTGATACAGAAATGAATGAACTTGTTTTTCTATTTTGATTCATAAAAGTAACCCTTTTGGTTTTCGATAAATCTTTCCTGAAATATGGAGGGACGTTTCTATTTTTGCTGAGTATAGTTTCTGGGTGAACAAGTAGAAAACGTGATATTACATGCTTGGCCGGTATCTTTTGTCATCTTTATAAACCGTCTGTTTATATGTACATATTAAATTTTGTTTTCTATTACTTTTATTATAGTCGATCTTTGGTCCATAACTTGGCTTATCATTATTAAAACGTCGGGACATAAAATATTTAGTACCTTGAATCAATCAAGTTATTTGCCTTATATAGTAACGTTGTCGAACAAATTCGCAGAGGTTTTCCCTTTTTTGTTCTGTATAGTGCATAAGTAATTACGCAGAACTCATTAATTTCGTAATTTCCTTTTTTTTATTTTTTATTTGTGTTGATCATGAATGCAGTGTTTTTCAGATAAGACATGATCGTATTGGTGAATCAAGAAAACTGAAATATTGCTTCTTAACGTAAAGACATTGAACTTACATTTAAGGTTTAATAAACACGGAATTTCGGTAAGTACCGTCGCATAAAACATTGAGAGTGAGAAAAAAAACCCAGAAACGAAGAATAATTAACATACAAGAGAAACGTATAAAAAATCATCGTGTTGTTTTTGGAATGTGTTAACAATGTGTTTCCAGGTTGAAATAAGACTAACAATCATAGTAGTGTTATCTATTTTGGCATTTTGTTTAGCCTCAGAAAACTCCTTTGAAGATTTTGAAATAAAGAGCGAAAATTTAAACAAACGTCTAGTACCATATACATTCGTTGAGAAGACTGTTGGAACGCACCATAACTGTGTACGTGAATGTTTTCACTTTGGTGGAGAATGCAAAGCAATTAATTACAATATAAAAAACAAAACATGCGAATTAAAGGCTAGAGGGATTAGCGATATTGTAGATGCAACAGAAATCGAACAGGCTGCAGGATTTATATTTACAGATATAACTGTGTGGCCAAAAGTACGTATATTTCATTTCTCTCTATGGACTTGTTTATGCCACTGACCGTTCCAAGGCGGTGCCCCACTGTTTTCTTTTTTTTTTTTTTTTTTTCCCTTTTTTTTTTTTTTTTTTTTTTTTTTTTTTTTTTTTTTTTTTTTTTTTTTTTTTTTTTTTTTTTTTTTTTTTTTTTTTTTTTTTTTTTTTTTTTTTTTTTTTTTTTTTTTTTTTTTTTTTTTTTTTTTTTTTTTTTTTTTTTTTTTTTTGTTTTGTTTTTTTTTTTTTTTTTTTTTTTTTTTTTCTCTCCCCCCCCCCCCTTTTTTTTTTTTTTTTTTTTTTTGGGGCTTAGAAATTACGATTCATTTGTAACCACTATATGCGTAATGCAGTTATTGAAGATATAAATAGCCCTGACTTCTTTCAGGATTAGAAGATACCAGTAAATTTGAAATCGGGTCAAACATGAAATAAAACAAAACATAAGGTTCTCTTCTAAAAACAATTAGCACATTGTTTATATGTGGATCATGTCAGTAATACTCGATATGAGAAAAGAAATGAAATTGAAATAAAAAAACAGAAGTTTTAAAGGAAACACAAATTATGTCAAGTTTCTCTTCTTAAAATAATTAGCACACTGTTTAGATGTGGATTATGTCGATAATTCTCGATATGAGAAAATCAATTGAAATTAAAATGATAAAATGAAAAAAGAAGTTTTAAAGGAAACTTATACGAGGAGTATTCAATAATTAGTGTCGGGGCTATAGTAAAATGAAAACTTTTAAAGCAACTACCATTTTTATTTTTTTAAACCTTCAAAGTAATCTCCTTTGAACAAAATACAGAGTTTCAAACGTTTGATCCAATTTTGAAATGCTTTTTATAGTCTTCTTGAGGTATACCCCCTACACAACTGATGTAATGCTGAACCAAGTCCATTTCTGGTGCTGTAACGGCGACCCTGAAGGTGTTTCTTTAATTTTTGGAAACAGGAAGAAATCGCGGGTGCCAAATCTAGTCGAGTATGGTGGGTGATTAAGCACAGTCCAAACGTTTGTTTTCCAAGAATTTCTTAACAATGTCTGCCTTGTGTGGAGCACGTTGTCATGGAGTAGATACAGCCCTTTCATACCAGTATTTGGACGACGTTTGCGATAACATTTTTCAACTTTGTTTAACACTATTCGTTTGTAAAACTTTGCAGTAACGGTATCGACCTTTTGGAACGTAGGAACTATGTTTCACTACACCTTGTATACCAAAGAACATGGTATACATAACCTTTGTGCTAGTCATTGTTTTAGCTATACAGGGCCTAAGGTTATAGTTTGGTGGCCCATATCTTATTATTTACCTTCCGTGTGGGCTCAAAAAAAGTTGAACCAGCTTATCGTTCCAGTTAACAATGGTTAGAAAATTTACGATCGTTATATTTGGGAAACATCTTCAATAATTTCTTGGCACATTTTCGCGCTCTTGCTTTGGTGCTTTTCAGTCAATAAATGTGGTATCCATCTGGCTGCAATCTTCTTAACTTTGAGGGACTTATTTAAAACCTGTCGTAAATGTACTTCCCTTTGAAATGCCAGTATATTTAGCTATTTCAGAAACGATGTATATCGAGCTTCTTTGTTTTTGATTTCCTTGCACTTTTTTAATGTTGTTTTTGGTGACCACTGTCTGTTTCTTCCCTACCACTAGCATCGTTTAAGTGCCTTCCGTTCCACTTCTTAAACTTAACAATCCATCTTTGAACTGTCCTTTACAATCACCAAGATGGTCCATGAATACGACAAAGTTCTTTACTGAATGGCTGTACCAATTATACCCAAAAAGATGCTCTTTTATGTAAGCTCGAATTTTCAACATTATTTACTGAATCTTTTCCAGCCATTTTTATACGCAGTTGATCGAATATTCAACTTTCAACTCTAAATTTCTTAAAACGTGTGTCAATTGGGATACAGCTGTATGATACACCGTTGGAAAGATAAAGAGTTGAAGCGTATCATAATGTAACTTTGCACGTCATTCACGAAATATACTTAGAGAAAAATGAGGCCGAATACTCCTCGTATGTAAATAATGATCTAGTCGAATACTGTGTGGCGCTTTAAATCTGCGGTGCCAAATGTTGGCGTTTTTTGAAGTGTTTTGAATCGGCTGTGTCATAATTGGCGCAAATGACATAAAAAGCAAACCACTTATTCATAATCAAAAGGAGATAAGCTTACAATGCTCAACATTAATTAACTACGGTTGTTATCGTGTAAATATCCGACATTGACCCACGTAAAAAACTATATTTTACTTTTGATAACAATGCGATGTTAGTATAGTAAATAGAGTCAATGGGTGAAGCTAAAGTGCATAATTTTGATAGAAAATTCCACGAACTATTTTTAACGTTCGCAACAAAATTATAAACATCCGTCATTCATGCCTGTGCCATTGAAGACTGGTTAAATCCATCAGCGGAGTTAGTGTTTAACATTATCTAATAATTGGCGGTGGCCTATAACTGTGGTGATTTATATTGACGGCGTTTATATTTGGCGCAACCAACGGAGACCGTCAATACAGACAAAATAAACACCTGTCAATAAACGTACTTTTTTAAATAAACAGTAATTCAGCTTATTGATGTAAACGATTACACCATGCAAAACATCGTTTGTTCTTACCATTTTTATGGATTTTAATTGCAGGATCACAATTACAAGACTAGCTCTCTGAAGATGCCTTACTGTCAGACATGACCGTTATTTGTACAAAACAGTCTAATTTTCTTTAAATCAATAAAAACATTCATGTATTAGAAAAATAGCGCATGATATTGCAGCAATAGCGTAAAATGTCACCGAAACGGTCAATTTTATCAATGTGCAGAACTAGATCTCATACCGATCAAGCATCTGCAGATGGTTGAAAAACCAGTTGACCGTAAAGGAGAAATATATTTGACAAATCAAGGACAATAACCCGCTAGAAGCCACTAAACCGAATCATGCCGATGACGTACAAATTTAATTGTACCGATCACTCTCCTGTAGTTTGACATGACAAGTGTGGTTTAAGAGTAATAGCAGATACATTGTAAAATTTGACAAGTCAAAGACGACAAGTCTACGTAAAGTAACTGAATAGAAAATGTCGACATCTGCACAACTAAACATGAGACTGACTACTCATTTTAAGTTTGAATGAAATCCGCCAAGCGGTGTAAGAAAAGTTCTGTCATCGGCCTTTGTTACATCCATCCATAATTTTGCATGTATTACGGATAACATCCGTAACAGTTAAATTCAATTTTCATGAGGCTGACGTTATTTTGGTAAAACTTATAGTAAATGAGTCTTTTGTTTCTTTGTGGAGAGTGAAAATGACTTTCTTTGATTTACTTGCTCTGTTAATGTATGCTCTGATAATCTGTTTCAGACATCTTTGAGCGCCTGTATGAACCACAACTGCCTAGAAGGACAAACATGCTTTCCACTCGGAAACGTCGCCTTTAAGTGCGTAGACAAACGTAAGTGTTTTTTCTAGGATCAGAAAAGAGCGTTTGAATATATTTAATTTTGCATGTAACATTTTTATAAATTTGCTATAACGTGAAACAACTCCATAGACTTTACTCAAAGAAGACAAATACTGATCCCTGAAACAAGTGTATAATGCAACTCAAGTAACAGTTTTACATTTAGAAAGAGCGTTCATATTACTCATCTTGGTGTTTTGTCTTCTCATTCTTGTTAGCAAACTGCGGTTCGCCTCCTGTAATTGATCACGGGATTGTGTCAGCACTGGTGACTACAGATGGAGCATTCGCGACATATTCTTGTGTCTTTGGGTATGAAATGGCCAGTTCCTTTAGCGCAAAGAAATGTGAAGAGGGAAGTTGGACCAGTGAAACCATCGTATGCATAGCGAAGGGTACGTTGCGTTTCTAATTCATGAATATTTCTCTTGCTGTATATAAAATATTACTCTTGCTACTCAAATTATATTTATTTCCTTCAATTATTCTGCATTCAGTCGTCTTTACGGTTTGTGTCACAAGGTATGTAGTCGTTTATATCTTTTTTCTTGAAAAGAGGTATATATTATTTCAAATTCCATGAATATAAAATCTTTTACAGCATTTCTTAACTGCTAATAACATTAAGGCAAAACTTTACTAAACCATTTTATTTGCAATATTGACATATGCATATTTCTCGGACCAAAGCACATACAATGTAAAACAATGTAAAACACATTATAACGCTTCTCTTGAAAGCGTTATTAGAAAGCATTGTCAATAGTTACATTTCAGTATTTATAGAATGCCATTCATGTATTGTTTAGAGAGGTAGGTTCATTAAACTACAGAAAAATATTAATGACAAACATAACTAGAAAGTGTCTTAGACTTATCAACACGCCTTTGAATATTTGGATACGAAAATAATTTTAGAAAGCTTGATAGCACAGAGGAAATCCTTTGTCAGAGCTGTAGAATGACCACCACACATCATATCGACATCGCTTCTGTCAATATAAGAAAACTGATAAGGGCTTGTAACAAATACTAGAATAACGATAGTGAGAAGATATAAAAATTAAAAAATGTTTCCGAAATTATTAACTTCTTGCTCGGTGATTACGTTTTCGGTATCTCATCTTAGACTGATTATGTTTTTTTTTGTTGGCAACATGTACAAATGTACTATTCAAGTTATATTATCCTACCTGGTGACCATCACGGTATTAAAATAGGAATTTTAGTATAGTTATTTGATCTAGAAAACCGGATTTGCTCGAGTCGCACGGCGGATCATATAAGTACGTACAGAGTTGAATATGGCTTATTGATCACATTATTATCAAATTTTTTATATACGTTTTGACATTTGTCTGCGCGAATAAACTGAATTAAAATGACATTTTAAGCAAACAATAGAAGGAAAACTCGTTTAAGCGCGAAAAATGCGCTGTGTGTGACGTTAGTTTAGTGACTTCATCTTATTAACATGTAGTAACAACCCACCCAAAAGTGACGTTATTAACGTCACATTTATAAATGTGTACTTTTTGGCTAATTGATTACGCTCTTACAAATAATGGAACAGTTCACGTAAAAATAAACGGATTTTGTTCTGTCATGCCGCATTTATTGAGTGTCAATAAATACTTTTGACATTCTATTTGTAGGTAAATAATAAAGAAAGAGATTAAACACAAATTAATGATTTGATAAAAAAATCATGGCAACTTGTACAGCAAGTTTATTTTTTCTGAACTATAGTGAAAAACCTTTTTTGACTTAGCCTAGTTATAATGCTCCGATAATGAATATTTCTCTTTCGTCTTGCAAGTAAGGGACATAACTTTTATAATTTGTCACAGCTAATTTCTAAGGACAGAACTACGTTCTTTTAACTGATAGTTAATAAAATACATTTGAAACATTCCTTTTAATTTATTTTATATTAGTTTTAAACTGCAGTCTTTTAGATTTTCATATGTGAATTTCCAGGCAGTCAGTGCACAGGGGCTTTAATTGATGGCACGGTACGAATATAACCATAATTTGATAGTGAATATGTAAGGGCAATGGTATACAAAACTGTAGAGCATTTGCCTTAAGGTCAAAGTGCGTGTCTGCCTGCATAATCTAATCACCCTTGTGTGTTTCGTTCAACTTTTTACAACACTTGCAATTTTAATCAGATTATCCTCAATGCTAATGGTAGTGTATGTCTCCATACACAAATATTTTGGAACTATTGAAAAAATTTGCAACACGCCAGATACAGCGTTCGCCATTAAGGAAATGGTGTTAGACACGAGTTTCAGTCACACTGTAAATTTTATTTTAACCTACAACACGGACTTTTGGAAGGAAGAAGCGACCACCAGTCGAGCTATGTATCGAGTTTCTTCCTGTCTCAAAATTCATTTCATATTCGCATTCAACAAAAGGAGGGTTCGTTTTGTCTGCAACCTGAACTCTCAGATCATTAGATGAATATATTAATCCCGTACAATGCTTGGATAATTTGTAGTAAAAGATAAAAGGTTTGACATTTCTAATTATGTAAAGGAAAGTTATTTTATAAAGATTCAGAAGACGTTTTCCTGTTAACTCGAATTTGCAGACTGTGGTCCTTTAACGGATATCTCAAATGGGAGATTTACAGCTGCAGTTACCACGCATGAAGGTGTAGCAACCTACTCGTGTGATAGTGGGTATGATCATGTCACAGGAGATTTAAGAAGAACGTGTGTTGATGGAAAATGGAGTGGCATAGAACCATCTTGTGCAATCAAAGGTAATCGCACATAATGAAATTGGAGACATATTTCCGTTATCGTACTCTTTTGTCATATCCGTTATAGCGATTCTAAACTGATGGATATACTTAAGATAAGTACTAGCGCATATTCGTATGTTTGCCTTACCTTTAATCCTTGTTAGATTTTTTCAGCTCACCTGGCTACGCCAACTTTAAAAATCTTCTTCTCTGAAACCACAAGGCCTAGAGCTTAGATATTTGGCATGTAGCATTGGCTAGTAGACCTATACCAAGATTGTTCAAATTATGACCCTCAGATCAAAATTGACCCCGCACGGAGGGTCACTTAGTTTTACATAGGCTTATATAGGAAACACTTTAAAAATTTTCTTCTCTGAAACCACAAGGCCTAGAGCTTAGATATTTGGCATGAAGCATTGGCTAGTGAACCTCTACCAAGATTGTTCAACTTATGACCCCCGGATCAAAATTGACCCCGCACGGAGGGTCACTTAGTTTTACATAGGCTTATACAGGAGAAACTTTAAAAGTCTTTTTCTCTGAAACCACAAGGCCTAGATCTTAGATATTTGGCATGTAGTATTGCCTATTAGACCTCTTCAAAGTTTGTTCAAATTATGCCCCTGGGGTCAAAATTTACCTTTCCCGGGGGTCACTTGTTTTACAAATGCGTATATAGGAAAACCTATTTGGTATACAACATTATCTAGTGATCTTCCACCAGGCAAGTGGACTTGTACCAAGGTGAGCGATATAGGGCCATCTTGGCTCTCTTGTTTGTTTTTGCTACGATTATATGATTGACTTATTTTACTTCTCTGCCAAGCCGTAGTAACATTTCGGAGACAACCATAATGCATTCAACCACACTTAGACGGTAACCTAATATACTCTTTATCCTTCCATTCACCCCCAAAAAATATTTTTGTTTTAAATAAGATTAAATTCAAGTTTTAAAACTGTTTAGCGCTATGACGCGTATGAATAAATTACAGCATGACCCAGTTACACATTTATTTGGATCATGTTCATACACTACACAAACACGTATGTGTCATACGGAAGTGAAACAACATGCAAAATTAAAATTTAAAAAGCTCAACACCTAAAACTGTTATTTTAAGTTATTCTTGACTGAACGAGATATACTATACTGGTATCTTTTATTAATTTCTGCTAAAGTCATATAAGTGACGTCAGTCAACACAATATGTGTGATGACCAGTGATGTTGTGAAGTGTTCACTGAAAAATACTGGATTTTAAACCAGTTGTGTACCATTTGGGTGATAACCCGGAAAAAATACTGTATGATTGCAGTTATAAATATGAAAATTTTGATCATTGAATACAGCATCATAACGTCGTAAAATATTCGCTATAAGTGCGAGCGTGTGAGGTGTGATTGGAATGGAACCTGGACTGGAGCTTACTGTGATAAAGGAACAAGAAATGTACGTGCTTAGTTGGTCTGGTAATTTTTGTAATTGCTTTGGTAGAGATCTGTAGTGAACAGTTGGTGATAGAAGGTTCAAAAACCATTTGTCTCTCTTTAGAAACAGGACTCTTAGTTAAAGGACGGACTGGAGCAAAAAACAAGTTGCAGAAACAAGTTAAACAAAGATTCAAATATGAGTCATTAGTACCAGAGATACAAGGATACAAACATAATGCAATGATAGCTTTCGGATAACATAACTTTTAGTGAAGAAATACTGTTATCCTGTAATTTCTGAACAAAATGTTTCCTGATGTAATTACTGACTCAGTAATTGAATGACTCAAATTTAAACAATATAGTACAAAAGGACTTCCAATCTTCTAATAATGACAAACCCCAATCTTTCCAATGAGAAAAATTTATTACAATAGGCTTTCACCTATCATATGATAAGCTGTACTGTAGCTGTATTCATTTCTCGGTTGAAAACACAGGAGCTGATGACAAAAAATGGCTATACTGTAATTTTGATAAGTTCTGGTTTATAAATGTTTGTGATGCACGGAGATTAATGTTTTCCGGCATATAAAATTTTAAGAAGAACTATTTAAATGAAAATGATCGTTGAGGAATTCTTTGGTTTTGAAATTCAACAACAGTAGTGTATCAGAAGATGAAGCAAGTATTTTTCTTAAATATTAGCAGTTTTTCAGGAAGTAGATAAATTTGCACACACTTGCAACATCATGGGTGTTACAGTGCATATACATTCCTTTACTCTATATTTTGGCATTGAGAGAAAGATTAAAGATAGAGAAAAAATATCAATTTTAACAATTTAAGACAGCGTTATTTTAACTAAGAAATATTCATGATAGATCTATTTATGTATTCTGAAAATGACATTTGTTGACATTGAAAAATAAATAATAAAACAAAAGAAAATTCATGTTTGAATGTTAATTGTGTCAGCATTTTAATCAATATTTGTTTACATGTACTTCATGGCCGACAACCTAGGTCATGAAAGTAGTCCGTCATCAGCTGTTGCTAAGGCCAGTGAGGAAATTGTTTTGTTAAGCTGTCCTAAATGATTTAAATCTTGTCATTAATTTTTTAGTTTGTACAAAATGAAAATATTATTACTAGCTATAAAATGGTACATTAATATGAGTTGTATTGTTTTAAAAATCATTTTTATAGCCGATTTAAAGTTTAAACTGGCGGCTAAAAAAAGAATATCAGTATGGCAGGCCGTTGCCGTGTCGTGTACAGATTGCCTGTCGTTTAAACTCATGTTTATACGACAGAAACATTTTTGACAAATACAGCAATGGTAGGATAAAAAAAATCAAAACGTTTCTTTAAATATATTTTTTCCTCTGTTCTATGGATGCACTTCAGTGCACGAGCTATCGCCATGCTACCATTAAAGTTAATTTGATTTCAATGCTGCTCACAACCTAATATCACATCAGATACTGTACAGATGCCTTATACCCTCGTCAATAATTGTACTAGAAAGGACCATCATAAATATAGGAATATATAGTTTGGGTTTCCATAACGTTTCTAAATGATTGTAGATTCTATTTCATTCAACGTTTGTATTGATTATATTGTTACAGACTGTGGTGACTTGTCAAGCATCTGGCACGGAACAGTGTATGCACCGGTAACGACTCATGGGTCAACAGCTACATACACCTGTAATGATATGTATCAAGTAACAAGCGGAGACTCTGTTCGGACGTGCTATGACGGACATTGGACCGGCGTCGAGCCAATTTGCCATGTTATACGTAATGCCTTTGCTTATCTAGCTTTTTGAGTCATACAAGTATGTAGTGCATGTTACTAACGAGACAGTTTTCAGAAAATTTCCTTTTTTCCAAAGAATAGTAATCGATGCATAACTATCTAAGTTTGTACATGACAACAACAAAATATACTTTATATTATTTGAATTAATGAAGCCAAGTCTATTTTTAGGATTGGTTTATACAATGTATTAAGAGCAATTTTGAAATAGTGCAATAAACAATGTGTTTAGAAATAAAGGTACATGTACACCGTAAAATCAGAGACAGACGATCACCACACACATCGCAAATTTACTCACACAATCATAAATTGACAAAATTCTGATACCTTGAATAATATTGGTTGCTTCAGTTTGCTAAGTTAAGAAAAAGGTAAAAATCTTAACAATGATGGTAAGGAAATACAACGATAAAAGCTGAGGCGATGGTGTATGCCACGGTTCATTTTCTTTTGTTAGCTATATAGAAATAATTGCTTCTTAAAGTTTGTAACATTACATTAAACACATTCTTTCATCAATTGTAAACCAAAACACCAATGGCGGAACGACTTGAAATTTTATGCCATATTTCAAGACTTGCATGTACTATCATCACGTGATAACCACAACAACAACATAGTTAAAGTGAAATCACCCCTCATACATAATTATATATATATCATTCCGTTTTTTATAAAAAAATTAAGCACTGATTTACTCTTACGAAAACAAATATTTTGAAGTTATGCCCATACTATCTGAACCTGTATAACAGTTTTATTTAAAATCAAGTACAATGATCATTTTGAAACTTTACAATACCAGTTTATTTGTATAAAACTTTTCAGCGCACATTGGCTGCTATGTCGAAGGATTCGCGTACTTATATCACGGGACTCATCAATATACCTGGAATGATATCCTCTGCCAAAGATGGGACTCACAAACACCTCAAGAGCATGAAGTTACGATTGACTTTATGCATTATGGAGACAGTTTAAGTGATAGTGAAAACTACTGCCGAGATGCAGATGGAGAAGGGGCACCCTGGTGTTACACGACGAATCCATCATTTCGGTGGGAGTTCTGCGGAATTGCAATTTGTCCGTGAAGGAAATGAAAAGTGAAAAAGGAGAATATTATATCTCAAAAATGTGACATGGATGTGAACAGTTTTATTAACGTCAATGCTCGTAAATTATTTTTAAAGTTGGCTTGAATTTATGTCTGATACGGTGACAATACCTGACAGTTGTGAGTTTTGCTACACGTTAAATCGCCACTTTGCAGTTGAAGGCAAAAGGAAATAGTTTTATTTAATGAAAGTCACATGACTCAATATGCCACCTTTTTAAAATGATTTTGTAAAAATATCTGCAGATTACCATTGAACTAAATTGTTAAAACTATTTTGATTTGTGAAAAACATCATCTCCCACGGTTATTTCAAATCGTGATACTGGTTATAAGATTTCGATCGCCTTTTAAAGCACAATTTTATAAAACTTATAAACTAAATGTGACTCTAGAAACCGACGGTTTAACATCTTAATAGTTCAAGGAGATGTTATTTAAGTTGTAGGTGAAACAAGATTTTTGTCGCTAGTTACATACAAAATGTACATAGTTTTGTCATTTCGTTGTTGTCATTTCCATTATTTTTGACAATTTGACATTGCCAATTTCTGTGTCAATATTGTTTTCCTAATTTCAAGTGATCCGGTCCGGAAAACAATATATCTATACTCGGCCAATCTAACAGCAGAAACAAAATACTTAAATATAACAAGAACTGTCTTTAAAAAAGATGGTCACAGCAATTTTTAATTATGAAAGCAATTGGAAGCTACATTTCATAGTAATTAATTTCATTCAGTCAAAAGGCGGCATATCCCAGAGGGTGGGAAAAAAGTGCACCTTTACGGGGACGCGAGCCCATGGCATTAACATATGTTAGATCGAATACTCTCCCGATGGAGCTGACCAGCCATTTGCTTATTTTGTTCCCAATTTTGTTTAATAATTATTGAATATGTACCGTAACATGTGCACCAGGAAAATAAAATTAATCTTAGTTTTCATTATCAAACATGCTTATCGAATAATCGACCGTTATTCACTGGATACTCTGCACTTATAATTAACATTGGATTGACGGTTACAAATATTATGTTGATAGATATGAATAATTTACGTACTTAAATTATTAACCCATTCAAGACAAACTGAAAAAACAAGAGTATTTTATTGACTATTCTCAATCGGTATTATGCAATAAGAAGGTGCCTTTTAGCGTAAATATCTACTTAAAAAAATGTCATATATTTTACATATCAATTTTATTGGCGGTTGTACTCTCATACTGTTTCTTGCATTTTTCTGTTCTTTTTCAAAAGTCTGAAGCAAGTTTAAAGTCCCAGGATCACTTTGAATTTTATGAAAGAGTAAAATAAAGTTAATAAGAGGATAAGGCAAGAACCATGTTAGCCAATTTATTGTTGGCAATATCGTTAAAAAAATACTACGTTATATGTCTGGCAAGTACTTATCAATTCAAAAACCTATGTTAGGAAAGTTATCGGTGCAAAAAAGGTAATTTCCGCCGGTAAGAAATCTTTCTTGGTAAAATTAGAGCAACTTGTAATTATGCTCCTTGGACTTTAAGCTAAGTTTAATTCATAAGGGCATACTTTGTCTTTTTGACAAGAACAGCAGATGTGATGATAAAGACGGCTACCGAATACTAAATCTATAATATGTATACACTCAACAAGTTTTCTAAGTATACACTACAATTATATGTAATATCAAAACCATTTTTAAAGATACGCTCATGAAAATTGGTCAACAAATTATTAGATTCATTTTTCTAATATTCAGTATAAAATTGAGTGTGTGCATTGCTTTTATTTTTTAATATTATTTGTAAGTGTTATCCTCCTATGCCTCAACTAGTTCGAGATCTCATATGCCATTGAATAATACAACAGGATAATTATTATTGGCTCATACATGGTAATATTACATTCAACTAATAAAGTGATTGGATACAACCTTTTTCTTATTTGTATTTCTATTTACACACGCGATTCTGAATGATTTATCATTGTGGAATAATACAAGGATAACGTAAAAAACATTTAGAACAACATTTAAGAAAAGCAAAGAAACTAAGCAATCGAATTTTTAGTTATCGATAATCAGCATAATAATTTCTTTGCTAAACAAAGCTTTACATTAGGATTGCTATCTTAGAGACAAAGTGAAGTGCACAGTATCTAGTTTCTTGGTAAACAAGTATAAACTTGATATAGCACGCTTGTCCAGTTTTTATTGACATGTCTATTAACCGTCTGTTTATATGCACATAATAAATTTTGTTTTCTATTACTCTTATTGCCGTCGCTCTTGCGTCCATAACTTGGCTTTCATATTTAACATGCGGAGACATTAATATGTAGTAGCATGATTCAATCAAGTTAATTGCCTTATATAGTTACGTTGTTGAACAAACTCTCAGAGGTTTTCCCTTTTCTGATATGTATAGTGCATAAGTATTTACGCAAAACTCATTAATTTTCGTCAATTCGTTTCTGTTTTTTTTGTGTTATTCGTCAATGCACTGTTTAACAGATAAGACATGTTCGTATTGGTAAATCAAGAAAAATGAAATATTGCTTCTTAACTTTCAGACACTGGACGTACATTTACTGTTATATAAACACGGAATTTCTGCAAATACCTTCGCATAAAACTTCGAAAGTTAAATGAAAAAACAGGAGAAGCAACAGCAAAGACAAGTAAAAACATACAAGAGAAACTTATGTAATAAATCGGCTTGCTGTTTTTGGAATGTATTAATCATGTGTTCCCACGTTAAAATAAGACTAACATTTATAATTATAGTTTTATCTATTTTGGCATTTTGCTTAGCCTCAGAGAACTCCTTTGAAGATTTTGAAATAAAGAGCGAAAATTTAAACAAACGTCTAGTACCATATACATTCGTTGAGAAGACTGTTGGAACGCACCATAACTGTGTACGTGAATGTTTTCACTTTGGTGGAGAATGCAAAGCAATTAATTACAATATAAAAAACAAAACATGCGAATTAAAGGCTAGAGGGATTAGCGATATTGTAGATGCATCAGAATTCGAACAGGCTGCGGGATTTATATTTACAGATTTAACTGAATGGCCGAAAGTACGTACATTTTATTTACCTCTTTGAACTTGCTATTTTTGCTTATAAATTTATGATTCATTTGTGACCACTACATGTGTATGCAGTTATTAAAGAGCGATATAACAAGACTTCGTTCAAGATTAGAAGATGCAACTAACTTTGACATCTGGTCAAACATAAAATAAAACAAAACAGACGTTTCTGTTCTGAAATCAATAAATAGACTGTTTATATGTGGACAATGACATTACGAGAAAAAATGTATTTAAACGCGCATTATTCTGCGATCTAAATGCTAAATATTTAAAAAACAAGAGCTGTCCCTCACAAGTGACACATGCCCCCGAAAGGGATGTCTCACAGTTTGTGTCCTCTCGATGTGCTCTACAATTGTGCCATGTAATTTTTAAATCCTTCCATGCATGACAGAGTTACCATGCATACAGTATTTCATCAATTTTAAACTTTAATTGCGACCTTTACTTTGGGAGTCATGGATGCGACACGTCGGCTTGATGTGTTGAACATTTGTGACAAGTTATTTCAAAATCAATCAATGCATGACACAGTTAATACCTTCAAACATTAGGTGTGACCTTGTTATAGTCCGGACACAAGTGTGTGCATATATACAGGATTCCAGTTCCTTCAAACTCTGTGGCCTTGCTATTTGCGGTTGAGACGTGGGCCTTGCACGCGACACATCGTCTGAATGTGCTGAACTTTTGTGCCATGTTATTTAAAAATCCTTCAATGCATGACACAGTTATTACCTTCAAACATTAGGTGTGACCTTGACCTTTGAGGATGGGGTTGTGACCCTTGCACGCTATACGTCGTCTGGATGTGCTAAACATTCGTGCAATAATGTTAAAATCAATCAATGCCTGACAAAGTTACAACTTGAATTCCAGTCCATGGTATCAGAGATATAAACAGACACCATAAGACTTTTGCAAGGGTACCAATATCGTAAAAAGTCACTGAATCGGTACATTTTATCAATGTGCAGAACTAGATCTCATACCGATCACTCATTTGCAGATGGTTGAAAACCTTTTAGTCGTAAAGGAGAAATATAATTGACAAATCAAGGACAATAACCCGCTAGAAGTCACTAAACAGAATGATGCTGATGATCTACAAAATTAATTTAGACATTGTACCGATTACTCTCCTGTAGTTTGACATGGCAAGGATGGTCTATGAGTAATAGCACATACATTGAAAAATTAGATAAGTCAAGGACTAAACCTGGGATTGACTGCTAATTTTAAGTTTGAATGAAATCCGCCGTTATTTTAGTAAAACTGATAGTACATGATTATGTTGTTTTTGTATGGATGTTTTGGTAGGGAAAGTGAAAATGTCTTGCTTAATTTACTTGCTCTGTCAATATGTGATCTGATAATCTGTTTCAGACATCTTTGAGCGCCTGTGTTATCCACAACTGCTTGGAGGGACAAACATGTTTTCCACTCGGAAACGTCGCCTTTAAGTGCGTAGACAAACGTAAGTGTTTTATACTATCAGTAAACGGCGTTTGAATATCCATAATTCTGCATGTAACATTTTTGTATAAGTTTGCTGTAACGTTCAACAATTCTATAGACTATGCTGAAAGAAAACAAATACTGATACCGGAAACAAGTTTATAATGCAACGCTTGTAACAATTTTACTTTTAGAAAGAGTTCATATTATTCATGTGGGTGTTTTGTCTACTTATTATTGTTAGCAAACTGCGGCTCGCCTCTTGTAATAGATCACGGGATTGCCTCAGCACTGGTGACTACAGATGGAGCACTCGCGACATATTCTTGTGTCTTTGGGTATGAAATGGCCAGTTCCTTTAGCGCAAAGAAATGTGAAGAGGGAAGTTGGACCAGTGAAACCATCGTATGCATAGCGAAGGGTATATTGCGTTTCTAATTCTTGAATATTTCTCTTGCTATATATGAAAATATTACTCTTGCTAGTCAAATTATATTTATTTTCTTCATTTTGTCTGCGTGCAGTCGTCCATACGGGTTGTGTCACATGCTATGTAGTCGTTTATATCTTTTCTTGAAAAGAGGTATTATATCAATATTTCATGAATATAAATCTTTCATAGGATCTCTTTACTGCTATTTATATTAAGGCAAAACGTTACTAAACCATCTTATTTGATATGGTGGCCCGCACTTCAATGTTTTTTCTACGTATTTTTCGTTTTCGGACCAAAGCATTTTCAGTTCTAGTGTGGCGTGACAGGAAATACAATAATATGGCTGTATATTTTCTATATCTTTCATTTGTATAATTAAATGTGTTGTATTTTCAAAGAATCCATTCGAGAAGAAAGAGCATCGCCTCTCCCTATTTAACTTATGATTGTTTCTGGTAGTGAGTCCTCTGATAGCGTGTTATTCCTCGGTACTTACAATATTTTTGTTGATTTTTACCATTCTCTTTAGTCGCTGATATATCAAGTACTTTATGTCTTTTGTTTAAAAGGAAATTGGTAAGTGGCTGGTAGACTTTTGATCTATGTAATAGACTCTGTTTTATCATTATGATTTTCTCTTGCTTTTTTAACTATATATTTCTGATATTCAAACTTTCAAGTGAAGAAATCCAGGAGAAAATGGCTATTGTCCTTGCTATATGACATTTAAAACTGGAATGTAATGTGATTCAAACTGTCGAATTAAGACGTTTTAAGAAAGCTTAACAAAGTATATTACTTGGTTGCTGTATATTTTATTTTGTACGAACTTCCAAACACATGACTCAAAATTAATCTAATATTAGTGAAACTCTCATAACTATATGTAATCATAAATGATCCTGCGTAACTTCATATAGGATACAGTGTCGGCTACCTAGACCAAAAGTCCACGAAGCCGTGTTCCGCTACCTTTCCACTGCTCTCGTTTAAATATTTTAAGATTAAATCCAAAGTTAAAAGTGATTATTTTGCTTTCTTTTCTGGTTTAAGCTAAGTGATACAGCTGCTATCTGACAGTAGTTATGGGTTTGATAACTTCAAAGCCAAATTACGGAAGAAGCATCCTTATGGCAAGTTAGGCAAGACAGTTTACATACTTCCACATGCGACATCGCCCATTTCTCTTTGAGGTTGAGTCTGTCTGTAGTGAGTAGCGGTAGCGATAAGAACGGTGTATTGCAATTCCCTTGAGACGCGATACGTACCGGTATGGTTTCACCCCGTACTATGGTATTTTTATGTAAATGAAAAACTGCAGTTTCTCCGTCATTTCTTAATTGGGTGATTTTTCGGTGACGACAATGACGGACAGTAAATTAGTAATAATATTCGATCTCAAAAGGTAAACAAGTAAACTTTAATGATTTTGCCCAAGGAAGTGTGAATACTTCAACGTATATTTAACTTAAGAAATAATAAATGTGGGAGTTCAAACGTGTAGTAATTAAATCATGAGTGAGTAGCAAAAGGTTTTACATTTCTCATTACTTTAAGGAATGTTATTTAATAAAGATTCAAAAGACGTTTACCTGTTACATATAACTCGAAATTGCAGACTGTGGTCCTTTAACTGATATCTCACATGGGACAGTAACAGCGGCAGTTACCACGCATGAAGGCGTGGCAACTTACTCGTGTAATACTGGGTATAGGCATAATACAGGAGATTCAACAAGAACATGTGTTGATGGCACATGGAGTGGCATAGAACAATCTTGTGCAATCAAAGGTAATCGTAATAAATAAAATGGAGGTCATATTTCCTTTATCGCACTCTCTTTTCTTATCCGTTATAGCGATTTCCGAACTAATCGGTAGATTTAAGATTAGAATTTGCGCATATTCGTATGTTTGCTATACCTTTAATCATTGTTAGTTCTTTTTTTGTTTCTGCTACGATTATATGATTGACTTAATATCTTATTTGTCTCTATTCCTTTCTTATGAAACACTAAACATAATGCAGCATGTAAAACATTTTAAAACTTTTGTTGAAAGTCGTTTTTCCTCTGTTCTACGGCTGCACTTAAGGACACGACCTATCGCTGTGTTACCATTAAAGTTACTTTGATTTTAATGCTGCTCAAACCTATAACATCAGACATAGTTGCGTTATCTCCTCGTCAATATTTATATGAAAAAGGACTATCAAAAATATAAGAATATATTGTTTTGGTTAACATAAGGTTTCTAAATTATTGTAGATTTTATTTTGTGCAATGTAAGTATTGATTAAATTGTTACAGACTGTGGCTATTTGCCAAACATTGGGTACGGAACAGTTTACGCACCGGTAACGACGCATGCTTCAACAGCTACGTACACATGCGATAATCTGTATCAGGTGTCTATGGGAAACTCTGTTCGGACGTGCTATGACGGAATATGGACTGGCATTGAACCAACGTGCAGTATTATACGTAATATATTTGCTCATTTAGCTTTTAGAGTCATATATAGTGCATGTTTATAACAGTACAGTTTTCAGAAAATATTTCCTTTTTCTGATGAATAGTAATCGATGCATAACTGTCTAAGTGTGTACATGACAACAGCAAAATATACTTTATGTTATTTGAATTAGTGAAGCCAGGTCTATTTTTAGGGCTTGTTCATACAATGTATGAAGAGCAATTTTGAAATAGTGCAATAAGCAATATGTTTAGAAATATAGGTAGATGCAAACCGTAAAATCAGAGACAGACGATCACCACAAACATCACAAAATACTCACAAAATCATAAATTGACAAAATTCTTATACCTTGAATAATGTTGGTTGAATCAGTTTGCTAAGTTAAGAAAAAGGCAAAAAGTACTAACATCTAAATAATGATGGTAATTAAATACAACGATAAAAACCGAGGAGATGGTGTATGTCACCGTTCATTTTCTTTTGTTAGCTACATTTTTTTTTGTATATTGAAAGAATTGCTTCTTAAACTTTGTAACATTACATTGAATACATTCTTTCATCAATTGTAAACCAAAACACCAATGGCGGAAACGACTTGAAATTGCATATTTCAAGATATGCATGTACTATCATCACGTGATAACCACAACAACAACATAGTTAAAGTGAAATCATCCCTCATACATAAAGATACAATTCTTTTTCTAAAAAATATATTAAGCACTGATTTACTCTTAGAAAAACAAACATTTTCAAGTTCTGTCCATACTATCTGAACCTGTATAATAGTTCTATTCTATTCAAAATCAAGTACAATTATCATTTTGAAGACTTTACAATAAAAGTTTATTTCTATAAAAACAAAAATAATATCAAACAGGGAATGCCACGTACCAAAAACGCAGCCTCCCCAAAACGAGCCCCACAGCACCCAGAAGTGCACACCACCAACACACACACACGCACGCACGCACGCACGCACGCACGCACGCACGCACGCACGCACGCACGCACGCACGCACGCACGCACGCACGCACGCACGCACGCAGCACGAAAACACACACACACACATACACTACCAACACACACTAGCATACAAAGCAAACACACGAGGACAAAACGAACAATTAAAGGAACACAGTGGGGCACCGCCTTGGAACGGTCAGTGGCAAAAACACCACTGGGGAGCTTAAACCGGTTTATGGTGCGCACCCAACCTCACTCTTACCCCCACCATGTTCCAAAGTCACAGGACAGTGTAAATAAAAGTAATCCCTGCTAATAAGTAATCCTTTTCAGCGCACATAGGCTGCTATGTTGAAGGATACGCATACTTATATCACGGGACTCAACAATATACTCAGAATGGCATCCTTTGTCAAAGATGGGACTCACAAACACCTCAAGATCATGAAGTTACGATTGACAATATGCAGTATGGAGACAGTTTAAGTGATAGTGAAAATTACTGCCGAGAACCAGATGGTTCTGGGGCGCCCTGGTGTTACACGACGGATATATTTGTTCGATGGGCCTTTTGCGGAATCGAAATATGCCCATAAAAGAAATTAAAAGTTGAAAAGAAGTTTGTATTTTCTCAACAATGTGGCACCGGTGTGAATGCTTTTGTGAACGTTAATGCTCATAAACTCTTTTTATAGTTTGCTTGTTTTTATGTCTGATACGTTGACAATTCTTGACGGTAGGGAGTTTTGCTACAAATTAAATCGTCACCTTGCAGTTGAAGGCAAAAGAGAAATAGCTTTATTTAATAAAAGTGACAGGACTCGATTGTCAACTTTTAAAATGATTTTACAAAACATTCTGCAGATAACCATAAAACTATATTGTTAAAACTATTTAAATTAGTCAAAAAACATCATCGCCCACGGTTTATTCAAATCGTGATACTGGTTTTAAGATTTCCGCCGCCTTTTAAATTACCTATTTATAAAACTTATAAACGAACAATAATTCATGGAGATGTTGTTTAGGTGACACAATATTTTTGTCGCTAGTTACATTTATCAAAATCATGGTTGTCCGATTTTGAAAAAAAAAATACAGGAAGGAATTTTATCATTTTTATCATTTTTTATAATTTGACATTGCCAATTAATTTCTGTGCTAATATTTGTTTTGAATATTCTTATACTAATATTGTATTCGTTTGTTTTGGTCTGTAAATACAGAATGAAGTACAGTCCAAAAATGCATGAAGCTTTACACAGATTGAATTGTAGGATGCTAGTGAATTAAAATATTGATTTTGCGATAACGAGACGTTACAACATTTGACTTGAATGACTTCTTTGTCTAATTAGTTATATTCTCTATGAACAAAGAACTCGTGGAAAATGTAAAAGCGTAGTAGTCTCCCTAGGGTCGTTTATATTTATAATTTAATGTTGTGATGAATACTTAATAGGAATGTATGCTTTTGTGCTTTAGAAACTCTACATGTACCTTTGGGATTGATGCTCTGTCAGAACATATCAAACTTATAAATTTAATGAATTGTTTTTAACTAGGGCTAATGACTGAAACGGTTGAACAGTCGATTTTGTTGAAAAATTGCTAACGAGGTAATTTGTATGCATGAATTACGTCGATGAAAGATTTAATGATAGGACATTTAGTTCAGTTCATGTCTTCGTTGTTCAATGGTTACGTGACATCTTACACACGCGACTATTTCCTCAAGTTTTGACAGGAATTCGATCCGAACGATAAATCTGTTGTGAGGGTCGGTCTGATTACACTGAAGGGTCTACGCACATCACTTTACCGTGGCGCATTGTTTAATTTTATTTTAACGACATTCATTTTACATTATTAGAAGAACAAGTTTTTGCAAGTCATATTAACTGCTCTAGATATCTGCTTCCTACAGCTCTGATCAGTGCTTGCGTAGGTGTTGGAGGTCGCGCAACTTATATTAACTACACTCGATAACTGCTTCCTGTAGTTCTGATCACTACTTCCGTATAAAGAAGGAATGTTAAAAGTCGCCATCTAAGCCGCTGTCTGGATTCGATTCAGACCTATGTTCTACATGTACCTCTATAACACTATGCCTCCCGCGACATAATGTAATTAATGGTACCGATGCATATACCTTTCCTAATATTACTTTAAACTATAAAATGTTGAATTAATTAGGGTCAGTAGTACTGTAAGTTTGACGAATGTGTAAGTGACTAGTTACAGTTTTGGCATATTGACACGGCAAATTATTTGCATACAACTAATTACGGCGGAAGTATTTGACTGTGTGTTACGGAGCCATAAACATCTTGCATATATCTAATTCATAGTGAATAGTCAGTTTTCTGGTATTTATGTTTTATCCTAATATATATTACATCCGTTTTTATATAACTTAACCAAAAGCATAAGATGTATGTATATTATACAGTGGATAGGACTGGATTTAACAATGCCATCAAACTACCGATGGTTTCTCCGATGTATGTTAGCAAACATTTAGTCTTAGCTCTTTTAGTAGGATTGTAGTTTTGTTTTAAAGCTGTTAATATCTCTGATAACCGATCCCATTGATTTTTCTCTGTGGTTGTCTGTCTTCTAAATATATATGAATCGTATTGTGCTGTTTAACATTTCAATATTAAAGATGTCTAGAGCGTTCAATTTCTTTCTGATGTTTCTTGTGTATTGTGTTTTAAGTTGACCGCTAACAGGTGTGCACAATTTCCAGATATATTAGGTAGAATATGTCCATCGTTCTTTTCAAAGGACGGAATGGAAATACTATTGATATGTGTTAAAGACGATTATGCAATAAATCAATAATCATGCTTTGGTCAAATTTAGGACTTTCTAACATCGTCTGTACATTTTGTCATAAGTCATAATGAAAAGTTGTTAATTTACATATTAAGTCATTTTTCTCATACAAGCAGTAAAGAGGTTTCAATTTGAAATATATAATTGGTGAAAAAAAAGAAAAAAAAAGATCAGCAAATTTGTTATAGTATCTGAACAATCGGTCTCAGTCACTTTTTGTGCACGAGTCTATTTCAGTACCTAATAATATAGCGCTTATAGCTTACCTAATTTCAAGAGAACCGGTCCAGAAAATCAATATACAATGTACCTACACTCGGTCAATCTAAAAGCACAATTATAATACTCAAATATAAAACAAATGCGACTTGTGTATCAACAATATTCAAATATAAAATATCTTTTGCCAGTCCGGTATAATTTCTTTAAACCAATCGATCAATTGTTTCTAAATGTATGCAGATATAAAAGGTCCGCTTGATCTGTCCTTTTAAAACTCCAATACATTATCTCCCCTGAACAAATTTCGAGCACGGTTTTTAGCGGTTTTCAGTGTGACTGTTCAAAGGGTATTTTACAAAGTCATCAGTGTTTCAGAATATGTTGCAGTACCGTAAAACATTCAATAATCTGAGCAAAATTGTTGTTGTTCAATTAATGGGTGGATAGCGATTTATTACATCATGTGTCTATGTTATCTACTTGTGCTGAACTGAGGCCGTTTTCGATATATGTTGTTCAATCGTTAAAATTGTATTTATTTATCATTTTACGTTGAACCAGAAGGGGTCTTAGTCACATTTACTGACTGAAACTACTTTTCTTTTCTTTACCAATCTATTCAATTATTAGTTAATCGAGTTGTGACATCACATCGTCATGCTTTACATTCATTAATGCATCATACACATGTTTCACTCTAGCTCATCGCTCTTAATCCTTTATCGATTTAAATGTGGATTTATCATGTTGCAAGCAACATGATTACATGTTTTTTTTGTTCAATGTAGCTTAACAGCGGAGAAAAGTCTCTGAGCATATTAATCTCCTTTGTCAGTAAAGTCATTTACAGTTTAATAGACGGGGGAACATGCTGCATCATGTCGCTTGTTGCGACGATCCTGTGGAAAAAATATCATGGACACACACAATGGTAGAAACCTCATACTAGCATACACATATAGGGCTGTTATTCCTTTCCAAGTAATAAACTATTGGTCGTAGCATATCACACAGACCTAAAACCACAACAGTATCCTTTCGTAGTACTGTTGAACAAAGATAACTGACTTTAATTATCTATTGGTTCCTGCAATTAAAAAAAAAATCAGTTTAAACACGCATTTTCAGAAACAAAACTGAAGCATATTCTGTTGTTATTTAGGATCTGCATAGTTACATTAACGGTCGTTTATCCTAAAATACAATTAATGCAATCACGTACCTGTTAAACATGTATAAATTGATGCTTTCTTTTGTAGAAATAGGGCATAAATAGGTGAATATAGTCAGGAGTTCAAATGTGCACTGCTTACAAACGTCACATCGTTACGTCATTCAAGGCACGTTGTCCTTGGAGAAAAATGCTGATTTTATTGTAAAAAATACGGTTGTTCCCTATGTTTATGAAGGAATGTTAAAATTGAGTGTGTGCATTGCTTTTAATTTTTAATATTATTTGTAAGTGTTATCCTCCTATGCCTCAACTAGTTCGAGATCTCATATGCCATTGAATAATACAACAGGATAATTATTATTGGCTCATACATGGAAATATTACATTCAACTAATAAAGTGATTGGATACAACCTTTTTCTTATTTGTATTTCTATTTACACACGCGATTCTGAATGATTTATCATTGTGGAATAATACAAGGATAACGTAAAAAACATTTAGAACAACATTTAAGAAAAGCAAGAAACTAAGCAGTCGAATTTTTAGTTTTCGATAGTCAGCATAATAATTTCTTTGCTAAACAAAGCTTTACATTAGGATTGCTATGTTAGAGACAAAGTGAAGTGCACAGTATCTAGTTTCTTGGTAAACAAGTTTAAACTTGATATAGCACGCTTGCCCAGTATTTATTGACATGTCTATTAACCGTCTGTTTATATGCACATAATAACTTTTGTTTTCTATTATTCTTATTGCCGTCGCTCTTGCGTCCATAACTTGGCTTTCATATTTAACATGCGGAGACATTAATATGTAGTAGCATGATTCAATCAAGTTAATTGCCTTATATAGTTACGTTGTTGAACAAACTCTCAGAGGTTTTCCCTTTTCTGATCTATATACGCAAACCTCATTAATTTTCGTCAATTTCTTTCTGTTTTTTTTGTGTTATTCGTCAATGCAGTGTTTAACAGATAAGACATGTTCGTATTGGTAAATCAAGAAAAATCAGATACTGAACGTACATTTACTGTTATATAAACACGGAATTTCTGCAAATACCTTCGCATAAAACTTCGAAAGTTAAATAAAAACAGGAGAAGCAACAGGACAGACAAGTAAAAACATACAAGAGAAACTTATAAAATAAATCGGCGTGCTGTTTTGGAATGTGTTAATCATGTGTTTTCACGTTCAAATAAGGCTAACATTTATAATAGTGTTATCTATTTTGGCATTTTGCTTAGCCTCAGAGAACTCCTTTGAAGATTTTGAAATAAAGAGCGAAAATTTAAACAAACGTCTCGTTCCATATACATTCGTTGAGAAGACTGTTGGAAGTCACCATGGCTGTGTACGTGAATGTTTTCACTTTGGTGGAGAATGCAAAGCAATTAATTTCAATATAAAAAACAAAACATGCGAATTAAAGGCTAGAGGGATTAGCGATATTGTAGATGCATCAGAATTCGAACAGGCTGCAGGATTTATATTTACAGATATATCTGAATGGCCGAAAGTACGTATATTTTATTTCTCTCTATGGGCTTGTTGTTCTTGCTTAGAAATTATGATTCATTTGTGACCACTATATGTGTATGCAGTTATTAAAGAGCAAAATAGCAGTACTTCTTTCAGGATTAGAAGATGCCAGTAACTTTGACATCTGGTCAAACATGAAATGAAACAAAACAGAAGTTTCTCTTCTCAAAACAATAAGCGCTGTCACAGTTTAACATTATTTAATAATTGACGGGGGCCTGTAACTGCGGGAATTATATTGACGGTGTTTATATTTTGCGCAACCATCGTTTTGTCTTACCATTTTTATAGATTTTAATAAAAAGAAGTCTTCAAAAATTACAGTACCCTGGGATCAAATTAAGCATTATATTGGGAAAGGGCCTGACATATATCGAGCTTTATCTGATTTTTTAGTCTCGTTTCTAGAATGCAAGACAACCCAATTTGAGTATTTTCTTTGTCTTCGTTTTGTAAAATCATGTAAATGGAGTACACAATGAAAGTAACTGGCCCCTCATTTTCCCATGTACAATTTAAGGACGTACCAAGAAAAGTTTAAGTTTTCGATAGATGCAGATTCCAATCGAAGTAAGGTATTTATTTTCCTGACGAAAATACTGTACACATGTTTATTATCTATCCTTCGAATATTAAACGTTATCTTTTATACTCAGCTATATAATAATCTAATACTAAATGCTGTTTTTTTCGGCAAAAACGTACCTTCCAAATTCGTCCACACCTGCCCCCGGATGGAACTTCACAATAATCATCTAGGCTATACTGGGGGTGATCCAGAATAAACTGGACTGTTTCAATCTTTATTTGAACATCCGCAGCAATTTTATTCCATATGTGTAAAAGCATTCAAGATATAGAGGGCATGTAACCGTAAGGCAGGGAGCGTCAACGAACTAAGAATAACGTTTTCTGGTGGTGTGCTTGGTCAACTACTTTCTTTTTATTTATTTACACGCGAAGAATCCACCTGTTGCTGACGTTTTAATTGAAACGGTTCTGGTAATGCTCAATATACCATACAATGTCCGATCACTGTACCTAGTTTCACCGCAAATCTTCAAATCTCTCGCTTGTCACTATCAACATCTTTAATTGCTTAAACCAACGTTGCGTCTGACAAGCTCTATCACATCTACTAAAAGGAAATGTGCAAATACTTATGAAAGGGGCTGGATCTTTTCTGCAGGTGATTTGTTTTGTTTCATCCCTAACGCTTTAGAAGTTGAGTACCCAAGAAAGTTGTAAAATTTAAAGTGCACATTTTCTGTAATTCTGACAGCGCTATTTTTTGAAATTCTTTGCAACTTATTGCTTACAGTTTTTT
The DNA here is from genome assembly GCA_022818135.1 of Saxidomus purpurata. Taxonomy (NCBI): domain Eukaryota; kingdom Metazoa; phylum Mollusca; class Bivalvia; order Venerida; family Veneridae; genus Saxidomus; species Saxidomus purpurata. The sequence goes on along the minus strand of JAFMSR010000019.1, from coordinate 31,602,604 downwards.
TCTATCAGAAACGAGAATGACAGTGATATTTTGTAAAATAATGTATTTGACTATAGGTAATGACGTTGAAGTGCCGCACCAAACTTTTAAAGTCAGAAACACAAGAAATTACATGCAACTGCATGATCACAATTACAAGTAGCTCTATGAAGATGTCTCACTGTCTGACATTGACCGTTATTTGTACCAAAAACTTTCTAACTTTCCTTAAATCACTAAGTACATATTAGAAACATAGCGCATGATATTGCAAAAAACAAGAAAGGCTTCCTGCAACTCGTTTTCTTGAAGAAACAACTTGAATACGAAAGATAGGCATATGTCAACATTATTTTAGAGTGAATAGAACATGGTTCTATCATTATCCCATCAATTTATGTAACAATTTTATCAATGTGCAGAACTAGATCTCATACCGACCACTCATCTGCAGATGGTTGAAAATCAGTTAGTCGTAAAGGTGAAATATAGTTGACAAATCAAGGACAATAACTCTCTAGAAGTCACTAAACCGAATGATGCTGATGAAATACAAATTTAGACATTGTACCGATCACTCTCATGTAGTTTGACATGACAAGTGTAGTTTATGGGTAATAGCACATACATTGTAAAATGAGACAAGTCAAGGACGATAAATCTACGTAAAGTAACTGAATAGAAAATGTCGTCATCTGCACAACTAAACCTGGGCCTGACTGCTTATTTTAAGTTTGAATTAAATCCGCCAAGCGGTGTAAGAACAGTCCTGTTGTCGGCCTTTGTTACATCCATCTGTAACATTTAAATTCAATATTCATGAGGCTGACGTTATTTTGGTAAAACTTATAGTACATGATTCTTTTGTTTCTTTGTGGATGTTTTGGTATGGAAAGTGAAATTGTTTTTCTTTGATTTACTTGCTCTGTTAATGTGTGCTCTGATAATCTGTTTCAGACATCTTTGAGCGCCTGTATTAATCACAACTGCCTGGAGGGACAAACATGCTTTCCACTCGGAAACGTCGCCTTTAAGTGCGTAGACAAACGTAAGTGTTTTATAGTATCAGTAAAGTGCGTTTGAATATCTTTAATTTTGCATGTAACACTTTTTTAAGTTTGCTCTAACGTTCAACAACTCCATAGACTATACTCAAAGAAGACAAATACTGATCCCGGAAACTAGTGTATAATGCAACTCAAGTAACAGTTTTACATTTAGAAAGAACGTATTACCCATCTTGGTGTTTTGTCTTCTCATTCTTGTTAGCAAACTGCGGTTCGCCTCCTGTAATTGATCACGGGATGGTGTCAGCACTGGTGACTACAGATGGAGCATTCGCGACATATTCTTGTGTCTTTGGGTATGAAATGACTAGTTCCTTTAGTACCAAGAAGTGTGAAGAGGGAAGTTGGACCAGTGAATCTATTGTATGCGTAGCGAAGGGTATATTGCGTTTCTAGTTCATGAATATTTGTCTTGCTATATATGAAAATATTACTCTTGCTAGTCAAATGATATTTATTTCCTTCAATTATTCTGCGTTCAGTCGTCGTTACGGTATATTGACATATGCATATTTCTCGGACCAAAGTACATACAACGTAAAACAATGTAAAACATATTATAAAGCTTATCTTGAAAGCGTTATTAGAAAGCATTGTCAATTGTTACACTTCAGTATTTATGGAATGACATTAATGTATTATTTAGAGAGATAGGTTCATTAATCTTAAGAAAAATTATTCATGACAAACATAAATAGCAAGTTTCTTTGACTTATCAACACGCTTTTGAATATATGGATACGAAAATAGTTTTAGAAAGCTGTAAATAGTATAACCGAGGAAATCCTTTGTCAGAGTTGTAGAATGATAACCACACCTCATATCCACATCGCTTTTGTCAATATAGGAAAACGGATATTATCCTACCTGGTGACCATCACGGTATTAAAATAGGGTTTTTAGTATAGTTATGTGATATAGAATACCGGATTTGCTCGAGTCGTACGGTGGATTATATAAGACGGTAGAGAGCCAAATATGGCTAATGGATCACATTACTATACTAATAACCCCTTCAGACATTTGTCTGCGCGAATAAACTGAGTTAAAATGACATTTTAAGCGAACGATGGAAGAAAAACTCTTTTAAGCGCAAAAATGCGTTGTGTGCGACGTTATTTTAGGGGCTTCATTTTATTAACATGTAGTAACGACCCTCTCAAAACGTCATGTGCACTTTTTGGCTAACTGAATGCACTCTTACAAATAATGGCAATGTGCCGATTACACGTAAAAACAATGAGGATTTTTTTCTGTCATGCCTATTTTATTGGTTGAATACTTTTGATAGACTATTTTTAGGTATATGATAAAGAAACACATTTTAGACGGATTAATAATTTAATAAATTATGTCAACTTGTACAGCAAATTAAATTTTTCTGAAATATAGTGAAAACCTTTTTTTATAATGCTCCGATAATGTATATGTTTCTTTCGTCCTGCAAGTAAGGGACATAACTTTTATAATTTGTCACAGCAAATTCTTTTTGACAATATTCCGATTTTAAATAATTGTAATAAAATACATTTGAAATATTCCAGTTAATTTATTTTATATTACTTTTAAACTGCAAGCCTTTAGATTTTCATATGTGAATAAACTTATATCCATTCAGTCAGTGTACAGGGGCTTTAAACTGTTGGCACGGTACGAACATATCCATAAATTGGGAGTGAATATGTAAGAGCCATTGTAGACAAAACTGTAGAGCATTTGCCCTCTGGTCAAAGTGCGTGTCTGCCTGCATAATATATACTCACCCTTTGGCGTTTCGCCTTCACAGTTTTACAATACTTGCAATGTTAATAAGACTTTCCTCAATGCTTAAGGTAGAGTATGTATCCATACCAAAATATTTCGGAAATAAGGATGATACTTGCAGCAAGTCAGATACAGCGTTTGCCAATAAGGAAATGGTGTTAGACATGAGTTTCAGTCATGCAGTAGATTTCATTTTACCATACAACACTAACTTCTGGAAGAAAAGAGCGACCACCCTCCATCCGAAATATGCGTTTTCAGTTACAACACACAAACTGATGTCAGTATTTTCATTAAACAAAAGTAGGTGATGTATTGTTCTTTTAGTTCCTTACCATAAGATGAATATTTAAATCATGTACAATGCTTTGGTACTTAATAACAAAAGGTAAAAAGGATTTACATTTCTCATTAAGTAAAAGAATGTTATTAGATAAAGATTCAAAAGACGTTTACCTGTTAACTCAAAATTGTAGACTGTGGTCCGTTATCCGATATCTCATATGGGACAGTAACAGCGGCAGTTACCACACATGAAGGCTTAGCAACGTACTCGTGTAATACTGGGTATAGGCATGTCACAGGAGATTTAACAAGAACATGTGTTGATGGAACATGGAGTGGCACAGAACCATCTTGTGCAATCAAAGGTAATCGCAGATAATAAAATGGAGGGGCATATTTCCGTTATCGTACCCTCTTGTCATATCCGTTATATCGATTTATAGACTGATGGGTAGATTTAAGATGATTACTAGCGCATATTCGTATGTTCGCTATACATTTAATCATTGTTAGATTTTTTTTCTGCAACGATTATATGATTGACTTATATTATTTGTTTCCATTACTTTCTTATGAAATTCAACAATGAAGATAATGTAGCATGTAGATAGAGAATATTAGGTTACTGTCTTAGTGCGGCTGAATTTGTTAGGCGAGTTAGAGAAAAGTTTCGGAGACGAAATATATCAAGACCTAATAAATTCAGCCACACCAAGACGGTAACCTTATATTCTCTTTATCCTTCCATTTACCAAATATTTCTTTCCGTTTTTTTTTTAAATTAAAATTAAATTCCAGCTTAAAAACTGTTTATAGCTATGACGCGTATGAATATATAACAAAATAACCCAGTTACACATTTATTTGGATCATGTTCATACACTACGCAAACATGTCTGTGTTGGACTGAAGTGAAACAACATGCAAAATTAAAATTTAAAAAGCTCAACACCTAAAACTGTTATTTTAAGCTATTCTAAACCGAACAAGATATACTGTACTGGTATGCTTTATTTTTTATTTTTTTGTGATTGTCACATAAGTGACGTCAGTCAACACAACATGTGTCATGGACAGTGATAACGACGAAACAATACTGACTGGTTGCAGCTATACATATGGAAATTTAGTTCATTGAAGACAACACCATAAAACTGTATAATATGTGCTTTAAGTGCGAGTGGGTGGGGTTTAGTTGAACTGGACCATGGACTGGAGGTGACTGTGGTAAATACAAATGAAATGTACGTGCTTAGTTGCTTGATACTGACTCGGTTGATCTGGTAAGTTTGGTGATTGCTTGGGTAGAGTCCTGTAGTGAACAGTTGTTGATAGAAGATTCAAACACCATTTGTCTCTCTTTGGAAACAGGACTCTTAGTTAAGAGATGGACTGAGGCAAACACATAGATTCAAATATGAGTCACAAGGATACAAACAGCTTGCAATGATAGCTTTCGGATAACACATCTTTTATTCAAACAATACTGTCATCATGTAATTTCTGGACCTGATGGAGTGATTGACTCAGTGATTGAATTATTCAAATTTGAACAAAATAGTACAATATCATATTATAAGAAAGGACTTTCAATTTTCTAATACCGACAAACCCCAATCCTTTCAGTGACAAAAATGTATTCAATAGGCTAACTTGTTGATAATATTATCACCTATCATATCATAAGCTGTACCGTAGCTGTATTCATTTCTCAGTTGAAAATTATAGACAGGAGGTGATGAGTGACTTTTACGACAAAAATGGTTATATTGTAATGTTGATAAGTTCTGGTTTATGTTTGTGATGCATGGATATTAATGTTTTCCGGCATAATATATTTTAAGAAGAAATATTTAAATGAAAATGATCGTTGAGTGACTCTTTGGTTGTACCACACAGAGTCATGTTTCAATCACATACTTTGATATTTAACCTTTTGGCCAGGGTCAAAATAATAAAAAAGATCATGCTTGGGATAAAAGCCTTTGAATTCAACAGCAGTAGTTTATCCGAAGATGAAGCAAGCATTTTTCTTAAATATTAGCAGTTTTTTAAGGAATTAAATACATTTACACAAACTTGGAAAATCATGGTCGTTATAGTGCACATGCATTCATTTAATATATATTCTGGAACAGAGAGAAATATTAGAGATACAATGTAGTGAAAAAATCAATTTTAACAATTTAAGACAGCATTATTTTGATTAAGAAATATTCATGATTAGATCTTTTTATGTATTCTGAAAATGACTTTTGTTGACGTTGAAAAATAAATAATTATACAAAAGAAAACTCATGTTTGTAATTTTATTGTGTCAGCATTTTAATCAATATTTGATTACATGTACTTCATGACCGACAGCCTAGGTCATGAAAGTTGTCCGTCATCTGCTGTTGCTAAGGCCAGTGCGGAATGTTTTTCGTTAAGCTATCCTAAATGATTTAAGACTTGTCATTAATTTTTTAATTTGTACAAAATGAAAACATTAATACCAGATATAAAATGGCACATTGATATTAGTTGTATTGTTTTAAAATCACTTTTATAGCCGATTTAAAGTTTAAAATGGCGGTTAAAAAAAGAATATCAGTATGGCAGGCCGTTGCCGGGGGTGTAGAGCTTTCTTGTCGTATAAACCTTATGTCTATACGACAGGTAAATCACATCAGATATAGATGCTTTATACCCTCGTCAATAATTGTTTTAGAAAGACCATCATAAATATAAGAATATATAGTTTTGGTTTCCATAAGGTTTCTAAATTATTGTAGATTTTATTTTATACAATGTTATTATTGATTATATTGTAACAGACTGTGGTGATTTGTCAAGCATCTGGCACGGATCAGTGTACGCACCAGTAACGACTCATGGTTCAACAGCTACATACACATGTGTTAATCTGTATCAAGTGTCTATGGGAAACTCTGTTCGGACGTGCTATGACGGAATATGGACCGGCAGTGAACCCACGTGCAGTATTATACGTAATGTCTTTGCGTATCTTGCTGTTTGAGTCATATGTAGTGCATGTTTATAACGGGACAGTTTTCAGAAAAATATTTTCTGAAGGATAGTAATCTATACATAATTATTTAATTTTGTACATGACAACAACAAAAATACTTTATGTTTTTTGAATGAGTAAAGCCAAACTTTTGCGGTCCGGTCTATTTTTAGGGTTTGTTTATACATTTTGTACAATGTATGAAGAGCAATTTTGAGATAGTGCAATAAGCAATATGTTTAAAAATATAGGTACATGTAAACCGTTAAATTCTAGACAGACGATCACCACAATCATCACAAAAATACTCACAATCATAAATTGACAAAATTCTGAGACCTTGAATAATGTTGGTTGCTTCAGTTTGCTTTTAAGTTAAGAAGAAGGCAGAAATACTACATGGAACATCTAAACAATGATGGTAATGCAAAGAAAGTGGTTTATGACACGGTTCATTTTCTTTTGTTAGAAAGAATTGTTTCTTAAATTTTGTAACACTACATTGAATACATTCTTTCATCAATTGTAAACCTAAACAACAATGGCGACGACTTGAAATGTCATGCCATATTTCAAGATATGCATGTTCTATCATCACGCGTTAACCACAACAACAATATAGTATATATTATCATCCCTCATACATATAGATACAATTCATTTTCTAAAAAAAGATATTAAGCACTGATTTTCTCTTCGAAAAACAACAACAAAAAATTTCAAGTTATGTCCATACTATGTGAACCTGTATAACAGTTTTGTTTAAAATCAAGTACAATTATCATTTTGAAAACTTTACAATTAAAACTTTTCAGCGCACATTGGCTGCTATGTCGAAGGTTTCGCATACTTGTATCACGGGATTTATCAATATACTGGGAATGGTATCCTTTGTCAAAGATGGGACTCACAAACACCTCAAAAGCATCAGTATGGGGATAGTTTAAGTGATAGTGAAAACTACTGCCGATATGCAGATGGAGAAGGGGCACCCTGGTGTTACACGACGGATCCATCATTTCGGTGGGAGTTCTGCGGAATTGCAATTTGTCCGTGAAGGAAATGAAAAGTGAAAAGGAGAATATTATATCTCAAAAATGTGACATGGATGTGAACAGTTTTATTAACGTCAATGCTCGTAAATTGTTTTTAAAGTTGGCTTGATTTTATGTCTGATACGTTGACAATGCTTGACAGTTGTGAGTTTTGCTACAAATTAAATCGCCACTTTGCAGTTGAAGGCAAAAGATTATTATTTCAAATCGTGATACTGGTTTTAAGATTTCGATCGCCTTTTAAAGCAACTTTTTATAAAACTTATAAACTAAATGTGACTCTAGAAACCGACGGTTTAACATCCTAATAGTTCAAGGAGATGTTATTTAAATTGTAGGTGAAACAAGATTTCTGTCGCTAGTTACATACAAAATGTATATAGTTTTGTCACATCGTTGGTGTCATTCCCATTATTTTTGATAGTTTGACATTGCCAATTTCTGTGCCAATATTGTTATCCTAATTTCAAGTGATCCGGTCCGGAAAATCAATATATCTATACTCGGCCAATCTAACAGCCCAATCATAATACTTAAATATTACAAGAACTGTCTTTAAAAAAGATGGTCGCAGCATTTTTTAATTTTGAAAGCAATTGGTAGCTACATTTCATAGTAAAATTTAATTTCATTCAGTCAGAAGGCGGCATATCTCAGAGGGTGGGAAAAAGTGCACCTTTACGGGTACGCGAGCCCATGGCACTTCGCATTTACATATGTTAGATTGAATACTCTCCCGATGGAGCTGAACCGGCTATTTGCCTATTTTGTTCCCTATTTTGTTTAATAATCATTGAATATGTACCGTAACATGTGCACCAGTAAAATAAAATTAATCCTAGTTTTTCTTATCAAACATGCTTATCGAATTATCGACCGTTATTCACCGGATACTCTGCACTTATAATTAACATTGGTTTGACGGTAACAAATATTATGTTGATAGATATGAATAATTTACGTACTTAAATTATTAACCTATTCAAGACAGACTGAAAACACAAGAGTATTTTATTGACTATTCTCAATCGGTATTATGCAATAAGAAGGTGCACATGTTATTATGTCTTGCCGACTAAAAATAAATCTTATCTTATCTTATCTTTTCTTATCTTATCTTATCTTATCTTACAGCGTAAATATCTAATTAAAAAAAAGTCATATATTTTACATGTCATTTTATTGGCTGTTGTACTCTCATACTGTTCCTTGCTTTTTTCTGTACTTTTTCAAACGTCTGAAGCAAGTTTAAAGTCCCAGGATCACTTTGAACTTTCTGAAATAGTCAAATAAAGTTAATAAGAGGATAAGGAAAGAACCATGTTAGCCAATTTATTTTTGGCAATATCATTCACAACATACTACGCTATATGTCTGGCAAGTACTTATCTATTCAACAACCTATGTTAGGAAAGTTATTGGTGCAAAAAAGGTAATTTCCGACATGTTTCTTGGTAAAATGAGAGCAACATGTAATTATACTCCTTGGACTTTAAGCTAAGTTCAATTTATAAGGTCATAATTTGTCTTTTGACAAAAACAGCATATGTGATGATAAAGACGACTACTGAATACTTTATCTATAATATGTTCACGCTTTGAGAATGGCCCTGGTTAGCTTTACTTAGAGTAATAATTGTACAAAGTAGATATATTGTAGCTATTCCCCAATCAAGAAGTTTTGTATTTAAGGAACTAGTTCTTACTCCTGGTATCGGTTTACTATAAATACACACATGCCTTTTCTTGTTTGTGTTGTTTTGAAAATACTTATCAGTTTTTGCTGTTTTGTCTACCCTATAATAATCCACAATTGTGTTAAGCTTATGAACAGAAATATTTTGAAAACGAAATAACCACATTAATACTCACATTGTGTGTTTTTCTGTACATCTAACTCGATTGCCATATATGAGTATTATTATTGAAAGTACGTGTGTATAATCCACGTCAGTTTCTTACGGTTAAATTGAGTTTTAATATGTACACACACAAAATTCAGTTTTAAGGCCAACGTTTTTCCTTGTTTGCATACTAACTTTTTGACTTTACATTTGCTTTACGGAAGAGCAAACCATGAGGCGTAGTTTTTCCTTTGATTGTTTATAGTCCGGGCTGACCTGGGATATCTCCCTGGGTGAACTTGCCAAAACTCCTGACAAGCGAAAGTTGGAGAGAGACATATGCAGAAACATAGGATTCCGGGTACCAGACCCTAGCTCTTTTACGAATAGAACCTTACATGCCCGGTGTATAGCACCGATACGCGTGAGACTTCCTCTGGGTTTCTAACCAGTTCATCTCTAGATTGATGAAAAGTACCGACAAGCGTTTCTGAAACTTAAAGTGACTCAACAACAACAACAATATTTATTTGCGATTAAGGCCACCAGCCCGTAACACAACAAAAAGGTCATAAAATGCATAATTTAGCAACGTACAAGTGCAGTAGAAAATACTCAATACAAATGTATATGATAAACGATGAAACTATTCATCTATTCTAGACAAAGATAAAACATTACAAAGACATAATGTCTTTTCTAACAATCGATGCGTGATATATGTAACTCGCTAATGATTGTATTGTTTGAACATTTTTGCTTGCAATTAACAATACGACTCTAAATTCGCTTGGAGAACACCAACATTTTTTAGGGATATAACGTTTCCTTAGATCGCGGAGAACAGGGCAAACTAACAAAAAGTGCTTTTCATCCTCTAAAGTGTGCATATTACAAATCGTACACAAGCGATATGATCTAGGTGTGTTACTATGGCGACCAGTCTCAATAGCAAGAAAGTGATTACCAGCTCTAAAATTGGCTAAATATCTCCTAAACTTTCTTACACAAAGTAAATCCAGATAAGTTTCATGCTGGTATGATAATTTAAATTCTTTGTACAAATAAAGCTTACTTGAGCGTACAAGAGTACCTGACCAAGTTTGATAATACTGGTCCTTCAACCTATTTACAAAAATTATAACAATATCATGCTGTCTTAGCAGGTCTGGTTGAGACCATATATACCCTAACCCGTTTGATGTCAACAAGTGTTTAACTTTCGTCACCCAATTCACTTGGCCGTTTTCATCTAAGTATTTCATCATTAAATAACATTTCTTCACAATTCTAAAGTTAGGCATTTGCAAAATTTTCAGCCAGAATTTCAAAACTCGTTTAGTTGTCTCTATATATAATGGATACCTCCCACAGTCACTTAATATAGCACACTTGTGGGTATTACTTTTCGCATACATGTACCGTTTACATGCTAGTCTCTGCACTGCTTCAATATCATCGCGTTCCATGAAACCCCAAATTTCAGACCCGTACGTCAACATTGGAACATTTTTGTCAACATTGGAACATTTTTTCTGTCAAATATATTGAAATAGGTGGTTTTATTCAGTTGACCATATTTGTAAAGATTACTCAGAAGATAGTTCACTGCACGTTTACCCTTTGCCGCTAAATCTTTTGACATTCTGTTAAACGACATCTGCATTGAGAATGGTAGTCCGACGTAGGTAAAACAGTTAACTACTTCAAGGTTTTGGTCATTATAATGCCACTTTTCGTATTTTAGACAAAACACTGCCGTTTTTAAAAACCATAACTTTACTTTTAAAAATATGTTGACCGTCAAATGAGAACTTTTACAATATTCCGAGAGTAGATTAAGTTCCCTTTGTAAGCCAACGACTGTGTCCGACACCAGTGCAATATCATCAGCAAAAGTAGTATTAAGATCTCAATAAAGTCTGGAAATAGTTGTGCGCCTTTCAAACCGCTATTTTGAATTAATTCGGCGAATTCATTTATAAATAATGAGAACCAAATTGGTGAAAGCAAACATCCCTGTTTCAATCCAATCAAACAGTCAAAGAAGTCTGTTGCCGTTATTTCCTCTAACACAATCCCGAACATTTGGATAAAGACTTTCTATCGCTTTTAGTAATTTTCCTTTGAATCCAGCGTTCCGCAGCACTTTCCACATTTTATCTCTTGGAATGGAATCAAATGCTACTTTAAAGTCCACGAATGCGACATAGATCTTCCCGCGCTTTTTAGACAAATACTTATTTATGACAGCTTGCAAAACAAAAGCGTTGTCAATTGTAGAAAAGCCCTCCCTGAAACCTGCCTGCGTTTCTGATATAATTTTGAAGGCATTCGTATAAAACGTCAATCGCCGATTTAACACCGACGTATACAACTTTCCAATAATGTCAAGTAGTGAGATTCCTCTGTAATTCGATGTTTGGTTTTCTTCCCCTTTCTTGTGAATTGGGATGATTATTGCACTACTCCATAGTTTTGGAAATTCAGATCGTTCATAAAGCCGATTAAAAAGTTTACAAAGAAGAGGTAGTATAACATCATCAGAGTGTATGAAAATTCCTGGTGGAAGACAATCTTCTCCTGGAGCTTTCGACTCTTTGAGTGCCTGAATACTTTTACAAATTTCTTCTTCTGTGATTTCCGAATTGAATATATCATTCTCAAGTTCATTGAGTGGAAAATCATCCATAACATTGGAAAGCGTCTCATTGTTAGAGGTTTCGTCTGATTGAAATAAACTTTCAAAGTGATCCTTCCACATTTCAAGTGAAATGTTATTTGATTTTGATTTTACGAAACACATTGACTTTAACTTTTACAAAAAGATTTTGGATTATCACTTTCATGTGTAAGGGAATCTGGTTCTTTTTGGTAGTAAGCGTATTTCTTCCTATCGCAAAGTGATTTGAAAATTTTCCTGGCAGATTTGTACAACTCGAGATTTTCCGTTGTCTTACGTAATCTATAGGATCTGAGTGTACTCTTTTTGTATTACTTAGCATTTTTGCACTCCTTATCAAACCACAAAGGCTGAGTATGAATACTGCTATTCGTCGATTTGCGGCATTTACGACAACATTCCGCAGAGTCCCTTAGCAATTCACTTATTTCATATACAACATCATTTATGTCATTATTTACATAACTTATGTTATTTAACAAGTAAGAAGTAAAATCATTGGTCAGTTTAGACATTAAGTGTTCCTTGAATGACACAACATTTTCATCAGTGAAATTATAATGGTATTTTGGAGTTTCGTTTGTTACATTATCAAATAATTCATATCAATAAGCCTAGAGTTCGTAAGATACAATTCAATTGGAAAATGACATGAATCTGTTCTAGTCCCCACATCAAAATTAGATACCAATTGAAATAAGTCTTTATCACACAATGCATATTCTATAACACTACACCCATTTTGGTTAATAAAAGTATAGTTCAGCCGGGATTCGAACCGGGGAATTCCGGTAGCCACATGAAGCGTATACGTATTTCATTTTAGCTTGAAAGTGAAGCAACGGCTCTGGGTTGATTTTAATTTTTTTAATAACACAAGCAGCATAACTGCTTTCCAGCAACCTCTCGCTTATAAAATCGCTGAAATGTACAAACTTAAAGCTATTTTCTTCTTGTAGTTTTCCACTTACTTTTCCGCGTGATTGTTATGATTTTGTTTTTCCTACTAATTAGCTATTGTGTTTTTCTTAATTTTATTTTTAATTTTGCACTTTTTCTGAAACTGGTTAAACGTTAATTCGTAAGGGCATGCTATGTTTTCTGTCGTCAAAGTAGACAGCAAATTTGATAATGAAGACAACGACCAATTTGAAATATATCCAATACATGTACAGTGAAAATGAGCCAAGTTGAGTACTTAGTATATTTAGGTACCAAGAATATTAACGGAAGCTAAACATGTATGCTCTAATACCATAATTGTAAGGTACGATGCCATTTCTGTTGTTAATTATTGCCTCATTCTGCCATGAATAAGTAGTGTTCTTGTTGTTAGTTTGATTTTTAACTATGATCTAGCTGACCACTGTTTTGAATAAATAAATTCAAGATAGTTTAAAAATAAAGTAACCCCGATAATACCAACATGTTGTATAAGTACTTGTATTTTTCTGACTTTATTCCTATATAATATTTTGTATTGAAACTATGTTCTTTTTTTGTTCAATTTAGCTTGACAGCGGAGAAAAGTCTCTGAGCATATTTATCTCCTTTGTCAGTAAAGTCATTTACAGTTTGATAGACGGGGGAACATGCTGCATCATGTTGCTTGTTGCGACGATCCTGTGGAAAAAAATATCATGGACACACAATGGTAGAAACTTCATACTAGCATACACATATAGGGCTGTTATTCCTTTCCAAGTAATAAAATATTGGTCGTAGCATATCACACAAACCTAAAACCACTAGTATTGTTGAACAAAGATAACTGACTTTAAATTATCTATTGGTTCCTGCAATTAAAAAATAAATCAGTTTAAACACGCAGTTTCAGAAACAAAACTGAAGCATATTCTGTTGTTATTTAGAAACTGCATAGTTACATTAACGGCGGTCATTTATCCCAAAATACAATTAATGCAATCACGTACCTGTTAAACAGGTATAAATTGATGCTTTCTTTTGTAGAAATAGGGCATAAATAGGTGAATATAGTCAGGAGTTCAAATGTGCACTGATAACGTAAATAGTGTGTTTACAAACGTCACATCGTTACGTTATTCAAGGCACGTTGTCCTTGGAGAAAAATGCTGTATATATTTTATTGTAAAAAATACGGTTGTGCCCTATGTTTATGAAGGAATGTTAAAATTGAGTGTGTGCATTGCTTTTATTGTTTAATATTATCTGTAAGTGTTATCCTCCTATGCCTCAACTAGTTCGAGATCTCATATGCCATTGAATAATACAACAGGATAATTAGTATTGGCTCATACATGGTAATGTTACATTCAACTAATAAAGTGATGGGATACAACCCTTTTCTTATTTGTATTTCTATTTACACACGCCGGTTATGGTTACCTGAATGATTTCTATCAAATGGTACCCTTTTCTGCTTGCCTGTTTGTGGCAAATATCACATCATGTATATATGGTTGACTTTTACGCAATATAGTAACGTTTAAAAAACGTGATAAAACATGTTACCTGTACCATAAGTAAAAAGCAATAGAAGAGATCTTATTATATAAAGCAAACTGTCAGCAAATTCTCCTTCAAGGAATGAAGTCCGTTTTAATACTCAATTTGCTCTTCCTTTTCACCTCTTTGCTTCAACTGTAGCCGCTTATTTGCGCTTCACAGTCTGTCATGATCATTCGTAATAGTCATTATACGTCTCTTCTAAAACATCATTTTTACGCTTCATGTTTAATTTTGTTTTAACGCTATTTCCGTCCGAGCATTCTAATTGGCTCTACTCATCCTTTTTTTGATCGTTGTTCGTGCAGTCCCTTGAGAATCAACAAAGCGTCAGCACTCAGCAAATTTGAGAATTCTTTTCTTCTCTCAATACATTGATTTAAAAAAGGATTTTAACGCAAGGTTAATAGTACATGTACAATTAGAATAAATGTAAAACGAAAAAAAAAACCCACTCAACAACGTTCCGGAAAATTTGTGTATAATGGTGGATATTTGCATCGTTATTTATTCTGACTTTCTTTGACTATTTGTATTATTGTGTGCGATTCTGAATGATTTATCATTGTGGAATAATACAAGGATAACGCAAAAAACATTTAGAACAACATTTAAGAAAAGCAAAGAAACTAAGCAGTCGAATTTTTATCGATAGTCAGCATAATAATTAGTTTGCTAAACAAAGCTTTACGTTAGGATTGCTATGTTACAGACAAAGTGAACTGCACAGTAACTAGTTTCTGGGTAAACAAGTATAAACTTGATATAGCACGCTTGCTCAGTATTTATTGACATGTCTATTAACCGTCTGTTTATATGCACATAATAAATATTGTTTTCTATTACTCTTATTGCCGTCGCTCTTGCGTCCATAACTTGGCTTCCATATTTAACATGCGGAGACATTAATATGTAGTAGCATGATTCAATCAAGTTAATTGCCTTATATAGTTACGTTGTTGAACAAACTCTCAGAGGTTTTCCCTTTTATGATCTGTATAGTGCATAAATATTTACGCAAAACTCATTAATTTTCGTCAATTCGTTTCTGTTTTTTTGTGTTATTCGTCAATGCAGTGTTTAACAGATAGGCATGTTCGTATTGGTAAATCAAGAAAAATGAAATATTGCTTCTTAACATTCAGACACTGAACGTACATTTACGGTTATATTAAAACGGAATTTCTGCGAATACCTTCGCATAAAACTTCGAAAGTTAAATAAAAAGCAGGAGAAGCAATACGAACGAAAAGTAAAAACAAACAAGAGTAACTTATACAATAAATCGGCGTGCTGTTTTTAGAATGTGTTAATCATGTGTTTCAACGTTGGAATAAGGCTTACATTTATAATTATAGTATTATCTATTTTGACATTTTGCTTAGCCTCAGAGAACTCCTTTGAAGATTTTGAAATAAAGAGCGAAAATTTAAACAAACGTCTCGTTCCATATACATTCGTTGAGAAGATTGTTGGAAGTCACCATGGCTGTGTACGTGAATGTTTTCACTTTGGTGGAGAATGCAAAGCAATTAATTTCAATATAAAAAACAAAACATGCGAATTAAAGGCTAGAGGGAGTAGCGATATTGTAGATGCATCAGAATTCGAACAGGCTGCAGGATTTATATTTACAGATATAACTGAATGGCCAAAAGTACGTATATTTTATTTCTCTCTATGGGCTTGTTGTTCTTGCTTAGAAATTATAATTCATTTGTGACCACTATATGTGTATGCAGTTATTAAAGAGCAAAATAGCAGTACTTCTTTCAGGATTAGAAGATGCCAGTTACTTTGACATCTGGTCAAACATGAAATGAAACAAAACAGAATTTTCTCTTCTCAAAACAATAGGCACACTGTTTATACGTGGATCATGTCGATATGAGATATACTTTTGATAACAATGACAAGAATAGAAAAATCTGCAAACTGTTTTTAAACGTTTGCAAGAACATACAAATGATAAACATCGGTAATTTATACCGGTGCCATTTAAGACTTGCTAAATAAGCGCTGTCACAGTTTAACATTATTTAGTAATTGGCGGGGGCCAATAACTGCGGGAGTTATATTGACGGTGTTTATATTTGGCGCAACCATCGTTTTGTCTTACCATTTTTATAGATTTTAATAAAAAGAAGTCTTCAAAAATTACAGTTCTCTGGGATCAAATTAAGCATTACATTGGAAAAGGGCCTGACATATATCGATCTTTATCTGATTTTTTAGTCTCGTTTCTAGAATGCAAGACAATCCAATTTGAGTATGTTCTTTGTCTTCATTTTGTAAAATCATGTAAATGGAGTACACAATGAAAGTAACTGGCCCCTCATTTTCCCATGTACAATTTAAGGACGTACCAAGAAAAGTTTAAGTTTTTGATAGATGCAGATTCCAATCGAAGTAAGGTATTTATTTTCCTGACGAAAATACTGTACACATGTTTATTATCTATCCTTCGAATATTAAACGTTATCTTTTATACTCACCTATATAATAATCTAATACTAAATGCTGTTTTTTTCGGCAAAAACGTACCTTCCAAATTCGTCCACACCTGCCCCCGGATGGAACTTCACAATAATCATCTAGGCTATACTGGGGGTGATCCAGAATAAACTGGACTGATTCAATCTTTATTTGACCATCCGCAGCAATTTTATTCCATATGTGTAAAAGCATTCAAGATATAGAGGGCATGTAACCGTAAGGCAGGGAGCGTCAACAAAATAAGAATAACGTTTTCTGGTGATGTGCTCGGTAAACTACTTTCTTTTTATTTATTTACACGCGAAGAATCCACCTGTTGCTGACGTTTTAATTGAAACGGTTCTGGTAATGCTCCATATACCACACAATGTCCCATCACTGTACCTAGTTTCTTCGCAAATCTTCAAATCCCTCGCATATTGACCCGCTTGTCACTATCAACATCATTGATTGCTAAACCAACGTTGCGTCTGACAAGCTCTATCACATCTACTAAAAGGAAATGTGCAAATACTTATGAAAAGGGCTGGATCTTTTCTGCAGGTGATTTGTTTTGTTTCATCCCTAACGCTTTAGAAGTTGAGTACCCAAGAAAGTTGTAAAATTTAAAGTGCACATTTTGTGTAATTCTGACAGCGCTATTTTTTTGAAATTATTTGCAACTTATTGCTACAGTTTTGTTCTATCAGAAACGAGAATGACGGTGATAGTTTGTAAAATAATGTATTTGACTACAGGTAATGACGTTGAAGTGCCGCACCAAACTTTTAAAGTCAGAAACACAACAAATTACATGCAACTGCAGGCTCACAATTGCAAGTAGCTCTCTGAGGAACATAGCGCATGATATTGCAAAAAAAGAAAGGCTTTCTGCAACTCGTTTTCTTCAAGAAAAAACTTGAATACGAAAGATAGGCATATGTCAACATTATTTTAGAGTGAATAGAACATGGTTCTATCATTATCCCATCAATAAATTTATGTAACTATTTCAGCAAATTTTAACTATTGAGTAATAAAAGAAATATAGCAACAGTCCGGTAAATTCTGGATCACCCCTCGTATATTGAAATGTTTGCAAAACTGTACATGTGGTTCAATAACAAGAAAGAAGGTCAAAGGTCAAAATCCTGGTCACAATATGCCACTGATCATTCTTGCCAAGTTGGGTTGAAAGCCAGTCCATGGTATAACAGATACAGACAAACACCATAAGACTTGGCAAATGAAGGGCAGCAATAGCGTAAAAAGTCACCGAACCGAAATTTTATCAATGTACAGAACTAGATCTTATACCGACCACTCATCTGCAGATGGTTGAAAATCAGCTAGTCGTAAAGGAGAAATATAGTTGACAAATCAAGGACAATAACCCGCTAGAAGTCACTAAACTGAATGATGCTGATGATATACAAATTTAAACATTGTACCGATCACTCTCCTGTAGTTTGACATGACAAGTGTAGTTTATGGGTAATAGCACATACATTGTAAAATTAAACAAGTCAAGGACGATAAACTTACGTGAAGTAACTGAATAGAAAATGTCGTCATCTGCACAACTAAACCTGGGCCTGACTGCTTATTTTAAGTTTGAATTAAATCCGCCAAGCGGTGTAAGAAAAGTTCTGTTGTCGGCCTTTGTTACATCCATCTACATTTTGCATGTATTACTGATAACATCCGTAACAGTTAAATGCAATATTTATGAGGCTGCATAATTTTGGTAAAAGTTATAGTACATGATTCTTTTGGTTCTTTGTGGATGTTTTGGTAGGGAGAGTGAAATTGGCTTTCTTTGATTTACTTGCTCTGTTAATGTGTGCTCTGATAATCTGTTTCAGACATCTTTGAGCGCCTGTATTAACCACAACTGCCTTGAGGGACAAACATGCTTTCCACTCGGAAACGTCGCATTTAAGTGCGTAGACAAACGTAAGTGTTTTAAAGTATCAGTAAAGGGCGTTTGAATATCTTTAGCTTTTCATGTAACATTGTTATATAAGTTTGCTGTAACGTTCAACAACTCCATAGACTATACTCAAAGAAGACAAATACTGATATCGGAAACTAGTGTATAATGCAACTCAAGTAACAGTTTTACATTTAGAAAGAACGTATTACTCATCTTGGTGTTTTGTCTTCTCATTCCTGTTAGCAAACTGCGGTTCGCCTCCTGTAATTGATCACGGGATTGTGTCAGCACTAGTGACTACAGATGGAGCACTCGCGACATATTCTTGTGTCTTTGGGTATGAAATGACCAGTTCCTTTAGCACCAAGAAGTGTGAAGAGGGAAGTTGGACCAGTGAATCTATTGTATGCCTAGCGAAGGGTATATTGCGTTTCTAGTTCATGAATATTTGTCTTGCTATATATGAAAATATTACTCTTGCACGTCAAATTATATTTATTTCCTTCAATTATTCTGCGTTCAGTCGTCGTTACGGTATATTAACATATGCATATTTCTCGGACCAAAGTACATACAACGTAAAACAATGTAAAACATATTATAAAGCTTATCTTGAAAGCGTTATTAGAAAGCATTGTCAATTGTTACACTTCAGTATATTATATGGAATGGCATTCATGTATTATTTAGAGAGATAGGTTCATTAATCTTCAGAAAAATTATTCATGACAAACATAAATAACAAGTTTCTTTGACTTATCAACACGCTTTTGAATATATGGATACGAAAATAGTTTTAGAAAGCTGTAAATAGTATAAAAGAAGAAATCCTTTGTCAGAGTTGTAGAATGATAACCACACCTCATATCCATTTCGCTTTTGTAAATATAGGGAAACTGATAAAGGGTTTGTAACCAAAAATAAAATTACGATAGTAAGAAGATACAAACATTAAAACATGTTTCCGAAACTACTAACTTCTTTCCCGGTGAATACGTTTTCGGTATCTCAACTTACATTTATTATGATTTTTGTTGGCAACATGCACCTTTCAAGTTATATTATCCTACCTGGTGACCATCACGGTATTAAAATAGGGTTTTTAGTATAGTTATGTGATCAAGAATACCGGAATTGCTCGAGTCTTACGACGGATCATATAAGTACGTAGAGAGCCAAATATGGCTAATGGATCACATAACTATAATAATGACCATTTTATTATATACCTTTTGACATTTGTCTGCGCGAATAAACTGAGTTAAAATTACATTTTAAGCAAACAATGGAAGAAAGACTCTTTAAAGCGCGAAAAATGCGTTATGTGCGACGTTATTTTAGTGACTTCATCTTATTAACATGTAAAAAGCGACGTTATTAACGTCATGTGTTCTTTTTGGCTAATTGATTGCACTCTAACAAATAATGGAACAGTGCCGATTGCATGTAAAAATAATAGGAATTTTTTCCTGTCATGCCGCATTTATTGGTTGAATACTTTTGACATACTATTTGTAGGTAAATAATAAAAAAGACATTAAACACATATAAATAATTTAATAAATGAATTATGTCAACTTGTACAGCAAATTTAATTTTTCTGAAATATAGTGAACAACTTTTTTGAATGCTCCGATAATGTTTATTTCTCTTGCGTCCTGCAAGTAAGGGAAATAACTTTTATAATTTGTCACAGAAAATAGGACAGTACTCCTTTTTTTAACTAATAGTAATACAAGAAGACGCGGCAATGCCGCCAAAGCAGGTTTAAACGACGCCTGTAGAAATGGTAGAATTTATAAAAAAAACAAGAGCTGTCCCTCACAAGTGACGAATGCCCCCGAAAGAAGTGCCTCAGTCTGTGTCCTCTTCATGTGCTCAATAAATGTGCTATGTCATTTTAAAATCCTTCCATGCATGACAGAGTAACCACGCATACAGTATTCCATTACTTTAAACACAAAGTGTGACCTTGACATTTGAGGTAGGGACTTGGTTCTTGCACGCAACACATCCGCTTGATGTGCTAGATATTTGTTCAAAGTTATTTTAAAATCCTTCGAAGCATGATCAAGTTATAGTCCGGACACAAAAGTATGCATATATACAGGATTCCATTACCTATAAACTCTAAGTGTGACCTTGACTTTTGTGGTAGGGATGTTGGTCTTGCACGCGGCACGTCGTTCTGATGTGCTTGACATTTGTGCCAAATTATTTTAAAATCCTTCAATGCATGACAAAGTTACAGTCCGGACACGAATGTGTGCATATATGCATATATAGAGCAGACCTGGGTTCAATTATTTTTAAAAGTAATTAATTAATTACAATTAAAACAGAAATTCTTCAATTAAATTACAATTATAATTACATGATTTTTACAGAAGTAATTAATTAATTACAATTTTTTTAAGGAAAACAATTAATTATTTTTTAATTATTTGGTAATATATTCACAATTTCACATAGAATCATGTTACTATCAATGACATATTAAAAATGCAGATTTATAATTCCTCATTGAATTTTGAAAACTTGAACACTTCAAAGTTTACTGTCTGTCATTGAACAGCATTTACATTAATACCTCTTTAGATGACAAGCAAGTGTGAAATTTATACCCCCAGGTGATAACAGCTACTGCACAATAACCTGTATTTTTGCCATATATATGTTTGTGACACTTTTCTGCATGTAATTGAAGAGTAATTGAATTTAATTGACAATTATTTTGCATTTGTTTGGATTTTAATTAATTAATTACAATTAATATAATTGATTTCTGCCTCAATTACTAATTATTTTTCAGTTAGTTGAAAAACTGTAATTAATTATAATTAATTAAATTATAATTGTAATTGGACCCAGGTCTGATATAGAGGAATCCATTATCTTCAAACTCTAAGTATGACCTTGACCTTTGAGCTAGGGACGTGGGTCTTGCACGCGACACGTCGTCTTGATGTGCTAGACATTTGTGCCAAGTTATTTTGAATTCCTTCAATGCATGGCAAAGTTACAGTCCGGACACAAATGTGTGAATATATGCATATATAAAGGAATCCATTACCTTCAAACTCTAAGTATGACCTTGACCTTTGAGCTAGGGACGTGGGTCTTGCACGCGACACGTCGTCTTGATGTGCTAGACATGTGTGCCAAGTTATTTTAAAATCCTTCAATGCATGACAGAGTTACAGTCCGGACACGAATGTGTGCATATATGCATATATAGAGGAATCCATTACCTTCAAACTCTAAGTGTGACCTTGACCTTTGAGCTAGGGACGTGGGTCTTGCACGCGACACGTCGTCTTGATATGATAGACATTTGTGCCAAGTTATTTTAAAATCCTTAATTGCATAACAAAGTTATAGTCCGGACACGAATGTGTGCATATATAGAGGATTCCATAAACTTCATACTCCAAGTGTGGCCTTGTCCTTTGAGGTAGGGATGTGGGTCTTGCACGCGACACGTCGTCTTGATGTGCTAGACACGTGTGCCAAGTTATTTTAAAATCCTTCAATGCATGACAAAGTTACGGTCCGGACACGAATTTGTAAGTGGGGACGCACAGACGGACGGACGGACAGACAGACGGACAGACGGTCAGACGGACAGACGGTTCGATTTTAATATGCCACACTTCGGGGGCATAAAAATTCATCTTGAATCCCCCCTCTGCAAAGATTTATTTTTGCTTAAACAATTTAAAAAATTGAAAAAAAATCTTAACTTTATTTTTACTAACAGTGACCTTGACCTTGACCCCAGTGACCTTGACCCCCTTAATTTTTCTTTGCTTAAAACGATCTAAAAACTAAAAAAAATAAAAATCTTTTTTAGTAACGGTGACCTTGACCCTAGTGACCTTGACACCCCCCAACATTTTTTTTTTGCTTAAAACAATCGAAAAACTAAAACAAATAAAAATATTTTTTTAGTAACAGTGACATTGACCTAAACCCTAGACCTTGACCTAAACAATTTTTTTTTTGCTTAAAACAATCTGAACAAATAAAATCTATTCTTAGTAACAGTGACCTTGACCCAAGTGACCTTGACCAAGTGACCCAAAGCTTTCTCTCCACGCAAGGTCCCTATACACCAAGTTTCATTACAATTAGTCACTCCTATCTCAAGTTATTGAACGAAAACCATTATTCTATTTTTAGTAACAGTGCCCTTGACCTTGACCCTAGTGACCCCAAATGCAATCCCAAGCTTCCTCTCTACGCAAGCTAGCTACCTACTCACTGAGTTTCATTGCGAAAAGTCATTCTTAACTTGAGTTATTGAGCGGAAACCATTTTTCTATTTTTAGTGACAGTGACCTTAACCTTAACCAAAATGCAACCCCAAGCTTTGTATCCACCAAAGCTGCCTATACACCAAGTTTCATTACAATTGGTCACTCCTTACTTGAGTTATTGAATGGAAACCGTTTTTCTATTTTTAGTAACACTGACCTTGACCTTGACCCTAGTGACCCTAGTGACCCGCCACACACCCGCCCGCCAACCCCGCCATACGACATCGCCATTTTAATAAGCGTTTCCCCCCCCCCAAAAAAAAAACTGCTTAAAAATACATTTGAAATATTCCAGTTAATTTATTTTGTATCAATTTAAAACTGCAGGCCTTTAGATTTTCATATGTGAATCAACTTATTTCAAGTCAGTCAGTGCACAGGGGCTTTAAACTGATGGCACGGTACGAATATATGCATACTTCGGGAGTGAATATGCAACAGCAATTCTAGACAAAACTGTAGAGCATTTGTCCTCTGGTCAAAGTGCGTGTCTGCCTGCATAATCTAATCACCTTTTGGTGTTTTGTCTTTAAATTTTTTACAGTACTTGCAATGTTAATCAGATTTTCCTCAATGCTTAAGGTAGGTTATGTATCCATACCAAAATATTTCGTAATTAAGGATGAAATTTGCAACAAGTCAGATACAGCGTTCGCCAATAAGGAAATGGTGTTAGACATGAGTTTCAGTCATGCTGTACAGTTTATGTTACCCTACAACACTGACTTCTGGAAGGAAGAAGCGACCACCATCCGAAATATGCGTTTTCAGTTACAACACACAAACTGATATCAGTATTTTCATTAAAAAAAGTAGGTGATTTATTTTTCGTTTAGTCCCTAACCTGAACGCTCAGAACATTTAATGATTTTTTAAATCACGTTCAATGCTTGAATACTTAAAAATAAAAGGTAAAAGGATTTACATTTGTCATTAAGTAAAATAATGTTATTAGATATAGATTCAAAAGACGTTTAACTGTTAACTCAAAATTGTAGACTGTGGTCCGTTATCCGATATCTCATATGGGACATTAACAGCGGCAGTTACCACGCATGAAGGTGTAGCAACGTACTCGTGTAATATTGGGTATGATCATCTTACAGGAGATTCAACAAGAACGTGTGTTGATGGAACATGGAGTGGCATAGAACCATCTTGTGCAATCAAAGGTAATCGCAAATACTAAAATGGAGGGGCATATTTCCGTTATCATACTCTCTTGTCATATCCGTTATTATAGCGAATTCTAAACATATGGGTACATTTAAGAGAAGTACTAGCGCATATTCGTATGTTCGCTATACCTTTAATCCTTGTAAGTATTTTTGTTTTTGCTACGATTATATGATTGAATTATCTTATTTGTCTCAATTACTTTCTTATGAAATTCAACAACGAAGATAATGTAGCATGTAAATAGAGAATATTATGTTACTGTCTTAGTGTGGCTGAATTTATTAGGCGATTTTGAGAAAGGTTTCAAGAGCCTCACCGTATAAACATTTTGGTGACGACCCTAATAAATTCAACCACAACAAGACGGTAACCTTATATTCTCTTAATCCTTCCATTTGCTAAACTATTTATTTTCGTTCTTTTTATTATGATTAAATTCTAGCTTAAAAACTGTTTATACATGTAGCTATGAAGTGTATGAATACATTACAACATTACAACCCAGTTACACATTTATTTGGATCATGTTCATACACTACACAAACATGTCTGTGTTAGACTGAAGTGAAACAACATGCAAAATTAAAATTTAAAAAGCTCAACACCTAAAACTGTTATTTTAAGCTATTCTAGACTGAACGATATATACTATACTGGTATGTTTTATTGATTTGTGCGATAGTCACATAAGTGACGTCAGTCAACACAACATGTGTCATGGACAGTGATGACGTGAAATGTTAACTGAAAATACTGGATTTTAACACAGTTGTGTGCCATTTAGATGATAACGATGAAAACATACTGACTGATTGTAATCATAAATATGGAAATTTAGATCATTGAAGACATCACAATAAAACTGTATAATATGCGCTATAAGTGCAAGTGGGTGGGATGTGGTTGAACTGGACCACGGACTGGAGCTGACAGTGGTAAATGAAATGTACGTACTTAGTTGCTTGATACTGACTCTGTTGGTCTGGTAATTGTTGTGATTGCTTGGGCAGAGACATGTATTGAACAGTTTTTGATAGAAAATTCGAACACCATTTGTCTCTCTCTGGAAACAGGGCTCTTAGTTAAGAGATGGACTGGAACAAAAAAACAAGTTGCAAAAATCAAGTTAAACAAATATTCTAATATGAGTCATTCGTACCAGAGATACAAGGATACAAACTGTATGCAATGATAGCTTTCGGATAACATATCTTTTATTCAAGCAATACTTTCATCTTGTAATTTCTGGACCAGATGTTTCCTAATGGACTCAATGACTGAACGACTCAAATTTAAACAATATAGTACAATATCATATTAAAAAAAGGACTTCCAATCTTCTAATACTGACAAACCCCAATCCTTCCAGAGACAAAAAATAGATTTCAATAGGCTAATTTGTTGATAATTATTTCCCACGTGCAACATATCGAGCCCGCCAGCTGTCAAAAGGACTAACTCCTTACTTAGTAGCGATAGGTCAAAATACACCTAAATATTTGATATAACATGCATGTTGTACCACAGAAAAGTGGTCTCGATTTTACTCTACGGCAAGTAATAAAAAAGTTACAATATAAGCTATTTACAGTAACAACAAAGGGAAGTAATTCTAAAAATCAAGGATAGCTCATGGTGGTGAACATTTGTGCAAAGTTACATCAAAATCCCTCCATGCATGAAGAAGAAATGCCCCGGACAAAGATATTCTGAATCTGACCTTTAACCTCTAAGTGTGACCTTGACCTTTAATCCAGGGACCTGGTTCTTGCGCATGACACTCCGTCTCATAGTGGTTAGCATTTGAGCCAAGTAACATCAAAATCCCTCCATTCATAAAGAAGAAATGCTCAGAACAAAGTCATTCTTTAATTATTCTTGCATCTGACCTTTGGGCTCTAAGTGTGACCTTGAACTTTAAACTAGGTACCTTGTTCTTGCGCCTGACACTCTAGCTCATGATGGTGAACATTTGTACCAAGTTACATCAAAATCCATCTATGCATGAAATAGATATGCTCCGGACAAAGTCATTCTTGAATATGACCTTTCACCTCTAAGTGTGACCTTGACCTTGGACTTAGGGACCAGGTTCTTGCGGAAGACACTCCGTCTCATTATGGTGAACATTTGTACCGAGTTAAATCAAATCCCTCCATGTATGAAGAAGATATGCTCCGGACAAACTGAACTCGGACGGCCGCAAGCACGCACGCACGCACACACGGATGCACGCACGCATGCACATACACCGAACTGCCATATGGACAACTTTATCGAGCTTTCGCAAGCGGCTCGACAAAAAATGGCTAAACTGTAATGTTAATAATTTCTGGTTTATGATTGTGATTGTGATGCATAGATATTAATGTTTTCCGGCATATTAAATTTTAAGAAGAACTATTTAAATGAAAATGATCATTCAGTGACTCTTTGGTTATACCACACAGTTCATGTTTCAATCACATACTTGGATATTTAACCATTTTGCCAGGGTCAAAATGATGAAAAGCTCATGCTTGGGATAAAGCCTTTAAATTCAAGAACAGTACTTTATCAGAAGCAAGCATTTTTCTTAAATATTAGCAGTTTTTTTCAGGACTGAACTAAATTTACACAAACTTGCAACATGGGTGTTACAGCGCAGATACATTCATTTACTGTATATTTTGGCACAGATAGAAAGATTAGAGATAGTGAAAAAATCAATTTTAACAATTTAAGACAGCATTTGTTAATTAAGAAATATTCATGATTAAATCTTTTTATGTATTCTGAATATGACATTTATTGACGTTGAAAAATTATACAAAAGAAATCTCATGTTTTTATTTTGTTGTGTCAGCATTTTAATCAATATTTGTTTACATGTACTTCATGATCGACAACAAAGGACATGAAAGTAGTCCGTCATCAGCTGTTGCTAAGGCCAGTGAGGAATTTGTTTCGATAAGCTGTCTTAAATGATTTAAGACTTGTCATTATTTTTTTATTTTGTACAAAATGAAAACATTAATACTAGCTATAAAATCGCACATTGATATGAGTTGTATTGTTTTAAAAGCACTTTTATAGCCGATATAAAGTTAAAAAATGGAGGCTAAAAAAGAATATCAGTATGGCAGGCCGTTGCCCTGTCGTGTAAAGCTTGCCTGTCGTATAAACCTCATGTTTATACGACAGGCAAATTTTGTACAAATAAAGTAGAAATGGTAGGATAAAAACAATCAAAATGTTTGTTTAAAAACATATTTTCCTCTGTTCTACGACTGCACTTTAGTTCACGACCTATCGCCATGCTACCATTAAAGTAACTTTGATTTCAATGCTTCCCACAACCTATAACATCAGATACTGTATAGATGTTTTATACCCTCGTCAATAATTGTATTAGAAAGGATCCTCATATTAAATATAAGAATATATAGTTTAGGTTTCCATAAGGTTTCTAAATGATTGTAGATTGTATTTTATACAATGTTAGTATGATTATATTGTTTACAGACTGTGGTGATTTGTCAAGCATCTTGCACGGAACACTATACGCACCAGTAACGATTCATGGTTCAACAGCTACATACACATGTGATAATCTGTATCAAGTGTCAAGCGGAAACTCTGTTCGGACGTGTTATGACGGAATTTGGACCGGCGTTGAACCCATGTGCCATATTATACGTAATGTCTTTGCTTATCTAGCTTTTTGAGTCATATGTAGTGTATGTTTATAACCGGGCAGTTTTCAGAAAATATTTCCTTTTTCTGAAAAATAGTAATCGATGCATAACTGTCTAAGTGTGTACATGACAGCAGCCGAATATACTTTATGTCATTTGAATTAGTGAAGCCAAACTTTTGCGGGCCGGTCTATTTTTAGAGTTTGTTTATACAATGTATGAAGAGCAGTTTTGAAATAGTGCAATAAGCAATATGTTTAGAGATATAGGTACATGTAAACCGTAAGATCCTAAACAGACGATCACCACACACATCGCAAAAATACTCACACAATCATAAATTGACAATATTCTGAGACTTTGAATAATGCTGGTTGCTTCAGTTTGGTTTTAAGTTAAGAAGAAGGCAGAAATACTAACATCTAAACAATGATGGTAATGAATACAACGATAAAAACTGAGGAGATGGTGTATGTCACTTTTCATGTTCTTTTGTTAGCTGTATAGAAGGAATTGTTTCTTAATTTTGTAACATTGCATTGAATACATTCTTTCATCAATTGTAAACCAAAACAACAATATAGTTAAAGTGAAATCATCCCTCATACATATAGATACAATTCATTTTCTAAAACAAAGACATTAAGCACTGATTTACTCTTAGAAAAACAAATATATTAAAGTTATGTCCATACTGTCTGAGCCTGTATAACAGTTTTATTTAAAATCAAGTACAATGATCATTTTGAAACTTTACAATACCAGTTTATTTGTATAAAACTTTTCAGCGCACATTGGCTGCTATGTCGAAGGATTCGCGTACTTATATCACGGGACTCATCAATATACTTGGAATGATATCCTCTGCCAAAGATGGGACTCACAAACACCTCAAGAGCATAATATTACGATTGACTTGATGCAGTATGGAGACAGTTTAAGTGATAGTGAAAATTACTGCCGAGATGCAGATGGTTCTGGGGCGCCCTGGTGTTACACGACGGATCCATCATTTCGATGGGAGTTCTGCGGAATTGCAAAATGCCCATGAAAGAAATTAAATATGAAAAGAAGTATACATTATCTCAACAATCGGTGTGAATGCTTTTATAAACAGTAATGCTCATAAACTAGAATGATAGTTAGGTTATTTTACGTCTAATACGCTGCCATTTGTGACGGTAGTGAGGTTTGCTACAAATTAAGTTGAAGGCAAAAGGGAAATAGCTTTATTTGATAAAAGGCACAGGGCTCAATTTGCCAACTTTTTAACATGATTTTGCAGAAATATCTGTAGATTACCATTCAACGAAATTGTTAACTATTTTGATTACTCAAAATCATCATCGCCCACGGTTATTTCAAATCGTGATACCGATTTTAAAGATTTCCATTGCCTTTTAAAGCAACTTTTTATAAAACTTATAAACTAAATGTGACTCTAGATACCGAAGGTTTAACATCATAGTTCACGGAGATGTTGTTTATATTGTAGGTGACACACGATTTTTGTCGCTAGTTACATATATAGTTTTGACATATCTTTTTTTGTCATTTCCATTATTTTTGATAATTTGAAATTGCCATTTAATTTATGTGACAATATTTTTTTTCGAATAGTCTGATGCTCATATCGTATTAGTTTGTTTTGGTCTGTAAATGCAGAATGAAATACAGTCTAAAATTGCACGAATCTTTACATATATAACCAGCGACACGGGGAAATGGGCCTTCAGACAAAATACTTGGAACTAGCTTTCTTGTATATTTTGAACAAACAATATTTCAATATCAATATTGGAAATTTTCAGTTACTTACTTCGAGTACATACAAAACTACAATATTTTGAAAACGTATACCAGATGCGTCATTGTTCACTCTAAAAATGACGTCGCATACCACAATTTGACGTCAAAACTCAATTCAATTTACATGGACAGTAAACTATTCCGGTAATCATTTCCTAACAGCATCATTTATTTTTGGTGGCGACATTATATACAATTTCAATATAAATCATTTCTGGGGAACTATTTTATGTCTTCTTTCCACAATATGTCTTTTTTCATAGTGTATAGCAAAAATAAAAAAGAATCATTTCAAATCGTTGTTGCCATATTAATGGTCTTTGTGGATTTTGAAGCAAGTAGTATGTTTCTGTTGAGGAAATTACAGTGGCTATCAGTTTTTATCATTGGTTTTGCATTTAAAGAGGGTGACCAAAATGTAAATTTTATGGGTTTGTTATCAATTATTGTCGAATAATGCAACAAATGACCGAAGGTACATTTTTGCGCGTCGACAGTCATATTGATTTGTCACATGCTAGTCAACTGAAATATAGATTTTGCAATAACGAGAGGTTTCAACATTTGACTTGAATGGTTCCTTTTGTCTAACTGGTTTAAGGCTTTATGAACACAAAACTTGTAGAGAATGTAAAAGCGTAGAAGTCGTTTATATGTATAACTTAATGTTGTGATAAAAACTTCATAAGAATGTACATTTATGCTTTAGCAACTCGTCCTTTGGGATTAATACTCTGCAGGAACATACAAAACTTATTAATTGAATAAATCGTTTTTAACTAGGGCTTATGACACATTGCTATTGTTGTAATATGTATGCATGAATTACGGTGATGAAAGCTTTATTGATAAGAAATTTAAATAAGTTCATGTCTATGTAATTCAATGGATACATGACACGCGCGTTTATTTCCTCAAGTTTTGACAGGAAATCGATCCTGTTGGCACGGATTGACGATACACGCACGATACACCGAAATTTGCAAAGTTACACGTGAGCACCACTGTAGCGATTTATTACAGAATGCCTCTGTCTTGATTAATTGTGGTAAAATTAGGCATTTTTCGCCATTAGGTATTCTTTAAAATTGTATTTATTTATCATAATATATGTTTCGAGAATATAATCGAGTAGGGTTTGCCCCTTAAAACCTTTATGGTTTTTAATGTTGATTTATCATGTTGCAAGTAACATGATTACCTGTAATATTTAAATATCAGCGATTTATGTTTTGTTACACTAACTACTGATACTTTTCAGTGTTGCTATTACCTTTCCGCGTGGCTGTTTATTAGTTGATTTACTCATACCTTTCTTTACTGTGTGGTTAAGTTGGAATTCAACTTCATCAGCTTATGCATATTTTTATGATATATTAATCCTTTATAATGTTTATTGATAATTGATTTTCGCTATATGTTATCTCTTTTATATACAAAATCAGTTAATTTCTTATTGATCTAAGCTACTATTTCGTTGTAATATACATTGAGACACTACTAAATCTTATATTTGTATCAATTATTTCAATTAAAACCATATTTTTGCAAATTTGGCTGGCACTTGTTCAAAATAACTAAGCACTATTTCATAGGTTATTCACATTACCACTTTGTGCATAATGTTCTGATGCTTATATATAATAACTCAGTTTAAAATAGGTTCATCAAAACATATGTTTTGTTTCTTTCCAATGTAGAATAGACCTAGACTCTAAACAGTGAAGTCAAAATATAATTACTCATATATGTATAGCTACCAGGCTGAGCTTTATAGTACTCATTTAACATGGTCATAGTTATTAGTACATTGCCAGTAGTGTCATCCTGACAAGAGCTTTAAGCTTTTCAAACCAGTCTTTTACGGCAGTATGTTTTTGGCTTAAAGGTTGTATGAATGACTTTGTATTCATTAAATAGTAATATGTAAGACTGTGTAAAAGAACCATAAGACCGTAATCGCTGGTTCGAAAAACTGAAAGCTCTTGTCAGGATGACCACACTATAATATATAGTAAAATATAGTTAGTTATAGGAAAAGGAAAGAACCGAGTGCTATTATCTCTAAAACAATATTGACATATGCCTGTCTAAGCCAGTAAGCCCTCTTTAATTTGGCAATAACATTGAAAACATACTACGCTATATGTCTGACATGAACTTATCGATTCAAAAATTTATGTTAGGAACGTTTTTTTGGTACAAAAAAGGCCATTTCCGCCGGTAAGACATGTTTCTTGTTAAAATGAGAGCAACATTTATTTGTGCTCCTTAGACTTTTAGCTTAGTTTAATTCAGAAGGGCATACTTTGTCTTTTTACAAAAACAGCAGATGCGATGTTAAATGCGGCTACTGAATACTTAATCTTTTATATATATGTATACGTTGTGAGAATGGCCCTGATTAGCTTTACTTAGAGTAACAAATGTACAAATTATATATATTGTAGCTAATCCCCCTTACCAGTATTGAAAATCAAGAAGATTTGCATATAAGGAACTAGATCTCACACCTGATGTCGGTTTACTATAAATACACACATGCCTTTTCTTGTATGTGTTGTTTTGAAAATATTTATCAGTTTTTGCTGTTTTGTCTACCCTACGATAACCCACAATTATGTTGAGCTTATCAACAGAAACATTTTGAAAACGAAATAGCCACATTAATACTCGCGAAGTGTAGTTTTGCTGTACATCTAACTTGATTGCCATATATGAGTATTATTATTGATAGTACGTGTGTATAATCCACCTGAAATTCTTACAGTTAAGTTGAGTTTTAATATGTACTCAAAACAATTTGAGTTTAAAGGCCAAAGTTTGCATACTAACTTTTTGACTTTACATTTGCTTTACGGAAGAGCAAACCAGGCTTATTTTTTCCTTTGATTGTTTATAGTCCGGGCTGACCCTGGTATATCTCTCTGAGTGAACTTGCCAAGACTCTTGACAGGCAAAGGTTCAAGAGAAACAGATGCAGAAACATGGTAATCCGGGTACTAGACCCTAGCTTTTTACGAATAGAACCTTACATGCCCTGTGTATAGCACCGATACACGTGAGACAACCTCTTGGTTTCTAATCAGTTTATCTCTAGATTGATGGGAAACACTGAAAAACGTTTCTTAAATTTTCAGTGACCCAGCCAAGATTCGAACCGAGGACCCCCGGATTGGCGTTAACCACTCGACCATCGCGCCACATGAGGCGTATACTTATTTCATTTTAGCTTGAAAGTAAAGCAACCGCTCTGAGTTTATTTTAATATCCCCTTACCTTTAAAACAAACCATTTATAGCACTAGCACCTAACTGCTTTCAGCTCTCAAGCAGCCTTTCGCTTATTACATCCTTGAAACGTACTAACTTAAAGTTATTTTTCTTCTTGTAGGTTTCCGCCTTCTTTTCCGCGTGATCGTTTTGATTGTGCTTCTCTCACTATTTAGTTATAGTGTTTTTTCTTGATGTTTGTTTGCAATTTTGCATTTTTCTGAAACTAGTAAAAGGTTAATTCGAAATGGCATGAGTGTTTTCTGTCGCCAAATTAGACAGCAAATTTGATAATGAAGACAACGACCAAATATATCCAATACTTTTAAAGCGAAAATGATCCAAATTAAGTTATTACATTGTAGTATACTTTAAGTACCAAACACATGAACGGAAGATAAACATTTATGCTCTTATTCCATAATTGTATGGAGCGATGTTATTTCTGTTGTTAATTATTGCGCCTTAGTTTTCAATGTATGATTAGTGTTGTTGTTTTGGGTTTTAACTAGTTAGATCTAGCTGACCATTGTTTTGAATAAATCAATTCAAGATAGTTTGAAAATAAAGTAGCCTGAATGAAACAAACATGTTTTCTTTTATTTGTCTGACTTTATTGCTGTATAATAATATTTATTGAAACTATGTTTGTTTTACAATTTAGCTTGACAGCTCTTAGTATATTAATTTCCTTTGTCAGTAAAGTCATTTACAGTTTGATTGACGGAGGCACATGCTGCATAATATTTGTTGTCGCCACGATCTCATAGACAAACAATGGTATAAAATTCACACTAGCCTACACATCGTTACGTCATTCGAGGCACGTCGTCCTTGGAGAAAAATGCTGCATTTTATTGTAAGAAAACGGTTGTTTCCCATGTTTATGTAGGAATATTAAAATTTAGTTCGCGCATTGCTTTTATGTTTTAATAATAATTTGTTAGTGTTATCCTCCTATGTCTCAACTAATTGAGGATCTCATATGCCATTGATGTATATAACAGGATAATATTGGCTCAAACATTGTAATACTACATTCAACTAATAAAATGATTGGATAAAACCTTTTCTTATTTGTATCTGTATTTACACGCTGGTTATGGTTATATTGTACCTGAATAATTTCTATCAAATGTTACCATTTTCTGCTTGCCTGTTTGTGGCTTATATCACATCATGTATATAAGGTTGACTTTTACACCACAATATAGTAACGTTTAAAAAACGTGATAAAACATGCTACCTGTACCATAAGTAAGAAGCAATAGAAGGGGCCTTATTATATAACGCAAACTGTCAGCAAATTCTCCTTCACGGAAAGAAGTCCGTTTTAATACTCAATTTGCGTTTCCTTTTCATCTTTTTCATTCAAATGCAGTCGCTTATTTGCACTAAGTCTGTCATCATTCTTGAAAGTCATTGTGCTTATCTTCGAATTTTTTTTTACGCTTTATGTTTTATTCTGTTTTAACACTCCTTTATTCCGAGCATTCTAATTGGCTCTTGTTTCATCCTGATTTTGATCGTTGTTCGTTCAGTCCCTTAAGATTTATCAAAGCGTCGGCAGTATACGCAAATCTTTACAAATTTCAATTGTTTTTCTTCTCTCAATACGTTGACTTAAAAAAGGACAATGTACAAAACAAATGTACAATTAAAATAAATGTAACCCGAAAAAAAAAACGCAACAACGTTCCGGGAAATTGGTGTATAATTGGTAATATTTTCATTGATATTAATTTGAACTTTCTTTGACTTTTTGCATTATTTTATGCGATTCTGAATACTTTACCATTGTTGAATAATACATGTACAAGAATAACGCAAACAACATTAAAAACAACATTTACGAAAAGCCAAAAAACTAAGCAGTCGATTTTTTAGTTATCGATAGTCCAAATAATAATTTCTTTGATAAACAAAACTTAATATTTTGATTGCTACATGTATGTTACAGACAAAGTGAACTGCACAGTAACTAGTTTCTGGGTAAACAAGTATAAACTTGATATAGAACGCTTGCCTAGTATTTATTGACATGTTAATAAACCGTCTGTTTATATGCACATAATAAATTTTGTTTTCTATTATTTTTATTGCCGTCGCTCTAGCGTTCGTAACTTGGCTTTCATATTTACATGAGGAGACAATAATATGTAGTAGCATGATTGTCTTATATAGTTACGTTGTTGAATAAACTCTCAGAGGTTTTCCGTTTTCTGATCTGTATAATGCATAAGTATTTACGCAGAGCTCATTAATTTTCGTTAATTCCTTTCGGCTTTTTTGTGTTATTTGTGAATGCAGTGTTTAACCGATAAGACATGTTCGTATTGGTAAATCAAGTAAAACTGAAATATTGCTTTTTAACTTTCAGACACTGAACGTACATTTACTGTTATATTAAAACGGAATTTCTGCGAATACCTTCGCATAAAACTTCAAAAGTTAAATAAAAAGCAGGAGAAGCAACACGAACGGAAAGTAAAAACATACAAGAGAAACTTATACAATAAATCGGCGTGCTGATTTAAGAATGTGTTTACCATGTGTTTCCTCGTTAAAACTAACATTTATAATTATAGTGTTATCTATTTTGGCGTTTTGCTTAGCCTCAGAGAACTCCTTTGATAATTTTGAAATAAAGAGCGAAAATTTAAACAAACGTCTCGTACCATATACATTCGTTGAGAAGATTGTTGGAAGTCACCATGGCTGTGTACGTGAATGTTTTCACTTTGGTGGAGAATGCAAAGCAATTAATTTCAATATAAAAAACAAAACATGCGAATTAAAGGCTAGAGGGACTAGCGATATTGTAGATGCATCAGAATTCGAACAGGCTGCAGGATTTATATTTACATATTTAACTGAATGGCCGAAAGTACGTACATTTTATTTACCTCTTTGAACTTGCTATTTTTGCTTAGAAAATGATTCATTTGTGACTACTACACGTGTATGCAGTTATTAAAGAGCGATATAACAAGACTTCGTTCAAGATTAGAAGATGCAGCTAACTTTGACATCTGGTCAATCATAAAATAAAACAAAACAGACGTTTCTCTTCTGAAGTCAATAAATAGACTGTTTATATGTGGACAATGACATTATGAGAAAAATGTATTTAAAGGCGCATTATTCTGCGATCTAAATGCTAAATATTAATAAAAACAAGAGCTGTCCCTCACAAGTGACACATGCTCCCGAAAGGGGTGTCTCACAGTATGTGTCCTCTCGATGTGCTGTACAATTGTGCCATGTAATTTTTAAATCCTTCCATGCATGACAGAGTTACCATGCATACAGTATTTCATTAATTTTAAACTTTAATTGCGACCTTTACTTTGGGACTTAAGTTTTGGAATCGACACGTCGGCTTCATGTGTTGAACATTTGTGACAAGTTATTTCAAAATCAATCAATGCATGACACAGTTAATACCTTCAAACATTAGGTGTGACATTGTTATAGTCCGGACACGAGTGTGTGCATATATACAGGATTCCAGTTCCTTCAAACTCTGTGGCCTTGCCATTTGCGGTTGGGACGTGGGCTTTGCACGCGACACATCGTCTGAATGTGCTGAACATTTGTGCCATGTTATTTAAAAATCCTTCAATGCATGACACAGTTAATACCTTCAAATATTAGGTGTGACCTTGACCTTTGAGGAAGGGGTTGTGACCCTTGCACGCGACACGTCGTCTGGATGTGCTAAACATTCGTGCAATAATGTTAAAATCAATCAATGCCTGACAAAGTTACAACTTGGACACGAATTCCAGTCCATGGTATCAGAGATATAAACAGACACCATAAGACTTTTGCAAGGGCACCAATATCGTAAAAAGTCACTGAATCGGTACATTTTATCAATGTGCAGAACTAGATCTCATACCGATCACTCAATTGCAGATGGTTGAAAACCTTTTATTCGTAAAGGAGAACTATAATTGACAAATCAAGGACAATAACCCGCTAAAAGTCACTAAACAGAATGATGCTGATGATCTACAAATTTAGACATTGTACCGATCACTCTCCTGTGGTTTGACATGACAAGTGTGGTTTATGAGTAATAGCACATACATTGAAAAATTAGATAAGTCAAGGACGACAAATAGACGTAAAGTAACTGAATAGAAAATGTCGACATCTGCACAACTAAACCTGGGATTGACTGCTCATTTTAAGTTTGAATGAAATCCGCCGTTATTTTAGTAAAACTGATAGTACATGATTATGTTGTTTTTGTATGGATGTTTTGGTAGGGAAAGTGAAAATGTCTTGCTTAATTTACTTGCTCTGTCAATATCTGATCTGATAATCTGTTTCAGACATCTTTGAGCGCCTGTGTTATCCACAACTGCTTGGAGGGACAAACATGTTTTCCACTCGGAAACGTCGCCTTTAAGTGCGTAGACAAACGTAAGTGTTTTATACTATCAGTAAACGGCGTTTGAATATCCATAAATCTGCATGTAACATTTTTGTATAAGTTTGCTGTAACGTTCAACAATTCTATAGACTATGCTGAAAGAAAACAAATACTGATACCGGAATCAAGTTTATAATGCAACGCTTGTAACAATTTTACTTTTAGAAAGAGTTCATATTATTCATGTGGGTGTTTTGTCTACTTATTATTGTTAGCAAACTGCGGCTCGCCTCTTGTAATAGATCACGGGATTGTCTCAGCACTGGTGACTACAGATGGAGCATTCGCGACATATTCTTGTGACTTTGGGTATGAAATGGCCAGCTCCTTTAACGCAAAGAAGTGTGAAGAGGGAAGTTGGACCAGTGAAACCATCGTATGCATAGCGAAGGGTATATTGCGTTTCTAATTCGTGAATATTTCTCTTGCTATATTTGAAAATATTACTCTTGCTAGTCAAATTATATTTATTTTCTTCATTTTTTCTGCGTGCAGTTGTCCATACGTGTTGTGTCACATGCTATGTAATCGTTTATATATTTTCTTGAAAAGAGGTATTATATCAATATTTCATGAATATAAATCTTTCATAGGATCTCTTTACTGCTATTTATATTAATGCAAAACGTTACTAAACCATTTTATTTGATATAGTGGCCCGCACTTCAATGTTTTTTCTACGTATTTTTCGTTTTCGGACCAAAGCGTTTTCAGTTCTAGTGTGGCGTGACAGGAAATACAATAATATGGCTGTATATTTTCTATATCTTTCATTTGTATAATTAAATGTGTTGTATTTTCAAAGAATCCATTCGAGAAGAAAGAGCATCGCCTCTCCCTATTTAACTTATAATTGTTTCTGGTAGTGAGTCCTCTGATAGCGTGTTATTCCTCGGTACTTACAATATTTAGCTTGATTTTTGCCATTCTCTTTAGTCGCTGATATATCAAGTACTTTATGTCTTTTGTTTAAAAGGAAATTGGTAAGTGGCTGGTAGACTTTTGGTCTATGTAATAGACTCTGTTTTATCATTATGATTTTCTCTTGCTTTTTTAACTATATATTTCTGATATTAAAAATTACAAGTGAAGAAATCCAGGAGAAAATGGCTATTGTCCTTGCTATATGACATTTAAAACTGGAATGTAATGTGATTCAAACTGTCGAATTAAGACGTTTTAAGAAAGCTTAACAAAGTATATTACTTGGTAGCTGTATATTTTATTTTGTACGAACTTCCAAACACATGACTCAAAATTAATCTAATGTTAGTGAAACTCTCACAATTATATGTAATCATAAATGATCCTGCGTAACTCCATATAGGATACAGTGTCGGCTACCTAGACCAAAAGTCCACGAAGCCGTGTTCCGCTACCTTTCCACTGCTCTCGTTTAAATATTTTAAGATTAAATCCAAAGTTAAACGTGATTATTTTGCCTTCTTTTCTGGTTTAAGCTAAATGATAGAGCCGCTATCTGACAGTAGTTATGGGTTTGGTTACTTCAAAGCCAAATTACGGAAGAAGCATCCTTATGGCAAGTTAGGCAAGACATTTTACATACTTCCACATGCGACATCGCCCATTTCTCTTTGAGGTTGAGTCTATTTGTAGTGAGTAGCGGTAGCGATAAGACCGGTGTATTGCAATTCTCTTGAGACGCGATACGTACCGGTATGGTTTCACCCCGTACTATGGTATTTTTATGTAAATGAAAAACTGCAGTTTCTCTGTCATTTCTTAGTTAGGTGATATTTCTGTGACGACAATGACGGACAGTAAATTAGTAATAATATTCGATCTCAAAAGGTAAACAAGTAAACTTTAATGTATATTTAACTTAAGAAATAATAAATGTGGGAGTTCAAACGTGTAGTAATTAAATCATGAGTGAGTAGCAAAAGGTTTTACATTTCTCATTAATTTAAGGAATGTTATTTGATAAAGATTCAAAAGACGTTTACCTGTTACATGTAACTCGAATTTGCAGACTGTGGTCCTTTAACTGATATCTCACATGGGACAGTTACAGCGGCAGTTACCACGCATGAAGGCGTGGCAACTTACTCGTGTAATACTGGGTATAGGCATGTTACAGGGGATTCAACAAGAACATGTGTTGTTGGCACATGGAGTGGCATAGAACAATATTGTGCAATCAAAGGTAATCGTAATTAATAAAATGGAGGGGCATATTTCCTTTATCGCACTCTCTTTTTTTTCCGTTATAGCGATTTCCGAACTAATCGGTAGATTTAAGATTAAAATTTGCGCATATTCGTATGTTCGCTATACCTTAAATCATTGTTAGTGTTTTTTGTTTCTGCTACGATAATATGATTGACTTACTATCTTATTTGTCTCTATTCCTTTCTTATGAACCAGTAAAGATAATGCAGCATGTAAAACATTTCAAAACTTAGTTTTTTTTCCTCTGTTCTACGGCTGCACTTAAGGACACGACCTATCGCTGTGTTACCATTAAAGTAACTTTGATTTCAATGCCTCTCAAACCTATAACATCAGACATAGTTGCGTTATCTCCTCGTCAATATTTGTATGAAAAAGGACTATCAAAAATACCAGAATATATAGTTTTGGTTAACATAAGGTTTCTAAATTATTGTAGATTTTATTTTGTACAATGTAAGTATTGATTAAATTGTTACAGACTGTGGCTATTTGCCAAACATCGGGTACGGAACAGTGTACGTACCGGTAACGACGCATGGTTCAACAGCTACATACACATGCGATAATCTGTATCAGGTGTCTATGGGAAACTCTGTTCGGACGTGCTATGAAGGAATATGGACTGGCATTGAACCAACGTGCAGTATTATACGTAATATATTTGCTCATTTAGCTTTTAGAGTCATATATAGTGCATGTTTATAACAGTACAGTTTTCAGAAAGTATTTCCTTTTTCTGAAGAATAGTAATCCATGCATAACTGTCTAAGTGTGTACATGACAACAGCAAAATATGCTTTATGTTATTTGAATAAGTGAAGCCATGCCTATTATTAGGTATTGTTCATACAATGTATGAAGAGCAACTTTGAAATAGTGCAATAAGCAATATGTTTAGAAATATAGGTACATGCAAACCGTAAAATCCTAGACAGACGATCACCACAAACATCACAAAAATACTCACAAAATCATAAATTGACAAAATTCGTTTACCTTGAATAATATTGGTTGCTTCAGTTTGCTAAGTTAAGAAAAAGGCAAAAAATAACTAACATCTAAACAATGATGGTAATTAAATACAACGATAAAAGCCGAGGAGATGGTGTATGTCACCGTTCATTTTCTTTTGTTAGCTATATAGAAAGAATTGCTCCTTAAATTTTGTAACATTACATAGAATACATTCTTTTATCAATTGTAAACCAAAACACCAATGGCGGAAACGACTTGAAAATGCATATTTCAAGATATGCATGTACTATCATCACGTGATAACTACAACAACAGTATAGTTAAAGTGAAATCATCCCTCAAACATAAAGATACAATTCATTTTCTTAAAACTATAATAAGCAATGATTAACTCTTAGAAGAACAAACCTTTTCAAATTCTGTCCATAGTATCTGAACCTGTATAATAAGTCTTTTCAAAATCAAGTACAATTATCATTTTGAAGACTTTACAATAATAGTTTATTTCTATAAAACTTTTCAGCGCACATTGGCTGCTATGTTGAAGGATACGCATACTTATATCACGGAACTCAACAATATACTTGGAATGATATCCTTTGTCAACGATGGGACTCACAAACACCTCAAGATCATGAAGTTACGATTGACAATATGCAGTATGGAGACAGTTTAAGTGATAGTGAAAATTACTGCCGAGAACCAGATGGTTCAGGAGCGCCCTGGTGTTACACGACGGATATAACAGTTCGATGGGCCTTTTGCGGAATCGAAATATGCCCATAAAAGAAATGAAATGTGAAAAGAAGTATATTTTTCTCAACATTGTGGCATCGGTGTGAATGCTTTTATAAACGTTAATGCTCATAAACTATTTTTATAGTTAGCTTGTTTTTATGTCTGATGCGTTGACAATACTTGACGGTAGCGAGTTTTGCTATAAAATAAATCGTCACTTTGCAGTTGAAGGCAAAAGGAAATAGTTCTATTTAATGGAAACAAAAAAACAAAAATAATATCAAACAGGGAATGCCACGTACCAAAAACGCAGCCTCCCCAAAACGAGCCCCACAGCACCCAGAAGTGCACACCACCAACACACACACACACACACACACACACACGCACACACACACACAACCATGTACACATACACATATACACTACCAACACACACTAGCATACAAAGCAAACACACGAGGACAAAACGAACAATTAAAGGAACACAGTGGGCCACCGCCTTGAAACGGTCAGTGGCAAAAACACCACTGGGGAGCTTAAACCGGTTTATGGTGCGCACCCAACCTCACTCTTACCCCCACCATGTTCCAAAGTCACAGGACAGTGTAAATAAAAGTAATCCCTGCTAGGTGAATCTCTAACACACGCAATGGAAACAAAAGGCATGGTATTGTAAAACACAAAAATGCTCGTGTATAAATATATAAAAAGCAAACCTTGAGAACCAAAAAACGTATTTACTCAATGCCTTTGCAGTACTCAATATGCCAACTTCAAAAAATGATTTTACAAAAATATCTGCAGATTACCATTGAACTAAATTGTTAAAACTATTTTGATTAGTCAAATACATCATCGCCCACGGTTATTTCAAATCGTGATACTGGTTTTAAGATTTTCATCGCCTTTTAAAGCACCCTTTTATAAAACCTTTAATTAATAAGACTCAAGACACCGACGGTTTAAAGGGACACACCCTATAACTGATGTCGAACTAAATAATCTCCAAAATATTAATAATATATACTTTGGAAGTAATATAACTTAACCTAAAAGTTTCAGCTATATATTCCTAGTCATTATCGATAAAATCAGCGGTTTACAATATACTGCAGTACCGTAAACCATTCAATAATCTATGCAGAGTTGTTGTTATACAATAAAAGGGTAGATGCGATTTATTACAGAAAGCCCCTATATCGATTAATTGTGGTAAAATGAAGCATTTTTCGCCATTGGTTCTTCTTTGAAATTGTATTTATTTATCATTTTACGTTCATTGTAAACCTAATCTATGTTTCCAGAATATAATCTGCTACAT
The DNA here is from genome assembly GCA_022818135.1 of Saxidomus purpurata. Lineage (NCBI taxonomy): Eukaryota > Metazoa > Mollusca > Bivalvia > Venerida > Veneridae > Saxidomus > Saxidomus purpurata. Next base: position 31,560,086 of record JAFMSR010000019.1, on the reverse strand, counting down.
GTAGGGAGTGCCTCTTTAACATCATAATAGTTCACGGAGATGTTTGTACGTGACACAATATTTTTGTCGCTAGTTACATATATAGTTTTGTCATATTTTTGTCTTATTCAATTTTTTTGATAATTTGACATTGCTTTTTAATTTGCTAAAATTTGTTTTGAATATTCTGATGCTCATATCGTGTTTGTTTGTTTTGGTCTGTAACAACAAAATGAAATACAGTCCAGAAATGCACGAAGCTTTACATACATTTAATTGCCAGATGCTAGTGAATCAAAATATTGATTTTACAATAACGAGACGTTACAACATTTGACTTGAATTTCTTCTTTTGTCTAATTAGTTATAGTCTCTATGAACAAAGAACTTGTGAAGAATGTAAAAGCGTTATAGTCTCCCTAGGGTCGTTTATATACGTATAATTTGATGTTGTGATGAAACATATAATAGGAATGTACATTTTTTGGGCTTTTAACAACTCGTCCTTCGGGATTGATGCTCTGTTAGAACATACAAAACTTATTAATTGAATAAATCGTTTATTACTAGGGCTAATGACTGAAACGGTTGCACAGACGATTTTCTAAAAACATTGCTATTGTTGTAATATGTATGCATGAATTACGGTGGTGAAAGATTTTTTATGACATTTAGTTCAGTTCATGTCTATGCAATTTAATGCATACGTGACACCTTACACACGCGACTATTTCCTCAAAATTCGACAATCCATACGAAATATAAGTCCGTTGTGAGGATCGGTCAGATAACACTGATGGGTATAGAATCCGAGAGCTCAAATTTGGGGGTCCAACGCAGATCACTTTGCCGTGGCGCATTGTATATTTAGATTTGAACGACATTTAGGTAATACTATTCATCCTACATAAATTGTAGAAGTTAATCAAAGTCATCTTTACTACACTAGATATCTGCTTCCGAAACTTCTGATACAATGTAAGTAATTGCGTAAATGATATTAACTACACTCGATAACTGCTTCTTGTAGTTCTTCTCGTGTAGAAATAAGGGATATTAAAATTTGCGATTAAAATCGCTTTCGGAGCGGTGGAGTAGAGGTTTAGGTGTCTGCCGCTCATCCCGGAGGTTGCGGGTTCGAGCCCAACCAAGGTCACGACCGTACCTCCTCATATGACACCAGTACTGGTTTTTCAGGAAGCGGACTCGAGAGTGACTCGATAAGCTACAAGCTTTCTTCACAATCGAGCTAAAATAAATTAGTATAAACTTATCGCTTTCGGAATTCGATTCAGACCTATGTTCTACCTCTATAACTGCCTCCCGCGACATAATTTTACTAATTGTACCGATGCATATGCCTTTCCTAATAGTAGGGGTTCAGTAGTACTGTAAGTTTGACGAATGTGTATATGACTTAACCAAAGACCATAACATAAATGTATATTATACAGTAGATAGGACTGGATTTAACAATGCCATAAAACTACTGTTGGTTTATCCGATGTCTGTTAGCAAACATTTAGTCTTAGCTCTTTAGTAGGAGGGTAGATGTTTCAAAGCTGTTAATATCTCTGATAACCGATCACATTAATTCCTCTGTGTTTATCTGTCCTATAAATATATATCAATCGTACTGTTGTTTAACATCTGTCTAGAGCGTTCGGTTTATTTCTCTCTTGTATTGTGTTTTAAGTTGACCGCTAACAGGTGTGCACAACATCTGGATATACTAGGTAGAATATGTCCATCGTTCTTTTCAAAGTTCTTTACGGAATGGAAATACTATGACATGTATGTGTTCCAGGCGATTATGTGATCAATCAATGATCATACTTTGGTCAAATTTAGGACTTTCTAGGTTTGTACATTTTGAGTGATACAGAGACAAAATTGAAAGTCATAATGAAAAGTTGTTAAATTTATATCAGTCACTACTCTTATACCAGCAGTATTGAAATTTAAATCTGAAATAAATAATAAAAAAAAGGATCAGCAAATTTGTCATAGTAGCTGAAAATATTTTCATAGTCGCTTTATACAACATTTAAATATGTTCCTTGAATGTTTGGTACTTTTTCAATAGTGTGAAGCAAGATTAAAGACCCAGGATCACTTTGTGTTTACTGAAACAGTAAAATTAAGTGAGTAATATGATAAGAAAAGAACCATGTTCTGTTATCTCTAAAACAATATTGGCATATGCCATTCTAAGCCAGGCAGCCCTCTTTTATTTGACAATAACATTAAAAACATTCTACGCTATATGTCTGACATGAACTTATCGATTCAAAAACCTATGTAAGGAATGTTTTGTGTGCCAAAAAAGGTCATTTCCGCCGGTAAGACATGTTTCTTGTTAAAATGTGAGCAACTTTTAATTGTGCTCCTTGGACTTTAAGCTAAGTTTAATTCAGAAGGGAATAATTCGTCTTTTGTCAAGAACAGCAGATGTGATGATATATAAGGAACTATTTCTTACACCTGGTATCGGTGTGCTATAAATACACACATACCTTTTCTTGTATGTGTTGTTTTGAAAATACTTATCAGTTTTTGCTGTTTTGTCTACCCTACAATAACCCAAAATTATGTTGAGCTTATCCACAGAAACATTTTGAAAACGAAATAACCACATTAATACTCACATTTTGTTTTTTTTTCTGTACATCTATCTTGATTGCCGTATATGATTATTAATATTTGAAGAACGTTTGCATAATCCACGTTAGTTTCTCAAAGTTGAGGTAAATCCACACCTTACGTCAGAATGTGTCGAACTCCCCAGAAAACTGTCATATTTTGCATATATAATCTATGATTCATCTACTTTAACGTGGTGTTATTTAGAAGGAAGACGGTCTACTCATTTCACACGGGTGTTAGCACATAGACGTTTGTATCTCTGGAATTTATGGACGGATTTGAATGACTTAAATTTCATTTTTATTTAACGAATATAACTAAACATAATTTGCAGAATAATGTTACATAATTAATAATTGTTGGAAAATGGCAGTAAAATGTAACAATTTTGAACTAAATAACGTCGTATATTGTCAGCTACCTCTGGACACATTTTACAATTTCACCGTACTTTTTACATATTTATATCATTTAGTAGGCGATTCAAATTATCAAATAAAATCAATAAGTCATCGAAGTAACTTGTTGTAAAAGATTGTCAAAACGTAATATTACTTTACAGTTTCATAAATGACGGCGATGACGTTACACAACAGGCGAGTTACAGTACATGTTTTAGTGCAAACCAGTAATAATTCTATTAGAATTCTGCTTCCGAAGGGCTATAAAGGATGTGTACGACTTTAGAATATAATCACACAATGTTCCGGAAATTATATTAAAAACATTTTTTTTTTCTACTCGTGTCCATCCATTGTGAAAGTAATCAGCCTTCCTCGAATCGATGTGCACATATCTACTTTTACCCTCTTAAAAATAATGAAATCCAATGTTTATTTTAAAGAAATTTTCTTTCAATTTTGTATAAAACAATGTTGTTGTTTGTTGTCCGACCGTCTGGCATTTTCTTAGCCAAGTTTACTTATCGGCGAAAGGAGGCGTTGGTGTAGAGGTTAAGGCGTCTGCCGCTCATCTCGGAGGATGCAGGTTCGAGCCCAACTTTGGTCACGACCGTTTTTCTTCATATGACACCATACCGGTTTTTCCAAGAAGCGGACTCAATAGTGAATCGTTAAGCAACAAGATTTCTACTAAAAAGGCCAAAGCACTGACCTTGTAATATAATTATCTAGCACACGTGTCTTAATTGAAAAAAAATGGACTTGCACAGTTTCCAAATTGGACAAAACATGTATTTGCTGGCAAAAATGGTCGGATAAAATTAACTAACTGAACAGCGAACCACGGGTGGCAAAAGCAGAATTTTTTTATCGCCGGCAGTGTAAGTGGCAATTAATAGACTGCTGTTATCGATCACTTTCTCTTAGGTGGCAAAAGACCCAATTATTAATTGCTTTTAAGCTTGTCTCATAAACAGAGATGTGTGAAATATTTTTTAATACGTCTCTGTCTCAATGACTGGGCAGTTGGCTGATCTTTAATTAAGTTTATTAACGATCGTTTATGTGCATAATGTTTTATATATCCGTGTAAACATTTTGCAAGCTCCGCTCCTATAGCAACATTGTCAATGTTTTGATACATGCAATATATGAAGAGAAAATTTGATGCAATCATTTTTTTAACAGTTTTTTTTGTACATTGAAAAAGAAACTTACGGACAATTGCTGTTACTCTTTATATCTGACCTTTAATTCAATTTATGTCATAAATAATAGACATAATTTCAGAATATTACAATACTGGATTACATAAAATAACGTCATTGAATTACACAAAATAACAATACTGAACTACAGAAAATGACAACATTGAATTACAGAAAATAACAAATATACTGAATTACAGGAAACCACATAATTGAATTACAGAAAACAGTAATATTGAATTACAGAAAACGACAACATTGAATTACAGGAAACAACAGCATAAACAGGGAATCGGAAGTATTGTACATAATTTCAAATAAACTAGAACAGAATGCTCTTTGGTCCAAACACGGGACAAATACCACAGAAAATCAAAGCACGATCACTACCGACCAATATTTTCCTACAATATGTGTTTTTCGCTTCTCTATACATGACTCAAAGCAGATGTGTCGATTTCAGCAAATACATATTTATTATTACCGGACGTGTTAACAATTTGACAAATAAGCATCTACTTAGTACATAAATTTCCGTTCTTGACTACAACAATACAATCATAAAATATGTCTCTGTAATTTTGATCGAACTTAGAGATCACCTGATAATCATGAATAATGTTCCCTGACGGAATTGTAAATGACAGCAGGAAATCATAAAATATTTGAAATGAATCATATCATGAATGTTTGATGAACTTAAAGGCAATATAGTTAGGTATGAAAAGAGGATTGGAGGTTTCACTAGTTGCCATACACAAACTATTCAAATATAGCTTTGTGGGAACAATTTTGATTTGATATGTTGACAGGCGAAATAGTATTTGTTTTGGTTTTTGCATTTTAGGTATTGTTGGTTGGTAATTTGAGCAAAGTCTCTGATTACATTATTATCCTTTGTCTGTAAAGTCATTTACAGTTTGATATGGTAATAAACCCAGCTATTGGTCGTGGTCAGTTTAAACACGCAGTTTCAGAATTAAAACGGTTGTTATTTAGGACCTGTATAGTTACATTTCCGGTCATTTGTCCTAAAACAATAACTATGCTATCACATACCAGTTTAACCTTTGTATAGATAAGACATAACTAGGTGAATATAGTCAGGAGTTCGAATGTGCACAGATAAAGTCAATAGTGTGCTAACAAACGTCACATCGTTACATCAATCAAGGCATGTCATCCCGGGCGTAAAATGTTGTTCCCGATACGTTGTTGTTATTGTTATCCTTCTATGTCTCAACTAATTGGGGATCTAATATGCCATTGATTTATATAACATGATTATTATTATTAGCTCAAACATGGTAATAAATAAAGTGATTGCATAAAACGAATAAAGTGATTGCATAAAACGAAAGTTTCTGAAACGAATAAAGTGATTGCATAAAACGAATAAAGTGATTGCATAAAACGAATAAAGTGATTGCATAAAACTCTTTCCTTTTTCTTACTTGTATCTAAATATACAAACACCCATTAATGTTATCTGGATAAGAAACAAATGGTACCCTTTTGTGCCTGCCTGTTTGTGGCAAATATCACATCATACACAATACAGTAACGTTAAGAAAAAACGTGATAAAACATGGTTCCTGTACCATAAGTTAGAAGCAATGCAAAATAAAGAAAACTGTCAGCAAATTCTCCTTCAGGGAATGTAGTCCGTTTTAATACTTAATTTGCTCTTCCTTTTTTTCACCCCTTTACTACCAATTGTAGTCGCTTATTTGCACATAGTCTGTCATCATTCGTGAATGTCATTGTGCTTATCTGCTATTCAAAACACAATTTTGACGCTTGATGCTTGATTCTGTTTTAACACTCCTTTATTCCGAGCATGCTAATTTACTCTAGTTTTATCCTGATCTTGATCGTTGTTTATTCAGTCCCTTAAGCGTCGGCAGTATATGTAAAACTTAACAAATTTGAGAATTTTCTTCTTCTCTGAATACGTTGACTTTTGTAAGGACTTTTTAACCAATAATACAAGTAAAGTATATGCAAAACAAAAATAAGACTCAACGACGTTCCGAGAAATTGGTATAGGTTGATATTTTTTTACTGTAATTTATTCGGACTTTCTTTTACTTTTTTGTACGATTCTGATTCATCAGTGTGGAATAAAACATGGATAACGCAAGCAACATTAAAAGCAACATTAAATAAAAAACAAAACAAAAACAAACAAACTGCGCAGTGCAATTTACTGATAAAACATCAGGTAGAACATGTTCAATAATTAAAAGTTCTTCAAATAATTCCTTTGCTTAATAAAGCTTTACATAGGGGGACAAAGTGAACAACGCGTGAAGTTATTTTGGGCGAACAAATAGAAACCTTGATATAACAAGCTTGCCCAGTATCTATTGACATTTAATTACCCGTCTGTTTATTGCTGATCAAATTTTTTGTTTTCTATTACTTTTATTATCGTCGCTCTTTGGTCCATAACTTGGCTTTTCAAATTTAATATGCGGCGACATTAATATGTAATACCATGTTTCAATCGAATAATTTTCTTTATTGTTTCATTGTTGAACAAACTCTTCGAGGTTGTCCCTTTTCTTATATGTATAGTGCATAAGTAGCTTTGCAGAACTCTTTAATTTTTGTCAATTTGGTTAATGAGGAAAACTGAAATTTTTACTTTTTAACGTTGAGACACTGGACGGTATACACACGGAATTTCTGTTATTACATTCGCATAAATCATTGAGGGTGTGAAAACAAAATTAGAAGCAACAGGAACAAAGGAAAAACAACATTAAAGCTAATTTTATACAGTAAATTGGCGTTTTGCTATTGGAATATGTTTACAATGTGTTTAGACGTTGAAATAAGACTAACAATTATAATATTGTTATCTTTATTGGCCGTGTGCTTAGCCTCAGAGAACTGCTTTGATAATTTTGAAATAAAGAGCGAAAATTTAAACAAACGTCTAGTACGATACACAATCGTTGAGAAGACTGTTGGAAGTCACCATGACTGTGTACGTGAATGTTTTCACTTTGGCGGGGAATGCAAAGCAATTAATTTCGATATAAAAAACAAAACATGCGAATTAAAGGCTAGAGGGACTAGCGATATTGTAGATGCATCAGAATTCGAACAGGCATCAGGATTTATATTTACAAATATAACTGAATGGCCGAAAGTACGTATATTTTTTTTTTTTCCTGTGAGTTTGTTGTTCTGGCTGAGGATTTTAAGATTCATTCGAGTCCACAAAACGTTAAATCAGCAATTAAAGTGCAAACTATGAATACTTCTTTCTAAAATAGAAGGTGCCAATTAACTTTAATAATGGGTCAAACATGAAATAAAACAAAACAAAACAAGTTATATTCAAATGTCAGGTTTACGTATGTGAGAAAATGAATGTATTAAATTTTAAACGTGCCAAAAATATAATGAAATTGCACTATGTGCGGCATTCTTCTTTCTAAATGTAAAATATTAAAATAAAAATTGCTGTTACGCAAGCCATAATGTGATTATAAACAGAATAGAATCGTAGAAAGGAAACACATAATTTATCATGTGTCTGTATGATTCGGTTAAGTCAATTTATCAGTTATGAATTAAAGGTTATCCATATGCAAGACACCTTTTCATCTTATCAATTTTATAAATGTTAGTGAAAAAAACCATAGTACAATGGAATCCAATAATTTATTAAAAGTGTTTGGAAATGGGAATGCCAGGTCTCGATCTAATTTACATATTTCCCAAAATGTATATGCATCTTTATTTTTCCCACTCTCTAGAAAACCAGAAAACCCAATGACACATACATCTTTTGTTTGAAAAGATGTACCAAGTAAATACGCACTACACGTTTTTGAAAGAATCAAATTCAAATCGAAGTTGAGTATTTAGTTTCCCGAAACCAATACTCTACCTTCACATAAATGTACTATCCCTCCACTGGTGCGTTTTCCTATATATCCACCCTTTTAAGAATCTAATACTAGAGGTCGTTTTTGCGGCAAAAACATATGTATCACCCAATGCCCCCAACCACCACGGCGCATGGAACTTCACAATATCATCTATTTATTGAAATGCTTGCACAATTCCACATGCAGTACAATAAAGACAGAATTGGTTTATTTCCACCCAACGGTGCAAGAGGAGACATCAACCCATCCCTAAGTGTGCCTGTATTACAGAATAACACCACATCCTTTGTATTTAATATTAATGAGTTGAGATTGTTTTGATATAATTGAAATTACATGATTCTTTTGTTTCTACGGGAGGGTCGAACTGTCTTTCTTTGCTTTACTTATTACAGTTCATACGTGTTCTGATATTTTTCAGACATCTCTGAGTGCATGTGTGAACCACAACTGTCTAGAGGGACAAAAATGCTTTCCACTCGGAAACCTCGCCTATAAATGCGTAGACAAACGTAAGGCTTTAATAGTTTCCGTAAGTCGCGCTGTAATTGATGTCTTAAATGTTTCACAATGACAAACCAAGATTAAGAGTAAATTATGTTTGCCGAGCGCATAAACAATCGTGATTTCAAAGTCGTTCATAAGAGGATCAAAAGAAACATATTATTTGAGTTTTTTCTAGGTCCAATCACAACAAGTGTATTGTCAGCTAAAATAACTTAGTCAGTTAGATTAAGAACTGAGAATGATTGAAACTTGGTTTTTAGATCTTTTTCTCATTGTGTCCAACCTAGCCTTTGTTGGGGAAGAATTCATTTAGATCACAAAACTAAAGAACAAAACGAGATTTCGGGTCGAGTATGCGTAAGAGTAACATTTATACGTTCCATTGATGTTTAAAGATGATATTAATGACTGTCACTGTGATTTTTGAATACATTGTTTGTTATGTCACACAATCAACTCAAACGTAAACTTTGTAACAGTAAGTCATCATTCACGTATAAAAAGCATGCTACTTGAATAAAAGGTAGATGAAACGTACTGAAATAAGACAACTGTTTGAAAATCTACGAAGAAAATAAAATGATTGTCTTCGAAATATATAGATCTATTACATTTTGTAATATCTAGCAAATACATCGACTTTATGATGACAGAAACGCATGCAATATTTGTGTAATTTTGCTATAACGTTTAAAATCTCTATATACAATATACTGAAATAAGACAAAAACTGATATTCTGTCCAGAAAAAAGGTCTTTATTGCAACCCATGCAACCCATTTTAACTTTAGAAAAAAAAATTCATATTACTCATCTTGGTTTTTCGTCTTCTCATTCTTGTTAGCAAACTGCGAGTCGGCTCCTGTTATCGAGTATGGGATTGTGTCAGCACCGATGACTACAGATTGAGCGCTTGTGACCTACTCTTGTGTCTTTGGGTATGAAATGACAACCTCCTCTAGCACAAAGAAGTGTGAAGGGGGAAGTTGGACCAGTGAAACCATACAATGCCAAGCGAAAGGTACAAGGCAGTTCTTATTCATGAATATTTCTAACTCTTGCAAAAAAATTTTTTATTTACTTCAAACTATTCTGCGTTCCATCGTCCTTAGTTTACGTCACGAGGTATGTTATCGTTTGTATTTATTTCCTTTAGAGAGGATTTATATCAAATTGTCTATAACAATGTAAAAGTATATCTTAACTTCGAATTTTATTTAAGCAAAGCAGTAGCCATGGTACAACTCCTTTGTACAGCATCTCCTAAAACTGCCGATTGACTTTATTCAAAACTTTACTAAACCTTTTAATTTGATATATTGACCTGCACATCACTATATACCTTCTATATATTTTCTAGAACCAAAGTACATAAAACATAGTCTAGTGCTTCTCTTAAAACTTTATGAGGAAAAAGTTGTTAATAGTTATATTTTCGTATAATTATATGAGTGCTGTTCATGTATTGATCAGAGAGGTTGCTTCAATAAACTACAGAACAAAAAATATTCATGACGGACATTAACGCAAGTTGCTTTGTCAGGAAAAATATGGATAAGAAAATAAGTACTGAAAACTGTAAATATTTCTACAGCAGGAATCCTTTGTTAGAGATGTAAGATGATACTGTTACCACACCTCAGATCGACATCGCTTCTGCCACTATAGGGTGTCACTATAATATTCGTAACCAAAACGGAAATGATGATAATAAGAAGATATAGCTATTACAAAGTTAACGTGTACATATTTATAACAAAATATATGAAAATATTAAGTTTTATAAACGATACGGTTTATCAATTACAAATCTATAGCTCAAATGATTCCGAAATTATAAACGTCTTTCTCGGAGAAGACATTTTTCGGTATCTAAACTTATATCAATTATGATGTTCTTCTGCAACATATACCATCAAAATTATGTTACCATTCGCAGTGCCCATCATGGTACCAAGGAAGACATCTAACACTGATTAAAAATTAATACTATCATACTAGACATAATCTCAAAATATGAATTCGTTTACCAGTTTTAGTTTTCATTAAATATAGTGAACAAATCTGTTTTGAATTGGCCTTGTTAAAAATTTACAATGTTCCTATAAACAATGTCTATTTCTCTTTCATCTTTTAATCCTTCAAATCAGAGAAATAATTTTCAATCATTTTATACTGGAAATTTCTAATAATTTGTAACTCCGTTAACAACGGTTTTGTTTGCAACAAATAGTGATGAAAAGCATTTGAAATACTCAAATCAAACAGATTCATGTTGTTAGTAGTTTTAAACTGCATGCGTTTAGTTTATTATATATGAGTCAGTTTATTTACAGTTAGTCAGAAACAGGGGCTTTATACTGGCGGCATGGTACGAGCATATTCAACGTTTAGGGGTGGATGTGTGAGAGTCATTTCAGCTCAGCATATATACCCTCAGGCAACAGTCCGTGTATATCGCCGTTTGATGATTTGCATTTACAGTCTTAATACTAGCAATGTTAATTTCAGTCTCCTCAATGCTGACGTTATGAACTTCTAGGACAAGTTTGCAGTGTTACAGTGGTATATGTCACGATACTCAAATGTTAAGAGAAAAACAGAAGTCAGCTTGAGTCTACGCCAACAATCAAATTATGTCGGATCTGAGTGCTAGCCGTGATATACATTTTATCTTACCCTGTAACACTGACTTCCGGGCGGGGGAGGGAGGGGGGGGGGACTGTCACCATTCGAAAAAGGCGTTTTCAATTACGACACACACATATATATGTCAGTGTTTCTTTCCGTCTCCAAATTCATGTCACATTTTCATTAAACACATACAGCTGATGTTTGTTTCTCTTTGTCCCTTACCTGAACTATAAACTCAGAAAATGAAATTATATTGGCACAGATAAGTCTCATTTTTGTCTACATTAGATGAATATTAAATCAAGAGGGCAAACATAGCCCTATATCGCTAACAAGGCTACCATTTGCTTAAATACAAGGTTATAAATAGCAGAAAGGGTCAAATTCAACCTTGGGGACATAATTTGAGCATTCTTGGAAGATAAAAACTAGGCAATGATACATGCCAAAAAATCTAAGCCCTATGCTTTGTGGTTTCAGAGAAGATTTTTAACATTTTCCCTATTTCTTGCCATGGCAACAGAGTTCTGCATGGAACGGAATTCTTTGAACAATTTTGGTAAAGCTTCATGCAAAGAACATGAACGACTTCCGGTAAATGTGGTGCGGGGTTGTGTTTTCGATCAAGTGTTTATCAACATGAATTAAACGTTTTTCACAAGCTGTTGGAGGCTAAAAACTTTACTAGTGACATACGAAACTTTTTTGTGTGCAGTGGCGGTATGATATGCTGATTTAATGGGACTAATGAAGTTTATGTGAGCAATTTGGATATTTTGTCTAATGAATGGACGGTATGTACACATTCTCGTGATTCCCGTGGAAGTCTTACTCAGATTTTTACAATTCAGTACACGTTCACTACCGGTCAACTGTCAACTGTGACTACGTGCTATACAAGTAACTTTAATGCTTCTATTACTTGTATCAACGTATTATGACTAGCGAAAACACGACACCAATTTCATCTTCAAAAAAACGTACTTTGTCTTCGCCTGTTGATCTTCTTTGAAAATAAAAAAATAAATTTAATATTTCTCTGTCGGACTTAGATGAAAGTCACTTTGATTCTCATATAGATATGACGTCACCTCCATCTGTGGTTCACCTTGACGAATCTTCAGTTAGGGCCATAACAATAACTTTACAAGCATCTATGCAAGATGAGATGAAAGCTATGATTGATAGTACTGTTAAGTCAATTGTGCAGGGGTACCGACAAACTTAAGAAGCAAGTGACTGATCTTGAGCTAGAAAATGAGTCACTTAAAACGGAGGTCGCCGATCTCCGCGGGCAGATTGTGGATCTAAACCTAAAGGCTGATGCAGCTGAACAGTACAGTCGTCGTGACAGTTTACGCATATCTGGCGTACCGGAGGTTTCGGGTGATGAGGTCGATGACACGGATACGTACGTCTTGAACATGGCAACAGCTGTTGGACTTTCTTTAGACCTTTCTGACGTAGCTGTCTCCCATCGTGTTGGTAAACCGAAAAACTTCAAACCCAGGGGATGTCCTCGTTAAATTTACTTCTCGTAGATCACGTGACGCAATGTTTAAGAAACGCGTACATCTTAAGAAGAATGGTTATGATGGGATATTTGTTAATGAGGACTTGACCCGTCATAGATCTGAATTGTTGTTTTCTGCTCGTAATATGGTAAAAGTCGCAACATTCTTGGTGCTTGGTCCATGAATGGCATCATCTTCATCAAAGCAGTAAAGGGCATCAAGACGAGCGTACATCGTATTTTAAGCCAAAGTGATCTGGCTCCGTTCTATCACTACTCAGTACCTGCAGATTATGAAAAGATGGTTGAAGTGTCTGCAAAAATTGACTGACTTTGTTCTGTACACTTCAATTGATATCTTGGAACAATACGTGATTTTATGTGTAATAGACATTTACACGCAATCGAGCTTGAACTCTTCGTATTTAATCAATGATATTTTCACTCATTGTCTTAGTTACTGCATCTTCACACTTTCACTTTGTGTGTTATTTAACACCTTTTTGTGTTATTTAATACCCTACATTGGCTATGATAAACATTGTAATACTTGCTGCTAATACAATGTACTTAGTACTTGTAAGTACAGGTGTTCTAATCTCCAATTATATATACATGTATATGTATATAATCGGTTAAATTTACGCCAATCACGTTTTTCTACGGGCTAGTTGTTATTTAGTTTATAAACGTGTTATGTCCTAAAGGTAGAATTTAGGTAGTAATTTGCAAGGTCCGTGTTTGGACTGTTCTTACTCAATTTTTATTCCGTAAATTGAATTAATATTCTTTCACAAACAGATAGTCATGTAATTAGAGTTTATAGAAGTTCTTTTTTTTTCCCAATGACTATGTAGTAGTAATACCCCTAAATATTCTATTACTTCGTCAAATTACCTGGCTTTTATTTTTAGATAGCTATGCGAGCAGTCGTGTTTACTTAACGTTTTATAGTATTTTCATTCATTCATAAAGTGTATTATTTAGCGGTCAGATTTTGAATCCAGGCCTAACTGAAATAGTTCCAATGCTCAATAACCGTGGAGCGTGATTTACATATGAATGACTACACATCTCATGTATGACTATAACGATTCATTCTCAGCGATGAAATGCGTGTATTTGATACGTTAAATTTACGCACTTCTGAAATAAAATTTTCTTATAAGTGAATCTGAAGAAATATTTATTATCGAAACTATAGTTATCAATTTTGAACCACTACGAAATGTCTGTTCATAATACTATTCTAACAAATAGTTGGTTAAATCAATTGAAGGTTGAAAAAATTGTATCCAACAAAGTGAATTGATTATACAAATCAGAATTATTTTGTTGTTGTTGTTGTTGTGTTATCTAATATAATACGATAAGATAAGCTACTTGAAATTGAATTTTTCGAATATGTATCCATATTTGATTATCATAATTGTGTGTTTTTGATTTATTATTTTCATTAACATCTTGCTGTGTCCCAGAATTTGACATCAGTGACTCAAAACTTTTTATGACTATATTTTTATGTTGTGATACTAATATAAAACGATAAGTTAAGCTACTTGAAATTGATTTTTTCGAATATGTATCCATATTTGATGTCATAATTGTGTCTTTGTAAATGTAAATTCATTAACATCTTGCTGTGTCCCAGAATTTGACACCAGTGACTCAAAACTTTTATGACTATTTTTATGTTGTGATACTAATATAAAACGATAAGTTAAGCTACTTGAAATTGATTTTTTCGAATATGTATCCATATTTGATGTCATAATTGTGTCTTTGTAAATGTAAATTTATTATTTTCATTAACATCCTGCTGTGACCCAGAATTTGACCTCGGTCTCTTATGATTATAGTTTATGTGTAACTATAATTGTAACGGATTATGAACACTCTATCTATATAATGTAGTTTTCTCTCCACCCGGAACATTAATGAAATTATCCACTATAGTCTCAATCAACTCGTGTGCAATGGTTCCTACTTGTTCTAGATAATTTAACTGAGTTTGGCATTCCTTATGGAGCTCTTGCCTTATCATGTCATATAATTTAATACTCAAGTTAAATGTGTCTTAAACTTCAAACAATGCACTTATCAACGTCCAACTTTCAAACCGAGTCTATATACTGAGAATATTTCTATCTTGTGAATTATATAGTTAGCCTCCAGCTTTGTACCCATACGTGATGTTTCTATTTCATTTCTTTTGTACTCTATTATTTACATCTCTCCTATTATACTCTCTTTTACGTCTCTCGCTGCTTTAATGATTGTGCTGAACCTAATACAACGCTTCTTGTATACTTGACATGACGGATATGCATTTGTTTCTGTTATTTCTTCTTTCAATAACATGAGATCATACAAGTTTAAACCTTCCGTCATGTCTATATACAGATGCAGAGGGTTCTTACCTTTGTTTACAAACATTGTATTCTTAATATATCTGAATACCAACATAATTCACCTTGCCTGTATGTATATATCTGTTCTACAAAACGCCAATGTAACTTTGCCCGTGAAACGTCCTTAAGGAAAGTCCTTTCAAGCATACGATACAATCAAAACAAATTTTTTACATATCAATTACTTTTTGTGGCTTACACTACAGTCTTATGTCTATGGTTTAGCATTATCTTACTCAGGGCAGGTGACATACATGCAAATCCAGGACCCCTGTCATACACCTCATCATCTGATGTTTCACTTAACTCAAATACAATTACAAGTGACATTTCTCAATACTTCTCTTTTGTGCATTTAAATGTCCAGAGCATTCAGCACAAACTGGACGTACTTTACACTGAGCTAAACGATCACGACATACTGGCTTTCACAGAAACATGGCTAAACAATAAAATTGCAACAGATGACATTAGCTTAATTCATATCATGTTCCCGAAAGGCGTGACCGAATTGGTGACTCGCATGGAGGGGTTCTAGTTTATATCAAAGATAGTATTTATTACAGACGTCGAACTGATCTTGAGCTGCCTCATCTTGAATGTATTTGGTTAGAGGTGGAAGTCTGTAGTAACAAGCGAATACTATTTGGTTGTTTCTATCGTCCGCCCAATTCTGATACCATATACCATTCTCACATTGAAGACTCTATCGGGCTAGCTGTCGATTCTGGTATATCGGACATTGTCGTCACTGGTGACTTCAACTACAACGCTCTCAATGACTTGACCCTGCGCAAGATTAATTATATAACGCAACAATTTTCTTTGGAGCAGATTGTACACGAACCTACTCACTATACAGAATACTCACATTCTCTTCTTGATTTGATTTTTGTTTCAAACTGTGACTGGGTCCTCCACTCCGGAGTTAGTGATCACTTTCTAGAACAAGACTTGAGGTATCATTGCCCTGTATTTGGTGTGCTGAAATTCTTGAAACTTAAGCGTAAATGTATTGAGCGTATATATGGAGATATGACCAAGGTAACTATACAAAACTTCGTTCTGATTTTGCTTGCTTTAATTGGAACTCTTGCTTCGACGACAACATAAACACATACACATCAAACATTACAAGAAAAATACTGACATAGCAAAACAAAATATTCCAAATTACATTACCAAAGTAAGACCAAACGAACCTCCCTGGATCACAAATGAAATACGAACAATGATACGTAAAAGGAAACGAATGTACAAGAAGGCTAAGATCACAAAATCACCGCATCATTGGCAATCATTTAGACAATTCAGAAACAAAATTGTTCTTACAATTCGAACTACTAAAACGACTATTTCAATCAACTTTCACAGAAACTCAAAGAAGGTTCACACTCGTCCAAAGAGTGGTGGAAATTATTAAATCATTCATATCTTCCAATACAAATAGCACGATACCGCCCTTACACAACCAAGATACTAACATAATTGCTTCTTCTGACCTGGACAAAGCAAATCTCCTAAATCGGTACTTTCAACAGCAAACATACCTTCACGACGAAGGAAAAGACATACCACTTCTTCAACAACCTGAGCCTGATAAGTGTCTTAGTACCATAACAATACTTCCCGTTGAGGTGTGCCACGTCCTTAAATCACTAAACGTCAACAAGGCTTCTGGTCCAGATGGTCTTAGTTACAGAATTCTCCGAGAAGCTGCTGCTGAACTTTCTAATCCACTCTGTGATCTCTTTAACTACTCTCTTAATCAATGTCAATTACCTTCTTCATGGAAAGAAGCAAATGTTACAGCTGTCCATAAAAAAGGAGACAATTCCGTACCTAATAATTATCGACCTATCTCCCTGCTTAACACAGCTGAAAAGGTGTTTGAAAGAATTGTTTTCAAACGCGTGTTTAATCATTTGAGAGATCTTCAGTTTCTTACTCCTGTCCAGTCCGGATTTGTTCCAGGTGATTCCACAGTTAATCAGCTTACCTATATCTATAATACTCTGAGTAAAGCACTTGACGATGGCCTCGAAGTTCGTGCTATATTTTTTGATGTAAGCAAGCATTCGATAAAGTTTGGCACAAGGGTATGCTGGCAAAACTTCATTCGGCAGGAATAACAGGACCTTTTATTTCTTTGGTTTTCTAACTATCTTTCTGGTAGGCGCCAGCGTGTTGTTCTTCAGGAGCAGTTTCTCAATGGTGTGAAATCAAAGCTGGTGTTCCTCAGGGGTCAATCCTGGGTCCTTTGTTGTTTTATTTTCATTAATGATATCGTTACTGATATCAGGTCTTCTATTAATCTCTTTGCTGACGATACAAGTTTGTATGTCGAAGTCAAGATCCAAACATTGCTGCTAATCAACTCCAAGCTGACATTGATAAGATATCCTCTTGGGCTGCGAAGTGGTTAGTTACATTTAATCCATCTAAGTCTGAATCTCTTGTTGTTTCGAGGAAGCGCAACCGCCCTGTTCACCCTACCCTTTCTATGCTTGGCCAAAACATTCCAGAAGTCACAGTTCACAAACATCTCGGAGTAAACATTTCTGAAGATGCAAGCTGGCACATTCACATTGAATCTATAGTTGAAAAGGCTTGGAAGAAGGTTCATATCCTACGGAGATTAAAATTCCTGTTAGATTGGAAATCATTGGATGTTATCTATATAACCTTCATCCGACCGGGTCTGGAATAGCTGATATTCTGTGGAGTAATATCACCAAATATGATTCTGATAAACTTGATAAAATCCAAAACGAGTGTGCTCGTATTGTTACCGGAGCAACACGTCTTGTATCTTTAGACCGCCTTGCAATTGAAAGTAACTGGGAATCCCTTTCTGATAGAAGATACAAACACAGAATGACACACTTTTACAAAATGTACCATAACCTAGTACCTGACTATCTGTCTTCACTAATTCCACGCCAAAGAAATACTCGATATAACCTCAGAAACGAACATGATGTACCTGGGATCAACTGCAGAACATCATTGTATCTTAAGTCGTTCATTCCAACTGCTATTCGTGAATGGAATTCTCTACCCCTTGAGACTAGACATGTTCAATCACTCCCTGCTTTCAAAATTCAACTGAATCAGAACAAAACTCGTATGCCTTCTTACTTCTTTTCTGGCATGAGAAAACTCCAAGTGCTGCATACACGTCTACGTACTAAATGTAGCTCACTCAACTACCACTTACATCTATGTAATATTTCTGCAACACCTCTGTGTACATGTGGACAGGTTGAGTCAAATTACCACTTTTTCTTTGAATGCCAGCTTCTCCAAATGATCCGCAATACACTGTTTCGACAGCTTCGGGACTTCGAACTAAGTCTACCCCTGCTTCTTTTTGGTGATTCAACCCTCTCAGACCAAGAAAATACATTTATATTTCACCAGGTTCAATGCTTTATACATGACAGCAAAAGATTTACATAATTTATTACGTTTGCGTGAGACGTCTCTTCTCCCCCCCCCCCCCCCTCTCTCTCTCTCTCTCTCTCTCTCTCTCTCTCTCTCTCTCTCTCTCTCTCTCTCTCTCTCTCTCTCTCTCTCTCTCTCTCTCTCTCTCTCTCTCTCTCTTCTCATCCTTCCTATTACTTTTGCAAAACCTTAAATTTATATAAGTTCTTTTTTTCATCCTAAAAGGATTTATATATCATTGTATCACCCGAATTTACTTTCAAAATTGTACAGTTCTAGTACAAAGAAGTCTTGTCAGGGAGAAGAATTTTATAAGACATGTTGTCTTTCATTCTTATCCTTTTCCATTATGTATATTTGTAATTGTTAAACTGTGTGTATACATTTGTATATATGGGAATAAAATATGTTTAAACTAAAGAACATCCCTTCTAAGTTTCATCAACACTGATTAGAATTAGTGAAGAAATTAAGGTGCTAGAGTGTAAACACGGTTATATTCAAGAGCCATAACTCTAGAAGAATTAATACGATAAAGCCCATAATTGAACTCATCTGAGATCTAATTCACATTCTCTGTAAATATGATTAGGATTAGCGAAAGATTGGAGATGCAAGAGTGTAAACACAGTTATATATTGCAATCTTTGTTAAATAAAGGGCCATAACTTTAAAAGAAAAAAATTGATAAAGTCAATAATTGAACTCATCTGAGATCTTGTGTTCTTACACATTCTCTGTTAATATGATATGGATTAAAGAAGGAATGAAGATACTCAAGTGTAAACAGAGTTAAATTTTGCAATTTTTTTCATTTCAAGTGCCATAAATCTGGAAGAACCAAGCCCGTAATTGAACTCATCCGAGACAGAATAGTAATACACATTTTCTGTAAATATGATTATCGTTAAAGATTATTTTTGTTTAATCAAGGACCATAACTCTAAAACAACCGACCCCAAAATTTAACACATCCGGGATCTAACGACCATTTAAATTCTCTGTAAATATGATTAGGATAAGTGAAAAATTGAAGGTGCTATAGTGTAAACACGGTTATATATTGCAAGATTTGTTAAATAGAGGGCCATAACTTTGGAAGAACAAATTTGATAAAGTCCATAATTGAACTCTTTCGAGATTTTGTGATCGTACACATTCTCTGTACATATGATATGGATTAAAGAAGAAATGAAGGTGCTCAAGTGTAAACAGAGTTAAAATTAGCATTTTTTGTTAAATCAGGGGCCATAATTCAGAAAGATCTGATGCGATCAAGACCATAATCAAACGCATTCGAGGTCCTATAGCTTATAGTCTTATAGTGTAAACTAAATAATTGTGAACGGACGGACGGACATTCAATGATCCTAAAGGCTCACCATGACCACTTTGTGGTCAGGTGAGCTAAAATCCCGTACAATGCTTGGATTGCTCAGCATATGGTGTAATTTGCTACACTTCTCATACAAAAAAAAAAAAAATGTTTTTCTTGTTTTGAGGCCCCTTTTAGGGTAACCCCATTAAGTACGATATAAGCAGTACTAACATACTCTGTGGCTTTGAAAAGACTACATTAACAGTATTTTTTTTTGAATTAACTACATTCCTCAAAAAGAATTGTTAACAACGAAAAATACCTTTTTTAAATATTTATTGTAAATATGTTTTATGTTACCATGACATATATGATACCATAACAATGTGTTTCATCAATAATTGATTATTGTACATTAAGCATGTAAATGTTTACAAATAATATCATACTACTTAGAATATATCAAACTCAAACTAAAAATTGTAGACTGTGGTCCGTTATCTGATATATCAAATGGGACAGTAGCAGCGGCAGTGACGACGCATGAAGGCGTGGCAACTTACTCGTGTAATTTTGGGTATGAGCACGTCACAGAGATTCAACAAGAACATGTGTTGATGGCACATGGAGTGGCATAGAACCATCTTGTGCAATCAAAGGTAATCGTAAATAATAAAATTTATTTTATCCGTCATAGCGAATGCTGAGACAGAAGTTTTATGACTAATGCATTTGCACATTTATATTTTCACTATACCTTTAATCCATGTTAGTTGGTTTGCTTCTGCTTCGATTATGCGATTGACTTCTGCAAATACTATTTTGTATCTTTGCTTCAGCAACTTTAGTATAGGAGAACTTATTCAGTTTAAAAGGACATACCCTATAACTGATAAAAACTGAAATAAAAAACTGTACAACAGTCATATATTTTAAACGGAACTATAAGAACTTTCTATTCCAACTACAACATCCTAATTAAACTGATATTACTGTAATTTTGCTGCCGGATATATAATGAATGCTGATGTTTAAAAACTTTTTACTATTGTGTTTAACTGTTTAACTGAAACATGTGTGACTGATTAGGAATTTTTCCACTGTATAAATGCATCCATCATTAGTTAAAAGATGAGTGTTTGTCGGGTTCATTTATGTCATTTATGTTTTGTTTCATAATGCCATTTTTATTTCAGGATTGTCTCTTTTTTCTTTTCTTTTTTGAAGGTCACATTGAAAATAAGTTAATGTTTCGCATGTCTTAATGTCTTTACCTTCAGTAAATAAAGATTTTATTATTATTATTATCATTATTAATTACCTCCAAAACATAAATAATAGAATCTTTGAAAGTATTATAACTTAAAGGCGATTTATTACAGAAAGCATGTAAATGAGGCATTTTATCATTTTTGAGAGAGTATTTGTTTCACTGACAACTGTGAACGAGCAGTTTTAAAAGCATCCGCTAAGTTAAGCATCCGTTAATACTCTTCAATATGATAATCGCAATTTAATGTAATACATTCACCAATGATTTAGTATCATTACAAAAGCATTACGAAAGTTATAGCTAAATTTCATAAATATATACAACAGTTTTATTCCTATTGAACATAGTTGGAAAATGACAAAATGTTTTTGACCCGTCGGATCATAAAAAGGTTTTCCATCAATTTGATATGATAAATTTGTGTTTGCATGAACTATTGAAGGAAATGGTTGAGCATAACTTATTTTCTTTTAATTTTCCTTTTAAGCACTTTTCTTGGCCGTACCTTTCTGGTCATTTTTTAGCAGTATTATAGCTTTAAGCATGCCACCGTCCCGTAGTATAGTCAGTTCGAAGACTACGATCATAATGTTTTGTTTCTGTAAAACTTTTCAGCGCACATTGGCTGCTATATTGACGGATACGCATACTTATATCACGGGAATCATCAATATACTTGGAATGATATCCTCTGTCAAAGATGGGACTCACAAACACCTATTGAGCATGATATTACGATTGAATCTATGCAGTATGGAGACAGTCTAAGTGATAGTGAAAATTACTGCCGTGATCCAGATGAAGGAGGAGCACCCTGGTGTTACACGACGGATCCATCATTTCGATGGGAGTTCTGCGGAATTGCAAAGTGTCCATGGAGGAAATGAAATGTGAAAAGGAGAATATAATACACTTAACCGATATTAAAACGCAAAGATTTCCCTTGTTGAACATTTTTATTTGAATGACGCTATTGTTTTTATTTCTATTTAAATCATGTTTTGCAATGAATTATTGAAACGTTTACAAGAATTCAATTTTATATTGTTTCGTAGTGTATGAAATTTGAATAAATTTGAAACACGATAACACTGTTAAAATAACTATTTTGCCATTTGCGTTTCTAAACCTATTGAGTGTATCTCAACAAAGTGACATGGGTGTGAACGTTAATAGTAATGCTCGTAAACTCTTTTTATAGTTAGCTTGTTTTTATGCCTGATGCACTTACAATTCTTGACGGTAGTGAATTTTGCTACAAATAGGCATACATGCAGTTAACAGCCAAAGCGAAAATACAGTAGTCGGAACGTAACAGTTGTCATAATTTGCGTATATCGTGCGTATAACGTGCGTGCGTTTTGTCAATCGTATATCGTGTATCATATCGTATCATTCATCGTGCAACGTGCACCATATACTATACACGATACACAGTACACGATATACGAGTTCCGGTGCACGTTGTACGATAGGTCTATACGGTATTCGAGTCGGACGTTTTATTCAGTCGTGAATTGTTATACTAAGCGTGTTAATTTCCGCAAAAAGAAATAAAGTGCTGACTTGACAATTAACTTCGGCCAACTTTTACGCACCTCAGGATAAATATCCTAATTCAAATTAGACACTTCCTGTAAATTATTTAGCACCTAGGTAAACTGTGGACATTTGAAATTTACCGAAGTGTTTTTTCTTGTGTGTAGGTGCGAAGCCTGTTATTAATTAGTCTTGTTCTTTTGGTCTCATTAAACGGTTTAAGGACAACAAATTGTTACAGAGAATCAAAACAAACAGATTTGGTGAAAAAGAAACACAATCCAAATTTAAATAAAATGTAAAAAGTCCAAAGTAATCGTGTAACGTGTACTTCTTCTATCGTTTAGCGTGCAGCGTGCGCTTCGCATATCGTTCATATCGTGTTTTCGCTTTCAATCGTGTACCCTGTATTTACCGTACGTGTAACGTGCGTGTATCGTGCGTATATCGTGCGTGTATCGTGCGCTCCGTGTGACAACTGTTACGTTCCGACTACTGTAGCTATATATAATAAAAGTCATAAAACTCAATTTGCCAAATTTGCAAAAAAAAGAAGAAAATAGTTTAAACTATCATTGAAATAAACTGCTGACACTATTTTGATTAGCTAAAAACAGCATCGCCATCTGGTTATTTCAAATCGCGATACTAGTTTTAAAATTTAAGCAACTTTTTAAATCACGTTTTCGTAAAACTGATAAACTACATACAAATATAGAAATCGATAATGTAACCTATAACGGTTCACAAAATGTTATAAACGGGATATACCCTTTTTGATGTCGAACTAAATAACCTCCAAAACATATATAATGAATCTTTGGAGTATAATAAATTAACCTAAAAAATGTAGCTATGTATTTCAGTCATAATCGACAAAATCAGCGGTTTTCGATATGCTGCAGCACCGTTAACCATTTTATATTCTATGTAGAGTTAAAATTGTACAATTAATGGGCGATTTATAACAAACTGAAGCTTTTTTCGATGCAATTTGTTCTTCAAAATTGTTTTTATTAAACGCATTATGTATGTTTCGATAATATAATCTGTTATATGTATGGAGTGCCCCTTTAAGGTGACACACGTTCTTTTTTATTATTAGTTACATTTATCAAAACACGATTGTCTGGAAATGCAAATATCTTGAAAACGTTATACTATCCTTTGTCCGATTCCTACGATGATAAAGGAAGGAGTATCAAATCTTGCAAGTTTTAATAAATTGCAAAGCCATTTAGTTCATGTGTTAACGTTTGTTTAATATCATGTTTGCATTGATCTGTAAATACTGAATTAAGTACAGTTCAACCATGACACGGGTGGTTAACTCTCCCCACCACCACAAAATGAGGTTAAAATAAATTGTGGAGAGCACACTTCCGACGTGGAAGATTTCTACCAAACAAATACAAGAAAATATCGTGAGCACGATTTTTGTGAATTGTTTTAAATCATTTTGTTAAAGAACTTTGAAAAGGCTAACATGTCTGGAGACTTGCAGTATGTATAGCACAACCCCAACCCCACCACCTATAAATCCCAAACGCCTCGTGCTCCACCCCACCACCTCATTTGAGAAATTGGCTGATATTTCAATTTATTTACTCGCTAGATCGTATATTGACAATAAATGGCTATTTTGTACATGTACTCGTACGTTGCATGTAAAATATGTTCGGAATAATGGGAGTTTTGACAAACATAAGGATATTCTAACTTTGGTTACTGAAAATCGAGATTTTCTCCAACTTATAAACGTTCTAGAGGCTACAATTTATGGCATTTTGTTTCGACAATTAGTGAAAATGGTAGTCTCAACATTTCTACTGGCAACTCAATTGCCCGATTTAAAGTTCTTCAACAAAATAATTGAACACATTTAGGGTTTAATCTAGTGTGTGTTGGTAGTGTATATGTGTGTATATGTGTGTGTGACATGTTTGTGTGTGTGTGTCGTGTGTGTGTGCGTGTGTGTGTGTGTGTGTGTGTGTGTGTGTGTGTGTTGGTGGTGTGCACTTCTGGGTGATTGGGGCTCGTTTTGGGAGGCTGCGTTTTGGTCGTGGCCCCTTTGAATATTTTGTTTTTATTTTGTAGAACCCCACCACCTCGGAAATGTGCTCCCCACAATTTATGTTCACCTAATTTTGTGGTGGTAGAGACAATTAACCACACACTTGAATGTTGGGGTTAAGCGCACATCCACTTCCTCGCGGAGTATTGTATGATTGAATTTGAACGACATTTAGTTATAATTTATTTTTTAAACATTACACATGTATTTAAAACACTTTCTTGCAATTTATTAAAGGTCCACTACTAAGCGAAAATTAAATAACAGTTATTTCAATGGCAAGTACATTACCTTAAGCAAAGTTTACAGAAAGTGTTTGGAACACGAAGGAAAGTGTGTGTATTATGTTGAAATCTCAGTGAGTCGACAAAATGACTACCCAGGTCTTTTTAACTTTCTTCATAATGCATAGAAAAATAATTGTACATGTACTGTGATTTATTTAGAATTTCTACATACCAACTCATTTTTTATTAAAAATAACTTATTTCTGTGCTTTTTAAAGTATATTTGAATTTTCGCTTTCGTTAGTATAGGACCTTTAACTACAGTATAAAAGTACTTCCTACAGTTCTGATCACTACTCACGTAGAAAGAAGGGATGTTGAAAGTCGCGGTCTAAGCCGCTGTCGGGATTCGAACCAGATGATCTACACGATCAACACGATGTCTCAAGCGATATTTTGTAATTGATTGAACCGATGCATAAACCTTTCCTGATATTACTTTAGTATGTTAAACAAAATGATAAAGCATGTTAAAACAACATTGAAACGGCCAACGGCGCTGAAAATTGGACGAATTTGTAAGTCACTAGTTACAGTTTTGGCATATTTACGTGTTCAATACATCAGAAGATCAAATTATTCGCATACAACTAACTGTGTGTTGGCGTCTCACTCCTGTAGATACTGGGTACAAATGACGATATATGAGGCACTTGTCGTTCGGGGATGTTAATTCACTGCTGTATAGCGATATGCTACCGTTGTGCCGACACGGTATTGCAGAAACAAGACGGCAAATTCGTCGCCAACTCACTTTGAATGAAATAATAAAGGACCGTTTTTGTAGTCTTTCTTTTGATCCTTGTCATTGCTAGATTAACAGTTTTCCATATGCGTAAAATCTGAAACCTAAGAAATAAATGTAATAAGCAGAATAACTATTTTCCAGGATTGATAGAAAAAGACGGGTAATTGTCATGCCTTTGGAAATGATCGTTGTTCAAATAAATGTTTCTCCTTTTTGGAGCACAGCGGTACATATTCTTGCTCACACTGGATATACTGTTGAAACCTTTATCCCGTGAGGAAGAAGGGAATATTTATTGAGGTTTTCACTGTTGTGATTTCCTCTATGGTCTTGTTGAAAGCTGGAGGTTTGACTTCACAACTTGCGCTTTTACAAAGATTTTTCATAAACTGTCATCAAATAAACTGTATACAAACGTGTATTAAACATACATTTCCGATACTAAATCAGAATTTTCCATCATGAATTAGTTGATATGTTTTTCGTTTGTTAATTGGTGTTGTTGTTTTTGAATGAGTACATTGAATTTCTTAAATTGCTTTATATATTAAAGTTTTCTTTATTTTATGTACATTCATTTTTTGTAAGGACATCGTACGATATATTATAATAGACATTTACAAACGTTACAAAAAGCTATGAACACAATTCCCTTGCTATCAAAATATATTTTCACCACAATAAGACGTATAAACACAGACGTATCAGAACTATATTGAATGTCTTTTACCCACTTGTTAGCATTATCAGAAGAAGTTAAGTCAGTGCAAATCCATGAAATCCCATAGGGATGATTCAATCCAATATGCCTCTATTATCATTGAACGGGTCGACTTTAGCAATGTCAGAACTATGAATAAACACACAAATTTCCATTTGAAAATTGCAATTTCATGTCAAGAGTTGGCGCAGAATTGTCTTCAAAATTGTTCTGAATCAAATTCAAAGTGAGGCTATTTCAAAATGCGGATCATTTGGTATGTTTTTTTTTCACTACACTAACGTGGAATGGTGACAATATTACATGTATGGGTTACTCATCTGCGCGAAGAATGTAACCAGAATTGGCTTTAAAGGCGTTTGGCAAGTAGGGCCATTACCTGTGTCAATACCATCAGGTCATTAATTTTTGTCTAAACATTGGCAGAACTTGGAATATTAAAGTGATTGAAAAGGAATATGTTTGTTCCATGTCAGATCGATTCTTGTTTTATCTCAAGTCAAAGTTACTGACTCAACTTCTGCTTCCCAGTATATACATGTATATATGCTGTAATACTGTGTTCTATTTCCATACCAGTGTTTTATCAGGGATTGGTTAGTATAATGCAATTAAAGGTACATACCAAAATTATTGAATCAATTTCAATAGTTTTTAAACGAATTTTATTCAAATAAATAAAACACGATTGAAACAAAATGTACAATGTACCAACTCTTCACGTTTAAGTTAGAACTTCCAGTACACATTGGAAAATTAGCATAATCGCACGTGTTGTAGTTTCGCTATTTTGGTAAACTGTGCTTACACGAGACATTTCTCGATATATGATCTTGGAAAAACGCATTGTTCTATTATTTTGCGTACATTCAGACTACTTCAAACATTTATTATACATATTGTTATAGGATAGGACCGAAGATGTTATTTGCATATAACAAAATACAGTTTCTTTACTGGGGTTATATAAAGGGAATGTCTATGGAAAAAATCGAGGCGGAAAAGTTCACATACCCTTCTATATATAGCCCCAGTTATTTGCCCTTAATATGTTTTTCTATTTTTTTTTCTTTTCAGATATTCATGTACACAAAATCAAATAATATGGAGATATCAAAATAATTTATACAGTTGTCAATATTCAATTTTTTTTTTGAAGTACATGAAAAAAAAAATTTTTTTTGTATGGTTTTTCTATTTTGTGACTGTTGTATCGTATGTACAAAAAATAAAAATGTTGACAACATTAAAGACGACTTTTAAGTTCCTTTTCTTCTGACTAAGTATCCTGTTTGACCCCAAATATCAAAACATTGGCATTTCTTTACACTAACAGCCTAACCTAATTATGTCAACATTTTCAAATTCGATTTTAAACAAAAATTGATTGTGTTGACATGCACATCATGGATATTTGTAATGTATTAAATGATCGGGATGATCTCATATTATAACAGTATTCAGATCTTAGACAGTATTTTATTTTAATTTATTAAAGTGATGCAATTATTTCAGTTTTCTGTAGTGTTTAAAGGATTTAATGTTCTAGGTTTACGAGTTTGAATGCCAGCTAGAATGCTTAATTTATTTTATCAACACATCTTTAGACTGCTACAATCTGGGAGATAAATAATTAATTTTGATATAACAGAAAACAATAACTATAATTTGTCCCTCCTTTCTGATTTGAAACACCTAGCAGTAAAGTTGTGCAGGTTACATCGTTTATATTTACATTTGAAGGTGTTTAAGGTCTTAATATATTCAAATAGATAATGTCTTCTTTATTTGAAGTGCTTCTTGTAAACATTTTGAACTTTCGGGGGTTTTGAGGCTGTGGTTTGTTCTGAATTTTGGAAGACTGCCATCGATATCTATATATCAAGCATACTTTTTGTGATAAATTATATAACGGGCTTTTTTAATAAACACCACTGTTATGAATGTTTAACAGGACAGAACGATCAAAGAAATGCTTTTACACCATTCGATACGAGAACATATTTTGCTCGTTGCAGGGAATGAGCCTTTTAATGCATTTTCAGTTGCTTGACATCAGGGCTCAACAACTCGAATAAAGTCACATTTACCCAACCTTTGGCTTTAATTGTTTCACTGCAAGAATATATGTATGCCCGGTTAAGTTTTGGTGAAAGTAGTATTGATAACAATAAGAGAGAAATTATGAATACTTAAACATACATGTAATACTATAAGTATTTAAAGGTACAATACTAAGGAAAGAGAAATTCAAATGAATACTTTATAAGCAGTGAAAGTAGTATTGATAACAATAAGAGAAAGTAATTATGAATACTTAAAGTGAAAGTAGTATTGATAACAATAAGAGAGAAAGGTTAAAAAAGGGGGGGTTTTTTTGTGTTTCTGGATTCGGGGGTGAATACTTAAACATACATGTAATACTACAGCTATTTAAACAGTTACATGTAATTGAATACGTCTATCTCTCTCGATAGTAACAGTTAGGTCTTGTGAAACAACATTTCGTCCATTATATCACACGCCTAGATGATATATATTACCCGAGCCGTTAGATGTTTCTCTATTTTGATCAGGTGTTTCTCTGTGATGAATCAAAACACTCAAAATAAACAAGCAAATAAGCTTGAGCAGGTTTTAAAAGAAGTGCAGACTATGAATTTACAAAACATTGTTTACATGCGGAAAATTAATTACTTTGTTTCCTGCTGATTTTCTCACATACTCTCAAATGGTTGGTGTGAATCTTTTGACTGAAATAAATTAATCGAGCAAGTAAAATTCAGATTAGCGTACCAGGATATCTTATTGATACACCTACATGCATTTATGCATTTGAAAGGAAAACATTTGCCACGTTGGAGACGACTGTGGTTATCATTATTAATCCTGACTTGTATGAAATAAAATGCATTATTTTCTTAAAATTTGCCTACGGCTTATTCGCGCCTATATCAACGTCCCAAAATAGA
The DNA here is from genome assembly GCA_022818135.1 of Saxidomus purpurata. Classification (NCBI taxonomy): domain Eukaryota; kingdom Metazoa; phylum Mollusca; class Bivalvia; order Venerida; family Veneridae; genus Saxidomus; species Saxidomus purpurata. Next base: position 31,530,500 of record JAFMSR010000019.1, on the reverse strand, counting down.
ATGTGTCATTTGACAGGACCAAAAAAGAAAAAAAAAAAAATTTTAAAAAAAAAAAAAAAAAAAAAAAAAAAAAAAAAATATTTTTTTTAAAAAAAAAAAAAAAAAAAAAAAAAAATAAAAAAAAAAAAAAAAAAAAAAAAAAAAAAAAAAAAAACTAGAATTGAATGGGTATAGTCAAGTATACGTATATACAATGTATCAGTTTATTTCATACTAAACCGAAACTCCCTGTTAAAACATAACATGGAAAATTAATTCGAAAGCGGACCAATGAAAGTCTATTAAGCCTAAAACACAACTTGTAATGCTCAAGTTCGTTCAAGCTGTTTACACACATTATTTTTTTCAATACGTATGTTAAGGAAAGTGCGTAGGTCACCTTTAAGTTAAATATATTTGTAGAAACTATAATATATCCAATTCGGCAAGTAGCTCACTGCAGATGTTATGAGTTTTTTTAAATGAAAGCTTTCCCACGTTTCGCCCACAATGAAATTGTAATGCCTGAAAAAAACAACAACTGTTTATATCACAAAACTGATGTAAATTGGCGTCGTTGGCAACGTAGAGAAAAACTTTTAAATATTCGGTTGGATAGACGATTCTTTCTTTTCTATTCAAGCTGTCTATTTCACAAGCGAAGGGCGCCATTACTTAATCTTAAAATCCACTCTATACATGTGTATGTACTAGCATATTTTTTTCTGTTACTTAACGTTGAAAAATGTTTTGCGCTGTTATTCTCATGTTGTAGTAAAAAGTATTACAATGCCAAATTGTCTTTTCCGATACAAATGTATTATATTATATACTGCATGTACAAGACATTCGAAAATTACAGTATTACAGATACCGGTATACTGGTGCTAAATTTCGTGTTGGTGTCACGCTCCAATTGTTACTGCGCACAGATTATGACATATAAGGCACTTGTCGTTCGGGAGTGTTGATGCGTAGGATACCCTTATGTTAACCGATATTTCGACACATGATTGCAGATTCAAGACGGCAAGTTGGTTGCTGAAGCACTTTTTTTACACACACTAAAAAAGTAAAGGACCATGCAATATTCTTTCTCTCATTCGTCGTCTATGTTTCATTGACAGTTCTTTATATTGTTTAAAGTCGGAAACCTAAGATTATAATCTTTTACAAAATAACGTGAATCTTAATATTTTCAAAAAGAAAAAAAAGAGAGGAACACGGCTAATTTTAATACAATGTACCTGGCATGCATTTGTAAAGATTAGGTGTCTCATATTTTTTTATAAAAAAAAAGAGGAATAAACCTAATGAATGTCATACAGTACATTTTAATGAATCAGAAAATGAATATAAAGGAAATGCAAATGCATTATATTTGCGTAGGCGTTTGCAAAGTATTTGAAAGCAAACGCAATAATATATTCATAGATTGTCAAAACTTACTCTTCAGTTAATAAAACTCATTATTGAAGTAAACAGTTCACTTCATTGAGTAAGCGGTACACATTCCTGCTCACACTGGACACACTGTTAAACCTATAACCCGTGATGAAGAAGGGAATATTTATTGAGGTCTTCACTGTTGTTATTTCCTCTCTGTTATTGAATTCCGCTGGAGGTAAGATTTTACATATAACGTTTTTACATTTTTCATGAACTGTCATTTAATGAAATATATATTAAACAGAAAAATTCCCGATACCAAATCCTACATTTCTATCTTGACCTTGTTGATCTGTTTTTGATCTATGTATTGTTGCCGCCCTTTGCATTAGTATATTTTTAGAATTACTTTATATATTTAAGCGTTCGTTTATTTCATGAATATTCATTTTTGTTAGGACTCTGTATGACCAAGTTGTACACAAAAACGCATGCATAAACATATAACATTCACATGTTGTTTGCAGCAACTGTAAAATAAATATACAATTTAAAAAGATGTGTCATATAACTCATTCCAGGTTTATCATGAAAACGAACAACCCACCCCAAAAAACCCCCCAAAACCATTTAGTATGCCGCAATATTACTAGATTATATTCTGTTAATTGCGGCATATAAATCGTTTGAAAACCTGGAATGAGTGGGCTGAATTCGGCTTAAATCGACCGGTTAATGATGTTGGATTGAATCATCCTTAAAGGATTTTGAATTAAAGTTATGTACCGTAAGATGCTACTGATATAAAACATAAATTAAGGCGATAATTTATTCATGATAGTTTTATTTAATTTGTTTATCAACATCCATCCAGCTATGTAGTGGTTAAATTTCGGTCCAATTTTGTTATATCGTTTCGTATATGTAGTCAGATTTAGGTGATGTTTTAGGCATGAGATACAAATGTACTATATCAATTTTTTATAAAATGTTAATGCAAACTAGAATATTGCTACATGTAACGTAGAAATAAAACGGCCCCAGGTCGAGAGAGTTGAGAGGCGACCACAAAATGTGGCTTGTAAGCTTGTGCACCGCATACTTCGAAGACCTCTCGGAACATTTGAATTCATTAAAAAAAAATGTAAAACGAAGTGCAAACCCCCCAAACAAAACCCCCAAAAAAAAAAAAAAAATTTCCCCTTTTTTTGGGGAAAAAAATAAAAATATACACTCCCCATTTTTTTTTTTTTTCTTTTTTTTTTTTTTTTTTTTTTTTTTTTCCCTTAAAACATAATGCAAAGAGGAAAAAAAGTGTACACCTATTCTATGAGAGAGTGTAAACATATACAGTGTAAATGTAATCTGTATGCATGTATGTATTTGCATTCTCACGTGTCGTTTTGATGTTTTGTTGACAAAATGGAACCCGGGCCCCATAAAATAAGTATGTCGGTCTTGATATAACATTTTTATTTCTTAAAACAACGCGTTTATTTTATCATGTAAAAGCCAATAACTATTCAGTATCAGCCAGGTGACTGCACGTGTCAATGTCAACTCAATATACTTTGGGATGGTTTTACTTTATGCATTACTTTTTTCGTCAGTCTGCACATAAAACCAGTCAAATTTGAGGAAACTTCAAACCAAGCGTAGAAGTAGTAGGACATTTACCTTGTAAATGTAACTGTTTCATGTGTTTGTTTACAAACAAATTATACTAGATGCTGATTTCAGTAGAGTGCAGTAAGAATTTACATTGTTATATTAAGAGCTCCACCAGTACTGAATGTATTTTAAAAGAAAAGAAAAGAATTTTGTACATGTATTGGCAATCTACTGGGGGTGGAGGGAAAATGTGTACAACAGTAATTAAAACCACTTCGTACAGTCATGCAGATGGTGAAACGTATAAGTGGCATCTAAAAAAAATCTGGAAAAACAGACTCAAATCCTGGTGCAGACATGGTGTTGTCCCTCAAATAAGCACTGCTACATGAATTATTCCTGACACAAGTCAAATTAGTAGACATGTATTATGAAAACATCATATATGTGCATGATGTGTGTGTTGGAAAAATAATTTATAGATACTTGATTTCAATATTAATTTAATATTAATATTGATATGTAGGTATACACAGTATATGCATAACCATAATCTGTTAACCACAATAAACTTTTAGAAAAATTGTCAACAGTATTATGCACTGGCAATACAGCTTGTAGAAGCAGTCAAAACAAACTGTCATGTATGTGAAGTAAAACAAATCGTAGTAACAATTAATACACTTCCGGCATCGCCTGGAATATCAGCAACAACAAAATAAAACAAGTAATGTTTTAATGGGGAAGTTAATAAGAACAGCCAGAAAGCGACATCGCATCATAACGACTGATAAAGTGAGCCAATGCGACAAAAGACAAATTTGTTGTTTTGGCGGGGGCACCAACTCGCCAAATCAATACTTTGTCGTTCTAGCATGTTGGCGTGTCTGCGCCCCGCCGAAACACCAACACGTCAAATCCTCACTAAGTCTTGTCGTTTTGGCGCCCCCACCAGTATGACAACTACATTATTTGTCGTATCGGCGCACTGTTTTGTCGTTCTGGCGTGTTGATGCGTTGTCGTTAAGCCAGTACGTAAGAGCGACATATTTTACGGGGCACAAGAACAACAAATTCAAGTGGCGTGATGTCGTCATGGCGAGAAAATAAATGTCGTAGTTGCACTCTTATATTGTTGTGCTGGCGTACTGGCGCCCCGAAAACCCGCAAGCACTCGAGAACGACGCTCGCAAAGTAAGTCATTTATCGTTTTGGCGCGCTTTACTTGTCCTTTTGGCGTGTAAGCGTGTTGGCGCCCTTCAGACGCGCCAACACGCCAGAACGAAATGGCAGAAATCAGCCATCATATGCTAGCCCCTTAGAACATAATTTTGTTTAAAATAACGTGTTAGAATGAAAATATATTTAACTTTTAATTTGTCTTTCAAGTGTTTCGCAATTAATCCATACATAGCTTCTATTATAAACAGTAGTATTTCATCTGGAGTTTTTCCCGACATTTTAAAAAAGGCTAGAATTTTGCCTATTTTTAAATCTGGTAACAGGGAACTAGCTGATAATTATCGACCCATCTCAATTTTGCCAACAATTTCTAAAATATTTGAGCGACATATTGCAACGAAAATCCATTCGTTCTTTCAAAGCACTAATGTTATTCATAAAACCCAATCAGGTTTTCGGAAAAATCATTCTTGCAACACTGCACTTACTAGATTGATAGATGCATGGCTGAAAGATGTAGATTGTGGTAAACTAATTGGAACTGTGTTTTTGGATCTTCGCAAGGCATTTGATTTAGTAGATCATGAAATCTTATTATACAAATTGAAATTGTATCATTTTTCTGGGCGTTCATTGAAATTATTTACGTCTTATTTATCAAACAGAAGTCAAATTGTTAAAGTGGGAAATGTGCTTCGGATTCTCTACAAATACAGTCTGGGGTGCCACAGGGCTCAATACTAGGTCCCTTATTATTTTTGATATACATCAATGATATAACATTAAGTTGTCAAGATCTAAATATAGATTTGTATGCAGATGACTCAACGTTGTATGAGTCTGATTTCCAGATATCAGAAATTCAAACTAAACTGCAAATGAATCTTGATTTAATCAATAAATGGTGCATAATAAACAACATGTCTTTACATCCCTTAAAAACAAAATGCATGGTCATTGGTTCAAATTATAAACTAAAACACACAGGTAACCTTTTATTTAACAATCAACGACTGCTATTAGAAAACGTTACAACTCAAAAAATATTAGGTGTGTATGTGGACAATGTTCTGAATTGGCATAACCATATTGACTATGTTTGCAAAAAATAAACTCCAAAATCGCATTATTAAAAACTTATATATTATATATCGGATGAGATGAAGTTAATGTTTTACAACGGTTACATTCTTCCAATATTCGACTATTGTTGTACCATTTGGGGAAAAGGCATACAAAATATGTACAAAAATTAAATAAATTGCAAAAACGCATAGCAAAACTTATTTTAAATCAACCTGTTAAATCCCATTCTTCAGATTTACTAAAGGAATTGCATTGGTTGCTCTTTTTCGGACAGGTGCAATACCACACTGCGCTGCTAGTTTATAAGATTTTTAACAATATGGCTCCAATATACATGTCAGAGTTAATAGCGTTTTGCCAAAATGATTCATATAGTCTGCGTTCTACATCTCGCAAAGATCTTATACTACAAACAAAACCTAGGACTAATTTATACAAAGACTCATTTTCCTATTATAGTTTTAAAGTATGGAATGATATTCCAATGGAATTGAGATTATTAAAAATACAGTCTTTTAAACGAAATTACAAAAATTATCTTTATAACAAAATGTAGAAATTACTTACATCTACAACTTTGCACTGGTTATTTCAGTATCTAAGTAATGACATTAGATTAATTATATAATTCATAATATTATTTGCTTTGAGTGTCTGTCGTAGCGAGTATGATGTTTATTATATAAACGTATCTAATATGTTATTAATATTAGTATAATTAATTTAGTGTGTATGATTTGTGGTGTATGTGTGGTTTAAATGTATGTATGTTATGTTTCCTTTTCTCTTTTCTTTTCTTGTTCTGAAGGCCATATGAAAATAAGTTATGTTTTGAATGATTATGATTCATAATGTACCTTTTATGTAACCTTCGTAAAATAAAGTTATTATTATTATTATTATTATTATTATAATCACTCAAATCTTCGGCTTTCGTTATTAGATTACTACACATCTGAACTTTAAATCGTGTTATATGATCCGGTACATCGCTCAAAAGTAAAATGTATTTCCTATGTAACACAGTATTCATTGTATAAGCTATCAGAATAATGTATTTACAAATAAGCACGTATCATGTTATTTTATTGTTTACATTCAGTTAGAGTCATCAAGGTACTATTATTAAAAGGACGCGATCCCAATAGATTTATTTTCTTTAAGTTAGATATAATGGAAAACTATCTTTTACAAATTATCTTCTTTATGATATTAAGCCCGAGATAAAACATTTGCAAGTTGGTCCTGTCATTTGAAATCCTCTTACTTTATCGATGTTTCTTAAAGAGGTACATGTATCACAATTACTATGATATGTCTTACTTCTGTGTTAATTAAATATTTAGGATTGTCACATATTGGACACTTATGGTTCTAAATAAAATGTTTTTGCATTCTTTTTGCGGTAAAAGATTTACTAAAGCAACTACAATATCAGAGAAATCCAGTTGAAATTAATGGGAGATAACTCAAGTCCTCTGTATTTGATACAGTTATGTTATCATACGTCTAATGAGTATTTCTAGAGGTGACAATGAGGTAGTGTCGTTCATTTGTACATACCATTTTATTTTTAGAATTTTGAGTCGCAAATCTCAGTCGGAGAGATACTGTAGAAGAATAGTTATCGTTGCTTTTTCTTTTCAATTCTGTCTTATGGCTTAATTTATATTTTAACGTGCGAAACAACTATAAGTAATGCCAAATTAGTATAATGACAATTACTTATTGATCCAAAGATAAACAAACATGGTATGTGCATATTCAAATTAAATTATTAATTCGTCGTATCTCATGTAGCTATGTTTAATATTGTTGAAATGGCAGACATGCTTTTACCGGAAAAAACACAAACTCATCTTATATATTTTGTTTTATACATGTATCCTGCCTTAGAAACCTGTCAGGAAGTTCAGCAAAATATACGAACACTGAATCCTCATGAAATCGACGTACTGAATGTTGGGTCATATGCGGATAATGTACTATGGTACAACCTATCCTTCTGGGGAGGACACGGGCAAATTCCATCAAAGAGTGATTTGGATGACGAATGCTTCAGAAATTGGGACATATCGGTTGTCCTTCAAGGTTTGTTTAAGTTTAAATGATCAAACCTTACTGTTTGATAATCATTCTGTACAGGTATGGTACAATTATGGTCAAACACTTAATTATTCCGCCATTGGACTGCAAGTACAAAATGTAGTTTGATGCTACAAATTGCATTTAAGAAAATGCCAGACAGTTTGATGATGATTTTTTGTCATGAACCATAGGTCCATGTGCACACGTGCAAATACAAAAGTATAAATATAGAACAGTAAGGTGAGTAATTTGAAGTACACATACTGTAGGAAATGTTCTGTGGAATTGACCATATAATTTTCCTGTTGACATGCAGCCAAACGGCGGATTTCTTAAGTGTTTGAGAACATTATAATGGCAACGACGATGGTAGGACTATCACAAATGGCAAAACATTCCGCATAAGTTGGTATGGGTGCAAAGTGAGCATATTTAGATATCTGACAAAATGCTTCCTAAGCGACGAAATAAAACCGTAATGTTGTCAGTTGCAGCTACCATGAAAGTAATGTAATTTCTTTACTGTGAATTACATTCTTACAAAACATAAGTCATGTTTTAAGCGTCTTAATCTACACATATAGGATTAATAATTTAAAGAGTAATATAAGTTGAAACAGTAATTATTTAGATTCAAATGTATTTTTTGCTTGTAACAGTATATCAATGTTCCATATTATTCTGACTAAACATTGAAATATTGCAGATACACATCCAGATATAGCAGATATTGGCAGTGACGTTATCAATCTTGCAGCATGCAGTCTGAATCGGAACAGGGTGTGTGAATCGAATATGAACGTCGAAGCGAGGAAATGTCAGGGTCATTTGCTTTACAGATTTCCTTGGAACAACCCTGGCAATGTTGGTATAAGGGATCAGTACATTTGCTTCGGTAAACAGTTTAGCTAATTTAACTGATAACACTGCATATCTGCACGGAACATGTAAATCGTGATGTAAACATATAGAACTCCAAAGTGTTTATATTGATATACCATATTTCTTTTATTTCAGTGTCATGCGCAATTGCGTCGGCTTTTGCTCTGTTAGTGGTGTTCTCGCTATGTTCTTGCAATGTCACAAATGATTGCAGCGTACTTAGTAGAAAATACAATGCGTGTAACACGTTAGTTTTGTATTTTTAATGTCAAAGTTTTATAAATATTCAAGAAACGTGTTTGAAAACGGATTGAATTTATATATGGCATATATTTCTCTTTCTTTCAGATAGAATATATGCCGGCGGTAAGTTAAAATTTCATTGCATACGTCATATATATTTGTCCCTTTTAGATATGATACGTACATGTGCAATCATGTTATAGTTTTTGACATGGTCATTTCATATGACATAGTAATTTGTCCCTTGTAGATATGGTACATGTAGCAATCGTGTTATAGTTTTAGACACAGTCATTACATATGACATAGTAATTTTTCCCTTGTAGATATAGTACATGTAGCAATCGTGTTATAGTTTTAGACACAGTCATTACATATGAGCTCGTTATTTGTCCCTTGTAGATATGGAAAATGAAGCAATCATGTTATATTTTTAGACACAGTTGAATCAGTGCAAAATGTAATTTTATTTCTGTTTTCAAAGGGTTACGATAACTAGTAGTCTTATTTTGTTAAAGCAACAAACACCATGCTCCTCTTCTTTTATTTTTTCTTTATAACGGACAGCTCTTAGTATAAACTCTTTTATCAAACTTTTTGATGATGACACGAGTGTGTACATGATCGTTGACAACTCAATCGCTGCAGCTAAAGCACTTAATTTTGAACTGAGGTAAATATCTGAGTACAAAAACAAAAATAATATCAAACAGGGAATGCCACGTACCAAAAACGCAGCCTCCCCAAAACGAGCCCCAACAACTGGCTTGTCGACTTTAACACAGGAAAGACGGAATATCTTCTTATCTCTAGTAAAGAATTGTGTATTCATGATATAGGGTGTGATTGCGGACATTGAAGTTGAGGTCCTCATCTTAAGACGGGAAGACATCATTAAGAAAAAATTATTACGCCAAAAATAAATAAAAACTAATTATTTTATAGAATAATTACAATGTTTATAGAGTGATAAATTAATGCAATGAACTGAAATAAAGTATAACGTTTTACGATCTAGACTCCTGGTCGTTCCTCGCCTAAACGACTTTAATTATAAGTGTACATTTTTGTCAATGCGAATGCTTAACCGAGTTTTAGAAATGACATTTATGGCGATTTATCCGTTATCCCTGGACCAAATACAGCTTTGTTTGGCATCAACAGAATGCGTTTCTACCGACCAATCAAAATTCAGATTTAAGGGAGCCATCATTTTAAATTTTGTTTAACACTTTACGTGGATCAGTGTGTGTTTGAATAGCAAATAGTAAAGATCTGCTAAACTTGTTTTATACATGTATATTTTCACACTTGAGTAATTTCGTGAGTTATTTTAATAAACCAGTCACTAGCACTCGTCAATGCATTTCATATAATACCAAAAAGGCTTTATCCGGTCTACAATAAGGGTGAAAGGCCATATTTCATGCACGAGTGAAATCACTTCCGGTTTTAGTCCCACATAGTACTTGTCAAGATAAAAAGGCTGTATTTGCTCGTGGCATAACGGAGAAATCTGCACTTTACGCAGTTCTAATAATGAACTTCTATCTATAAAATTTAATGTCGATTGTCATTCTCAAAATAAATCTTTAACGTCACTTTATACATTAATTCAAAATTGCGACAGTGTAAGAACTCACCTTCCTCGCCGATATGCAAAGTTACTCTACATCCTAACAACACGATCGTTGCTTCTGAAAACCAGAAATAAGGTCAATTTTATAAATAGATAGATCCAACATGGCCGCCGCAAAATGACTTCTAACGTGTGTCGTAAATATTCAAAACGTACTTCGGTATTTTCAAATAAGGTTCTATACATAAAGCAAATGGCCACCGCGCTTGTATAGATGTCCCTTTTTCTTATATTCGAATTCAAATACTATTTGTGGAAATTAAATAATTAATCTATGTCTTCAGCGTTGAATATGGTCAGAAAATGATTAGATGTATATGTTCAAAATTTCAAATCCAATGTAACATAAGATTTACAGAAATGGATACATTGTACGTAGAAACTGAAAACTTTAATATAAAACCTATGTTTTCATTGTTTTAAATTCCTATTATGTTCTACATAAATAAAACACCAAATACAAACACATTCAGTAGATGTTTAGTTGTATGACAAGTAAACTGAATACGCTGTAAGAAGCATCAATACTACGTGAAACATTGGTTTAGATAGATTTCCTTAACCACCTTATGGTGTTTTCTTGTCAACCAGATATTTGATAGAAATGTAACACTATGTACTTTTAATGTACAACAATGTATAATTATAGCATATATACTTATGGCTTCAACACAGTCCATATCTAATATAAGATGGTGTTGTTACTTTCTTTTCCAATACACGCTTTAAATGGCCCTGACAACATAATTGCCGAGCGGACGTTTCTTTCAGTAAAATATTTTTGTGTCGTCATTACAGAGCAGGTCAGTGAATAATTCCTTCTGCCTTTTTGTGAGGCAGTTAATAAGGAATTATTCTTAATTGGGTTAATAACAAGCACTTTATTATCATTGGTCGGGTCAGCATTTATTTCAAATATCATTTTCAGAACATCACTTTTGTTAATGTTTGATGACACTAATTTGTATTGGAAATATTTGTTTTATTTTGTTTAATAAGCTCACTTTGTTGTGACTCTGTTTGATAAATGATCTCAAATACAACAATTCATTTACAAATTACATGACTGTACCGACACTTGTCTAGCTTACCTTAGATGTTAGGCCAGCAGATGTTTAATTCCCTATCTTGTAGTTTTTATATTAAAGTGTTACCCGTTTTAAAAGTCTAAACTACACACTAATTCATTTCCTGTAGACCACATGTGCATGTGTATGTATATGAAAATTAGACTGTTTTGAAGTTTGGTTGTTTATTCCGTTGGTTATATTCATAAGTATCTTCATCTTTATATCGTGTTGACAGATCAAAATCCGACTAAATATTATTCCTTGTTTGGTATGTATCTATGTCATGCTTTGTTTTGTATGTGAATATGTGTATAAGTGTCTGTCAGTTCAGATGTCTGTAAGAATGTATTTCTTGTTAATTTGTTTTTGTTTACCTGCAGTTCTTATCTTTACATTTATACATGTTTCATTTATCAATAACGGAAAAGTATCGATCACTACTATGTACATGTATATCCGCCAATCCACAACATCTTTCCCTGTCCTTTTATGCTCTAGATGGTTTGTTTATAAAAATGTAATTTGATGCATATTATCATCAGTTTACTTTATTTTGTTTGCTTGTAGGGTGCAGTGACACAACTTTGTTAAATTCAAATGGATATATTGATCAGGATATCCTACATGCAGTTGATGTTCAAACGGGATGGTATAATGCTTTTCAGAATGGAACTCAGTATGTGTTTCCTACTTTTGAAGACATCCAGTCCGTGTACGGCCCTTGTGAGCTCCACTTCTGGAAAATGTTCTTTCTCCAAGGTATTTTATTCATTAAATATATTACAGTAGTTGCGCCTAAATTTTCAAAGTCAATTTTATATCTAAAAGTAGTTGTTTAGTTTTTGAAGTAACTATGCTAGTTATATTTGTTTTCAATGATAAACTAGCCTTGGCATTTGTTCTTCGGGGTAGTTTGTTATTCACTTGCATTCATTTTACATATTCATATGAACATATGAAATTCAAAATCAAATTTAAAATGTGAAAGGAAATGTTTGTAAAAAACAAATCACTATATATCGTTTTGCAAGTATTAAGTTTACAAATGATATTATAAGTTTACATCATTATTGAGTTCACAGAAGTAAATTAATTAATTGAAATTATCATGTTAACAAGATGTTATAGTTACAACTACTAGATTTTAGTTTCATTATTATCATCAAAGACCGTTACTTAATTGAAAAATGAAAATTATATCATTGACAAATGCAGATCCTGTTCCACGTACTTTACCGGAAACCCCAGTAAGACTCGTTATTTGTGAGTTGTTCGTTGATCATACTGATAATGACGAGGCCGAGGAGGATTGGAATTGTTTGTTACATGTTTACGCTAGATCTTGCAACGGAAGAGTACAATTTGATTTATCTAATTTGTATCATTGGTGGCCTGGAGACCTTTGTTTAAGTAAGTTATTTGTTTTGTTCTTGCATGTACTTTTCTGCAGGTTTCTGATTACATGTACAATATAAAATAAGGACCCTGTGCACACAAATAATTGTTTCAAAATACCTGACATATCTGTCATATAAACATACATGAATTAATCTTATACTACACACGTGCATTTATATACAGAATGTGTTGACTTTTTTATTAGCGTTACTGTAATTAGATTATTTTGCATTGAGGCATGACTGCACTTTTATATTTTTATATTCTATAATACTGTAGTCGGAATGCAACAGTTGTCAAAATTTGCGTATATCGTGCGTATAACGTACGTGTAACGTGCGTATAACGTGCGTGCGTTCATTATGTATTTTGTCAATCGTACATCGTGTATAGTATCACTCATCGTACAACGTGTCTCATATACTATACACGATTTACGATTCCCGACGCACGATAAGCCTATATGGTAAACGATTTGATGGTTTATTCAGTCGTGAATCGTTCTCTAAGTGTGTACATCTCAGCAATACAGTGCTGACTTCACATCGTGTTATTTCATTCGTTAGTGTATGTACAGGCGAAATTGACTTCTGGGACAAAGTGCAAAACCAACAGTTTAATGTAACGTTTTGACCATTTTGTCATTCACTGGTAGCATGTTCACATTGCTGGGGGAAAATTGAAAATGACAGACTGTGCATGCGTAATATTTCTGTGAGGCCGCCAAATAAAAATCACAAATGTTATGTTTTTTCATTCTATAGAATACTTTTCAATTCCATTAAATTAGAAAATGAAATAAAGTGGCACACTGAATACTTTTTAGCTATAATATATACTTATTACTTTATACATGGAATGCTTATGATAGTGAATCAAACACCGCCAGCACTTTCATTATTCTATCTTTAATTTATAGGTAGCAAACTATAAGCATTACAATCTTAAAACTAAAGAGCACTGTTGGCAACATATAAAAACATTAATCATACAGCACAGCTCTTAATGTTTCGCACCAGAGAGGCACAGTTTATAGCATAGCTATAATATAACTACTATAACATATAACGAATAAGTTTGTTACGCATCTAATTACCCTTCAATTTCAGTATATAGAAACAATGTTTTTGTCAAGCCAGAAATAAGACACGGTATCGCGTATGTTGAAATCGATGGGAAAAGCACCAAAGAATACACTCCTTTTCTGCAATACACGTGTTCCTTCGATATGGAAGCTGGTGTGTCATATCAAACAAACTGGTAATGTAATTCATATATCATATAGTTGTCATAATAATCTCTATATTGATGCAACCACACGATTAATATTCACTGCAGAGGGTGTATATTATAATAAGCTAAAGCATGTGATGTTAGATGTGTTTTTCGAAACAACGTCATTATTAGGACACTTCAGTTAAAAGAGAAGCAGCATTTGCGCATGTGACAAGAACTTTATGTTAACTTAATTCCACTGATCATAAAACCTCGGATATTATCATTTAATACTTTTGTTAAAAAGGAATGTATAAAAATGCTTCATTTATTACTGTAAAAACATTTCGCTGTTGATGTCTCTCGGAGTCCTACAAACATCACTTCGATTTTGTAGACTTTCCTCTTTTATGGCCTTCGGCCTCGGTAAATATTACGTTAATCTTATCCATAAAAATGGATTTTTACCGAATCAGTAGTCAATATTTGTATGATACAGTGCTACTTACAAATCAATAAACCATGACTTACCGTGGTACCAAAGAGTTTAACACACGTATTTAAATGTTCCAGAATTAATGTTTTGGCAAAGCACTCATAGCTTAAACTAGTGTGGTAAATGTTTGGAACATGTGTACATAACTACACATTGTCTTGACGCTTGTGTACCTTTATCATTCTCTGAATAATGTGTGTATGAGGTGGCAAATGTGTTTTGTTACAGGTACATAAATGGAACGTTGATGAAAGAAACTAATTCGTCGTCTCAAGTAGATGATCTTGCTTTCAGAGAGGAATATTTGAACACTCTTCCGACTGGTTACGAGGAAAGTTTATAAAATAATTTATTACATTCTAAAATGAAAATTTAATGATTTTGTCATTACTCGTACTGCTATGAAACGCTTCTTTTGGTTTCCGTTGTTCATCATATATACAGTAAACTCCGTATTTAACGACTCCGGATATAGCAAAAAACTGGATATAGGGAACAACTTTTCTCAGCCCGAATGTTTTTACTGTTTTTATTTCATATGAAAATGTTATACGGATATAACAAACTTCGGATATAAGGAAAAAATTTAAACGGTCCCAATGAGTTCGTTATAACCGGAGTTTACTGTATTCTTCTTTAACATTCAAATGTGCAAGACACTTACACATGTACATATGTCTGCTAGTTTAACAAAACTCCCGATATCGTTTAATTCCAAAACTTCTACGTTGTTCCTATTATTTCGTTTACTTAAGAGCTAATTTTAGTACTTTTTCAAAATATTGCAAATTCTTTACAGCAATGGCATTAATGAGTTTCATTTTTTACTGTGCTCAAATGTTCTTACTTTAGTATATATTTGTCTCGGGTATGTCGATCTCAGTGTGGATAACGGTTAACGACTCGATTAAAGTTTAACATTGTATGCAGTTATTCGATTGTCATATAAGAATACAGATAAATTGTGGGTTTCCCGTCGCAGTGAGGCGGGCTTAAATGTCACAAGCTGACATACTACATACTTGATTTACGTATATCGGGTTGCCAACAAGGTTTGGTAGTGTGATTTATGGCAGCCTTCCCTCGATATTGATTTGTGTCAGATATGTCTTTGTTTTTCCAAATAAATTAACACTACATAGCTAAACAATGACCCTGTCTCACACACAGTACTTTTGTGTGAAGAAATAAGTGGTTATGTTGTTAATATGTCTAATGCGATATAGGGATTAGAACCACAAGCATGCGCTGAAGTGGCGTTTTAGCATTACATACATTTGTATTTATATGGTTGAAACAGTCCTTATATCCTCCGATGTAAGGAAAATGCATGTGTTTTATTTTTCTGACAAACACCTTTATTTGTAAAATGACACTTTTTAAATTGTCAGGAACTGTCTTATAGAGTCGTCTGATTTCCCTCAGTATATGAAGTATATCCGCGAGCAGGAAAGGAATACAGAAATGCCCTTCTCATGCGCAATGTTTAATGGTTGAAAAAGTAATTAGTACTAAAAGTAAAAGAACATAATAAGTCACATATAGTGAGAATTAAAAAAGTTGAAATTTGAACAAAAATCGAATAATATTAGTTTCGTAATGTTGACAAGTGGCATAGAATACTTCGAAATGCAAAATGTAACATGCAAAAGAAGTAAGCTTTTGTGGAAAAAAAGTAACGAAAAGTCTGCATCCTCTTTCAATATTCGTTGATAACTGTATCTACACCATTAGAAAGTAAAAAATTAAGGTGTCGTATAATCTGAGATGCATGTTTCAATATGATACTAATCAAACACAAACGTAGATCCGTTAATCTAAAGAGCATATATATGTATATTTATACCATATATCAAAAAATAAACTTGATTGTACCGTCAATTGTTAAATCTTCTTATAACGTTTCGTCCTACTTGATAAATATCAATGTCGGCTTTTACTAAAATGCATGTATTTTTGACATTTACTTCTGCACGCATATTCTTTTTTAACATGGATTTAGGCCAATCCCTATATTGCTTGTCCTTTGTCGGTAAAAGCATAGGTAAAAATTATACATTTACAATAATAGTAAAAGGCAATTTGATATAGACATTGACGAAATTATTTTTCTAAGAAAGGAAAACACATACTATAAGCTTATAAAGGTTTGTGTTTGCACACATTTGATGTGTTCCTGTATTAAACATTGGATGAGTCAGGAGCCATGATTCTCTTCTGGACCGGCATAAATGAGATACGCCTATTTATATCTTTTATAGGTACAGTGTGGCGTAGTTGTAATGTCCGGGAACCAGTCTGATGAATCACTCAGCGACATTTTCTTTGCTGGCTGGAAAGTAAGCTGAAACCTAAAACACAAATCAAGCATACCATTATATCATCTTAGCACAGTGTGCTCGATGTGAAGTACTTTTATCGCCTGATGTTCGTCTTTTATCTGTCGTCTGTCAAAACTTACCTTCTGAAAATTCACATTTTATAAACAAAACAACTGGCATGTTGTGCAAAAATGTTTGTCAACATCTTAAATCATTAAACGTCGTGTGTAGTATTTAAAGGCCACATTTTGTCCCCATTCTGCTTACCAGTTGACCAATACGCTTGTCTTGATGAACCCTAGGTACAGTTTTAAACTGTGTGACGTGGGTTAAATGAATAAATGTCAGGCGGATTAAAAACATGCAGTCAGATCGATTGAAGCATCACAAAAGAACAAATTGTTAATACTTTTGCAACGGCCGAACATGCATTCAGTTATCACGGCAACTAATTTTTTTGGTAAGTACCAAGGCATGTTTAGATGTGTCACGTGATTCTTCATCTACTAGGTTTTCTATGATTAAAATCCGATAGTCATTATGAAAATTGGTCTGACGGTTTTGTCATGATAAACTCGAGGCAAAGTTCGAAATTTGGTCACAACGCTTTACTTTTAACAACTGATTTAATGATTTCGGTGCCTCTTTAATAGTTGTATTGTGCTTCTCTTTGTCATGAATCAAATATTAGTTGTGTTCCTTTTTCATATCAGCTCTTGTAATACAAACACTTTTACAACAATTTTTCAGATTGTACATTTTCATTGAGTAAGAGCGGGTTTGCCTTTGTTACATTAGAGCAGATCATGCAATGAGGTTGTTATTACACAGACAGACAAGCACAAAACTTTACGTTGAATTATATAAAAAAATTGGTTTAATTATTTCTGTGCGTATTGCTACGAACCGCATGTATTAGGAAATTGAATAAAAAGGTGTTGGTCTTGCATTAAAGTTACTAGTTTCGGTCAGGAATTAATTGTTTCATTTGTTTCTGGTAATTTCTTAATATCAACACTTTTGTAATAAAAACACTATTGCAACAGGTTCCAGATCGTTACGTTGCCTTGAGTAAGAGCGGGTCTGCCTTTGTTACCATAGAGCAGACAATACCATTAGGTTGTTATTACACCGACAGTGACACGCCACAGTGTTACGAAGAATTATCCCTGGTAGATCCATCATACAATCCAGATTCGTGTGCTGGTACTGTTCGAGCACAAGATAAAGAAAATCCAAGCAATTTGAATATTGTTGTTGAGGTAATTATACGTAACATTAAATAAAAAATATGGCTCTTGAGGTGATTTGTATAAGGTCATGGGAATATAGTTACCCATTTTATATCATAAAAGGAAGTAAACTTCACATGTTAAAAATTGCGTTATTATAAAAATGCTAAATCATAATTGATCCCCACTAAGACCAAGTTTTTATTTTCAATTTGAAATAGAACTATAGTATGTTCTTACGTTCTATAAATCGCAGCATAAACTTCAAATTGAAGGAATATAGCCACGGTCTGTATTTTTGGATTTCAGAGTGTAAAAAAGGGAGAGGAATGGACAAGCAAAAAGTATACAGTTAAACTTTCAACTATCGACAATGACTATGATGATAAAACAAAATTCGACCTAGAAGTGTCCATTACTCGTAAAAATGGGCATGGAAATCAAATTGCGACTGCAACCGAAGTATTGCAATTAGTTTACATTCAATTTCAATACTTGTAAATTGTGACATCTGGTTCTTGCAGCAATTGTTTCCTTTCATAAACCAACTCGCGTAAATAAATAACCTCCTTCAGTATCATCATAAAGTTCAAGCACAAACCGATGGTTACTTCGAATTTCTGTAAAAATATTTTTTAGCAAATACCTTTTTGTTTTATGAAAGAGTTGGCCGTTTTTATATCTGAAGCTATAAACTGAAACGTTCGAGCTTTTGTTTTTTGCGGATTTCGGTGCTGAATGAATGAAAATAGAACATCAGTACGACCTTCAATGAATAAAACAAATGTCTTTTCAAAAGATGTATTAACTCTGTTTTGACCCTTGCAATATATTCTTTTTTCCAGATTGTTGGTACTGTTCGTGTAAGTACTTCTTAAAATGCCTTGAAATAAACAATACAATAGGTCATGTGGATAACAATGAACAAATGGACGTACGTCCGCCAAAATTGTTATCGATCGATATAGATAACTAATTATACATATACTTTTTATCAACATGTATTACAAACAAGGATATGTCTAGAAATGCCTTGTTTTCAGTTTAAATGTATTATTATAGCGTAATATGGAACATCTTTTCACGTAGGTTTACATAACAGACATTAACAACCACTGGAACAAGAGATGTTATTCCCACGTAGATCCACACCATAAGACGTCAGATGGACAGTAAGCTGTTAATACCGCTCGATATCTAGAACACCTCGATGTTCGAGCAAACATTTCAGAACAAAATACTAGTACTCAATTTCATTATGTCACGTTATAGACATTCTCAAGCAAGTCTGAAATTTGCAGTGCCCTGGGACCTCCGGAATGGTAGTTTATAGCGTTCACCACTCGACCAACGAACTTCCTTGGTTAACGTGACCCAAGACTCCTGACAGGCGCTGGTTGAAGAAACGGATGCAGATACAAGGCAATCCGGTGACCAGACACTAAGACCCCTTGGTTATTTTACGTGCACGGTGTATAGCACCGTCACACATCAGACTACCTCTGGACTTCTAACCAGATCATGACTAGATGAGTGAGAAAACCTGAAAAGTGATTTTGAAATTTCCAGTGCCCCAGTCGGGATTCGAACCGGGGACCTCCGAATTGATAGTGCGGAGCGTTAATCACTCGACCATCTCGTCACCTTAATTGATTCTGTTTGTAAAATGAATATAATGATACACTATCTGAAACTGATTCCATAAGTTCCTTAAGTTTAATATGTTCTTGTGGTGGATGCATTCTAGAGAAAAACAAAAATAATATCATAACAGGGAATGCCACGCACCACGCAGCTTCCCAAAACGAGCCCCACAACCCAGAAGCGCCACCCACAACACACACCCGCCACCACACACACACACACACACACACACACACACACACACACACACACACACACACACAATCATGTAACACACACACACACACAGACACCACCAACAACACCAGACACAAAGCAAACACACGAGGACAAAACGAACAATTAAAGGAACACAGTGGGGCACCGCCTTGGAACGGTCAGTGGCAAAAACACCACTGGGGAGCTTAAACCGGTTTATGGTGCGCACCCAACCTCACTCTTACCCCCACCATATTCCAAAGTCACAGGACAGTGTAAATAAAAGTAATCCCTGCTGGGTGAATCTCTAACACACGCAATGGAAACAAAAGGCATGGTATGTAAAACACAAAAATGCTCGTGTATAAATATATAAAAAGCAAACCTTGAGAACCAAAAAACGTATGTACTCAATGCCTTTGCAGAAGGCAGAGCACCAAGAGAAACACCCTTAAGGGCCCGACGAAACAGGCCAGAGGACAGAAATCAAAACAGTTTCGTCCCAGTGGGATTTAAAAATTGCCCATCACAGAGTCCTCCCCTCTTCCGTCAGACACAATCAAAGAGGGAAGCATAGCGTCCAACTGTAAACGGGTTGAACACCAAACATGCGGTGTGTCTCAAAACAGTTGGGTCGTAACCTCTTTTAACAAAACGTTTTATAATTTTAGCAAATACAGTTGGAAAATTGCCATGACCCAAAATCTTACGAAGTTTGTAAACCACATCCCCATAAAAATCGGGTTTTGAAATACCTTCTCGCAAGTCAATATCCACGAAGTCAATATCAACGACTAATTTCATGAAATGTTCCACGTGTACATTGTCATTGTACACGATTATCAATTAATTAATTCTAGACAAAAGACATACGTTTTGATGAAGTTCTTATGTTTTAGACATTTCGAAATGCAGAGAGAAGGTGACTACATCATGTACAAAAATGAAGCGTATCAGAGCGAGGTAATTTGAACGGCTACATTTGATAAAAAAAAATTTACGATAAAGATAATTATGCACAAATAAACGATGTTACTTCCATTCCTTTTTGTACGGTTGTTAATGTTTTTACCTAGTATGTCTGAAGTATAACGATATAGCTGTCATTAGCAAAATATATTTAGAAACATTAAGGTTTATAAGCACTTACAAAATGTAATCAACCTAAATAATGTTAAAGGGACATACACTATAACTTATGCCAAAATGAATAACCTCCAAAACATAAATAATAGAATCTTTGGAAGTATTATAACTGAACCTAAAACTTTCAGCTATGCATTCCCAATCATTACCGATAAAATCAGAGGTTTAAAATATACTGCAGTACCGTAATTCAATAAGTGATGCAGAGTTGTTATTGTACAATTAATGGGTGGATGCGATTTATTACAGAAAGCCTCTATGTTGATATTGGCATATTTCGCCATAGGTTCTTCTTTGAAATTGTATTTAATTATCATTTTACGTTCATTGAACACATAATCTATGTTTCGAGAATATAATCTGCTAGATGTAGGGAGTGTCCCTTTAACACTCTATAGTTCGAATTGATATTTATAGATACAACTATCAGCAAGATACTGCGATCCCGGTTGGACCAGCGGACCCATTTGTGCTTGTGGTATAGCTATCAGAGTTGGTGCTGATGCTTTCGTATTCGATGTATGCCCCGAACGCAGTCTAATGTTTGACTATTTTCGAAAAGAAAAGGAAAACAAAATTGACATTGAAAAACGTGACGACAACCACTACAAGGTATGTGATACATTTTATCAAGAATTTCAGCCCTCCTTTGTCAAATTTATAACTCTTTAGGTTTCATTCATATACACGGGTTTACCTGAACTGGTCACTTTGCTGTTTGTCTGAACGGCATATATACAGGGCAGTGTTTATATGTTGCCAGAATGATACTTTATGGAAACTTTATCAAGTGCTCTAACTTGAGACAATTTTTGCTTGAAACGTAAATGAAATAAGTATCCTTTGATAATCTAGTTCAACCTTTATTTCTGTCATGATTTATGAAAAAGTAAACATTTGAACTTTTGAGTCTTTTTCGAGCAATTATCAAACTATGTGCGTTATGCTACTGTCTTTTTGGTGGGTCTTTTATTTGCGGGTCTCGGACAGGTCTTCCGTTGCACAGTTCATTTCATGTTTGACCTACGAATAACATTGATCAAGACTTTTATAATGATAACAAAATAAAAATAACATAAAAAAAATAGAAAAAATGCCAATAAAACACCCCCCAAAAAAAAAAAAAAAAACAAATAAAAAAAAAAAAAAAAAAAAAAAAAAAAACAAAAAAAAAAAAAAAAAAAAAAAAAAAAAAAAAAAAAAAAAAAAAAAAAAAAAAAAAAAAAAAAAAAAAAAAAAAAAAAAAAAAAAAAAAAAAAAAAAAAAAAAAAAAAAAAAAAAAAAAAAAAAAAAAAACCCCAAAAAAAAAAAAAAAAAAAAAAAAAAAAAAAAAAAAAATACACTGATTAATACAGCTTTTGAAAGGTTTTGTCTTATCCACTTATTAATCATTGCGCTATAATACAGTGACTATATCAACTGTCTTTTTTGTAGTTTTAGTATAACTTTATTTTCATTTACTTCATTTCATTGTACGTAAAACATGTATTGTTATGAACGAAACAGGAATGTTGCAACTTACTATGGGTCTAAATGCTTTAAAATTTGTGTCTTAGGCTAGCTCATCGCGTATTTTCATTTCTGTTCTAACTTGTATTACCAGGTCGTTGATAATGTTACAGGTTAGAACACCTATTGGTACAATTGTCGACATATATCGGTGGGGCCAAACAATGAACATTGACATATATATGGCGGCTAAAGACTTTGACAACGTTGTCGGATTATGTGGATATTTCGATGGATATAGATCAAATGTCCTTCGTCATAGGGATGGAGTCACAGTATCCTATGACAGTAATAGAAATCATGAGTTTTCAGATAGTTGGAAGTATGTATTATTTAACTATAAAAATAGTAATGTCTGCATTCATCCTGTTCGTATTTCTTCAAAAACTCTCCGTGAGCGGGATACTATAATATTCAAAGTATATTTGAAGTAAGCAGCTTTGTACGTTTTTGGATCAGCACCATAACAGTGTGTTATGACAAACAAATAAAGTAAATCCTAAATGCTATATATTTATATCACAGTACGCTCTAGAATGCCACCTTAAGTGTTTGAATGCGATTTCGTGATTGTTCGAAGGAAATATTTGTATCTTAATCCATTTTCATAATTCATACAAACTTATTGAAAGTATATACTAATGAATACATAACTAAGCAAATGTGAACTAATATTTAGAGGCAACCTACAGAAATCTACACATAGTGCATACAGTAATGTAAATGTTCGTAATGATCCCATTGTGTTTGAAGTAAGATTGAATCGTTTTACCAAAAAAAGGAAGACTATTTACACTGCATTATAATATCTGTTAAGGGGGCACACTGGTGAAAATCAGTATAATAAGATCTTGTATTGTGCCTGCTTTTTATAGAGACTAACATATTGCTAGTTAGTTTCTGGAAAAAAACAATGATAGGTCAATGTTTCCACTTGTTTTGCAATATTAATCGATATTGATACTCCATCAAAGCAATGTGCTAAATTAATAATTTAGCTTGAATTCAAATATCGTAAACTTTTATGACGCTTGCTTTTTTCAGAATAGGTACACATTTTCCATCTTTTCTAATGCAATCTTTCATACTTCAGGATGAAAAGAAAGGGATTGTGATATTTTGTCATCACATATTACGTTCATTATCATTCCTTTATTATAACCATACCCACTAAAATCTGTTGTTTTTCAATTTTGGTTTAATCATTTTTTCATGATAAAGTAAGAAGAAGGTTATTGAATTATTGTGCCTACAGTATGAACATGACCTTTGTTTTAGATCGCAAAAAGAAAACGGGGATTGATGTGCATATACATGTAAGAAAGAAGTCCAATTAGACTGACACAAATGTGTTTTTTAGATTTCGATGAGAACTGTAACAGGAACTTAAAGAAACAGTTTTTCCTATTACTGATTTCGAATATATATATAATTATATAAATACTAAATGGCGCAGATATATTTGTTGGCTTCACTTATTATGCCTGTATTTGGTATATATTGCCTCTTGTGAAATTGTTAAAATCTTAATCGAATGAAAAGCTTTATTTCCTTCTTATAATCACGTTCACAAATACGGAACAATAAATGTTTAAAGTAGCGTGATTAATACGATACAACACATACATGTACATTATTTCAGATTAACGGACGAGGAGAATTTGTTTACAAATAGAAATATAAATCTTGAACCATGGAAAGATGATAATGCCGGTGGTTCCGGACAGACTTGTAGTAGACCTAACTCGATTACAAAGAAGAAAATAGAAGCGACACGACGGAAAAAGCGATCGCTTACAAAAAGACATGGACATAGATCGGAAAAACAGTATCAGTCGCTATTTTCTGTGTCTCGAACTAAGGTTAGTAGACTTCTCTAAGGAAGGGATTGCATTTTCTGTTGTAAGGTGATAATTGAAAATGTCCGTGCAATGTGACAAAGCTCTAACTTGGTAGAATTAGCATTTAAAGGAAAATGAATTGTATTACAGAGGAGCGTGTGGAATTTAACAGGGGACGAGGCTTTTAAAGAATGTAACAAGTCCATTTATTTGGCGCCTGCTGTACAGGAGTTTCCGGATAAACTTGGAGAGGAAGATCTAGAAAAAGTTGTAGAGCAGTGTGTGTATGATTTAACGGTAAGTGTGAACGACTTTGCAGCTACAGTTAAATGTATTTAGTGGTTAAACGGAAGTGTATAACACGTAAAAATATGTTCAAATATAATTGTATTTTTTAACAGCAATCAATATAATTATACCGTCATTTGGAGTATGTTTTAATCTACATATGTGTAGTAAAATACATTTGGTTTTACTTCACAAAGAAAGCTCTGTATAATAGCTTCACTTT
Organism: Saxidomus purpurata; assembly: GCA_022818135.1. Classification (NCBI taxonomy): domain Eukaryota; kingdom Metazoa; phylum Mollusca; class Bivalvia; order Venerida; family Veneridae; genus Saxidomus; species Saxidomus purpurata. The sequence goes on along the minus strand of JAFMSR010000019.1, from coordinate 31,505,820 downwards.
GGCTATTTTCCTCACGCTTTTTTACACAAACATCTTTTCTTTCTTTCAGGAAGGAAATGACACGCAATGGTTAGATGCCCATATATCAGCTCTCAATAATGCAGCGGATGCCATACTGAAACTGAATCCAGTATTTGTTGCAAGCAATTCAGATAGGGTTAAATCATGTCTGAGAAACATATGTTTGAACAACTGCAGCCAAAATGGAGTTTGTACAGAATCAGGTATAGCTATCATGTACACAAAGTACACGGTTTTGATTAACACAGTTATTGATTTTCATTTTGTAACGCATGGTACATATTGTACATGTTCACATGTGCAATTAACTGGTCTTAATGGAAGTAGTTATTTCGATGCTTTTGATATTTTTTCAGTCTCAATAGTTTGCACTGTGTCAGTAAAATATATGGTAGATTAAATTTGTAATTTGAAACAATTTCAGAGCTCATAGTATTAGTAGATGTCTGTTTAAAAAGACTGAATTAACTTATTAATTACTTGTAAGCCCTTGTCTGGGTGCACTAACTGTCTAAAAAAGGAGTGGTAATTGTTAAGATAAAATCATGTTCTAAAAGAGGCACAATTCTTCACGGAGATGTAATAACCTTTCAGGTAATTGTGAATGCAACGGAGTGTATCGGGGACCTGACTGTAGCATTGATGTAAGAATCCCGCCAATTGTCTATGAGGTATCAGGTGGTGACATATGTGATACTGACGACAGCGACGACTGTAACTGTCATCAAATACGGACGGACAACATATTTGATGGATTCTTTTGTCAAATGATCAAGAACAAGGTGTGTCTGACCGAAAAATGTTATTACCATCATGAAAGTGCAATAGTAACTATAAGGCAACATAGCATGTTCTTATGCATCTGTCTTTGTCTGTTTCATCCAGTTGATATGAATGTACCTGTATATGTGTCATCAATATAGCTTTCAATTAAACCTACATGTATCTTTTGTTTTCATGAAATACTACAGAAAATGATTAGTATCATACATTTTTCCATTTATTTTTCCATAGGTTTACTTTAATGGCGACAGTGTAACAGAAGGCAAAGCCACATTTAAGGGTGACTACCATGACATCTTTACCGGGGTTTGCTGTTACTCAGATGATAGAAAGAAACGTTCTGGTGATGACAATGACATTACAGTTACCATGTATGTATTCTCAGTCAGTAATGACGGCAACAATTACGGGGAACCAAACACCGTGTATACCTACAATACCACATGTATCGAGCAGGCCGAAATAAACGGAACAATCACATTCGAAATAAAGGTTATATTATTGTACTGACAGACGTGAATGAAGTCTGAAAAGTAGTGCCACAATGTAATATTAGTACAATTCGATAAAATGAATACTATTAATTTAGTTGGATAACTGTTAAAACTACTACTATTGTTGCAACTTTTATACGGGTATGTGAAAATTGTTCGCCAAAAGTTTCGAGACAAATCTTTAAATCTGTATAATGGTAAATGATATAGTAAAACATAAAATGTAAATACACATGCTAAAAACAACAACACAAGTGAGTTTTAGCATTTGAATTGAGAACATTTACTGAAAATGTTGGTAGCGTCGGTTTGACGGCTTAGTGTCAAAAGCCCTTGCAACGCTTTATGATTTGGTTTCATATAATTTCAGAAAAGAGAAATGCTTTGCATGAATTCTGAATACTTTATGTTTCGTTCTAAAAAAGTGAATTTTGTCCGTTGTTTTGTTCACCAAATTCTGGGAGCGGGCAGCTTTAACGAACGTTTACAGTGGTGCTTACGTATAACTTTGCACACGAAGCTAACAATACACGAACGATACACACAAACGGAATACAAGATAACAACTGATAAATGAATTATGAATGGTGAGCGATAAGAACGATAACCGATTCCCGATGAACGAAACAAAAACGGTCATTCGAGTAACCCGGACATTGTCGTATGCTTAACATCAATATTATTAATAAATGTCTAATTTCAATGTTATAGCTTAATCAAACCCATGGAAACACTTTTAATTTCCTAAATTATGGCTAATTCGAAGGAAAACCAAACAGATCATAAGAATGATTGTGTGAATCTTGCACAATATGCAGAACGTCTACTTTTAGTTTCACCTGAAGTCAACATCGCTTCTTCTCACATATTTCTCGTGAAACAAAAAATATTTGTAACAAAAAAATAGTTTAGTTAATTGAAAGAATAGTTCGTTGTTTTTCATCAATAGTTCTTATATTATTTAATCCGATCTTTGCGCAATACTTTTTGTATACACATTTATGCTTAAGCTAACGTGCAAACGTTCTACACGGTTGGTCGCATAAAACAAGCAAAATATCTGACGATAAATTGGGTGCTATCAGTTGAAATGTCCAAAAAATCCTCATTTTGATTGACCGTGCCCTAATTTTCACTTTGTCGAAGGCGACATAATTTGCTATGGTAATATGTTTATGATAAAGACTTGACGATAGAATTCCCCCCCCCCCCCCCCCCCCCCCCCCCCCCCCCCCCCCTCTTTTCATGCATATTTTGTAAAACTTTGCGATTTTCAGTAGACATCTGTAACGTAAAACAGTATTTTAAACTAAAAAATTTGATTTTTTAAATTTCCATATTAAAAAATTGTAAAAAATTTTTTTTTTTAAAAAAAAAAAAAAAAAAAAAAAAAAAAAAAAAAAAAAATTTTTTAAATGCTTACGCCTAGTCGAAATTTGATGAAAATTAGTCATTTGTCTTTTTTACATTTGTGCAATAATAATTAATGCTCATCTGGACCAATTTTCTCAGTCCCAGTCACATATATACAGTATTTATTTAATTGCAGCCTGGCTTCTGTTACATCGATGGCGCATGTGTCATCCGCAATGACACAGTTTTATCCACAGACGAATGTTTTCTCTGCGATCCTTCACTAGATCCATACAACTGGACAACAGGTGTGTTCACATTCAAAATATATAAAATACATTCTAAATTCAAATGTTTTTCTAAACTAAATGAGAAAAACAGAATAACATGCGTACGTATAATGTTTTCAAAATTAGTTAACGGTTATGAATAAATGACATGAATTACTACGTAAAATATGAATTTATTTCAGGTTACTGTGAAGAAACTGACAGCACTGGACTTGGAACAGCAGCGTTAGTCGGTATCATAATCGGTTCAAGTGTTGTTGTTGTAGTTGTGACTGGAGCGTGGATTTACCTGTTTTGTCGAAAGGGATTGAAGAAACATAGGTACAAAAAAAAAAAAAAAAAAAAAAAAAAAAAACCCAACAACAAAAAACCCCCCCCCAAAAAAAAACCCCCCAACACCCAAAAAAAAAACACAACAACAAAAAAAAAAAAAAAAAAAAAAAAAAAAAAAAAAAAAAAAAACACAAAAAAAAAAAAAAAAAAAAAAAAAAAAAAAAAAAAAACAAAAACCAACAACAAACCACAAATCGGTATTGTATTTTCGCAAGAAGCGTTGTTATTACAAATTCTCTTTACTATACTTAAATACGCCAAAATATTCGCGATTGGTCCAGGCATATTAAATAGCACATGTGAAATTGTATAACACTTTCATTTTGTTCAACATGGTGATGTTAAATAAGTTTTTTGTTTTAAAAAGTAAGTTAGATTCTAAACTATTTATAACATAGATAATTACAGATATACGTAGTAACTGTTTGCTTGGAATCCTTTGTGACCAATGTCAAATACCTTTAATTGTAACGATTTGATATGTATTATGAAAAAATCAAATGCACTCAGTAGTTAGGTTAAATAATTACAAAGAACTCAACATGTAATGAATAAAGGCAATTATGTCTTGTGCTGTTAATTTGAGCTCAGAGTTGCATGCCATGCATATTGGTTTTGATTTTTTTAAGATCGATTTAAGACAGTCACACAAGTCTCCGAAGTACACTAGCACGTTTACATCTTCCACAGTCTTCCTAACGCGAAGACAAACCCAAAAGAGTAGAGAGCTGTACGGAAAATGAACCCGACTTGACCACATTTCTTCCTGACATAAATGCAACCGATGCAGAAAAGCCCGTCTGTAAATGCAGTATTTGGATAACAACACAATCTTTTCCGAATATTGAAACTTCTCTCGGAGAAACTGAAGGAGACCAGAGTATTGACAATGATGCTGCAACTGGAATTTCCCAGCCAGTCACTGACATAAGACCTGAACAACATATTATCGATGGAGTCACTACCATTTCAGTGAAATCGCTTGAATAATAAATTGCGTTAGAAACTGATGCAGTGAAGCATACCCGACAACTTCTGCTTTTAAATGTAAGATTGATAAAATGAAATTACAGTACATAACTAGTCAATGAAATATTCTGATATGCAAGATCAATACAAAAGAGATCTTATATCAGATAAATGCAATACTAAACGACAGATCATAAATTAAAGATAAGTAAAATAAAACAAATAGTATCATTTGTTTAGAAAATTTGCTTCGAAATTGCTAAATTCACTTCTTAATGGTTGTGTTATATTATAATCAGAGCACTGTGTGAAAGTTTCATCGTTCTACACCTTGAAATAGCAAGTGCGTAAGTTTAAATGAATCCATTCGAGGACACGAAAACCCAGTAAATGTTTGCCTTTGTTTGTAGAGTCAAATCCGATGAATACTATTCGAAATAATAAGACCCTGACAGTTGAAAGACATAATTACTTTAACGGACCGTAGATTAACAGTATGCCATAGTTATATCACCATTTCATTGACTGTAAATTTCATAATATAAAGGGTCACTACAGTGTACTATCACAAATGTTCATAGCAATAACAACAATGGCAGAATATAACGACCACTGTACAGTACTGCCAACGGTAATTTTTACAACCGAACCGCAACCGGAACCATTTAGAACCGCTACCGGACCGCTACCGGACCGGGAACGAACCGGACCGGACCGTTATAAACCGTTTGAACCCATTGTAACCGTTCACCGCAGTTAAAAATAACATTTACAAACCGAAACGAAGCGTTACTATGACCGTTGCCATCACGCGGTAATAAGCGTGAGAATTCACCAATCAGCATTTAGGAAGGCGTGACATGTAAAGCGGTTATCTGAAATCAGGTTTAAGAATCGATTTTATGTGAATTTTTAATTTGGCATATCTGTAGCGGGTCGCACCGATTATAGCCTCTTTAGAGGATGGTGGACCCAATAAGCACGATTACAAACAAAAAAGGCATATCTGTAGTTAATGACTGAAAGTAAAATCAACAGTATTAAATCATAAAACTTAGTAAACTTAATTTTGATGCTATGAAAATTAATTTCCACGCCTTGTACATGTATAATAGAATCAAAAGCACGATGAGACAGACATACGGCAGAAAAAGTGTCAAGCGCTATATCAGCAGGCAATCGATAAGTATTGGGGATTAGGAATTCACGGAAACAACTGCGGTTCGGTAGTATCCATAAATAACGATCAGGGTCATAAATCATTGATTATCGATTGTACTTGAATATTGCCTAAGGGAGATATTGAACTTGCCGCGCAACTTTTGTAGAAATCTTATGTTTTAATTTTTACTATTACAACCAGAAGATAAAGAACGTTCAACATTATCATTCACATTACTTGCAATTATTGATAATTATAATGAAAACAATAAAATTAATAATAAAAATAATAATAATAATCTTTTAACTAGAGAACACTATTTCATTACAGTCACATGTTCAGTCATTAATGAATTTAATGTAAATAGCGGATGTTGGAAATAGAATTCGTCGGCAGTAATTGTTGTCAATAGTCACAGAATAAACCAAAAGCTACAACATTCGAGAATTTTGACATAATAATGGAAATGAATCTAGTGTACACTTGTTTTTTTATATTCGGCTGATCCCTTTACACGTGCGTAATGTTTGCATGTGAAAATTGTTGAAAATTGTAAACCTGTTATTTTCAAGTACAGACGCACACGGCAAGTCTGATGCAAAAGCATAGTGTGTTATAAAAACGTAAATAGGCGGACCTACATGTCCCCGGTAAAGAGTACGTCAACTTTTTTATTTTGCGATCTTAAATTCCCAATCAGTTATTCCTGATTTGATAAAGACTCACATTTGACTTCTGTAGGCATTTTTAATTTGAGAAATAGAACATCATTTTCAAAATATCAAATAGATTTTACATACTCTAGTAAACGCTTGGTGCTTAATGCCTTAAAAATTATGTGACTTTTCATTTTCAAACCATATTTTCCCTTCAAAATTGCAGCTGGAAATAGAAGATTGCTTGAAAATATATTTAACATTTTAGAAGAAATAAGGATTTATTGTGGGAACAAAAACTTTTCCATTTCTGCAGTAGAATAATAACTGTTACATTTTACAGGTGTTGTCAATTAATACTCTGCACACATAGCAAACCTTGCGTGTTTTTTCTTCTCTTTTTTGTTAATGTAATAATCAGTTTATTTCTTCGGGAATGACATGAAAGACATAAGATACGAGTATTAAGACTCCCAGGTTTTTACCTGTGTATTATGAAAACTAGCTTTGATCTGGAACAACTCTATGTTGACCCCTATAAAATGACACCAATTTCAGCGGAGCGAATTCTTGTCTTTCACCCGAGACAAAGATAATGTTAAACAAAATATAAAGTACCCGTGCAAGTGTTTCGAAATTAAAATACATACATATTGAACCTTTTATGTCTTGCAAATTAACATCAAAAGCTAAATAATATTATTGATAATGATACTGAAAATTTCATGAATCTTCTATATTCGGTTTAAATAAAGATTCTAACCCAGTTTTTATTTTAGTGTAAAACAAAACTCAATATACAACATTTTAAAGATCATGATAAATGTTATATAGTAAAACGACGGGTAGAGTTTTTATTTTAAAAAAATACAAAAAACAAATTAAATACTCAGAAAAATAAAAAAGAATATTCATTAAAAAGGGGAAATGTTTGTGATTCTAAAATAACTGTATTAGTTAAAATGTTATCGCGAGTTTATTACAGCGCTCCTATATAAACCTATAGTAAATTTGTGGCGTGTATGGCCCGGCTGTGTCACTTTTTCTGCCACGTGTCACTTTTTCTGCCACATATATTCAAATTCAACGTGTGATTCTATATGACTTGTTTTCCTTGGTATCGTCTACCTTACGCATTTTAGTCATACAATTTGCGGCGGTACGGACTCCAGACCATAAATTGGAACCGACGTGTACTAAATCGTGTAAAGGCGTAATATATAAACACGTTCAGTTCAGTTTTTCCCAACCTCTACAACTACAACTACAACACTACAATTCATTTATCTAGCTCCATATCTCATACCGACTTACGTCAATGGACTATTTGAAAGACCTTGATTGGACCCAGTACCGACCTTCGTATTATTTTGAGCGGCGCTGTTATTATTTAATAAAAATGCGAGGATTTACTTACCTGCTATAAAGAACTGTGAATTCTAAAACAGCTTATGTTAAATATTGACCTTAGAGATTATTCAATATACTGCATATGTTGAATATATTTCATATGCCAACAAGCCTGCTTTTATAACTAAGTCTGCTTATTAATACCGAATGTTTTACCATTCCATGATTCTAAAATATTTAACTATGATGGTAGTGTTGCGTGTTGTTGTGTATCTATATTGTATTTCGTATCACTTTCAATTCTTTTAATTTTAATTTTATTCTGACAATTTTTTATATTATTAAACTTAACATCATTACTATAAATACGGTATATGCTTTATACACATGCTGAATAACGAGGGGTTCCCGATTCGATTTAAACGGATGTAGGGGCAATAAAATTGCATCATTATTACGTAATTTTATGGCACGCGACTTCTCTAATCTGTGAGATATTGGCCTCTTGCCTAATTTGCATAAGTAATTGTGATTGGCTGGAAGCCCCTCAAGCGTTTAAAATTGAAGATTCGTTACTAAAATATTTAGGTTTTTACATGTAACAAGAATATTGAACAAGCAACCTTTATGAATAAGCATTTATTATAATAAGATTAAGTATGGCAACTGAGTAAATTATTTCTTGAGTCACAATTATCTTCAAAGAATGAATCTAATACTGTGGAAAACGAATGCACAATCCCGAGTACCAAACCTTACATCACTCCGATAAACATGATACAGAAATTTGTTTCACTATTTCCACTTCAAACGCAAACCGATTTTACAGGTTGAGATTTTAGAGTTGTCTGCCTTCTACGTCTCAGTTTGATGAGCAAATAGCTGGGAACATATCCCCATCAAAATTTGTTCGGCACTTTATAAACACAATAAAATCCAATACTTTAATGCATGTGTGATTTAACATGATATGATTAAGTTTAAAAATGATGCTAACACAATTTCAAGTTACATTTACCTATCTACACACCTGCATCAATCGGTGAAATATGAAAATAAACGGTGTATCATGCCGCATGTGTGAACTTGCATTTTTAAACATACAGATATTTATTAAGTTTTCGTAAAATGTACGGTTTTCATTTAACGTGATTTCTTAAAGCTTCATTTTAGAGCGGAAGTTTGTAAGTAAACAGGTAAATTGTGTATTATGCGCCGGTTGTGCCCAATACCGAAACTACACTTTCCACATATTACGGAGCACATTTAATTAAAACGGTGCGACAGTCATAAAATATCAGATCTGTGAAAGGAGTCACGCTGAAAAAAATATATCTATGAAACAGTCCAACCGTTCACTCAGCCTGACCGTGTTCATCTTGTTCGGAGTAAAATAGCCTAATCAAGCTAAAACATAACGACAAGAAAGATGTGTTTTAAATAATTTTTTTTCTATAGGAAAAAGCGCATGCTATTCTTTTTACAGAAGCTTTATTTCATCGTGTTTACCTGCGTACACTTCCTGTCCGATTGAAGTTCCTTACAATTCTGTGTACAGTTTGCCTGCTGATGTCATGCTGATTAAATATTATATATGATCCGCTGAATACGCAACGCTGTATGACCAGTCAGGTGATAATCCACTAATATGTTTTTATACCGCATTTTACCACCTCTTTGCAACTTCATATGTTTTTCTTTTCCTATAAAATAGCGCTTAATATTGTTTGTTTGTAATTGTGCTTATTGGGTCCACCATCCTCTAAAGAGGCTATCATCGGTACGACCCGTTCATAGCGCTTAATATTGTCACTGGTTAACGAATTTTAAACGAAAAAATAACAGCAAGCAGAGTCAGCCAATCAGATCAGAGAACCGCTAAAACCGATTGAAACGGTTCGTTTACCGGTCCTTTGCGGTCATCGGTCCGGTGAACGGTCCGGTGAACGGTTATGGACCGATATGACCGAACCGGAACGCAAACGCAAACGAACCGCTACCGGAACACAACCGGAACGCAACCGGAACGCAAAAATGGTAAAAATTACCGTTGGCAGTACTGTACCTTACCAGTGTATACAATCTCTTTCATTGTATATATAGAGTCCCTGTCTTTTTTTAAAGTTTTATTTTTACTAATAGAGCTTATGTAATGTATGTACATTTGTAGAATATTTATTTGCAAGTGTTTTGTTTTAATTGAAAATCAAAGTAACAAGTGTATTTTGTAAATGGTTTCAACATTGCATATACTATGAGTTGAATGAATATTAATAATGTTAAACATATAATTGTACACGTGTGTATTACAAGTTTAACTCTTTTGGTGATTTTGAATATCATTTTGATCATCCTTATCAAATCGTCAAAATCAACATATTGCTATATTTCTCTACCTTACAAGTGTATAATTTATATTCTATTACATTGTACATAGAGAGTCATTGCCTTAAAAATTGTTTTTGACTAATCTAGCTTATTTACTGTATGTAGAATGTTTTTGCAAGTGTTTTGTTTTAAATCTAAGCTGAAAATCACGTTGCGCAAATCAACGAGAGCTAAAGGAGAGAGTTAAACTCAAATAACGTGTATAGCATGAACTTTTTTGTTATTAAATCAATGTAAAAATTTTATTCATAATTACTTATTTCGCTCTTTTGTGAGAGATATCAACATTCTTAGCTGTCACATTTTAGGAATAATAATAACCCTTACACTGAGAATAATGATAAGTATTAATGGCATACATGCATTTAACAAATATCAAATATTTATCTATCTTTTGTTATGTATGTATCAAAAATGTGTCTGTATTAAAATTTTGAAAATCCATTGTTGACTGTCATATTTATCAAAACGTCAGAATCTATATAATTTTAGGGTTGATTTTTATTTCTTTTAGAGAAATATTTCGATCAACATGAATTACAACTTACATATTTACTTATTTCTCATTTTAAGCATCTTCGTTTTGCCTTTATGGTTGATTTAAGGGGTATCACATCTTCAAATTTGCTACTTGAACAAGCCACAACATTAAAAAAATGTAGAAGTATACATGTACTACGTACATATAGTGGTTTTTTCTTGTTTTTAATAGTTTATGTTTCTTATTAATCTAGGTTATGTACTATATGTAGAGTATTTATTTGCGAGTGCTTTGTTTGAAATAGTCAAACCGATGATCACGTTGTGCAAAAGAACGTGAGCAAGAGTTAAACTTAGATACATGTAACAATTTTTATAATATTATTCAAATTTCGATAGTATTGATGTACATAAGTAGTTATTTCTTACAGATAAATTCTCACTTTCATACAATTATGAGTGTTCTGTTTTAATAGAATGTTACCTGAATATTTGGACATGCATGGTTACGTGTAAGAACCTATTTTTTGAAAATGTAAAGTTTGAATAATCTTATTTAGTTCTTTTATAAGTGATAAAACATTCTGAGCAAGACTTATATTTAAGTACATGTAACATGTTTTATATTCCAATTGCGATTGTACTGATATTCATAAGTAGTTATTTCTTACAGATACATTCTCACTATAGATCTATACTATCCTGCCATACAATTATTAATGTCCTCTGCTTTAAAATCGGAATCCTAAGGAAAATCAAGCAAAATATATTTTTTTCCACGAGAACTTGTAAATCTCACTGTTTTCAAATAGAAAGAGACTAGTACGGCTAGTTGTAATACCTGATCAAATAATCATTTGATATTTGGAAAGATTATGTGTCTCAGTTTATAATGAAGAGATATGGACCAAAGTACCGTCATACGGTACATTTTAATGAATCAAAAAAAATATATAATGTAAATACCTGATATTTGCGTAGGCCTTTGAAAAGTGTTAAAAGGCAGGCACACTAAGATATATTTATAGAATGTTCAAACTTCCTCAGTTAGTTAATAAAAGGCGTTGTTGAGGTAAACAGTTCATTTCGTTTAGCATAGCGGTACATATGCTTGGTCACACTGGAGATACTGTTAAACCTGTGGCCAGTGATGAAAGAGGGAATATTTATTGAGGTATTCACTGTTGTGATTTCCTCTTTAGTCTTTATGTCCGCTGGAGGTAAGAATTTACAAGTAACGATTTTACAAACAATTGCCCTAAGCAGTCATTAAGTAAAATATACATTAAAGCTGCTCGCTCTCAGATTTTGGTAAAAAAATTAAGTTTTCAAACTGTATGTAAATAACGTATTTTAGAACATATAGTCATATAAAAAGGATCCAGTATTAATTTATGTCACGTATATCTTTTAGATTCAAATAATACGCTATCAATGTACGTGTATATGTAGCGGTGCCATGTAACCAACATTTTCAATCGATTTCTGCAAATTCCTACCTAGATTTTTCTTATATTTTGATTCTAGCTTTTAATTTTATATTTATGTATAAGTATGTCAAATTAAAAAAAATCAACGGTAACTGGGAGCGAGCAGCTTTAAACGTATAATTCTGATACCAACATTTTAAACAGAATGTTCTAATCACAACTTGTTGGTCTGTTATTTGTTGCTGTTTTTTGGTTAAGTATAATCTAAAACGTCTTTTATTTGATGTATTTAAGCTTTCATTTATTTTATGTATTTTGTTTATTGGAAAACTATTATATGAAGGACTGTATATGACCCAATTTTAAACCAGAGCACCCATATATACATGTTTGTCATGTATTTTTAGTCAGCGTAAGTTAAATATATATAATCAAAATTAGATGACAGTGTAATTGTCGCCAAGGTTCAACCTAGTAATTTAAATCAAGAGCGGCACAATAAATTGATACTTTACAGGCAATACAGTAAAATTACAGTAAAATATGCAAACGTAAATACATCAGTATTAAAGTATCGGTAATATGTCAATATAACTGTTAATTGCGGCATATACATCGTTTTGGAACCTTCAATGAATGACTGTTTTCGACTTTTCTGAGCATTGGAACAACCGATATAAAATTACCTAAGTGCTAAACACTAAACCTTTCTGCACGTGTAAAGGTTCTCCTACTATAGATATTTTTGCGAACTCGACTTCAGATGTTACCAACTTATTGACTTCATTTTTGTTGAATTGAAGCGACACACGCTATAAGAGACATCGAGGGACAAATGTAATATTTATTCAGAGAACCACTCCATATTACTTCATTCCAAGGACGTCCATTCGGAGTAAACACCATGCACACAAATACACATGCTAGTTTTTACGCAATGAAAATGAAAAGTGAGAAGTTAATTGAATTCCATGTAATATTGATAATATGGATGACCTTGTTATTCTATCGACCAGATACAAACAAAGTTAAATCATGTACATTAATATGTTTTGCTTCAAACTATGAAATTAGGTGATTATTTTTTCATACATGTAAATGATTCATTTAATTATTACAGCATAAAATGTGCAGTTTTGTCCATTTGCCGGTTATGTTAAAAAAGGCGTGTACACAGAGAGACTCACGCGCTGCTATAATCCGTTTTAATTTATACGCATTACATGGCAATTGTTAACAATGGACCTGTCCTCAAGTCTTTTTCTGAAGCTCGGCGTTCACTGTACCGGGCTAAAACGCAAGTGATATCAAAGATATGATGTAAACAACACCGCCTCCTTCCCGCACATTGTTGAGAGTCATAAAAGTAAGAGCAATTTGTTCTTTTTTTGTGATTTGTATGCTAGAATGTATATCTTCAGCAGAAATCATCGGGAAATGTTGGTACCCTCGACCCAACGGTCTAGAGCATCAACCATTCCCCAGGGATTATGCAGCTGTTAAAACACGAAAAAACGTTCGTTTACCCTATTATCTATGTATATCCTTACCTACCAGTGACGCAGTGTTTTCACCTTTCGATCGAAATTTGAAATATCGTCTCATTTATGTAATCATGTTTAAGTGGACATTTTGGCATGCGATAAAACATCAAAGTTTTTGAAAGGTTATTACAGACAAGACTATTGCTAAAGAAAAGATAAAACGGTTCAAGTTCGGGAGAGCAGAGATAAAACGATGTATTGTATGTGTTTTGTCTAAGGAAGACAACCGCAAAATATGACAAATTAGCTTGTGTATGGTCGTACGGCACCATCAAATTTTGAATACCTCCAAGGAGATTTCAATTCCGACAGACAAAATTTAGTAATTGGTGTCGTTAGACATGGAGGTCACAACCAACTGGTGGTGGATTCCGATTATAGTTTTTATTGATTCAGTGTAAAACCCTCTCAAAATTCAAAAGTTAAGGACATAAACTTGCAAAGGCTAGTTTAAAAAGATAAAAAGGAATTCAGATTTAAATTTACAGTGTCTACTACAACCCTGTATCTTTTTAACAAAGCCCTTTAAAATGAAGAACTTGCAAATATTTACATTTTTTAATATTTGTATAGGATATACCTCTTGTACAATATAAACGCTAATGTTCTGAAAACGAGTGTCCTGCACGTAACTATTAAGTGTGTTTGCTAATTTATGAACATAACGTTTTATCTTCTAAATCCGTAATTTAATGCATAGAACTTTTTTTAAACATAAAAGAATGATGTTTTGGCCAAATATTTATTCATAGCTCAATATTGACAGCACATGCTAAGGTCTACATATGCTAAAATAGTAATTATGTTATAATTTATAAAGAACATAATGATATTTGCCCATAAATCGGCAGAAATTATTTGTGTGGAAAATGAGATAACAATTAAATTTCATAATCTTAATTTAACCGATTTAAATAAACGAACAGCAAAAGTAGCAGCACACGATTCACTAGCAGCGACACATAAACAAGAAGAAACAATACCTGGTACTACTAGATGCAGAAGAGCAAAATAGCGGCAGTAGCAGAAAAACGACGTAGAGTAGTAGCAGTGCAGTTGAATGTTGAATTTGTAGAAGTGACGTAGAAAGTTGTACATGCACATGTAGTAATAGTAGTGCTTGAGGTAGTTGTAGCAGAACTGATAGTATTAAAAACACGCTTAATTTGAAATACGAGAACGATTTATTAAACAGTTTGCACTACAAATACCATCAATGAGAAAAGTTGGCAAGGCATTGAAAGCTTTGAATGTTTTACTTATACACTGTAACAAGTATAAACTAAAACCAAGAATACTTAATTATTCTAATATAGAATCGGGACCATAGTAATTCTACAAAAATTGAAAGAGTTCACCAAAATTTTGTAAAAAGGCATTGAATGTTGATATGAGAACATCAAATACATCTGTTTACAGAGAATTGGCGCGTTATCCCTTATACATGACAATATACGTAAATAGATATTAAAATATTGGTTAAAACTGATTGAAACCGATAACATTATTATTAAGGAGTTGTATAAAATGTGTCTTAATGATTATAAAATCGGTAAAAACAACTGGTTAACCAGGATAAACGAATTATTATGTCAATATGGTTTTAATTATGTTTGAAATAATCCTACTGCTGTAAATGGTAAAGCATTGTACCTTTCAAGCAGAGATTTTTTTTTCCAATAATCCAAACTTGGCATGTTGATAAAGGTAATAACAGTGTTTAACTTTGTATACCATTCTTAAGTTTTCATTTGCTTTTGAATATTATTTAGATATACTACATATACCTATTGACTTAAGTTTGAGCATTTATTACATGTAGCAAAATGAGAATGTCTTCTCGCTCATTACGCATTCATACTGGAAGATATGGTTACAATAAAATACCTAGTACACGGTAATGTTCTTATTGTAATAAAATGATTTGGAAGATGAGTATCATTTTATATTCATTTGTCGTTGTTATGAAAAATACATTAAACGTGGTTACTATGTTGGACCAAGCGTTCAAAATTGTATAGATCTTTTAAATACAAATAATAAGAATATATAAAAAAACTTAGCTCATTATATCAAATTTGCACTATCGCATATAACTTCCATAACTTACAAATAATTTCAGTTCATCCACTTAGAAATATGTTGTTGTATTGAATATTATCTGAACATAACTAAATATTGCAATTGTGATCTTGTATACTTGTATTATTTATGTTTGTGTGATGATGTACTTATTATATGAGTGGTGTATAGAATTATGTTGTGTTCTTTATTATTATTATTTTCCTGTTTGGCCGTTGTCTACAAATGGCTGCTGCTTAGAGGGGATATTTTATGGTAATATATATGATCAGCTTATTTGCTTTGTGTTTGCTGGTATTTGCTTTTGGTACTAAACATTGTGAAAAAGCGTTTATATAAATAGACTGTTGCATTAAATCTTGATATAAAAGATAGAAAGAATGTTTAACAAGTCTGAACATTTTTGTTATAATATTAACTCGGTCTAAATTTTATCTTAAGTAAGAACAAGAGCTGTCCCTCACAAGTGACGAATGCCCCCGAAAGAGGTGCCTCAGTCTGTGTCCTCTTCATGTACTCAATAAATGTGCTATGCATTTTAAAATCCTCCCATGCATGACAGAGTAACCATGCATACAGTATTCCATTACTTAAACACTAAGTGTGACCTTGACCTTTGAGGTAGGGACTTGGGTCTTGCACGCAACACATCTGCTTGATGTGCTAGACATGTGTGCAAAGTTATTTTAAAATCCTTCGAAGCATGATAAGTTATAGTCCGGACACAAATGTATGCATATATACAGGATTCCATTACCTATAAACTCAAAGTGTGACATTGACCTTTGTGGTAGGGACAAGGGTCTTGCACGCGACACGTCGTCTTGATGTGCTAGACATTTGTGCCAAGTTTTTTTAAAATCCCTCAATCCTTGACAAAGTAACAGTCCGGACACGAATGTGTGCATATATGCATATATAGAGGAATCCATTACCTTCAAACTCTTAGTATGACCTTGACCTTTGAGCTATGGACATGGGTCTTGCACGCGACAAGTCGTCTTAATGTGCTAGACATTTGTGCCACGTTATTTTGAAATCCTTCGATGCATGACAAAGTTACAGTCCGGACACGAATGTGTGCATATATAGAGGATTCCATAACCTTCATACTCCAAGTGTGACCTTGACCATTGAGGTAGGGATGTGGGTCTTGCACGCGACACGTCGTCTTGATGTGCTAGACATGTGTGCCAAGTTTTTTTTAAATCTTTCAATGCATAACAGAGTTACGGTCCGGACACGAATTTGTAAGTGGGGACGCACGGACGGACGGACGGACGGACGGTGCGATTTTAATATGCCGCCCTTCGGGGACATAAAAATCAATAAAACATACAGACGGATAATTATCACAATAGCCTGAGATACAAATGTAATGAGAAAGGAATCCGAACAAATCTGATAAAGCTTTTCCTGAGAGACGTAATTACTAACAAAATGTGTAGTGGGGATTTTCCGAAAATTGCTTCATATAGAAAACTTTTCCGGAAAGCGACCATATGAGATGTACTCAAGAATAAGGTTTTCTTAGGAATATTTCCTTATAATCCTAACATCATCAGGTATAAAACCTAGCTGTACAAGACGGTTCTTTTGGTAAAAGGAAATTAAACGATATGTAAACAACTGTTTAGATAAGTGACCTGTAGTAAGACCACACAGTTGACAAAGAAATAGCAACTTTTTGTATTCTATTTCCGATTCAAATGGTGCAACACCAGCTAAACTGAGACATATTATCAGCGCGTGTATAAACCGGAATGTTGTGTATATTTTTAATGATGTTGACGGACGAAGCCCGTTATCATGTAAACCAACATTGATAAGTCCTAACGATGTATTTCTTAGTTTTCTGCACGCTTCATAAGTGTTAGGCGACGTTTTTAAATATTTATTACATATGACTCCGAGATGCGTATAATTTTCAACTAACACAATATTACTTTTTCCTGTGCGCCACGTTCGATTAGTGAGAGCATTTCTGGACTCATTGAATACCGCATTTCGAAGGGTTATAAAGATACCGCCACTTACAAGAGTATTCGTTACATATATCAATCATTATCTGTAGACATGTTTTAGACAATGATAATAATACCGTATAATCAACGACACTTAGTTTATAGTTTAAACTAATTTATTTAATCTCGATTGCGATACAAGTTCTTACAACTTATATTAATCGCTCTCGAGACTCATTCCAGATGGAATCAACCTCAAAGAGAGAGAGGCAATGTGGATTTAATTGTGTCTTGCCTAAGGACACTACCGACATGGCGATGGTAGGGATCGAACCCGGGGCCCTTCGATCCTGAGGCGAACGCGCTACCATTGCGCCACGGCGGCTCCACGACACTTAGACACTTAGATAACTGAAGTCTACATTAGCAATGCATAGCCCATACCTAGAGTTTAGCAACTTTCGAATGAGACCATCAATATAGATTAGATGCAGGAACAGACTGGTTATTCCCCCTTGTCTGGTGCCTTGAAGGATTTGGAAACTACAATTACATAAGATATTTCTATAACGCACAGAACTGTGTAAAATCGGAATCTTGGTAAATATACACTGTAAAGCTTATATATCTATACCGTTATGTATAAGTTTGTAAAACAGACCATTTAACCATACTCTGTCAGAGGATTGCTTACTGTCCAAATAACACGCAAATAGCTTGCTCGTATTTTCTTTAGAATATAAATACATTCAAGTAGACTGAATGATGACATTAAACAACCGATACCATTTTGAAAACCGCCTTGAAATATGTGCGGCCGTAGTGTTTTAGTAACATGCATCCGTTGTAGCAAAACATATTCGAACAATTTTAGAAAACAAAATGTTAGAGTAATAGCCCGGAAGCTATTCGGATCTTTCCTATCTTTATCTGCCATTAAACAGAGTGATACGTATACCATATTTAAAGGTACAATGTATATAAGAAAATTCTAACATAACAGTTAAAAGTTTAGCAAGAACTGTCCGGACTAAATTGCCACCATGGAGTATATGCTTATGCGTAATATTGTTAGCGCTCGGTGCTTTATTACGTTTAACAGACGCAAGCATGGTAATGATCGTGTCGTGTTGACCGTCCGTGATGAAACGTTTCTGTCGACAAGTTCTATATCAACATTAGGTTTAAAGTCGTTCTCAAACGTTTCATTATCCTCAACAGTGTATCATTGTTGAAAATATGTTTACCCTCCTTGGACAATGGAGCTGTTATCTTGACAAACTGTCCCGTTGAAATTTATGTCAGCACCCAGGACTGTGTTCGAAGAGTTTCGCTTACGATTAACCAAATGCCAAAATTGCTCTTGATCAACTTCAGCAGCTCAATCAATTTCATGTAATATTTAGCCATATATTGCTCGGCAAATTGTCTAGGATAAGTTCGAAATAATATGTGTTGGTGATCAAGACTTTTATCATCTTTTTCTATGATCTTTAATTGTTTTGTTCGACACGGTAAGTTTTTGGCACCATTACGATTTTGAGTTGGGTTTACACGTCTGGACAGGGATGAAAGTTATTGCAGTGTTTGCTAAAGCGCGAACAAATGTACATGTAGTATATAGGAAGTTAATATGACTAAGCTCATTAACTGTATAATTAAGCAAGGTTTCTAGACCTATATCATTATCGATCGAATTTCCGTATGAATCGTTATGGTCCCTAGAGAAGTTTGACCATTTACTCTTTCTGCAAAGGAGCCCAAATCAGGACTTGTTAAAAGTCGAAAACCTAGCACGCAGCTTACCGTTTGGTTATAAAAATATAATAATGAATCATCGATGACAGTATCACATGAGACAATGCGGTTTATATCATCTGCGTTGATAAAAATATTGTCGATAATGCTTTGTCCGCATGATGACTCGAAACTACACAGAGCACCCCCGCATAGTTCAAGAGATATGCGATTACGGTCAAGAAACGACAAAAAATGCCGATCCCGACTGTCTAGATCCGTTATAAAATTTGCACTATTA
This sequence comes from Saxidomus purpurata, assembly GCA_022818135.1. NCBI lineage: Eukaryota > Metazoa > Mollusca > Bivalvia > Venerida > Veneridae > Saxidomus > Saxidomus purpurata. Next base: position 31,486,483 of record JAFMSR010000019.1, on the reverse strand, counting down.
ACATGACAGTTAAAATCGCCCATAACAACAATTGATCCTCTCCAGTTATATAGAAATAATGTCCTGAACACATTCCAATAGTTCAAAAAGAAAATGAGTCAATACAGTGATTTGTACTTGGTAAATGAATTTGGAATATATAAACAAAGTTTTTCAGTGCAAGTTCTACCTGACTACCTACGACTCTATCACTTATAATTGGCAGGCGTGTGACAACATTGTCAATATGTGTGTGCCATCAGAGAGCCACTCCTCCTTTACCCACTCTTATGGTATCACCAACGATTAAATCATTGTCTGACACTACATCACAAGAATAGGAACTGCTTATGCTATTTAAAACATGAAAATTCTTTGCATATAATCATTGTTCCGAAACTCCTAAAAACAACTCATAAAAGAGATATACATTATGTACTTAAAATGTCAAAATGTCTTCGAGTTTTGAGATTAATACCATTTTACTTGTTGAAATAAATTTACTATAATAACAACTTTGGGACGTTCAAAATATTTTAAGAAATGGGACACACAATGTCGTCGAAAATACATGAGTTAGGGTATTCAATTTGACGATAACATAAATATACGAGCGCACAAACGCGCACGCACACAATAACCCAAACGACATGTTCAGAAATCTGAAAGACAAATGCGTTGATAAATACTACCTTTAAAATTACATTCTATAAGTTTGTGTACATTAATTAAAACAATAACTTAAATAACAATAACAATAACTTTTGATATTATTTTGGTTTTAAAGTCCCAGGATCACAATTACAAGTCGCTATTATTTTATCACGAACAATTTCTTACTGGCGGATATCTTCATCATTTGTACCAAAATCATTCCTTACTTGACTTTTCACGTCAATGTTATATCAGAAATATAGCGCAGTATTTCTGTCAATGATATTGCAAAAAACTACAAATGGCTTTCTAGCAACTCTTGTTCATGAAGAAATGACTTGAAAACGAAAGAAAGGCATATGTAAACATGTTTAGAGTGAATAAGATATGGATCTGTCATCCTATCTGTAACTGTATTTTTCTAAATCAGTTAAATCATTGTGATCCTGGGACTTTAAACAATGTTGTTTCTCCTGCTTTAGAAACATGCGAGGACATTCAACCCTACATAATACCAAACTATAACGACTATCATTACCTGTTGAATGTTGGGTCACACTACTACTACTTCGGAGAAGAACACCAAGAATGGCACAACATGTCTTTTTGGGGTGGACATAGGCAAATACCGACAAAGGATAATCTGGATAATAAATGTTTCGCAACTTGGGCAGACGGTTTAGTTGTACTCTTGGGTTTGTATACAGTTGTACTTGAGTTCTTATTTTGTAAAACCAGTAGGTAAATGAAAAAAAAACAACAACATCGAAATGTTTAAAATGGAATAATCACCCACTTTAGGATAGGATGATAAATAATGATATAACAACATATTCATTGCCTACGCGAAAGACTTGGATAATTAACATTTGTACAACACCAACACTTGGAGTGTACCTAAAGGTAAATTAAATATGTGAAATTCTCAAATGACCATATTTACACACTGTGCATTTTTTGTTGAAGAAAACCATCCTAAGATAGAAAATATTGGTAACAACGCTATGACACTGGATGCGTGTGGTTTGAATAGAAATGGAGTATGCCAGTGGAATATGAAAGTTGATGTAATCAAATGCAATGGGGATTTGCTTTATAGCTTTCCGTGGTACGATCCGGACAATGCTGACACATGGAATCTTTTTATTTGTTTTGGTATAATTTATACTTTGACTTATTACAATTGTTTCTCTGTAGGAGTTATGCAATTCGATATATTTATCACTTTATAACTTTCCTAGCTCTTAAATTACAGATCGGAATTTTAATTGAACATTTACATTTCATGCATATTAAATCTGAAATATAGATATAAGTCACCCATAGTATGCCTTAGTTTGTGATATAGAATTAAAATCCCTTTGCGACGTGTTTAGGTACTTGTTTAGGAAATAAAATGCTGAAATTAATGAGTTAGTTTTGCGGTAAGGCAGCTTTCAGCCAGGCTGTGAATTTAAACAATGAAAGAAACAGACACTCTTTCACAACGCTGGTTCATACTTCACCGTTCAAGCCAAAGGATTTAAGTAACGATGACATAAATCTAAAGGTCCAGCATTAAAGGTTCAAGAGATAGTTTTATCGTGATTCAAGGTTTCGCAAGTGGAAAAACATGTTTTCATAGATAATTTGCCAAGACCGCTTGCCGAGTTTGATCGAACGCTTGAATTCGAGCAAATGATGTTTCAGCGAACAAATCTTAATAATTGAATTTAAAATATGGAGATACGAATGAGCTTTTAACTCATTCAGATTGATTTTGTCAGCATTTCACTCTAGTTGCACTTTACAATTTTTTATCTTTTCAGATGCGATGTATAGAGACAGTAAGTTGGCATTTTTATGGTTAGTCTATTCAAATTAAAGTTTTCAGTTAAAATATCAAAATTACAACTATTCAAAGATTTATACATGTACAGAACGAAAAGCCCTTACCATTATAAACTCATGACGCTTTTTTTACAATGTACATTGACACTTCATTGTAATACACTATAAATTGTGGCAGTGAATCCTGATAGCTACATCCGATTATAATATGTTGATCGTTTTGTGCTGATCCCGATGCCGACCCTGGTTCCCGATTTATGATGAGGGTCAGTGTGAAATAACTGCATGCATTTACATGGCTTAATTGCAATATTTAAGAAATAAAATTCTTGTATAATATAGCAGTGAACTATCTTTATTGCTAAGACCATTTTTTTACTAGCTCGTCTGCATAATGTAAGTGTAAACTGGCAACATCGTACTCAACCTGGCAACTGTATATTTTAAAATATAGGTTTGTTGTCATGTGTTTTCCGTCCGTCTGTCTGTCTGTCTGTCTCTCTGTCTATTCTGCATCGCACCTCTCGTAAGTATTATTGACAGGAGACACGCCGGATATTTATGACGCTACAACTCGAATAGGTGCAATAAAATGTCCCAGTTATGAGAGGCAAAATTGTTAAAAAAGTAAAAAGCATCAAAGCAACTGCTGTATAAATAATGGCTGAGCTTAGCAACTGCCTGCTTGAATCATTCAAGATTAGGCAGGGTTGTTATATGCAAGGGTAACCAATTTCACATGACTGTATGGGAGAAAAGGAGTACTAAGAGAAGTCCGAGTTGGCGCGGGTTTTGCGGAGACTATGATGGGTGTATATATGCAAAGTAAACCTGGTTAGGACTTTTAGATAATTAAAACATTGTAGAATATGTTGTGGAACAAAACTAGTTTGGAGACTAGACATCTTCTCTCAGAGATGTTCCAGCAACGGATGTTGTGTAGGTATGTCACACTATTATATCTTGAGTAATCATTTGAACCTGATTGTCTTCGCTGGACCGTTTCCAGCATTAATATATGCTAAGCTGTTAGTGTGTGGCGACAATACAGATAATGCATACTCTTATTGTAGTCTAACTAATGCTTTGTAAGAAAGTGGTTTTAATTAATATTTTCACGTTTTGCTTAACTGTACGTTTGAGAAAGCCTAGTGTTCAACTTAAGTACTGGCTAATGTTACACCCAGGTACTGTGCGCCCTTAACTTGCGGAAAGTATTTGATCATAAAACTGATAACTGAATTGAAAGAGCTTTCTACTACATGTGATATGGAGGTCTTAGCACTTACTGGGGTTAAATTATATGTCCCACTTTTTCCCGATGTTTCATTTTGTATCATTTGAAAATCAGAAATGGATGCTACTGCAAGGTCACCTGAGAGGTGGCAGTGTCAGGGAGATAATTTATGTATAGTAGCAAGAACAGAGGTCCAAGGACAGAACCCCGCGGTACCCGAATGTAACAGAGGCTTGATCAGACTTTTAACAGTAAGGTCCGGAGACAGAAAGCGTTGTTTTCTGTAGCAACATGCTTATATGTACCATATACCATAAACTTTTGTTTGTCGAACGACTTCCAAGTGTCAGAAGTTTGAAACCCAGATTTGTTTTCTAATGTTTAAAATATAATTATTCTCTATATCTAATAGTAAAAAATAGTACTAAATTATATTTTCCGGCTAGCTCAGTGGTTCGAATACTGGCTTCCTACAGCTGCAGATCTGGTTCGATACCTAATGCCGGCATGTTGAATGGTTATGTAGTCACCACGCCAGACATGGTTGTTTTCTCTGGGTTGTCCTGCTAATTCCATCGTAAAAGGTCACAACAATGCGACTCTAGAATAAGTTGTATAACTTGTATTGCAATCGTTGTAAAATAAATAAAGTTCAAAATGGTAGAAGCATTATTATCCCATCACAAAACATGTGACAAAAATTTGAATTTTCCCACAATACCATGATTGAAGATCATACGGATATGGAAAGGGGACATAAATCTATCTAAATTACTAACACAGTTATGGAGATTGTTTTCTTTTGTATATATGAATTGTTAAAATTAGATACAGAGAAATGTGAAATAGTATTTTATATGTAAATGTTGCTATCAAAAACTATATTGTACTTTAAAGGTGTAAGCCTGTTAAAATGTTATTTTAGAATAGGCATACGTGTATCCAAATGATAACAGAGTTATGTATGCAGATGTTGGTATGAATATTGTTTTAATTTTAAGCGAAAAGATTAATAGACGTTGATATAATGGAATATACGAAAGCCTTACTTTAACATTTAAGTTAAAACAGAAAATAACTCAATCAAATTAAGATCAGAGTTTTGCGAATTGTTTCCACGTTACACAGTGTTAATTGTGATAGTTACAAGGAGTTTCAAATTTAAAGGCAGCAGTATGGATACAATTTCACATATTGGACTGAAGTAAAAAAAAACTTTTACCGCAACGTTTAAGTAACAAAGGGAAAGAGATATGGCAAAGTTTAAAACAGATATAATTCTCTTTGTGAATGTATTGTAAGTAAATTTTGGTTTCATGCCAATACTTTAGATGATATTTCAAATATTGAAGTTTATATAAAAAAAATAAAATAACTAACGCTATATGTTCTTCGAATAGTCGAGCAAAGATCAGTGCTTTAACGTATATCTTGACAAGCTTAAAGTTCAAATTAAAGTGTCAAAAGTCAAAGCAAAAACCGTGTCAGACACATTAAAAAAAATCATTTGCCAGCTATCTATTGACATATTTAATGGTATTAATTTAGGCATTAATGTTTCTTTTAGCAACCTGTATTATACTAAGGAATTAATCAAGATTAGCTGACAAGTTTTTTAACACTAGAAATTATTCTTAATTATCTCATTATTTTGACAGTTCGACTCTCGGTTTGATGTTTAGATGCTTCTTAATCAATCACTCCTTCGTGAAAACATTCGTAACACCGTGATAAAATAACCGGTTAAAATATGTTGCGTAATTCAAGTAATGTTTAGACCGTTTACAATTGTTTGCATTTGCTTTCAGCGTGCTCTGACCCAGCCATGTTGTATTCTGCTGGGAATGTAGACGGCAATTTCATACACTTTAGTAATGAAAACATTAAGCTTGGATGGTATAATGGATTTATCAATGGAAAACAATATGTTTTTCCCTCAACTGAAGATCTAGAAACAGTATTCGATGAGTGTTTTCAGTATGATTGGGGATTTGTACTTCAAGGTTTTTTATTCTTTCTTATTGTTGATATCTTAAATAATAAATAACAATTCATAATAGTTATTACGGACTTTGTGTAGATAGTAAAGAAATGGAAACTTGTTATATTGGAGAGAACAAAGGTAGATGTGCAACTGTTGTAAGGCTTGATTTGTTGTATACACAGCGGTGCTTTTATGTATTTGATGATATTGCGTATTGTTATGGTAATTATTATACATTTGTAATAGGAGCTTCAATAAACTCTTTCTTAATTCTATCAGTGTATTCATCATAATATACAGCCGTATTATAAATAAATTGCAAAATATTGTTTATAGTCATACTTTTACATGTATTTTTGTAGAACCTGTTCCACAGACGATAACTGAAACCCCTCTCAGGATTGCTTTATGCTACGTCGATTTTTACCATTATAATGATGATGGTAGCAACCATATCTACGATGACGATGACGGAAATTGTCATGTTTATGTTTACGCCAGGGCCTGCAACGGCAAAATCCAATTCGACTTATCTCATATGGAAAATTGGCATACCGAACTGTGTTTTAGTAAGTACATATTGTTATTATATACCTGCTACTGTTTATCTGAGTTTTCTTTAGTATTTATGCAGTAAAATACAAAACCCTGTATCAAATGTTCCGTATCAGATGAAATAGGCCGTATCTGAGCTGCCCATCGTGTAGGTTGGACACACGTGCATATTCATATTATGTTCCTACGCTAAAAGCTGAAAACTAGATCCACGTTGCTGCAGTAATATAAGTTTGGTTTTGTTGCCGTCACATTGATTTTAGGTCACAATTGAAAATAAATTAATTAAATGTCTCTTTCGCATTAAATAAACCAGACAGATGATTTACATTTTGCATTTACTTTTTATTTATGTTGTCTGTTTATACACGGAAGACATAAGTGACGTCATCGACTTCATATAAAACGTGACACGAAAGAACGCTTTATCTCGATTTTACGCCATATATGAAACACAATAACGTTTTCATGGAATTTTACATGACGTCTGGTAAAGGTATTATAAAAGGAATACTATAACAGTCGGTTGATCTGCGGGTGTATCTTTTTCGTTGGTTTCATAGTACAGGATCACACTTGAGGCTCCGCCTCTCGTGTGATCCGGAACTATACAGCCAACTCGAAAGATACGACCCCGCAGATCAACCGACTGTTATAATATTTCGTATGTATCCAATTCATTTTATAGGTGGAGTTAGAGTAGTCGGGACGTAAAAGTTGTCAAAATTTGCGTATATCGTGCGTATAAAGTGCGTATAACGTGCCTGTAACGTGCGTGCGCTCATCGTGTATTTTGTCAATCGTATATTGTGTATCATATAGTACATGTATCATTCATCGTGCTGCATGCATCTTATACTATACACGATATACGATTCCCGATTTACGATAAGCCTATACGGTATGCGAATAGATGGTATATTCAGTAGTCGAATCGTTTCTCTAAGCGTGTACATATCCGCAAAAAGATGCTGAATTCATATAATATTATTTCATTTGTTTGTGTAGTTACGGACAAGAAAGACTTCCGGGAAAGGTCGATGACAAATTCCGCCTGATATCCGAATTAAGTTCTATTTTATCGACGGTAGGACATATTTTTTCATCAATATCTAAACTGCTGTTATCACGGCATTTTCTAAAATGTAGTAGACAATGTTTGCATGCACCGAACCAACAGATCGTGGGTATGACGTTATAAACTTGTCTAATGGCTAGGTGAAACGATAGGACGAATCAACTACAATTTTACACAATTAACGTCGAAGCAAAAAATGTTACCTTTTTGATTCAGATAATCATGATAAGCATTTTGGCAGTGGCTAGAGTTAAATCCCGAATTGAATTAAAACAATGAATTATACTGTCTGATTGGAATAATATTTCAGTTCGCTGTCACAAAGACAAATTGGCAGTTTCTTTGACTGTCTCCTCAAAAAGCTAGATGTCATCATAAATAAAGTCATCCGGGAGGCGTAGTCCTCTACATCTGCCTACCTTCTTGAACTTAAGGCTGGGGTTCTACCCCTAGGAACAGATTCTCAAATACTGACTGACAGTCAAGGCTAGGGCCAAAAACCCTGTCAATCAGATCCTAGCACCGGGCTATTTTGTCAGCTACAAGAACCGTATGTTGCCTTTTGGAGTTTGGTCTCACGAAATGGCTAAGGGGTGTAATTCAAGCTTGATAAAGGTTGCTAAATACATATCATGCGGACTCCCTTGACTGTCACCTTGCCAGAAGTAGAATTATCCTCCCACAAAAGTGAATACATCTGAATTGCCTCATCTCGTAAAGTTAGAAACTGAACATATATATTAATTACTCCGGCCATCAACATATATACAGATGGGACTAAAATCCAGACTCTGGTATAGTAGCTTCTGCTGTTGTAATCCCATCTAAACAGGTCACCATCATAGACAGATTGCCAAATTATTGTTCCATTTACACAGCAGAAATGATTGCAATAGACACTGCATTGAGCTGGGTTTTACATCATCAGCCTAAAAACGTTGCTATATTTTCAGATTTACTATTATCTCTGGTCTCAATGAAATCAAACAACATTCATTCTAAAGTTATTGTCAACATTATTACATAAATAAAAGCAATGCGTTAACACTGGCTTACCTGTTACCATGTTATGGTGACGAACTCATATGTATATCTAGAAATGAGAATGCAGATAGTGAGCCAAAAGGGGCCTGGGTTTAGCGGCCGTCGCACAGGATATTCAATTCTCACCCACAGAAATGCCAGGATTCGAACCACTATCCTGGATTGGTGGCGTCGTGAATTGAAATATAAAACTTGCAAAAACACATTTCGCCGCAATTCAGTGGGACTTAGCCGTCCTGTGGATACTCCACAAATTACAAAATGGACAAATCAATAGACGACTAAGGCTGGGCGCAAACTTACTACCTGTCAGCATGGGTCAGAACATACGTGTACTTTAGGTTGACCTGGTTTTTGCCCAGTGCAGTATCGAATGCAACACCCCTCATTTGCTATTTGACTGCACAGTTTTTACCACACAGAGACTAAAATATCAGTCAGAAGTGGGTAAGCTTGGACTAGGTTTCACTATTAATGATATTCTCAGTCCAACCAAAGCCCTAAGTAAATCACAGGTTGTTCGAAAATTAAATAGTAGACTGTCACATGACAGATAAAATTAATTACCAAATTTACTAAAATATATAGTCTTCCTGCAGATCATTAGTCAAAATTTTCAATTATTATTGTATATACACTGTATGCAGATTTTTATATATAAAAACACCATAGTATGTTGCAGCTTTGTCACTGTTTAGTGGGTATTGATTTGCCATGGCAGCCTTAAAACATTAAATTCAATTATGTTACAATTTAGCAAATCATAGTCTGCACATAAGATACTTAGCAGGGTTTGGCAGGTGACATGTAGGTATGGATTTCCCAACCACTCTACCTGCTACATGCCTGTATCAGTTATAAAATACTGTAACTGTTGTTTAAACTTTATATATTATTTAATATTTATTCTAACATGACTCACGATTTTGTCTCTATATACAAAGAGTAGAAAAAAAAATATGTTATATTAAACCATAAACAACGCGGGAACCGATATGCTGTAAACATTACGTCATATTGCGCCGCATGACGTTAAATGAGCGTTCGCGTAGAAAATAACGCTTTGCATTTATTCACCTTTTGTAATATCTGGTCATGTTAGAATCGAAATAACATCCTTTTCAGCGTTGTTATCGCTTAATAAACAATAATTTGTCGTACTGATGCGCAGTTATAAACCACTCAGGCCTTCGGCCTTCGTGACTAATTACTGCGTATCAGTACTCCATTAATCATTGTTTATTAAACGACTAACACCGCTGGAACGGATTTTATTTCATAAATACTGTATGGAATTTTGTACTGTCTGTATAGCACCATACAGTATAGTAATTATAATTAAACACATATCACTGTCTATAATATGTGGTCTGTTGGGGTCAGGATAGTTATGCTCCTATTGTTGAAGCCATACTGATAGGGTATTTAGATTATCATCTTTTAACATCTAGTTCCTCTCATACATCTAAATTTTAACCGGACTCTGCTTACAGACATCCTCCTACTACATCAAGTTGAATCAATAAACATCAACCCTTTATCTAAAAGAGCAGATCGTGAACAGTGGATCTTTGCGGGTTTGGACTGGCCAGACAGCTGGTTAATCTGATAACCTGCATCTTTCTTACCAGTATAGACTCAAACTTCAGAAGGGGGCACATACTATGAATTAATGTTAAACATAGTATACCTTAAAATACGTTGCATTAAATTTGGAATATATATCTGACTTGTGAGAACCCTCACACTTGATTAATAATCTTATTTTAGTATTACAAGTAGTTCTTTTACTAGAGAGAATGTCAGAAACCCCATGCTTAAGTGAACTATTTTGATTTTGACTTTTATAAAATTAATATCATTAAAGTAGTAAGTTCTGCAAAGAGTATTGTTATTTAAATATACAGTAGTATATAATCACTACAAAAGTACCATAATCATTTTTGTATAAAATAAATAATACATTTTTAAAAATCAATCAGATTTTAAAGGCTACAATGGCAAAACCGTTTTCATGTGGACCTTCCGTACAGCCAGTGATTCCAGCCGACACCTATTTTTCAGAAGTTTTATTTTTTGATCACCTCTGTTGTGTGTTGTCTGTTATTTTATTAGCTTAATAGATAAATCAATATGAACATCTATTATTAAGTCAAATTTATTCTGGTCTAACTAGACCGGTTGTATATTTGTAGTCATGAAGCACTTCTGACAGATCTGCACTTAGCAAAAGGAACTGATGATACAATTTTGTATTTCTATTTAAAATGCAGTTAAATATCAGCTTTCAAAATTCTCAGTAATTGTCCAGTTTTTTTCTGCCAACACTTGAAATGCTAGGTTCCGTTAAAATCCAGTTTTTTAAAAACTGGTCAATAACTGGAGAAAAACAAGTCATTGATCCAGTATTTTATTAATTCATAAAAAGACTGTTGTCATGGTCTAGTTTTCTTCCAGTGAAAAATCAGTTATTCTAACAAGCCAGTTTTTTTTCTAGTTTTTTTTTTTTTTGGCAAAGGGCACTGGCAGGTCAAACAAAACAAAGAATAAATTACAGGAAGCAGGATTTATCTACAGGAAGTTACAATTTTACTGCTGGATTCAAAATGTAACACATGATAGAAATGTTTTGAATATGTTTAAGAAATACTAGTGAAAGGAATATTTCAGTGGCTTCAAACTTTTGTGCTGAAAAGGACAATTACATTTGCAAAATGTAAAATTCAAATTAACACATGTACAATGTATATTTTGTGTACATCTTATAGATGCAACTAATTCTTACATACACTAGCCGATGCTAGAAATTGGTTGACTTTAGGAATTATTCAGCAAAGGTAATTTTATCATTGGTTCTATATAAGACCTTCTGGTGTAGTAACTGTTGAAGCTAAGTAATATATGATTATGAACAGTATTATTTTTAAAACCTTGACCAAGCTAAATTTCTAAAATGGACTTGTCCATATATCAATTCGACCAGTACCATGGGTTCAAATGTGTGCATGTTCACTGACTTGTTATGTCTGAATAGCAAATAATGGAAATCACGATCCTCACGGCACCGATGTGCAGACTGATCATGATCTGCACTGGTCACAAAGACAATTTCATTTCCCTCCCTCACGGTAAGCGTTAAATTCAAATAATAGTAGCTACAAAAATTTAATGCAGACTTTTCATAAATTTAATAAATCGGTTCATATTGCATGAACATGTGTTTATGTTTTCACTGTGTAACGGAAATAATATTAATCTCGTTAAAGACAGCCTAAGTGTGGATTTTCCATCCACTACACACCAGTTATTGTCCAGTTATTGATGATGTCAGATGGCTTTTAACTGGACTGTACTACCCCTTCACAATGTCAGAAGAGTTATGTATATACAAACAACTTCAATCTTAGATATATGTGTACATCTACATGCTACAGTCTCAAAGCCTTTATACTGATGTAATTACTTATGTAAAATATGTCATCAGTTATGTAATATGGAATGTACATCATTCTCCCTGTTTAATAGTTACTATTCCATTAAGCCAATATTTACCAACAGGCAGTTTCCTCAAGTTAGTTGATACTATCAAAATCAGCCAATAAAGATCTATCTCCTTCACTTGTATCATGAGTAATTAGTGAAGAAACATATGTGTCAATCATACACTTATCATCTTGGAACTTCTTCCAAGTAGGTAACCATGCATTGATGCTCGTTGTATCTTCTTCATCATCAACTTGTCAAATAAACATATAATTCCATAAAAAAAATTATATGTTACATAATTATGTGTTAACTCCATCTTGAGGCTGTATGATCTAGTCCCACCACTGGATGCAGAGTTATGTCATACAATTGGACCATTCAATTCTTCCATAGAGGGTCCAAAATAATTTTGCAAATAAGTTTAACCTGTTTTTGGCTCATATCCTATAAATATTTACTCCAACACGGGTGAGAAAAATATAATCCATACAGTAATAGTATGTTTAATAAATTCAAATTCAACATTACCGTTGTAAACAATGGCTGCAAAATATGTTATATTACTCCCCCCCCCCCATGTCAAATTACCCCACCAACCTTGACTGGGGTAGAGAACCTAAAAGAATGGTAGTTGTAAAATAAAACATATATTGAGCTGCGTGCCAAGAGTTAGCTTCCTGGAAAAAAACACTTTTACCACTTTTCATATGTGTTAATTTTTAAATTACCCCACATATAGAGTAGGACCAACAAAACCAAACATATTGTAGCATTATATGAAACTATATCTAGAATAAATTGCCATGGTCCGCAGCACAAACATATTATATAGATCCTTAATTATCATCCCTTTTCTTAGAAAAATCTTTGATTTCCAGAGGGACAATTTTTACTCTCGGGCGACCGGAAAATACATAAAAATGTCCAAAATCTTTATCTAGTATTAGACCTGACCAGCGCACTCGCACTCGCACACGTAAATGTAAACGTACAACGTACAACTGCCTAATTTCGGGGGTGATCTCAAACGATTCTAGTATCGTATGAACTCTTTGTTACGTTCATTATTAAAAAATCTTCATCATTATATTAGACCATTCACCATTATACTAACACTATCATTACTAGCGTTTATTGTAGAACTAATACAAAATTAATTGAACATATACACCATCATTATAATCATCATGAAGAGATTCATCGTTGCAATTAAATTAATCAATAATTAGTTTAATCAAAACCATTGTTTTCATAATAGTCATTGTCTCATCAACATCAGTGGTGCCATCATAAAAATAATACCAGTAAGGCCGCTAAAACCAGGTTTTCAATGATTCCGGGAGAAAATAATCTAGAATAGGAAAAAATATCTTCAAGTGTCCTTGACCAAAAAACAACAACAGTATCTTGACCAAAAAAATGAGAATTAAAAAAACACCCGACCCTAAAAATGTTGTTTTTAATATTAAAAGAAAAACATATATAAAATTACAGTACCTTGACCCCCCCCCACCCCCCCGCCCCACCCCCTTTTATCTATTTTTTTCAGAAAACAAATATTTTTAGAACAATTTTAGAATTTAAAAACTATCTGTTTAAACACCACTGACCTTGACCTAGAGTCTAGTTACCTCAAATGCTATCCAAATTTTTACGGACGCTACCTACACACTGACTTTCATTGTAATTTGTCACCCCTAATCTGAGTTATTTATCGGAAATTATTTTTCTATTTTAGTAACAGTGACCTTGACTTTATAATGCAATTCCAAGCTTCCTACACACCAAGTTTGATTGCAATTGGTCACTCCTAACTCGAGTTTTTGAGCGGAAACCCTTCTTCTATTCTTAGTAACAGTGATCTTGACCTTGAGCCTAGTGACCCTTAATGCAATCGAAAACTTTCTGTCCACGCAAGCTACATACACACCAAGATCCATTGCAATTGGTCACTCCTAACTGGAGATATTGAACGGAAATAATTTCTTGTTTTTTTTAGTAACAGTGGCCATGACCTTGAGCCTAGAGCCCTTAATGCAATCGCAAACATCCACTCCACGCAAACTGCACACGCACTAAAATTCATTGCAATTGGTCACTCTTTACTAAATTTATTGAGCAAAAACCAAATGTTTGACGACCACCCACATGCCTAAGACAACGCCATTCTAATAACCAGCTTTTAAGACAAAACCTGGTTAATAATAATAACCATCATCATCATCATCATCGTCGTCGGCGTCATCAGCTATATCATCATTGTCATACTATTAACATTCATCACCATAACGGTCATCACCACCATAATCCTCAACAGTACCAGTTTAATCTAATGACAAAAATTGGAAATCAAGAACTTCCACTTCTTGATAAATATGTTTCGCTTGGTGACATAAAACACCCTAACCGACATCCGCTAATGACTCCATATACGGTCAAAATAAAACAGACGGCCCTTAGATGAACGAATGATGTGCAAAAAAATCTGGTTAATAATAATAATCATCATCATCATCAACGTCGTCGTCATCAGCTATATCATCATTGTCATATTATCAACATTCATTACCATAACGATCATCAACCACGATAATTATCAACAGTACCAGTTTAACCTAATGACAAAAATTGGAGATCAAGAACTTCCACTTCTTGATGACTATGTTTCGCTTGGTGACATAATACACCCTAACCGACATCCGCTAATGACTCCATATACGGTCAAAATAAAACATACGGCCCTTAGATGAACGAATGATGTGCAAAAAACTTAACAAACGCAGTAGTAACTGCAAATTAATAATTGTTAAACATGCAATAGCACGGTCCGGAGACACCCGCATGATAAATTACCATTAATTGTCTACATTTGCATTGGTATGATTGTCCATCGTAAACAACTCAATTTGACATAACATTGTATTCTTGTTCTAACTTGAGATGGTCCCTCAATATATTGTTCAAGTACAGTGTACGTTTACATGTACATGTACGTTTACAGTTACACTGGTCGGGTCTATTATATTGGTCAAATTAGGATCTGGACATCATCGAAACTATGAATACTACAACAAACACTAAAAATCCTGTTCCAGAAGTTTGATTCATTCAAAAACGCTTTTTCGAGCTTTGTCAATTTACCCACCCACTTGAGACCCACCAACAATATGTATACAACGTTCCAGTATAAGATATTATATTTGAACATTTGTGCCATGGTCTAAACTACATACAAATTATGCAGTGTCTTTCATGTAGAATTGATTTAACGAAAAGTGTTGACGGCAATTTAAATTACGTCAATTTTCTCGCACTTTGGGATCAGTTTCCTGCCAAAGTTAGGAAACTGTTCAAATTCAAAGCCTCAAAGTTTCAAAGTTTATTGATTGAAAAAAATTAAGTCCCACTAATGTTGTCCACATTAACATGAAAATATATACATGCAAAGTAAACACGTGACATGGAAAACGGCAAAATGAGATTATTAATTTAAATGTACAAATTACCTTTATGGTATATTATATAAGCATAGTCAAAATATCAACTTAACATTAAATCAGAAAGTGATAAAAGTAGGTGAATTGTGTTATACGCTTGCATTAATACATAACTTGAAATAAAGTCCCTAAATTGACATACTGTAGTTTTGGGACTGTGTTAAAAGTAGAAAAATATATAGTATATAAATATAAAAAGTACATATACCCTTTAAGAACAAATAATCTACAAAGGTTAACAAAAGATGTGTACAAATATACATTTTATATATATAGTATCGAGACATACTGTAGTTTACAATTTAATCATATTAAGTTAAAGTACTAAATACATAGTAAATGCATTTAAGAGTACATATATGAATTTAGTATGTATCAATCATCTATTTGTTATTCTGTGTTTTCTGAAATATTTCATGATTTTGTCACAAAATAAGCTGAGGTTTTACGTCCAAGTAATCAATTCTGTAAGTTTTAACATACTTGGCCGATTATATGTTACAGGTTTAAGGTATTTTTACGATCAATTACAAATATAGGACACGTAAAATTATAATGATATTCATTACCGAGGTCTATATAGTTTGGACAACATCTTACATTTGCGGGGATGTTATTACCATCTGCCTGTCTTGATTGGCAAATGATGATTGTGTAAATGTTTTGGAAAAGGTACTTTTTTACTTTTTAAATATGGTTCTAGAATGAAATTAGTTTGTGTGTGTTTGTCAAAATTACTATCAGACGTTTTTGCAATGTCAGAGTACCATTTTTGTATAAACACATCTTTAATCTTTTGTTGTGAAGGTGAGAAGCCTCTAGTTGATTATTTTGGTCTCATTAAATCTGACTTTAGATACAAAATAAAAGTCAAAAGTCATCGTATAACGTGTACTCCGTATATCGTGTAGCGTATAGCGTGCACTTTGTGTATCGTTCTGAATCGCTTATCGTGTATTTATCGTACGTGCAACATGCCTGTAATTTGCGTATATCGTGCGCTCCGTGTTACAGATGTTACGTTCCAACTACTGTACTGGGTCAAATGATTCCTCTGATAGAAGGGTTATGTGCTCATCAATCTATCCTCCGCTACAAATGAAAACTTTAATTATCGAAGGATAAAAGCTGCCATACGATATGTCCGAATAAGCAATTTTAACGAATAGAAAAAAAATATATTCACAACGAAAATGTCAAAAAAAATGGCAGATACCTCATAAGATGTTACAAGACTTTTTTAACTAAATAGTAGCACTCCTGTCCGCTCAATAACTCCTAAACCTTTTAAAGTTGTTTCGAATAATTTGGGTCAAATGTTTATCTCATCAATACTCTGTGCAGACTAATATCCTAACCCCGACCGCTCAAGATCAAGGCCACAATTAGGGTCATTGGGTTTTTGTGTCTGCCCCTTCACTAACGAACCTCTAGAAGGAGGTTCATATAACGTTGGTCAATATTCATATCATTAACACGCCAGCTCATAGTCAATGTAGCACTTATGGGTCATTAATTTCCGTGTCCACTCCATAACTCATAAACCCTTGAAAGATTTTCATAAAACTTTGGTGGAACGTGCATCTAATCAAAATGATGACATAACCCATGTCGCCACCCCGACCGCTCAAGGTCAAAGTCACACTAAGGTGTCATTTATTTTCGTGTCCGCTCCATAACTCCTAAAACCCTTGAAGGATTTTCATAATTTGGGTCAAATTTTTCATTTTATAAAGACGACTACACAACTTATGATCCAACTCCGCGTGCTTAAGTTCATGGCCACAATTCAGTGTCATTGTGTTTTTGGGTCTGCTCCATAACTATTAAAACCATTGAAGGATTTTCATGAAACTTAGGTTAACTAATACGTTGTGCACAACCCATGCTTCAACCCCGCCGGGTGAAGTTCACACTTCGGAGTAATTGCTTTTTTGCTTCCCCTTAATATTCCCTAGTACACTGTAGTCAAATGTTCATCTCTTCGAGATAACTTGCAGAATTCATGTTCAAACTTAATCTATTTAAGATGAAGGTCACTTTTAGGGAGCAAATTTTATCATGTCGACATTCTTTCATCTGGCGGGAAATAAAGGGTTCTTGCATACCGTATCGGGGTATCCGTAGTTTTCACCAGTGCTGGAAAATCTCAGATTACATCTCCCCATGTTATACGACTCTCGTGAATTACTTGTGACGTAACGTTATAAACATTGTGACGTCACTTCCCAAAACAAAACATCTGAATATCATTTGTTTTTATATCATAATGCATTATTTCGATAAGTTTGCATTTGGAAATCTGTTATAAAGTGCAAGCCGGTATGCAAGATAAAGTTTCTATCATGAGACATTTGGTACAGATGGAAATATCCGACCCCTTATTGTGGCCTTGATCTTGAGCGGTCCGGGTTGGGATATTAGTCTGCACATTGTATTGATGCGATAAACATTTGACCCAATATAACAAGCCTCGTTGCCACCAAAACAGTTACCCTCGGTGACAGATATTTCTATCTGAACCGCGTGCTCATGACAGAAACTATTAGTCTTTTAGACTGACTAGTTACATGTATATATACATGTGCCATATAAATAAGAAAGTTCAAAAATAGCGCAAAGAACATCATGCCAATAATCAATTAAACTGTAATTGCCGAACTATTCAAAAATAGATACTGCATTCTTGGAGATTTCTCGAACACAGAAAGTGTATATGAACACTTTCGATGTCCTCCTGAGTATAAGGGAACCACAAATGCCAACATTATGCAAAACAAACATGATACTAGTGAACAATGTCAGTGTTAGGTGTTTTTTCAAACTGTAGATTTCAGGTTAATTTTAAACGTTTTGCAAAAACTGATTTTGTAAGGGAGCAAGGTACAGTATGCGGAATTGTCCAAAACACACCTATCATCGCAATTTTAGGTATGCGTGTTCATGTTGATTTCACCAACGCGGCGAGTGATCTTTCACATTATTGCGATACTCCTGTGAGAACATTGTGATGGCATAGCAATGTTCTGTGTGAGCAAATACGGTGATTTCAGATACGTTTAAAGACGATAAGAGTCGCAATGAAACAAGGTGTCCGTTTAACGACTGGTTTCTGCTAAATATCTTAGTTTAAATTATTTATGTCATTATAAAAATATTTAAAACTTAATTATCGTGGGTGTTAACATTTAAAGCTGCTCATTCACAGTTGATGGATAAATATTCTAAGTTAAGTCTTTCCAACAACGTATTTAGAGCTTAAATTATCAATAAAAAAAATCCGAAAATAATACGAGTCTTTATTAAAGATACACTTAATTTGCGTGATCCCTGCATGGTGAAACGAAACTGGGTGCATATTTTTGTTATATCATTTCATTGATACATTTTATCACTAGTGTTGTAAGCTTTAAAAACAGCTATGGCCTTTTTAATTATCTCGTTAGTGAAGAGTTTTGCTTATTTCGAATAAAGAATCGTTCGATTCAAACTAAGTTCTGTCACATGAAATTCTAGGAGCACCAAATCACACCGACTTTAGTGTCGGGTCTTAAATGAATTAAATCTGAAAATCGCAAGTGGTACGAGTATGGAAACTGTGATTTATTCACTTCAAGATATCTTAAAGTTGATCTCATGTAGCAAATTTGATAATATACTTGTACATACTGGCATATAAAACCGGATTATTTTTGAGGTTTGTAGGAGGCTGCCTTTCTTTATAAAGGATACAATATCGTTTATAATTAAAAATGTTTAAGACGCACATATACATACACATATGACGACAGAGGATGAAATGAGACTATTTCTTCTAACCGTTTTACTCCCCGTTTCAGTTCATAAAAACAATGTTTTTGCCAACCCGGAAATACGTCACGACGTTGCTTCTGTAACTACTGATGGAGTAACAAGAAAGACAGACACTCCCTTTCTTCAATACAGGTGTTCTTTCGAAATGACAGATGGAGTTTCGTATAAAGTAAACTGGTAATTTTGTCACATATGATAATAGTATTTTACCATTTTTAACCGAAAAAAATGCAAGATATTATCTGATCATATCTGTTAAACATTGTGTTTTTTTTAATTTTATGATTCTTACTAGTAGCTATACCTTACAATTTACAATGAAATACAAATACTGAAATGTTTATAGAATCACACTGGCATAGAAGAATACAATTTAATTATGTTTCAATGATAATTCAGGTACATCACTGGCACGTGGCAACTGCAAACAGGCCCTTCATCTCTGTCAGATGATCTAGTTTTTAAGATGAATTATTTGACGGATCTTTCACCAGGTTATGAAGTAAGACTTTCTGTCACATTTATATATAACATTTTTATACATAATTGCAGTGTGTGTAAATTCTTCGTGATACTTATTATTCAAATCACAGAAGCCCTTCGAACAGATGCTTGATATGTAATTGTTACATGTAAATTGTAACCTTCATCGTCATGGTTTAATTGGATTCCTTACTTTGTTTATTTTAAAAGGTACAATGCGGTGTTATTGATTTGTCCGGAAACCAATCAGCTGAATCATTCAGCGACGTTTTCTTTGCTGGTTGGAAAGTAAGTTCACATTACATTCAAATTACGCATATTTTAAACCTTTCATCACTAATGTTAGATACTGGATTAAATTGTATGGGTAAGTAAGTTAAACAATTAAACATGTCTAATGTTTGTACCAGTCTAGTGTGAATGGGAAAAGGCTGCAATTGTTAGCAATACCTAATTCTATGTGCTTGGACCAATTTTCAAAATATTTCACACAGTTGTTGCTGATAACAAAGTGGTCTCCAATGTACCACCTCCGGGGAGCT
Organism: Saxidomus purpurata; assembly: GCA_022818135.1. Classification (NCBI taxonomy): domain Eukaryota; kingdom Metazoa; phylum Mollusca; class Bivalvia; order Venerida; family Veneridae; genus Saxidomus; species Saxidomus purpurata. Next base: position 31,466,301 of record JAFMSR010000019.1, on the reverse strand, counting down.
ATCTTAAAGGTCAATGTATATATACAGGTATCTAGTGTCCGGACTGCAACTTCTACATTCGCTGACTGATCTTTTTAAAAGCACCTTCTCACGGTTATTGTCCATAACAAAGTAGTGTATCATAAACAACAGCCAGGGGGTTACATTGAAGATCATGTCACACTTATGATATTGTATTTTGTATGTAAAATGGAAAATTATTACGAAAGCGGACCACTGTATCTTCTATTTTGTTCAAAACTAAAGGCATGATTACAATTAGGACGACCTTGCGACGCAACATTTGTATTTAATAAATAATTCTTCCATAGACTTGACAAAACAAAGATGTCAGTATACTCGTCATCAATTTGTTTTACTTTTAACTTTACCGTACGACGTACTATCATGATTCTTAAGTTGTTTTCAGTAATCACAGACAATTCGGTCGGTTTAAAATATGTAAAACTACATATTAATAACGAATGAATTGCAGATACAAGCGTATCTTGCGATGATTCTTTAATGAAAAATGAATGCATGTTATAAACTGACATGGAACAAACATGCAAATAAGCTGATAAAATAGGATAAAGTTGAAAATCCACAGAGCACTCTTGCTTATATCATTCACAACAGACGATAATGGTAATTAAGTAAATTATTTGAGAAGCCTCGTTTCAAGTACAGCACAGCCATTGTAAATAATTTTGATAATGAATCGGAGAGCTCAAATTCATGTCTGTTACCGATAACCCGTGCATTGTAACAAACATTATATGTGTTGGCTTTCACAATAATCTTAAAAGTAATGCACAAGTTAAAGCAGATTCAACACAGAATATTGAACATCTAAAGTGATGAGTTTATTGTGTGCTTTGAACTTATCAGGGGAGGTTGTCTTTTATGTTTCTGCTGTTTATTAACAAGCAAAGAAAGTCATTACTTAACTATTTCTTTTCCCCTATACATGTACCTGTGTATGTACTTGCCTATTTTTTCCTATAACTATACTTTGTAGAATGTTTTGAGCTGTTAACGTTTTTTTTATGTTTCTCGTGGTGTAGTAAAACGTATAACAAGGTCAAATAGGCATATTAGGGCCGATGACATACTAGTATAATCGACGGCATATTTAGGGTGTATCAGTCTTCATACTATTCCATGATGTAATTATATTGTATACTAAAAGACATTCGAATTGACAGTATAAAAAATGAATATCTACTGGTTATAGATTGTTCATAGTAACATAATAGTGCCATTGGAGGTGCTGAATTATTTCTATCTATCACAAGGCCTTCCCCTCGCTCTCCATCTTGTGGGATATGTACCCGCTTATTTTACAATGGTTATGATGAAAACGCGGAAGTAATGATGTAACAGGCTGGTGGTAGTTATACTTTGTTTTTGAAAATAAGAAACAAAAAAACAATCTTAATCTTACCATATTATAAACTTAACATCTAAAATTATACTCACGATTTTTAATTTTGTACGGATAGGCCTAATTTTACCAAACATTCAGACAGTAAAGAAACACATGTGGCGCATGCGCATTTGCTACCCCGTAAAAAACGGCAAAAAACGGAGGCACTCGCTATACACGCATGCGCATTTGATACCCCGGGGAAAAAAACGGGTAAAATCGGGGAAAAACGCAGGAACTCGCTGTTCACGCATGTGCAGTGCAACCAGCTGTTTTATTTCACGGGGCGGGCAGAAAAACGCTTTTTTAAACGGTGCGAGCCGAAAACATCCCGTTTCGTAAACGGGCGAAAAACGGGCGCTGCTCGCGTTTTCCTGCCGAAAAATGGAACATAAACGTGAGCGCCACTGTATCTTTTGGTGCAAAAACTGCGTGTTGGCGTCTCACTCCTGTAGTTACTGCGTGCAAATGACGATATATGTGACACTTGTCGTTCGGGAATGTTAATTCCCTACTATATACCGATATGCCAACGATATGCAGACACGACATTGCAGAAACAGACGGCAAATTAGTTGCCAACTCACTTTTCTACATGGAATGAAATAGTAAAGGACCGTTTTATAGTCTTTCTTTTAATCCTTGGCCATGCTAGTTGACAGTTTTCGCAATGCTTTAAAATCGGAAACTTAAGAAATATCAAGCAGAATAAAAAAAAATTCAAGGATAACTTGTTAATCTTAATGTTTTCAAATAGAAGGAGACTAGTACGGCTAGTTGTATTACCTGATCAAATATTCATTCATTCGGAAAGATTATGTGTCACATGTTTATAAAAAAGAGAAATGAACCAAAGTACCGCCATACGGTACATTTTAAAGAATCAGAAAATGAATATAATGCAAATGCGTAATATTGGCGTAGGCGTTTGCAAAGTATTTAAAGGCAGGGACAATAAAATATTAATAGAGTGTTAAAACTTCCTTCTTCAGTTAATAAAACTCGTTGTTGAGGTAAACAGTTCATTTCGATTAGCATAGCGGTACATTTTCTTGCTCACACTAGATGTAGACCGTGATGATGAAGGGAATATTTATTGAGGTCTTCACTGTTGTGATTTCCTCTGTGGTCTTGTTTTCCGCTGGAGGTAAGACTTTACAGCTAACACTTTCACAAAGAGTTTACATCAAATGTCATTAAATAAGATATAATTAATATTAAACATACTTTCTAAAACCAAATGGCAATTTACCATCTTTAACTTGTTGATCTGTTTTGAACTGTTTATTCTTGCCGTCTTATTCATTAATATATTATAGAATTACTTTATATTTTTAAGCGTTCGTTTATTTTATGTATATTCTTTTATTGTAAGGACTCTGTATGATCAAATTGTACACTAAAGCGCATGCATAAACATTAACATGTTTTGTTGTAAGCTAGATATAAAATTAAAAGTAGATGACAATATGATGGTCGTCAAGGTTTAGTCACGCAAATCAAATCAAGATCGGCACAATAAACTAATAAATTACAGGTAATAACGTAAAAAATGCAAACGTTAACCACATCAGTATTTAAGAATCAGTTACATATAAATATAAATGTAAATTGCGGCATATAAATCGTTTGCAAACCAGGAATAAATGACTGTATTCGACTTTGCCGAGCATGGAGACCAAATACTGCAAATCACTTTATATTTGAGTGATTTTTATTTCGCGAAAACCATGGTCCTGAATTATTTCGCGGATTTATGAATTCGCGGCCGAATGTTCATAATTATTTAATTCGCGATGACCAAGTGATGGCGCATTAAAGACTGTGCTTTATCGGACAGTACCCAGCGCCAGCAGTGGTAATACAAATGTACATTAAATAGATGTTGAAATGTTCAAAAATTGTAAGAGCATAAATAAATAAAATAAAATAATGGTATTAAATAGCAAGATTGTTACAAGAATATCAGATTTTGTTCAGGTGATAATTACCTATTATTAGACAACATTGAAATGAGAGTAATTTAATTGTTATTCTAACACGATCCGCTACTTTTCGTATATAGATATAGAGGGAAAGAAGCTATACATTATTTAACGATAAAATACATCACGTTTTCCACGGGCAAAACGTGGGGTAATTATCGCACGCGTCCAATCGCATTCCGTGCTTGTAAGTTACTATGGAATGTTGCTACGCGTCGAACATAGTTCGGGGTATCTTTCAAAGACTATTTCGTGTTAGAATCGAAATAATAAATGCATCTCAGTATTTTAGTCAGTCATTCGGATGCGAAAAATTAAATCACTCATGCTACGCACTCGTGATTTAATTACTACGCATCCGAATTCCTGACTGTATTTTATTAAACGATAAAATACAGGGACACATTTATTATTTCTTAAATCATACATTGCTGTGAAAAATGGCCCGTTAATCCCTTATGTCATCTACACAAAAATGTAAAAATTTCAAGATTGTGCAAAAAGGTCACTAGTTCGTATATTAATCAATGATCGTCCCCCAGGCAGCACATTCTTCGTTTGTTCGATATATACCAGTACCGTCAAGGAGATGTTAATATTGAAATATAGAGAAGTAGATATAATTTTGGATATGAAACATTTGGGAATAGATTATTATATTGTAAGCGTGAAAATGTTCAATCCGAAACATTGAAAATGCGTCATTAAAATTTGAAACTTGAAACTTTTAATTTGATTAAACGCCAATTTCTATAACAATATTCAATGGCGTTGTACATAGACACATGATAACACTTACTAAAAATATCATTTGTAATATAATGCTAAAATGAACTATTCAATATCACTCACATTTGGCATTAAAGAAAATATTTGTATTAGATAACATTAATTAAAAGGAATCAGTTATAAAAATATCGTTTGTAAAATAATGCTAAAATGAATTATTCAATATTATTCAATATCATTTGTAATATACTGCTAAAATGAATAATTCAATATCACACACAGTTGGCATTCAATAAAATATTTGTATTAGATAACATTGATTAAATGGAATCAGTTATAAAAATATCATTTGTAATATAATACTAAAATGAATTATTCAATATTATTCAATATCATTTGTAATATAATGCTAAAATGAATTATTCAATATAACACACAGTTGGCATTAAATAAAATATTTGTATTAGATAAAATTAGTTAAAAGGAATCAGTTAATAAACTTTGTAATATGATGATGTTTAAAATGTGTAAAATAAGATCTGTTATGAAGTCGAGTGTTTTGGATTTGAGCACATGATGATATTTGTAGTATAGTTTTATTTTTATAGTTTTATTTTTATGTCTTTATTTTACAGTCAATCTAGAATAGTGTATAAAAGTCTCTGAAATACCATGTTTTCAGTTTCCTTTTGAAAGTGTGAGTTATTTCTGATTTTCTAATATCAATGGGGAGTTCATTCCACAAGCGTGGGCCTACAGTACTGAAACTCCTGTCGCTGAATTTCTTCCTCTTGTTGAAGGGAACAGCGTAGCAGCCCTCGCCCTCAGAAGACAAAGTGGAGCGCATAAGACGCGTTGCCACTTGTTCTGAAAGGAGTTCTGTTAGATAGGCTGGTGCATTCCCGATTGAGCAGTTAAACATGAATGTTAGGATTTTAAAAGTAATTCGTGCTTTCACAGGTAGCCAATGGAGTTCATACAGAGATTGTTTGGAGCTGTCAAATTTTCCTCGTTTAAGGACAAGTTTGGCACATATATTTTGAATTCGTTGCATTTTCTGGATTTCACTTTGCGATATTCCGTATAGGATGACATTGCAATAGTCCAGATGTGATATGACTAGGGAAAGCACAAGGATCTCAGTGGCTTCCTTTGTGAGATATTTTCTGATGTTTTTGATTTTCAGATAGTTAAACGTAGCTGTGCGACATTTACGTTTGATATGTTCTTTGAACATTAATGTCTCATCTAAGAATGCGCCCAGATAACGAATACAACCTTCTACCTCGACATTATCACCAGCTATATTGGTTGTCTTGGTGTTACATTTGTCCAGTTATTGTCTGCTGCCAAACATGGTAAATTCAGTCTTCGAGGCATTCATTTTTAATTTATTTTCATTCATCCAGTTATTCATCGTAAGTGCACATTGTTCAAGTTCTTGGATGGCATTTGATTCAGAGTTCATTGATGAAGGAGGGAAGCGTTTATTCGCTGTGTGATCATCAGCGAAGCCGTAGACTGTGATAGCTGGTGGAATAACGTCGAATAGCGTTCCTGCGTATGTCAAGTATAGCCAGGGACCGAGGCAACTACCCTGGGGAACACTACAAAATAGTTATGTCAATTAATATAAACTTCTGTCTGATAACATTATGTATTTTCGGACAGTATTTTTTCGGATAGGTCGTACGTTCTTGATATAAATTTACGCGGAATTTTGATTTCGGTATAGACGTGTGAAGGTTCAGATATTTCCTATTTCCAACTATAAATAGATATTTGCAAACTCGACCTCAGATGTCATGATTTTATTGACTTCATTTTTGACAAAATGAAGCGAGACACGCTATGAGGAACAAAGAAGGACAGAAGTTATATTTATCCGGAGAGACACAAAAGATTACTTTATTCCTAATTTGCATAGGCAGTGAAAAAAACCAGGCATTTGAAAAATACGGAGGTCACTCACATGCATGTTAGTTTGTACGCAATCAAAATGACAAGTTAGAAGTTAAGTAAACATTTATCACATGAATGGCTATGTCAGTGTATTGGCCATATAAATTACTTACAAATGTAAAGGAAATCGTGGCTCGATAATTAGGAGCATTTAAAAGTGTTTAAAAAGCAATAACGGTTATGAACATAAACGCAACTGTCGTTCTATCTAAATATACTTTCATTACAATTAGATATATGAACGCAGACGTATCGGAAAAATATTGAATGTCCCTTACCTACTGATTTATATGCCAAGAGGAAAATGTTTTGTCAGTGCAAATGCATGTAAAATCCCATCAAATGGACGATTCAATTCTATATGCCTCTATAATCCTTGATCAAGTCGGCTTTAAACTTACCAATGTTAAAGCTGTGAATGGAAACTCAAAGGGAAGTAATATCAGATGTGGATTTGCTTTTCATTGTGACAATGTTTTCGTGTTTTATCTTCGGGACAATTGTTTACTCATCTGCAAATCGAATGGTACCAGTAAGTCAGGAAACTCAAGAATCGGCTTAAAATGTGTTATTAACTGTGTCAATACATCACGTCATCAAAATTTTCAATTTGTCTAAACATTGGCAGAACTTGGCCTAGTCAGGTGATTGAAAAGAAAACATTATATTCCATTTAAGATTGTTATGGTTTATCTCAAGTCAAAGTTACTGACTAAACTTCTTCTTCTCAGTATATAATTTGTAATACTGTGTTCGATTCTTATATCGTTGTTTTTCAAAAAATCAAGAGATTGATAAGTACATTTGTATTATGCAATTAAAGGATAAATTAGATAACCTCAAAACGAATTTTATTCAAATAGTTTAGATGATTGTAATCAAACATGAAAGTTTTAACTAAAACTTCCAGTAAACATCGGTAAAATTAGCATAATCGTAAGTGGTGTAGTTCCATACATTCTTCATAAACACTACTTTTATGATACCTGGGTGGGTGGCGATTTATTATAAAACGTCTCTTTATCGGTACACTGTGCGTAAACGAGACATTTATCGATGCTCTTCTTGAAAAATGCATTTATTTATCATACTGCGTACATTTAGCCTATTACATGTATAGAAGGTTGAGAAATGAGAAGATAATGTGTTCGTTGTACGGAATGCACCTTTATTTAATTTCTATTTGCTAACAAGCAGAAACTAGTCATATTTACCAAATCTTTGATTATAATTGTTTCATCACAAGAATCAATGTATGTCCAGTTTAGGTATTAATAACAATTAGAGAATGTGATAAATTAAAATGTTTAAACAGTTTTCATGAGTTAGAAGACATTATGTTGATATGAATGTATATTCTGAACATCCATATTAATTATATCGTAAAGCAGGAAATATGTACTATCATCTATTTTAAACCGTCAATCTGGAGTTATTATGACTATCAATGGTTACATGTATTGTGAAGCAATAGTTTCTCTATTGTAATCAGGGTTTTTTTTTCTGTGATTCTTACTATATAAATAGTTTTGGTAAGAATGATATTCTTAGTAATGTAAACGGCTTTAAATGAAGCATGAATTAGACTTCCACAAACAAATGAAGTCATTAAGAATCAAAGAATAAAACCGTTATTTACGCGTTAAATATACCTTTTAGCCGTATATAAATGTAGGCAAGCACAGACAAAACAAAGTCATGTACAGTAATATGTCATTGATACAAAATATAAATTAAGGTGATTATTTGTTCATACATCATGTATGTCAATTTTCAAAGGTAGCTAATCACAAAGTATGGCTTCTGAGCTTGTGCATTGTCACAAAGCACCACAATACATCAGAGACGTCTCAGAACATTTACATTTCCTAAAACATAATTCAGGCACGGTTGTGAAAACCAAAATCAAGTAGTTCTACATGACATGGATTCAGAATATATCTTGCATTGTTACCCTCTCAAAATGGAAATGTAAAGGATATACAATTTGGAAGGTTAAAAGAATAAAAAAGAATTCAACATATTTAACTAGTGTACTACTACCCTGCAACTTTAGAAAACCCTTTACAATGAAGAACTTGTAATTTTTTACAATTTCTACATTTGTATAGGATATACCTCCTGTAGATGCTATTTTGTTAAAAGTATGAAATAAAAAGTATGTTTACTTATGTAACATAAGTTTGTTTGCTTATTTTCGAGCATCACGTTGGGCAAACGGGTTTTGCATTACACCTTTTTTACCCGTTGTTTATTGCATAGACATATTTGCTTAAATATAATAGGTACATCTATTTTGGTATTTATTCAGGGTTCAGTATTGTCAACATATGCTTAGGTCGACATATGGTTGAGGTAGTTGGTGAAAAATAGTTACGTTATCATATATAAAGCATAGAATAATTTTTGCCAACTAATCAGCAGAAATGATATTTATTGTAAATAAAATAAGAATAAACGTGTTTTGAAATTTCATAGTTTTGATGAAATCGATTTGAATATGTCTGTAAACGAACAACAGTAGTAGCAGGGCACGACTTACTAGCAGAAAGAAACAAAACCTCGTACATAGTATAGTGACACAATATTGAATTGGTTGTAGTGGCATAGTAAGTTGTAAATGTACATGTACATGTAGTGCTAGTGCTAGTGGTACTTTTAACATAACTTATAGTAGCAAATACACATAAAATTTGAAATGTAAGAACGGTTAATTACATAGTTTGTACCATAAATCATGGGGTTAGCGCATGAATGTTGTATCTCATATACAATAAAGAAGGAGAAACAACATGCATGCGCTAACCCCACGAAATACCGTCGTTGAAAAATATACTGACTGTTTCTCGAAAAAAATATAACAGAAAGGTTGTCTCCTAAATCAAATTCATGTGATTGTATATTTAACGGAATAAGATGAAATTGCGTAAAAAAGGTGCGATAAGGTCAATTTAAATGTAAATGTTTCTATGTAAATAGCTTGTTTTTTAAGAACTGAATCCTCAATTATTATATCTCCTGCAGCGGTGAAGTTGAATTTGATTGAAGAGGTTTTTTACAGCTATGTCACGAAGAAACGCGTGTCTACTGATTTTCTAACTTTTGATTTAACAGATAATAGATTTTAACTTACATTGTATCGTCATTCCTTTGCATAAAATGAATTTTACCGACATGGTAATTTACTTACGTAATCGGTTTAAATAAGTAGATGTTTTATATTATCTATTTAATCGTGATTAAATTATGGTTATGTCGTTTTTTTAATTGAACAAATGCTTTACAGAGTCAAGGAGAAAATGATGAAAAAGAGATCATTAGTGTCAAAACAGTAATAATAATTTTATCTTAAATACATATAAATTACATTGAAAAATACATTTAAACATGCAAACGGTTATTCTATTAAGAGTTATAAGAGACTATAAAGCTGAGCTAATATTGCACAGAAATACTTATCACCGTGATAATGCACACATTATAAAACATGCCGAACCAATGTTTATCTTACAGGCACGATTTGTACAGAACTATAATTGCATGTACAGACAATATTTGCACATGACTATATTTGTTTGTACAGACAAGACTTGTACAAGACTATATTTGTTTTGTACATATTAAATCTGTTTAAAATCTGCCATGAAATAACACTTTAAGTTTGACCTGGGATGAACATGCATATGATGAAGTTTAAAAAGATTTCTGAAAAACTTAGTACCTCACATCAAATGGGAAATACACTGATTAACAGTAACTGCTACATCTACAGGTATATAATAGTCGGGTCCTGAGAAAACCAAACCCAGTGACAATATATGAAAAGTAAATCTGTATACGAATGATTCAATAGGTCATCAGTTGCTGTTATAGTTTCATCCAACTTTTTTGTTATTTAAAGTAGTACCTATAAAACACTTTTAAACAATTTCAGAAAATTAAAATTATGTAGGTATATATCTGTCATTATATACAAATTCAACTCCTCTTTTTAAAATACTGTAGAAGGTTTTGGCAGACAATCGAACTAACCACTTATCAGAAAATGTTGTTTCAAATTTTAGTTCTGGTGACATAGTTAGAAAATCAATTGGTATATTTGCAGCCTTTACACACATGTTTTCTCGTAAATCAGCATATAACTGACATTTCATGATACAGCACCGCCCGCGTGTTACTTCCGCGTTTTCGAGAATATAGGCGTTATTCATTCGTTTACAATGCGATAATCTTTAATCGTGTCCCCTTGAAACGAGAATTCTCTTTTGCGCATGCGAAGCGTGAAACGAGAATTTGCGTTTGCGCATGCGCCGCGTGAAACGGAAAACAACATTACGCATGCGCACATAGACTCCTCGCCGATATTCATAAACGTCTTTCGTCTTCTGTTTACAACATTCTCCGTGGCTTAACCATCCAATATATTCGTTCGAAATAGAGACCATCGTATTGGAAATGTTCTACAATGTAACTATTCACACTTGTACATTTGATTAAATATATAAAAAATATTTAAATTTACAAATTTCAGAAATATTTAACTGTGTAAGTCAGTTTATTTTTCGTACATGTATATCCAGTTTTGATATTATACACTGGAAGTATTGTAAAAGTATTAAGTAAATTGAAACGTTACAATTGAATAGATACAGTCATAACAAGTCCAGCAAGGCTCGGGGATGTTGGGAAGCTAGACTGGTGATGGGCGGAAATTATTCAGCACCTCCACTTTGACTATGATGTAATTAAGAAAAATAAAAAAGTCATGTCACACTTGGCCAAATTATTTCGGCCAGTCTCAAGAGTAAAACAAACGTAATGGCCAAACTCCTAGCAACTGAGCTTAGGTTGGAACTGAGTGCAAATATTCCCCTTTAACAAATCATTTAACTTTGTGAGAATCTCAATACATTTGAATGTCGAAAACACATTCGAGTTAAAAAATCCCGCAAATTGTTTCAATTACCTTGCTATAACTGGTAACCGGTACCTCCCTTTACTATCAGTGGGTCTACGATCGGAAAGAAAGAAAGTAACCAAAAGCAAATTGCTCTTCTTTTTTTCTTCACTTTAATTAATGTAATTTTGGAAATAAATCAAATTTGATAAAAAATTTGATAAATAAAGTATTAAAGCTAGCTAACCACAGGCATTTCAATCTCAGTTTTGCCATCAACATATTTCGATAAAAGAATCAGTGAGTCAATTATTGCATTTCTTATAAGCTTATAATTCTTATCAACACTTTTACCTATTCTTCTCCTCTGTCCCAAAAATGTCATCTTAATACCAATTTCCCAGGTTTTTTTTTTTAATTACTCCGGTACATGTATATTCTGATAATTGACATCATGGCAAGATTGCTAAACTTTAAAACCACACTTCCTATTCATGTTCACTGTAAAACCACGCTTCATACAACTGATCTTTATTTGAATCCATAGCCCAATTATATAACACACTGAGCTAGTAAGCCACGAGTCACCAGTTTGATCTCCAGCTATATCACTAACATGAAAACAAGTTAATATCTTTCGGATGAGATCGTTGCTATACTCCAGGCATGTGAAAGAACCAGTAATGTATGTTGTGCCAGGACACTCTCTGTATCTGAACCAATCCTACAAAACCAACATAACCTGTCACTATAAAGTGACATTATTTTAATGCTTCACAGGAGATGTCCGTAATAAAATAAAAGTGTTGGCAGGAAAGGGCAAAACAAGGATATGTGTACTTCAAAAGTGCAAACAAGAGCCATAAGTAGCAAGAGTTACAATGTATCTTACTTAATTGTTTGATCACCCTGAACACTACAGCAAAGATTTAGATATATGTAATACTTTAGAAGGTAACGCAAGTCAAAATATGAGTGAGTCTAAACTTAAAGAGCTTGTTAACACAAACACAATGTTGAAGGAATTGCATTATTCGAATAAAGAATAGAATTGTTTTTCACTTGAAATTAAGTGTCATGAAAGTTACATTATATCTTTTAATATATATTTGAAGCTGTTTTTTTTTCAACTTAGCAGTAATACCTACATGAATATATGACATCACAAATTAAAAATGGCCGCCTCCTTGATCCTCTATTTTTTTTAATTTTCAATCTTCAATATCTTCACATTCAATCCTCCGATTTTAGATTCCGCTAAGTGGTTACTGGTATAATTATGTGCATGACAGTGCCAGTAGCACACAAAACGTTAACTAGGAATTTAAGTACAATAACAACACATGTGACATGATCATCAGCATTTCGGCTGACACCTTCATCAGGATAATACATATATTAACAACGGATGTAACGTAAAAAGCATTTGACGCACGTTGAGCGAAAAAAAAAAACATATAATCAACGTGATCAAAAAAAGGAGTAAATTGTACCCGCTCAGTATACCGTCGGAGCATGTAAACAAAATTTCCGATACAATACACTTTTTTTAAAACGACTATGAAAATACTTCTGGCAGAGTTACGTGCTCTTGCTTACCGATGGATGTTATGATAACAAACAAGTATTCCAACTTTCAAAGTAATATGTCAAATGGTTGAGCCCCTCTTAGCCTAGTCTAAGTCACAAAGGGCTATAAATCAAAAGATATCATCGACAGTGATACCTTCTCTTGCCTACACTTGGGGGTCACGATGGTAAACAGGTATTCCAACGTTCAAAGTAATATCTTAAATGGCAAATTGTACAAACATGACCTGGTACAAAAAAAAAAACATAATCGATATTCGAAGTCGATAAACGACCTTAATTTGAAACAAATCCTTACATTCCATCTCTTGCCGACAGATGCCGGTCATGATGCAAACAAGAATTACAAGTTTGACAGTAATATTTCAAACGGTTTAATCAGTAAGTGGATTTTACCCAGATTCAATATATTTTCTAAGTCAATAAAGGGCCATAATTCTGACAATAACGTTTACAGAGTTACGTATTCTTGTCTGCTGATAGAGTTAATTATTGTAACTTAGTCGTGTAAGATTTTAAGTAATGTCTGTAACGGTTTTGAAAACAATGGTGTGGTACGGAAAACCAAACAAAGCTGTGATGCCAACGGAGACGCTGAAAAGTCGAGCTAAAACAACCATGGTTCCTTTTGTCCTATTTTATAAAATTAAACATTGGAAATGTATCCTCTAAGATAAAATGTAATCATGTGAACTGAAACAAGAGTACCGGCAAAAACTCTAAATTTATAAAGCTAGAGTCACGGCTTTTCTGTGCACTGAATGTTTTCTCATTGTCCTTTATTAATTAATGAAGTATCATTTTCTACGAGTTATGCTGTGCACAAGAATAAGTTACAAAAGACATTAACTGAAAATATAATGAATCTAGAGTTATGGTTATTCCACACACTGACCTATATCAGTATGTGAAACATAAATTAATTTCATATAATACTTTTCGAGTTATGCTGCGCACGGAAGCGGGTCAGACGGATGGGTGTACGATGCGATCTCTATATACCGCCAACTTCGAGTATGGGAATGAAATACCACTTCCTTGAGTGTTGGTCATTTCAGGCCAACTGGTACATGTATGTACATGGCCTCAAAGTCTGATGAAAAGTAATCTTTTTTAATCAATACTGAAATCAGCTAAGTGCTATGTAACTTCCTTATATCTTGGTTTAGATGAATGCTTCTTTTGACTGTACGATAAGTATAATGGTTAGGGCACTTGCTTCGCAACGTAGGTTCAAATTCTCGCTTTTCCGATTAACTGAAAGTGTACATTTCATGCGGAGTAATGACGTCACTGGGATGATGTAACTATCATCTATTATTTTGTCCTTGAAATCAGTACAATGTTACGGTTAGTCTTGTATGATACGCTAAGACTTAACTGTCACAATGGAAAAAAATCCAGTGTGTTTCATGAGACGGATGTATTTTTAGTGAATATTTCTATAGTGCTTTCTGCTTGGGAATAAATTGGAAAAGTCCGAAGGAGCTACTTCAGTATCCGAAACTCTGCTTACTTTTCCAGGTGCGTAAATCGTATTTACTACAAATACATACTTTAAAGCATATTTAGATAAGGGATATTGATAGAAATTATTCATAATTATTGAAAGTCATACAATCATATGATAGAAGATATGCCCAAGACATGTATAATCACACATATTCCTCTTTTAAATTTTCAAATAGTATTCTGACCATTTGGTATTACATTCAAAAATAGCATTTCACCACCATTTCAGTTGCAAACACTTTGAAATTTATCTCATCTACAGGGGATCATTGTCCACCATATGTATCTAGTGAAATAACGAAATTATTTTAAAATCTTTATATACAGCTGCCTTAAATTTAACAAATTGTCTGTTGTCTCCTTTAAAAATCACAACACATTTTTCTAATTCAACAATATGTATCTTGCCGTTCAAGACAAACTGATCAGGTAACTCGAAGTTGTTCATGAATGTCTTACACTGGCATCTTCTTCTTCACTTCACACACTTTGATTGTAGCACTCTCAGAAGTATGTCACTGAGATAAATTATAATTTCAGTATTTATCCATAACTGACTCAATGAATCAACACAAACATTTGAGTGATATCCATGAATAGGGTACTGACACTAAGTGCTCTTTTTGTCCGTAAATAATATATCCCCATCATTACCCTCATCATTCATTTCTACTCGAGTTTTTTGTTCTATATAACCTTGGGTTTTTTGCACTATCTATGTCTTCTTCAGTTTCTGTATTTACTCAGCCATATTCTTGAAATAACATAATCCTTCCTTAAGTATGAATCCAAACGAAATCTTCAATTCGGATTGCAGATTGAAGAATCTTCACAAAATACCTCATTTTTCACACTGCACGGATTGACATTGTTTCTGTTCTGTTGAACTTTCCTCATCACTGCATGTGACATTTTCTCATAGGCATAATTTCTACAAAAAATAAAATACATGTAAAAGAATATCAGCATATCTATATCTTAAAAATTCTCCAATTTGAACGGAATAATTACATGTTCAAAAGTTCACTGAAAATTTATTGACTGAATAGTGAACAGTGCAGATCATGATCAGACTGGATCACGGCTAATTTTGAATTGCACTTGTCGCAAAAGCAGAATAATGTGCTACCAGCAAAGTGAAGATTCAAAATTAAGATTGATAAATCAGCCAGTTGCAATACCTAATCAGTCATTGAACAGAAATCTTCGTATATCAGTTTACAAATAGCTTCCTTAGATAATAGCAGAAAATTCTTTCAAATATATTATTAGACTCTACCCTATGAAAGACATTTTACAGAATATTAAGCCATTATCATCATGAACCGAAACATAAGTTGGATTGCATTACTGAAACGCATTAAATGGTGTGCGCACGACAACAAAGGCCGTATCGATTGAGTTTCGAGAAATGAAGTATTTATACTCAAACTGCATACTACAAAGTAACTGACAAAACACCAGCGAAAGTCTCAGTAATTTATTTTTGGCAAACAACTGGCTTGATACACCGTGACTTGAACAACATGTACTATTAAATATGATCTCATAGAAACAATCACTATACTAAATAATTACAAGTGACATAAATTAAGTAATACAAATATCAAGTCTGGTGTAACCGAGCAAGTCTGCTCTCACCTTTCTTGGGGACAAGGCTGTTATTAGACAGCCGAATGCCCAGTAAACCAGTTAGGCATTGCTCAACAAGGAAAGGTGACAGGGAAGGATGCCGGCTATAAGGTAATGGAGATGTGTAAGCTCCGACTAGCTCTAGCGCTTTGTTGATAAATTGAAAAGCGTACCGCTTCTAATGAAACTGAATCTGGAAGACGCGCGACCCCGACCTACGGTTCATTTACGGCGCAGTCTGTATGAATCACTGCGAGAAAAAGAAGGATACTATTCCGTTTTCGTATAAACTATGTTTATAGCATAAACAACAATTAAGGTTCAAATAAGATATATAAACCGTGTAAATGTTAAATAAAATTTGACAAATTTTGCAAACATATCCCAAATACACAGTGCCTTCTTAGTTGCAACACTTGGTCACAATCATTTGTTGTTTTCTGTTGGTGAAGTGTTAAAAGTATAATTATTATTACAAATGTGGGACGTTCTAAAAGATTTTAAGAAACGGGACACACCCATCGAAAACAACGTTGGCGTCGGAAATACGTAAGTTAAGGTATTCAATATGACGATAACATACACATACGCGCGCACAAACGCGCACAAACGCAATCACACAAACACAAACAACATGTTCACCAATCTAAAAGTGAAATGCGTTGATAAAACTACCTTTGAGATTACATTTGTGTAAATTAAAACAGTAAAAACAATTAAAACTGTCTTACTGGCGGAAATAATCTTTATTTGTACCAAAATAATTCCTAACTTAACTTTGCCAATCACTGTACATATTAGAAATATAGAGCAGTATTTTTTCAATAATATTGCAAAAACTAAGAAAGGTTTTCTGGCATCTCTTGTTCATGAAGAAATGACTTGAATACGAAAGAAAGGCATATGTAAACATTGTTTTAGAGTGAATAGAATATAGTTCTATCAATAACCTATCGGTAAATTTATTTTCCTAAATCAGTAAAATCAATGTAATCCTGGGACTTTAAACAATGTTGTTTTTTTTTGCAATAGAAACATGCGAGGATATTCAACCCTACATAATACCAAACTATTATGGCGATTATTATTCCCTGTGGTATGTTGGGTCAAACTACTACTTCTACGGAGAGGAACACCAAGAATGGCAAAACATGACTTTCTGGGGAGGACATTGGCAAATACCGACAAAGGATAATCACTATAACAACTGTTTTGCAACTTGGGCAGATGGTTTAGTTGTACTATTGGGTTTGTATACTTGAGCTCTTATTTTGTCAATCTAAATGAACAAAGTAACATCAAAATGTTTAAAATGAAATAATGAAGATAGGATGATGATTATAGTTTCAAGTTTCAAGTTTATTTGCAATCAGCAATAATTAATGATATAACAACATATCCATTCCCCACGCAGTTCAATGGGAGAATTTACATGTTGTACAACACAAACACTAGGAGTATACCAAAAAGTAAGATAAATATGTGATATTCCTGAATTAACATATTTACAAACTGTGTGCATTTTTTTTGCAGAGAAACATCCAGAGATAGGAAATATTGGTAACAACGTTACTAAACTGGATGCGTGTAGTCTGAATAGAAATGGAGTATGCCAGTGGAATATGGAAGTTGATGTAATCAAATGCAATGGGGATTTGCTTTATAGCTTTCCTGGGTACGATCCGGACAATGCTGACACATGGAATCTGTATACATGTCTTGGTATAAATGATACTTTTACTCATTTCAATTGTTTCTATGTAAGTGGTTATCCAATTGGAGATATTTATCACTTGATAACTTTATAACTTTCCCTGCGCTTAAATTGCAAATTTTGATTAAAAATTAACATTAAATGCATGTTAAATCTGAAACATAGATATCAGACATCCACAACTGTTAGCTTAAATTTGTGATATAGAACTAAAATCCCCTTGCGAAGTGAATAAGGTACATTTTGGGAAACAAATGCTGGAATTTATGAGTGAGGTTTTGTGGTTTTGCAGCTTTCAATCAGGCAGTGCAGTTAAACAAATGTTAGAAACACACACTCTTTTACAACGCTGGTCTGATAACTTATCTAAGGTGTAAATGTATGCTTTCTAATTGAGAATTTATCGTCGAGCCAAAGGATGTAAGAAACGATGAAAGACATCTGTAGACCGCATAAAAGGTTCGAGGAAAAGTGATACATTGTATCGTAAATCGAGGTTTCGCAACAACATGTTTTATAGATATTTTGCCAGGACCGCTTGCTGATTTCAAGAGAACTCTTGAATTCGAGCGCGAACGAAACTTAATAATTGAATTTAAAATATGGAGATACAATGGAACTTTTAACTTATTTGCATTGATTTTGTAGTCATACATGAATCCTCTTTTCACTTTAGTTACATTTTTTCGATTATTTATCCTTTCAGATGCGATATATAGAGACAGTAAGTTGGAATTCTTTTTTATTCAAATAAAATGTTGTCAGTTAAAAATATCAAAAGTAAAATTATGCACAGACTTATATAGAATGAATCGCCATTTCTAATTGAGATTTTGAAACTCATGTTGCATTTATTTTAAATGTGCATTTCTACGACATAATTCCACTATAAACTGTTACATTGTCTCCTGATAACTGAATCGGCTTATATTCTATTTATTGTTTTGTGCGTATCCCGATGCAGATCACTTATTCCGATTAACAATGAGGGTCAGTGTAAAATAACCACATGCGTTTATATAACCGAACTGCGACTTTTAAGAAAAAATATTAATGTATGGTATAGCAGTAAACTATTCTAATTGCTAAGACATTTTTGTTACCAACAGTCTGCCCATGTGTGTATCAATAAAAGCCACTTAGAAAACAAACAGTCTTTAACTACAAATTTAGAGGATGTCTCCATTTTGACTTATGCAACGGCGTGCTCAACCTGACACCAGTACTGTTTAATTTATCCGTTTGTTTTCAGTCAGTTTCGTCTTAAACCGGCAGGTTTTCTTTTTATTTGAAACTGCACCAGGAGTCATTTTTTACCCAAAAAGAGTAAAAAGTTATATCCCCTAACACAATTGCATTGTCAGGGAAAGAAACATTGACGCATATAATCAAACTGTTTGGCCTCGCAAATATGTACGTGAAAACCGCTTACAATTTTTCTAATTACACCAAAAACTTAAAACAATAAATTTACAGTTTTCCATTGCAACAAATGTAAAGCGAAATATTTACCATTATCATATTTTTTGTTATTATTATCATCATTACTATTATCATTATTATTATTATTATTATTATTGTTATTTGTATGCATGTGTATGTATACAGTTGTAGCCACGATGACCAGAAGACAATTTGTGCTGTATCTATCTCAAGTCTGCGACGTTCTATCGATTATGACGGCATAGGGAACTTTAGACGTTGTAATGGTTTTATGTTTTTTTAAATGGAGTAATTCGTCAATATCTCGACTAAATGATGCCGTTTAAATGTTGAAACGTGCTGCTAAAATCCCATAATTCTCATAACGCCTTAGCAGAGACAATATACACACTCCTGTGTTGACGTGCTAAAACCTGTTCGAGGTTGATCAAAGTATCTCCTGTCACATCAATTATGAAATAAAATTGGTGGCGGTTTACTATAACTGATGTTATATATTGCTCTCTCCATAACAGTTTCAGTCCCCAGCAAATAGTCGGAAGCGTATTGCAGTATCAGAAGACCTAGCAACATTAAAAACTCTCCTGTAACAAGAGTGTCCACAGGTGGCCAGGTAACCAGAATGGAAGAACATTAACAACGAACATTGTTCACAACAGTTTTCAGAAATTCACACATCGTGTTATCTTACTTCTTATTGCCTTATCTAATTTGCTTTTGACGCACATATTACCCACCTCATTTTAAACCCTAGTTTTGATAGGGTGAAGCTGAACGGCGTAAATACTTTTCATTATCAGACTAAAGTATGGTAGTCTTGTCTTCTGAATATAAAGTCTGTCAAAACATACGAACACCCGGTCGTTTATTGTGCTTGCTTATAAAGGTTGTCCAATTTATGGTTGAAACATCTACCTATAGACATATAGAATGCTATCCTAAGGTACCGATATATAACTTTTTTGTCCTCCTATAAAATGTCCGGTTTTCTGATCGGTCAACGATCCATATGAAGATATTGATATTACAATGTTACGGGCAAGCCGGTAATATACACTTGACATATCCCACAATTGTTCCCCACACTTAACATGAGAGTGTTCACAAGTACGTGCTGATTTGTGACAATTTTTAGTGATGTCACGAAGTAACATTGGGGTATCGGAAGGGAATGTCAAGGTTTCCTTATGCGCAGTCGTTAACTGAATTAAAAATGAGCCGAATCCTTCAAAATTTAAGAAAGGGAAGAATAATTACGGCTCGGGAAATATTAATCTAGGCTTGTAAAATATCCCCATAAACCATGTCCAAAAACCAATTATAACATATAATATCGTCTTATTAAACAAGCTGCCGTGCATCATTGCATGATATTACTTTCACCGGGTTGAAGTTGAGAGGGTTTTTGCGCAGAATGTCAGAGGATTTGTGTCAGCTAATTACAGCACCGGCAAAGGACGAGCGTGTGGGCTCGATTAAGGGTCAATATGTCGTGTTGCCGCGAAAAAACCAGTCTTTGTTAAGCTCTTGAAACCAGAGGAGTCTGGGCCTGGAAGGATTGGACGCCAGAATAATAATTTCAACAAGGACACCATTAAAATTTTAACTATTTCATCAAAATAATCAATTACAAAACAATTAACCGTTTTTGTGGTCAAGTGGTAAGAGTCTCTGACTTGAAATCACTGTAGCATATCATAGATTGAGAGACACGGGTTCGAGCCCTGCTATCGACAAGTGCCCTTTATGTGAGAAATTCCATGGACGGTATGGATCAAGTACTGATTATGGTTGGAATAACTGTCCACCTGTACAAATGACCGAAATACGGTTGAAACGGGTATTAAGCACATACAACAACAGCAAAAACATTTGTAGATATTTTCAAATAGACATGAATTGATGAAATTGGAAAGTTTTAATATGCAATCATTGCTCACAAAAGTACATATATTCACATTGTGGTATAAATTTTGTTGAAACTAAAACATTATTTTGACCTTAACTGTCTAACAAGGTACATTGTATATTGTAAATGCGTTTTAGATGACCCACACATAAGTAGACAAGAAAGTGCCATGGTGTAGAGGTAGAGCGTCGGACTCCTAACTTCAATGTTGTGTGTTCGTATCCCGGCAGCGATATTTGATTTCGCATGCACAATCCCTTTTATCGGCGCGAGTACTGGTGAGAACTGCAGGTCATCGAGAGAAGTTAATACAAGTTGCAAGATCAATGTATAATAAATAAGCTTAACACTAAGAAAATGCAGATTGAATCGGTAACCTTGATTTAAATCAGGATCGGCATAAATGAGACATATTTCACATGTTCCTGATATTTTTGCTTGACGAACGAACTCCAAGTGTTAGCATTTTGAAACTCAGCCTTGTTTACAAATGTTAAAATATATTATCTATACGTAATAGTAAATATGAAGCAGAAGTTGTCCGGCTAGCTCAGTATGTCGAGTATCATTTGTTTTCCCTGTTGCATATGTTGGTAATTTTCCGTAAGTCTCCCAGAAAGAGGCTGTAAATATGTTGCACTTGAATAAGCATGCCTATTTTAAATTACATTTGTATTGCTAAAAGAACTTTACTTCCAATGATGTGCGAAAGTATGACAAAAATACCACCCAGGTCAATCTAAGGAAATGCAAAAAACATTTACTCGTTTTTCTGCAGCAGTATTTAAAACAGGGAAATACTCCTATACTCGGCTATTGTAAAGTTTTGAAAGCAGTTTAAAACTGTATTTCCCAGTTACAATTCCAGATTTAAAAGAAAATTCGATTTGGTCTTAGAAATAGACCTTTAAAGTTAAAAACATAGGTAATTTTCTATGTGTATCTATTGAAAGCAAGTGTTTCATGTCAATACCATTGATGGTATTTGAGATATTAAACTTTCTAAAAAAATCAACGCCAACGCTAGCATCGACGCTTACGATTGGGAGAGAACAATAACGTTATACGTTCTCCAAATAGTCGAGTGAGCTAAGATCAGTGCCATAGCCACGGACATATTCACATATATATGTGTATATAGGCCCGCCCAAAAAAAAAAAAAAAAAAAAAAAAAAGTTCAATTTTAAGTGTCCAAAGTCCAAACAATAACATTTTCAGACACATTAAATATCGATTTGCCGGCTTTCTGTTGACAAATTAAAGGCAAATAAAAGGCGTTAAGGTTTGTTTCAGCAATCGGTCTATGCCAAACAATTCAGGAAAACAGATAATTAATTAATATTAGTTGACAAGTGTTCTTACACTTATTATTATTCTAATAATATTGATAGCCCCTCTCTCGGTCTGTCGTTCAAATGCTTCATAACTAATCACCCTGGCCTTTGGCCTTCGTGAATACATTACTGCGTATTGAAGTTTCACATCGTGGTATATTAACCGGGGTTATACATACCAAAATTTATGACAAGAGGGATGATTTTAATTTTAGTATTGTAAATTTCCCCCATTTGGATGGGGATGTACCTCATGCTACATCTTATGGGGTATACATTTCTCAGTTAATTCGGTTTGCCAGAGCGTGTAGTTATGTTGAGGATTTCAATGAACGTAATCAATATATTACAAATAAACTTCTTCAACAGGGCTACCGTTATTACAAATTGCGTAAATATTTTGCTAAATTTTACTATCGTAATTCTGATTTGGTTTTGAAATTCAATAGTAATCTAAAGACTCTTCTGCGAGAAGGTATTTCAAAACCCGATTTTTATGGGGATGTGGTTTACAAACTTCGTAAGATTTTGGGTCACGGCAATTTTCCAACTGTATTTGCTAAAATTATAAAACGTTTTGTTAAAAGGAGGTTACACCCAACTGTTTTGAGACACACCGCATGTTTGGTGTTCAACCCGGTTTACAGTCCCGGACGCTATGCTTCCCTCTTTGATTGTGTCTGACGGAAGGGGGAGGGCCTGTGATGGGCGTTTTAAATCCCACCACTGGGACGAAACTGTTTTGATTTCTGTCCTCTGGCCTGTTTCGTCGGGCCCTTAAGGGTGTTTCTCTTGGCGCCCTGCCCCTTCTGCAAAGGCATTGAGTACATACGTTTTTTGGTTCTCAAGGTTGCTTTTAATATATCTATACACGAGCAATTTTTGTGTTTTACATACCATGCCTTTTGTTTCCATTGCGTGTGTTAGAGATTCACCTAGCAGGGATTACTTTTATTTACACTGTCCTGTGACTTTGGAACATGGTGGGGGTAAGAGTGAGGTTGGGTGCGCACCATGGGCCGGTTTGGGCTCCCCAGTGGTGTTTTTGCCACTGACCGTTCCAAGGCGGTGCCCCACTGTGTTCCTTTAATTGTTCGTTTTGTCCTCGTGTGTTTGCTTTGTATGCTAGTGTGTGTTGGTAGTGTATATGTGTGTGTGTACATGATTGTGTGTGTGTGTCGTGTGTGTGTGCGTGTGTGTGTGTGTGTGTGTTGGTGGTGTGTACTTCTGGGTGCTGTGGGGTTCGTTTTGGGAGGCTGTGTTTTGGGTACGTGACTTCCCTGTTTGTTTTTGTTTTTATCACTAAAGATATAATCTATTTCCTAATTTAAGTATTTATATATATTTTTATCAAAACGTTTCGCATTTGCTTACAGCTTGCTCTGACACAGCTATGGTGTATTCTGCTGGGAATGTACACGGCAATTACTTAAACATTAGTTATGGAGATATAACACGTGGATGGTATAATGGATTTATCAATGGAAAACAATATGTTTTCGCTTCAATTGAAGATCTGGACACTGCAGTATTCGATGAATGTTTTCAGTATTATTGGGGATATGTCCTTCAAGGTTTTTATTCTTTTGTTTTGGTGAAATCTTCAATAATAAATAAGAATACATAACAATTATAACGCACTTTGTGTAGATAATTAAGAAATTGAAAGTAGTAAAATTGGAGAGAACAAAGTTACCATCTGTTGCAAGGCTTGATTTGTTGTACATGTATATACGACGATACTTTTATGTACGATTCTGATTTGATGTTATTGCGTATTCTTATGTTATTTTTACAAACTGCAATAAAGAACATTTTGTTAATTCTAGGATTGTATTCATCATTTTCAAAATATTGTAAATTGCACATACTTTTATTTTTGTAGAACCTGTTCCACAGACGATAACCGAAACCCCTGTCAGGCTTGCTTTTTGCTCCATCGATAAATACTTCAATGATGATAGTAGTTACTATATCAGCTATGACGATGACGGAAATTGTCATAATTTTGTTTACGCCAGAGCCTGCAATGGAAAAATCCAATTCGACTTGTCTCAAATGGAAACTTGGGGTTACGAAATTTGTTTCAGTAAGTTATGAGTGGTATCCTTTCATTTTATTCGTAGAGTTAGTATAGGGGCGACAAGTCTCACGAAACTTGGCCCACGTCAAAAATAGCTAACAGTGCCGCCGTGTAACTCTTTTTCATATTGCTTTTGTAATCTTTACATACAAACGTTTCATATCAATATAACGCATATACACAGCTTTTAACAATACCGTAAACTTTCATCAGAAATATGTTCTTCTTGGAATTAAAATTAATAAAACGTGTTTAAAAATATTTCTATACGTATGCCACAGCGTTGCGTCTTGACACAATTCAGTTTAAGGGCATCTACTAGATTCGATCCTCTACACTTATTAATGTGCAGAAATACACCAAACTGCACTAATTTAATCAGCAAAAGAAAATACACCATACTAGTGTTCCAGAGCTTCTGTATACCATTGAAAGGATGAAATACTCTGTGAAGAATCAGTTTATTAGTTTAACGGGAAATGTATCACGAAATTGAAGAGAGTTAAAACTATGCATTTGAAAGTTAATTTAAGACATATCTAACGGTTTGATTGTACAAGTAATCATATTTTGAAATACAGTTTCGATTATAGTTTACATACAGTTAGGTCTTTCTAACATATTAGTGCAATGAAAATATTTCGCAGCGTGTTCTTTTTGTCCAATAACTTGTCACATACGTATAAAAAACGTTTCCCAGATAATTGTTTAATTTTCGACGTTTTTTACAAGATGTCTAGTAATATTTTAGGACAAATATGAAATATAACAGATACCTTTTTAATTATCTATAAAATGACAGCATTGTCTGTGCAATCAGTCTTTGCGGTCAGTTATTTAACAAACGGCGTAATCTTTACTTTGTCAAATGTTTCGTCACACGTGCCAAAATTACGTCGCCTTGACCTCTTATTTGTTTTCTCGTTACAGACTATAGCTTAAAATCGTTTTCAGTGTACAAGATGTGTCTCTCTCAATTTAATTTTGCATTGAAATGATATGCGTGAACACAGGTAATACTGTGGCGTATAATTAACATTATATGATTATGTTTTAAACTGTGTTACGTAGGAGCTTTTATAGGCGTTTACGTCGAAGGTCTTTTACGCAACGGTAAGTGGCGTCATTTTTGTGCGACGTGTCGGTACAATTGATTCCTCTGATAGAAAGGTTATGTGCTCACAAATATATCCTTCCCTACAAATGAGTTACTTTCAACTTGATTGTCAAAGGATAAAAGCAAGAGAAATATGGATATACATGTATATAAAATGTCAAAAGATATGCTGGAATAAACAATTTATAAAACTATAAACAAACGACTCTTCATTGGACTGTAAATAATATTTGTCACCCGGTTTCACTTTAGGTAGAATGCGATCTTTCTCCGACGTCAGACGTCAAAAATCGAGTTTTCTCCGATTGTTACGAAAATGTGCACAATGGTACTTCAACATTTACTTCGTATTTTATTCGTTTTATTTTTTTTTCATTTCGTTTCCTGGCAACGCGAATGTCAATGTGTAAAATTGACGTTTTCGGGCATACTTGGTTCAAATATCTCCATATTGTAATTTCAAAACCACCATATGCTAGCCCTCTATCTGCGGAATACGCACACATACAAATGTTTTGCCGTTATTATGCCCAACGCGTAACGTTGAATACTGAAATTCCGCCCATTTTTTCACCCAAAACTGTGACCGCTCCCGTGGTCGATTGGTTAGAGTCGCTGACTTGAAAATACTGTAACCTCAGCTCTCATTGATTTAGGGTTACCGGATATAGGTTCGATCCCTCCTATCGACAAGGTCTCTCTATTTGAGAAAGTTGAGAGTTTCTTACGGATGGAGGGTGGTATACTAGTACTGGTGTTTCTCATAATGGTAGGTACACTCGCCTGTAAACAGCTGAACTATTGACTAAATTTACACGTAGATTTTTCAGGTTTTAGCAGAATGCGCACCCTTACTTTTCCCCCCCCTGCTGTCTTTTGCCTGTCCGTAGGGACACCCTCACAGTATGCACGAACTGACACAACTTATCGTCGCGTAAATGATCTTTGACGTAAAAGTCGTTAAAAGCGCCTTCGTAAAACTATGTTCAACATAACATCATACATACTGATAATATGTTATGATATAATATCTGTTTATGCATATTAGTTCAATATACTACTTAAATTTCGAGAAAAATATTTCGGATATTAAAAGCGATTTTAAGCTATAGTCTATAAAAAACGGCGACAATAATGTCTTTTTACACTTATTGTCTATAATTCATAGCAAGTCAAGGTTAATAGTTTCTGTCATGAGCACGAGGCCCAGATCGAAATATCCGTCACCGAGGGTAACTGTTTTGGCGGGAACGAGGTGACGGATATTTCCATATGAGGCAAGTGTCTCATGATGGAAACTTTTTCTTGCATACCGTCTTGCACTTTAAAGTAGATTTCTAAATGCAAAATTATGTTATTAGAAACAAACTTCCGACTGTGCTTAGGAAAATTGACGTCACAAGTTCATACGTATCATCCAGGTCGTCATGGCATAGCAGGGGTGCCAGACAGGTTTTTCCGGTATGGGCAAAATCACGGAAATGCCGATCCATATGGAAACTAACTTCGGCCTGTGCTTACGAAAAAAATCTCGATCAACATCTTCTGTTTTCATAAATTTGAGTCCGTTACAGGCCTAAAGATGAGGTTATTCAAGAAATAAAGTTTTATGAGCACCGGACCAGAATTTCGTTGACTTTCAAACCATTTCATTTCTCATGATGGTAGTGATTCCGAAACAAATCTTCAAATTTCACAAAATACAACATGTAAGGCTATTTGATGGCATATCTTCCAATGATTGTACCATTTTACACAACCTTCAAATTCTAAACTGTATCATGTCGAAGTCAGTTTGGAGTGGGCGTTTATACAATATTATGAATAGTACAATGTAGGCTTACATATATACCTTATGTAGAAGCTGTATCCGATTTTGCGAGTACTTGTGCAGATGCATTCTTCTAATTGCGAATACTTCATCACCTTTTAATACAGTGACGCACGTAAAACGTAAATAAAGAGCACGCACATTAAAATTATATAAACTATAAAAATGATTTTGTTTTTCAAAACATTAACATGCCTTTTGGAATCTGGATTGTGCCATTGTAAATATGTCAATTCGTTCTTCCATGATTATGTTTATTGCATATAGAGAGAATTATAAATAAATCTTGAATCTTTGTAATTTTCTGCTGTTCAGTTACGTCAGCAGGCAGAAGGATATAAACATTAATTCAAGTAATAGAAAGGTAAATTCTTACGCACGTAAATGGTTTAAACCTAAGATCTGGGTTTTTTTAAAATATCATTATTTTTAAAGTGCTTTACAGATCAAGAGCAACATCCAAACCTTCAAATAGAACAATAAAAACACGGTAAATTGAATGTAAAAGTAACAGTTAGTTATAACAATGATCATACCTGTAGAATAGTTCATACATGATTTCGCATTCTTAGATGGACCTAATTTTGTTTCAAATAGTAGGTTAAAGTCAGCAATAACAAATAATGCGTACAAACAATAAAATTATCATAAATTTACACTCAAGTTACTCTACATACGTATACTTTTTCCAAGGATAATCAACACTATTGAAAATAAAGTGTTGTCCTAGAGAACAGTAATTCAAAGTGCGTACATAATCTAGCAAAACCAAATGTATTTTCAGCAATATATATGACATTTAATATAAATATTATTCAAATATCTTGTCAATATGACAGTTATGTAAAGTAATGGGTATCGATATCTTTTTTATTTCAGCATAATGATTACCCTACATTTGCATATCAAAGGATGGCTATTTCAACGTATAATCTTGGTTACTCCGGTGACCTGCATATCTCGTATTGCGCGACAATGATTATCCTAATTTGCATCTCAAAATGGCTGTTTCAAGGTCGACGTTAGCGACCTTAATGTTGATGTCCGAAATTTACTTAATTGTAATTTTGTGATAAATAATGCGTGAGCATCCCCCTTTCTAATTTTAGTGTTATTCGTTACAATATGCGCAAAATCCGCATGTAAGTTAATAGTTGATTAAATCTCGTTCCGTTGACCTAAACTAACCTCAAAATGTGTAGTGGGTCTCAATTTTGGACAAATTTGCAGTATTACACGTTGGAAATAATGACGGCAAAAACATCAAAATGTTATATGTGCGTGTTTCGCAGATAGAGAGCTAGCATAATGTTTTGAAAATAGGGACATATTTGAACCAAGTATGCATGTTAAACCTAGATTTTACACCATTGACATTCGACGTCGCATTGCTAGGAAACAAAGCGAAAGAAAAGGAAAAAAGAAAATAAATAAAATACGAAAAACATGTTATACTACCATGAAGCAAACTTTAATAACAATCGGAGAAAACAAACTTTTTGACGTCTGCTGTAGGAGAAAAGTCGATACTACACGTTGATACCCCATAAGATGTTACAATATTGTTTTAGGAAATTGTAACATGCCTTTCCGCTCCATAACTCCTAAACCCTGTGAAGGAGCTTTCTTTTAGGGTCAATTGTTTTGCTGTGTCCATTTGGACTGGCCATATTCTGTCTGAAAATCTTAAATCACAAAGTGGTGCGTATATAATTTGTGATTAATACTTTTCAGGTTGACGATATAGCATGTACAGATTGATAAAAAAAAAATAATTTCACACTGGGATGCCACATTTGGACCAGGCAGCCTCTCTGTCGGATGTAAATGAGCCCCACAGCACCCAGAAGTGCACACCACCAAAAAAAAAAAAAAAAAAAAAAAAAAAAAAAAAAAAACACAAACACCGAAAATCGCACACATGGGCACACGTATACAATCTGTGATCAACATATCTTGAAGATCATAGCATATACACGAGGACAAGAATTAAAGGAACACAGTGGGGCAATACATGTATTCATATTGGGGTATAAAACCGGATTATCTGATAGGAGGCGCTGCTTTTCTTTTAACTTTATTAATATAAAGGATACATCATCGAAACTTGTCAAGGCGCACTTATACATACACATATGACGACCAAGCAAAAAATGGGACTATTTGTTTTAACCGTTTTACTTCTCGTTTCAGTTCATAAAAACAATGTTTTTGCCAACCCGGAAATACGACACGACGTTGCTTCTGTCACTACCGATGGTGTAACAAGAAAGACATACACTCCTTTTCTACAATACAGGTGTTCTTTCGAAATGACACATGGAGTTTCGTATAAAGTAAACTGGTAATTTTATTACATGTGCTAATAGTATTTTACCATTTTTACCCGAAAGAAATGCAAGATATTTATCTGATCATATCTGTTATACATTGTTTGATATTTAAATTTTATGATTCTTATTATTAGCTATACCTTACAATTTACGATGAAATACTGAAGCCTTTATAGGGTAACACTGGCATAGAAGGGCTGTACGAGCACAATTATCACAATTTAAACAACATTCACTAACTGTCCACTGTACATAAACTTTAATTTGAGTAATGGTTGTGTACAAAATACTGATGTCATTACAAAATACAATTTAATTATTCTGTGTCATTGTTAAATAATTCAGGTACATCAATGGCACGTGGCAACTGCAAACAGGCCCTTCATCTCTATTAGATGATCTAGTTTTTAAGGAGAATTATTTGACGGATATTTCACCCGGTTATGAAGTAAGGTTTTCTGTCACATTTATATAAAACATTTTTGATACATAATTGCGGTTCGTGTAAATTCTTCGTGATAATTATTATTCCAATAACAGAACCTCTTCAAACAAATGCTTGATATATTATTGTTAAATTGTAACATTCATCGTCATGGATTAGTTTGTATCCTTACTTTATTTCATTTTCAAAGGTACAATGCAGTGTTATTGCTCTGCCAGGAAACGAATCAGCTGAATCATTCAGCGACGTTTACTTTGCTGGTTGGAAAGTAAGCTCACGTTACATTCAAATTACACGTATTTTAAACCTTTCATCACAAATGTTAGTTTCTGGATTAAAGTGTAAGCTTTTGGGTTTATCGGTAAGTTAGATAAAATAATTCAAAACGTTCTAATGTTTATACCAGTCTAGTGCGAATGAAAGAAGGCTGCACTTGTTAGCAATGCTTTGGTCACTATGTATGTGCCTTTTAAATCATACAAATCATTTGCATCTCTTTTCAACAGTCGTTCAAATAGTTTAAGTTTAAGTTTTTTTTAATTTGCTTTTGTTTTTCTGGCTAGCTTTAAAGGTTTATTTCTGTATAGTGACGATTATTTATGCTTCCTTTCAAACAATAAGACATAGCGCTTTAAACGTAATTTGCTTTAAGTAGTTTTGTTACCTACTGAAACAAACGTAGAGGAAGCCACATTGAGAATAATTAACATGATCTTATTTCTTACTCTCTGTTTCTGGTCACGAATAAAACGTACATTCGTACATACTTTGTATGAGAGTATAGATTTTTCAACTTAGAATGCAGAGTTTTAAGGACATAATTGCATTGTATATTTTATCATACATTCTTGCAACAGATTTCAGATACTTCCATTTCCTTGAGTAAGAGCGGGTTTGCCTTTGTTACATTAGAGCAGACCATACCATTAGGTTGTTATTACACAGACAGTGAGACGCCACAGTGTAATGAAGAATTGTCCCTGGTAGATCCATCATACAATTCAAATTCGTGTGCTGGTACTGTTCGAGCACAAGATACCGAAGATCCAAGAAATTTGAATATTGCTGTTAAGGTAAATATAGTACATTGTAACATAATTATATGACTTTTGAGCTGATCTGTGTAAGATCATGAACAAATAATTACCCATGTTATATAAAAGCAAAGGAACTACACCTTAATATGAAAAAAATAAACAAATAATGTTCTCGGATTGTGTTTTTGGATTTCAGAGTGTAAAAAAGGGAGAGGAATGGACAAGTAAAAAGTATAAATTTAAACTTTCAACTATCGACAATGACTATGATGATAAAACAAAATTTGACTTAGAAGAGTCTATTACTCGTAGAAGTGGGATTGGACATCAAATTGCTACTGCAGCTGAAGTATAGCATTTTGTTTACATTCAATTTCATTATATTAAACTGTAACAAGTTTTATCTGGTTCTTGCAGTAATTATATCCGTTCTGAAACCAACTCGCCTGTATAAATTATTCATTGCCATCATAACATTCAAGAGCAAACTGGCGGTTTCTGCGGATTTCTGTAAATACATTTGCGTTAAAAACGTTTTTATTGTATGAAAGAGTTGGCCATTTTTATATCTGATGGTATGGATGAAAAGCAGTTCAGAAGGAAACAGGTTGTTTATGTGGATTTCGATTCTGATGTTATGCATGTAAATATAACACGAGTTCTATTTTCAATCAATCAACAGTGTAGAGGTTTAGGTGTCTGCCGCTCATCCCAGAGGTTGCGGGTTCGAGCCCCACCAAGATCACGACCGTACCTCCTCATATGACACCAGTACTGGTTTTTCCAGGAAGCGGACTCAAGAGTGAGCTTTCTTCACAATCGAGCTAAAAAAAATTAGTATAAACTAAACTAATCAATCAACAAAATCTCTTTTCAAAAGTTTTTTTCAACTCTCGTTTTAATTTTGCAATTTGTTCTTTTCAGATTATTGGCACTCTTCGTGTAAGTACTTTTTTCAAAATGCCTTGAAATAAACCATAATTATGGCTAACGATAAACATATTGACGTTATATGTATACCTAGACTAAAATCGTTTCCGATTTAATTAGATAACTAATTATACATACAGTATAGTACTTATCAACAATTATTACAACAATGAACATTTAGGCCATCCTTAAAAAATTGTTTGTTTGCCCTAACGCGACCGACTGATGAAAATCCTCCCGACTGACTTTTTTTTTTGATCTGAAAGCCAAAAAAAAAATTTTTTCTGCTGTCGAGAAAAACCGTTCCGTTTTTTGTCATTTTCCATCTTTCTGGTAGAGCTATTTCTTTTCTGTAGTTCTTTCGTAAGTAATACCAATCAGTTCTTCTCAACTATGCTCGACAGAACGGGTACGCTGAAGCTCACTCCGTAGGGAAATCGTACCAATAACATGTCAGAAATCTGACACGCTCGCATTTCAGTATTTCATGAGAAATGAATGAAAAGAATAAATAATTTTATTAATAAGACTATAATCTTTTAATTTGCCAAATTTGAACATCAAAATTTATCTATTTAACGTAAAGCACACGAAAGTTTCGAGCAGGTCAGAATTTTCACATATTGGTAGCCATCTTGCCGATTTGACAATTATCACAGACCATCCCACGAACAGGATATCCGCGGAAATCGCCGAAAATTCTGATTGCGGTCACGGTCGGGGACAGTTTATTTATTTACATGACCACGTGCTTTTGGCGCGAACCTTTCAGGTTATGTACCGCATCGAAAATAAAGTAATTTTGTTTTCAAATTAAAAACTAGTGGAAAATGCTATTTTATATTTACACTCGTCCTTTTATATCATCTAAACACTAATCAAAAGGAAATATCAAGCGTTCTGAACTACATAAATAAGTGTGATTGCGTCATACGAGATCTCGCTGGAAAGTCCGTTGTAAATGTAAACAAAATGATTCATGTTTGAACAATCGATGTTTTTCTAGTCAACATTGGTTGTAGAACATCGTAATTGGTTTGAAAATATGAATTAATAAATATATGACCTAAACATGTCCATATTTCCCTACTCAACGTACATTAGATGAAAATTTGCATGCTCTGTTATTCTGGTAAGGATTTGTAGTAGTGCTGATCCAAAACTCTATATAAAGCCGCACCTGACGAAAAATAAAATATAAAAATAGTGGCATTTAGAGTTTTGGAAGCCAGAACTAAATGTTAAACCTGGCAATGTCAGATGCAAACATCCACTCAATTTGATACTATCTGACAATGAACATTTTGTAAGTTCTCGCATTAATTAAATAAATTTTTACAGTGATGCAAATGAATTTTCCTTTGTTGAAGTTCAAATTTTATAGATGTTTTATGTGATCCTGTTCCTAACCTGGCCACTGTCAGGTCCAAATACAAGGCTCACTCGGATACCGAGTTGTTTGACATTCCATAGCTTAATAACTTTTTTCAAATTTACGATTTGAATGATTTTACAACACTATTAAAGCACTCTTCTGGAATGAGCCTTGTTAAGCACTTTGGGAGCCTGGCTAATGGCTAAAATGATAATGTGCAAAACACCACCCATGCAGATATGTTACAAAGCAGGTTAATAGCATTCTACAGTGGGGTGCTAATAGCCAATAGGTACATACAACAGAAGAAATAGAGAAATATTAAGACAAGAAAGGTGCATATTAATATGTGCTATCAATCTAAGATACAACATACATGTCAACGTATGTACCGAGTTAATACAACATCTATAAAACATTGGAAAAAAAAAAAAAAAGACCTACCTACCTACCCACTGAAAAATTTGTCGCGTTAGGGCAAACACTGCCTTATATAAATGTTTAGTTTTCAGCTTTAATATATTATGTTAGCGTAATATTGAACAATTCTTCACATAGGTTGATATAACAGACACTAACAGCCACTGGAACAAGAGATGTTATTCCCACGTAGATCCACACCATAAGACGTCAGATGGACAGTAAGCTGTTAATACCGCTCGACATCAAAACCCCCTCGATACTAAGACCAACATTTTGGAACAAAATAGTCAATTTCATTCTGTCACATTATAGACATTGTCAAATAAACGTAGCAACAATGATTTGCGTAGAGTAGTAAATTGTAGGAATAAAAGACAAAACTGTAAGGTTCCTAACGAAACAAATAACTAAACCAATAAATCATGACAAATCGATGTCTCTTCCCACTATTTGGTCTTTCTGTCTTTAATCCATCGATATTTTGTAGGAACATTTATAAATTGCAGTAGTAAAAAGTGTACTGTAAAACGTTACGTTCAAAGGTTTTGTGCAGCAAGCAAAATAACAAAATACAAAGTAAACATAAAATTACCTTAACGTCGGACGACCAATCAAAATACAGTCCCCGAAATTATTGCAACTTAATAATACATGTATTCCTTTCTTACCGGAATAACTTTTATATTTTCCAATGAAACAGTATGGTAATGTATCAGTATGGTATGGTAATCGCTGTTAATTATAATACTTAACAATACATAAGTAGGTCAGTTGTGACATTTGTTAACAGCAAGATGCAGCAAGTATACGTTAGAAAAAGTAACGTTTAGACTTAATTCGTGTGATCAAAAAAAACTTGGATTTTTCCCCAGGTAAATTTGCCAAGACTCCTGACAGGCAAAGTTTGAAAAAAACAGATGCGGATACAAGGGAATCCGCGGACCAGACATTAAGACCCCTTTGTTCTTTTACATGCCCGGTGTATAGCACTGATACACGTGAGACTACTTCTTGGCTTCTAACCAGTACAAATGTAGATAAGGGATAAACACTGAAAAGCGGTTCTGAAATTTGAATTGCCGGAATTCGAACCGGGGACCTCCTGATTGGTTGTACATAGCGTTAACCACTCGGTCACCTCGTCACCCTCGTTGATTGTGTTCGTATAATTGAAATATATAATACAATATCTGACACCGATTCCATAAGTTTGGTATGTTCTTATTGTGGGTGCGTTCTACAAAAGTCATTAGTAACGACTACAGAAAACTCCGTATATAAGGAACAAATTTTATCTGCCCGATTTATTGTTTTTTCTTTATTTTATATGAAAATGTTATATGGATATAACAAACTCCGGATATAAGGAACACATTTAAATATAGTCAATGAGTTCGTTATAAACGGAAAATACTGTAGTTTTATTTTATGTGCCACGCGTAAAAAATTATAAATTCATTCATTCAAGACAGAAGGTATACGTTTTAAAGAAGTTCTTTCGTTTTAGACACTTCGAAATGCAGAGAGAAGGTGATCACATTATGTACATAAATGAAGCGTATCAAAGCGAGGTAATTTGAACGGCTATAGTTAATTGAAAATCATTTTAGATAAAGATAATTATGCACACGTAAACAATATTACTTCTCCTTATTGTAAGGCAGTAAATGCTTTTACTTTGTATGACTGAAGTATTAGGATAGCTGTTTAAAGCAAAACATGATTAAAAATAGCACTTGCAACATGTAAAAAAAAACAAAAATTGTTAACACTTTATATCTCAAATTGATCTTTATAGATTCAACAGTCAGCTAGATACTGCTCTCCTGGTTGGACCGACGGACCGATTTGCGCTTGTGGTATAGCTGTCAGAGTTGGTGCTGATGCCTTCGTTTTCAATGCATGTCCTGACAGCAGTTTCATGTTTGACTATTTTCGGAAAGAGAAGGAAAGCAAAATTGACATTGAAAAACGTGACGATTACCACTATAAGGTATGTGATTCATTTAATGTACATGTTTACGCATTCTTTGTCAAATTCATTGCAGAAAAGATTTATACATGTATCACAAACACGTTGTTTACATGAACTAGTCACTTTTCTGTTTGTCTGAGGGGAGTATTTAATTCTTACCTGAATGATACTAAACGTTTTAAAAACAAATGTCTTAGGCTTACGCATCGTGTGTGTTTCATTTCTGTTTTAACTTGTATTTTTAAGGTGGTTGATAATATTACAGGTTAGAACGCCTATTGGTACAATAGTCGACATATATATGTGGGGCAAATTAATGAATATCGACATATATATGGCGGCCAAAGACTTTGGCAACGTTGTCGGTTTATGTGGATATTTCGATGGAGATAAATCAAATGACCTTCTGCATAGGGATGGAGTTACAGTTTTCAATGACGGAAATAGGAATTATGAGTTTTCAGATAGTTGGAAGTATGTATTATTTTTAACTATATAAAATAGTAATACAAAATAAATGTATCTGCATTCAGCCTGTTCTTATTTCTTCAAGTTTCTTAAACTCTTAGCGAGAGGGATAATACAGCATTCAAAGTTTATTTGAAATAGGCATATGTTCGCTATGAATATCACCTATGTACTTATGTTGATCAACACCATAACAGTGTGTGATGACAAATAAAGTAATTACCAAATTCTATACATTTATATCACATTACGTCCAAGAATGTCACCTTAAGTGTTTAAATGCGTTTTCTTGTATGTATGTTGGAAGGAAATATTTTTATCTTATCTTAATTTGTAATTCATACAAAACTCTTAAGAGGATGTACTAAAGAATACCTTTTTAAATGAGTATAAACTAGTATTAAGAAGCAACCTACAAAAGTCTACAAGGTACATATAATAATGATGTAAATGACTATACTCGACTGATCCTAGGTGCACAAGTCATAATTACATGTAGTTCGAATTCGGGTATCGTAAACTTTTGTCTGTAGTATGTTTTTCAGAGTAGGGACACCTTTTCAATCTTTTCTAATTTAATGTGTCTGTAATATGTCATAATTAAGGGTGGGAGGTAAGGGATCGTGAAATTATGTCATGACATATTGCTTTCCTTGTCATTACCGCACTCACTTTACTAAACGCTTTTGTTATTAAATTTTAGATAAATCATTTTTCGTGATAAAGGAATAGCAAGATTATTGTGATATTGTGTCTACAGTATCAACAAGACCTTTGTTTTAGAACGCAAAATAAAAAAAAACGGGAGTTGATGTGCATATAAGAAAGAAATCCAAAACACTGAGAAAACAATGTATTAAGATTTTGACGAGCTTTTTGATAAAACAACACAGATATATTTGTTGGCTTCACTTATTATGCCTGGCCTATATTTTGAATATATTGTCTATTGTAACATTGCTAAAAACTGAATCGAATGAAAAGGTTAATTTTCTTCCCATAAACACGTTAACAAATACGGAAAAATAAATGCTTTTGTAAGTAACGTGCATAATACGATACAACACAAATACGAGAAAATACATGTACATTTTTTCAGATTGACGGACGAGGAGAATTTATTTACAAATAGAAATCGCGTTCTTGAACCATGGAAAGATGATAATGCCGGTGGTGCAGGACAGGCTTGTAGTAGACCTAACTCAATTACTAAGAAGAAAGGAGAAGCGACACGACGGAAAAAGCGATCGCTTACAAACAGGCATGGAAATATACAAGAAAAACAGTATGTGTCTCGATTGTCTGTGTCTCGAACTAAGGTAAGTAGACTACTGTCAGGAAGTATTTTAATTTTCTGTTGCAAGATGATCATTGACAACTTCTTTGTTATGTGATAAAGCTCGTACTGGGCAAATAAAAGCCTTAAATGAAACTAAATTCCATTATAGAGGAGCGCAGGGAATTTTACAGAAGACGAGGCATTTAATATCTGTAACGAGTCCATTTACCTGGCGCCTTCTGTACAGGAGTTTCCGGATAAACTTGGAGAGGAAGATCCAGACACAGTTGTACAGCAGTGTGTGTATGATTTAACAGTAAGTACATATATTGTAAAAGACTCAACAGTTACGAGTTGGTAACTTTTCTTTTCAATTTTCTACTTAAACGTGAGTTTTTCCCGAAAAAAGAGGACGATTCCATATATTAGAATAACTCCCCTTAATGTTTCTTCAATTTCATGTTTTTACGGCTGTTCCATATGATAGTTGTACTTTGGCTACTTGGTATTTGAAACATTATTTAATCATAATTATCATTATTATTTTCGTCATGCATTTTTTCTTCTTCAGCAAGGAAATGATACGCAATGGGTAGATGCCCATATAGCAGTTCTGAATAATGCAGCGGATGCCATACTGCAACTGAATCCAGTTTTTGTTGCAAACAATTCAGATATGGTTAAATCATATCTGACAAAAATCTGTTTGAACAACTGCAGCCAAAATGGAGTGTGTACAGAATCAGGTATAAACTATCATGTTAAGAAACGGTCTAGATTAAAAAAGTTAGTGAGTTCCTTATTTTGTACAGGTATGGTACATGTTCACACTTACAACTAGCTGGTCTGAGTTAAAGTAGTAATTATGTTGCTTTTAACAGTACAATGTACACATATATTTGTCTTCATGATGTTGCATTGCCTCAGTGAAAAAAATGAAATACTAAACGTATATTTTGAAAATTACCAAAGATCATGGCCTTAGTAGATGTTTACTGAAACAGACTCAAAGTACTTACTTACTACTTGTTTGCCTTGCCTAGGAGTAGTAACTGTCTGGAAAAGGAATTGTACTTGTGAAGTAAATATCTGTCTCTAAAAGCAACACAATTTTTCACGGAGATATATGTAATGTTTCAGGAAAATGTGCATGCAATGGTATTTTTCGGGGACCTGACTGTAGTATTGATATAAGAATCCCGCCAATTGTTTATGAGGCGCAGGGTGGTGACATCTGTGATACTGACGACGGCGACGACTGTGCATGTCATCAAATACGGACGAATAATATATTTGAAGGGTTCTTTTGTCAAATGATCAAGAACAAGGTGTGTCTGACCAGATATTGTTATTCCCCTCATTACAGTGCAATAGTAAACAGTAACTACCCGACAATTACTCTTATATATATCTAGTAGCTACACTAATTCTGAAGACTCGCTTTTAGAAGATACCCCAAGGTCTATACGTTTTATTATATATCAAAATACTGATATATATTTGAATACACAGAACATCCGTAAACGTAGATATCTCCAGTACATGAATTAGATATGCAATTTTGAGAACGACACACGTACGAATATAGCTAGCATATAGAGTTGGTGGACAAATATCTTAGATATTTCGGTTTTAGAACACTTATTTTCATGTTAATTCTTGTTGTTTTAGGATCCACTAAATGATTGCTCTTATAAACGGTACATCTCAACTATAAGGCAACATAGCACGTGCATATGTGTTTGTCTTTGTATGTTACATGTTCATCCAATTGATATAAATATGCGTGCATCTGTCGTCAATATAGCTTTCAGTTAGCACTACAGTTTGTACTTGTATCTTTTCTTTTTATTAAATACTAAAAAAAGCATATTTAATCGTTTCGACTCTAATAACATACATTTATACAATTTCTTTCATAGGTTTACTTTAATGGCACCAGTATCAAAGAAGGTAACACCACATTTGAGGGTGACTACCATGACATCTTTACCGGGGTTTGCTGTTACACAGATGATAGAAAGAAACGTTCTAGTGATGACAATGACATTACAGTTACCATGTACGTATTCTTGGTCAGTAATGACGGCAACAACTACGGGGAGCCAAACACGGTGTATACCTACCAGACCACTTGTATAGAGCAGAGTGAAATCAACGGAACAATCACATTCGAAGTGAAGGTAATAAGATTGTACTGACTGTTTTAAAATAGTCTGAACAAGTTTTGTAACATTTTTTCATATTTCAATAACATTATACACGCATATTGTCCGTTTAAGCACAACTTCGACAATTTGAGTATATCATTTATTACATTGGCTTACTGCTAAAACTACATACTATTCTTTGTTACATTTTATGCAACTTTTGTATATTAAAGCTGTTCGCCAAAAATGACTGGGCAAAACTTTAAATTTGTCAAATTGAAAAATGATATACAAAAACATACACAAATGTGAAATACATGCTAGAATCAGCAAAACAAGTAAATATCAACATAGTTATTTGAGAATATGTACTGGAAATTTGTATGGCTTTGATTTGACGGCAGCGCAAAAATATATTACTTGAATTTCAAAAGCCTTTGCAACGCTGTATAATTTGGTTGCATATAATTTCAAAATAACAGAAATATTTTCAGGAATTTATACTTGAATAGTTTTGTTAGTTTTGACCATTGCTTTACTTACTAAAATCTTGGGCGAGCAGCTAATATGCAACTTTTCTTTATATGTGTACCCTATGCACAAGTGTTTGCTTATATGTGATTCGAATATTCAGGTGTTTAATAACTTGTAAATGTCATGTCAGGTTACGTTTGGATAATGTAACTGATATGAATGATAATGTTGCTATTTTGCAAAGTTAAACGATGCGCGATATGAATTATAACGGTGTTATTTTAGAGAACTTAGACTATTTAAACCGGTGATCATACACGTTAAAGCACCGTATATTTGTTTGCATATATATACTGTCTGCCATTTATGTGTTGAATTGCAGCCTGGCTTCTGTTACATCGATGGCGCGTGTGTTATCCACAATGACAAAGTTTTATCCACAGACGAATGTTATCTCTGCGATCCTTCAGTAGATCCATTCAACTGGACAATAAGTGTGTTTACCATTCAAAATATATAGAATACATTCTAAATTCAAATGTTTTTTCTAAACTAAATATTGAAAAACTCGAATAACATGTAAACGTATAATACACTCAAAATTAGTTAACAGTAACATTTGTGTCATGATATAAATTGCAATGTAAAATAAGAATTTATTGTAGGTAACTGTGAAGAAACTGACAACACAGGACTTGGAACACTAACGTTAGTCGGTATCATAATCGGCTCATGTATCGCTGTTGCTGTGGCTGGAGTACTGTTTTACCTGCTTTGTCTCAAGGGATATAAGAAAGATAGGTACATATCAGTTTTGTATTTTCGAAAGAAGCGTTGCATATAACAAATATCGTACTACATTTCCTTTTACTTAAATACGCCGAAAAATTCTCGATTGGTCTTAGAACATTTAGGAGCACTGGTAAAATAATTATATTTGGTCAATTCAGCATCGTTATGATGTTTACGTTTCACACGATTTATACTTTTATGTTTAAGAAGGGAAACAATTGGAACAAACAGTACATGTATATCAGATTCTTAAGCGTCTTCTTTTTTTCGAACTCTTGGTGATCATTGTTAAGCTTATTCAGGAGTAAGGTTAAAAGTTTACAAAGAACAATAACTGAGTTAAGGCAACAATTTTCTTGTGCTGTTTATTTTAGCTCAGAATTTAATTTCATGCATTTTATTTTTCAAAATTGTTCAGATCGATTCATGACAGTCACACAAATCTCCAAAGTACACTAGCAAGTATACATCTTCCACAGTCGTCTAAGCCCGATGCAGCAAAACCAGTCTCCAAGCGCAATATGTGGATAACAGGACAATCTTTTCCCAATATTGAAAGGTCTCTCGGACAAACTGAAGGAGGTCAGGATATTGCAAATTATGCGGATATTGGAATTGACGAGCCAGTCACTGACGTAAGACCTGAACAACATCCGCTGGATGGAGTCACTACTATTTCAGTGAAATCGTTTGAAAAATAAATTCTGTTAGAAACGGATGAAGTGAAACATACACCACAACAATTGTTTTTAAACTTTAAGATTTATAACATGAAAGTAAATTGTATAGCTATTTGGTAAAATATTATAAGATGCAAGATCAATACTAAAGAGCTTTCAAATCAGATAAATAGAATATTTAAACATTAGTCGATCATAACATAAAGATCAACAAAATAACAGAAGTGTTATAATGTGTTTAGAAACATTGCTTTGAAATTGCTTAAGACACTTTTTAAAGGTTATTCATATATGGTTTTGCGGGACACATTAGGCAACCTTTTATAATCAAAGCATTGTGTGAAATTTTCATATTTCTAGACCTTAGAATAGCAAAGTCATAAGTTTAACTGAAACCTTTTGAGGAGACAAAACCACAATGATTTCTAAATTTTGTTTGTAGAGTCGCATCCGGTGAATGATATTCGAAATGTCATAGTTAAATCACCACTTCCTTGATTCTGAATTGTTAAAGGTTCACTACAATGTACTATCAACAATATTCATATCAAGCGATAACAACAATGACAAAATATAACAACAAAAACATCTATTTTCATTGTACCTTACCAGTGTGTTAAATTCATATTATTGTATATAGATAGTCTTTACTTTTTTGCTTTACATTTTTGTTTTGTTTTAGTTTTACTAATCTAGCTTATGTACTACATATATAATATTTAGTTGCAAGTGTTTTGTTTTAAAATCAAAGTAACAAGTGTACTTGTGTAAACTGTCTCAACCGTTCATATTCTCTGAGATGAATTGATATAAATGCAACAATATTATACTTGTTAGTGTACACGTGTGTATAATGAAGACTTTGAATATCTTTTTGATCATTGTAATCAAAACGTCAGAATGAATATATTGCTATATTTCTATACCTTACAAATTTATATAATATCTTTCATCGTACATAGAGAGTCCTTTTTTGACTAATCAAGCTAGTGTACTGCATATAGAATGTTCCTTTGCAAGTGTTTTGTTTTAAAATCAAGCTGACAATCACGTTGCGCAAATTTACGAGAACATGAGTTAAACTAAAATAACATGTTTTGCCTGAACGTTTTATATTAAATCAATGTAACAAGTTACGTATGATAACTTACTAAGTTCTTTTGTAAATGATACTATTATCATTCGGAGCTGTCAAATTAAGGTATGATATTAACCCTTACACTGAGAATAATGAAAAGTAAAAGTGTCATACATGTACATATATTTAACAAATATATATCATCCCAGAGGTTGCGGATCGAGCCCCACCAGGGTCACGACCCTACCTCCTCATATGACATCGGTACTGGTTTTTCCCAGGAATTGGACTTTTATGTGACTCGATAAGCTTCAATTGAGCTGAAATAAATTAGTATGAAATATGAATTTGTATCAAAGATTGATCTCTCTATAAGTTTTGAAAATCCAATGTTTGACAATCCTAATCAAAACGTGAGAATCAATATAATGTTGGGGTTGATTTCCATTTCTTTAGAGAAATGTTTCAATCAGCATGAATTAAATTTTACATACACGTACATGTATTTAGTAAAACGTTTACTTATTTTAAGCATTTTAAGGATCTTTCTTTCCATAATCCATTACAGTCGATTTGACGGTAACAAATATTAAAATTGCTTTGCTACTTGAACAAACGACAACATTAGATAAATGTGGAAGTATGTACATAAATTGTTGTGTTTTTGTATTTTTTTTTTTTATAAATTAACAGTTTATGACTTTTATTAATCAAGATTATGTTTTAAATGTTGAATATTTCTTTGCAAGTACTTTGTTTTAAAAATTCTAACCGACAATCACGTTGCGCCAATGAACGTGAGCAAGAGTTAAACTGAAATACATGTAACCTGTTTGATACATTTTTATTAAATCAATATAACAAATTTACGTATGATTACTTATTAAGTTCTTTTGTAAATGATACCATTACCATTCTAAGCTGTCATATTTTAGGAATAACATTAACCGTTACAATGAAAATAATGAAAAGTAACAATGTCATACATATATTTTATAAATATGTATAAAATATTTTTTTCTATGAAAGTTTTGAAAATCCATTTTTGACAATCGTAATCAAAACCTCCGAATCAATACAATTTAAGGGTTGTCGGAAATATCTTAATCAGAATAAATAAAGTTTTACATATTACTTTTTAGCAATAATATTGCATCTTTTAAGCATCTTAGTTTCCATATTCCTTTACGATCGATTTGTACGTTAACATTTCTTAAAAATTGCTACTTGAACAAAAAGACAACATTAACAAATGTAGAAGTATTTCGTCTTAAGCCGAATAGCCGACACGTTAAACGCTGCACCTTTGTACTTTAAAGCTCTCAGATGTTGGTGGAAAGAGAAAAGGTTATTCGAACTAGTCTGAACTATTTCAGGACGAATCTTCAAATAAAAGGTTCCAGTGTAAATTCCTGTAAAGTATTTCTGCATTTTTGAAATGATACGCTACCAAATTATCAGGTGTTTCAAACGCTTTTTAACATCCCAATATAACCATATTTTTAATATTTAATTAGTTTAGGGGTGACGTCAAACCATGCTCACTAACATTTAAAGAAAATTCTTAAACTGCTACGTAGATGTTTTTTTGTTTTCATGATTCTAGCCATTTTGTGTTTACATGTTATGGTTAAATATATCATTTTGAAGAAGGTGTTCACCAGAAAC
Organism: Saxidomus purpurata; assembly: GCA_022818135.1. Lineage (NCBI taxonomy): Eukaryota > Metazoa > Mollusca > Bivalvia > Venerida > Veneridae > Saxidomus > Saxidomus purpurata. The sequence continues at coordinate 31,422,048 of JAFMSR010000019.1, read as the reverse complement.
CGTGAACAAGCAGCTTTAAGAAGTACATGTATAAATTTCTACAAAGGATGTTTGTTCAGTGAAGGCAAGAGCAATCTTAACGTTTTCTGAGGTTTCGAGGAATAATACAATGTGAGCCCAAACACAACGGTGTAATTTTCACTAGTGTTGGTTATTTATTCTTTCTTATTGTTTTATTAAATTTGATACAAATACTTCAAAATAATTACGTTATCTCTGCAAGGACCAGAGGGGGCGGGGGAGATAACATATCAAATCAATTTGAGCTTCTTTGTGTATTCTGCTTTTAGACTTTGTTTTACGAAAGGTAAAATGTAAACCTTACTTGTTAAACAAAATGCATGCACACATATGTTCATCTACAGAAACGAATGTAAGAGTTTATCATTTATGACTATAATCGCATGACAACTCTCCAATTGTATTGTGATACTTTTCAGCACACGGATAATTCTTTTTATTATGTTTAATTTAAAACAGTTTCTCAAAATGCGAAACAATGTCTGCCAAATAAGCATTTAGATATCGCATTGTGTTTCAAACTTTTATAGAATCAATTGTATTTCTTGATACTTCAACACAATTATGGTCTGTTACGGTTTCTTTTCTATAAATAAAATCAAGCACTTACATAGAACGACCATACACGAAACAAAGCTTACAATCGGTCTCAATTGCTAGTATTTCACTTTTTCATATTTTAATTATGCTTGTAGTTATGCATTACATATCTCCATCGATAATAACCGAGATATAATTGTCTTGCTCTAATCGTAGTTTTCCGTTGATACGCACTTATGATATAGTTAATTGTATAACATTTATGAAGGTATAAACTTAAAAGAATTGAGTCATACGGTGCTTTGGGAAACAACTGTCCTATGATGAGTCACCAAGAAACTGCAATAGTGGCCTTGTATGTAAACATCATTCTATGACAGTATGTCTACTCAACAGACAATATCAGCACATGAGTCAGCAGAGGAATGGACGTTTATGAAGAGAGTACCGATTTTCATTGATTAGTGCTCATACATGTGTTATTAAATCTTTTTGTAATATGACAATGTTTTTGTATTTATGTATGTCTTATTCTTAATCAGTCAGCTGTGTTTACTTACAATGTCTATCATGGAATAAATATTTTTCTTTTCAAATGGTCATATGTATAATTCATCAGAAAATAAATAATGTCGTGTTCTTAAGAAAGAGCTTATTCAATTTCTATGATGTTACACGAAAGCAAACATCTTTCGTGCATGCTAACATGACAACAGCGATAAATGCAAGAAACGACATATCAACCTTGATTGTATTGTGTCAACATGATAAAAGAAGCGCATCCACGGAGGAAGACAACAATTTTCATTAATTCCTCACTCTAAAACTGGCTTCGTGCTGTAAACACAAATCTTTATACTCCATATCTCTGTGTTCACAAGCAGTGTTTTAATGGCACATCCGTGGCAACACTTCAACATGAAAAGATAAAAATGAACAATGTAAAAGAGAAACCATTCGATTATGACTAAATAACTGTTCTGATATGTCAACATCTTTATATTATTATTTGATCACTCGCTAATATAATAAAAAGCTCAAATTTCCTGCTAAAATCAATAAACAATGAAATTTTATCTAGCTTGTAAACAACGTACGAATAAATCACATTCACATAGTTTATTATAACAGGTTTCAATGTATTTCATAGTGTATTATAATAAAAGACATATTACGTTGTCTCTGTTGTCAAATTGAATCCAAGGTAGAACAAATTTGCAATATGGTCTAGGCAGGAAGCCTTTAATTTATATCGATGATTCTCATATAGATACAAAAACTGTCTATGAAAAGCGACTAAAATTTAACAAAAAGGCTCTTACTTTGCATTATAAAGGAGAAATACAAGAGAGTATGAAACAAAGAAACATGTATTTTGTTCAATGTTAGGTAGATTTGAACGTTTATGTATTCCATTTGAAAATCGACGTGAACATGAATATTACTACACGCAAATTCACTCCTCAATATAAGAAAGTGCAATTGACCCGTGAAATGTGGCACCTCGTCCGTGGTGAAATAATAAGCAAAATACCTCCACGTGTATGGCAAACGTTGGCATTACTATATATAAATGCATTCATTCACTCCTCAATACTTAAGTATATTTGACCCTGTAACGTATTACGTCATCCGTTGTCAAATAAAATTAAAAAACTTGCACGTGTATGACATACTTAGGCAACTGCGTTTCAGAAAATGGAAAAATAAATTATCTGTAACAATTAAACATTTTAAATATTTATCTAATTTTGCCCTAATAAGCTTTAGATTTTATCTCATTCGTTTATCAATGTTTTAATCGTCTAATAAGAACAGAGAACAAAGTATTGAAAAGAGTACACATGTAACAGAAATAAGATTATTTCGTTATTACGTTCGAATGTAGAATGTAATTATATATCATTAAGCAATTTGCTTTGTGTTAATTTCTTTATATTTATTATATTATGTGACACTTCCTGGTATGGTCGATAAAAGCCCTTTCAACTAGATGCTCTTTATATTGTTCGGATGAATGTTTACTTCATTCAATTAATTTAAGTGTTCAAAAAGGCCTATTACGCAGTTTTCTTTACTGTAAATAAAACAATAATTTCATTTGACTTACATACATTTACACTTACATCGTACCTTTTCGACATTTTAGGTTGAAATAATATCTATTTAACACTTACTGCATCTACTTTTAAATAAATATATAAATACATGAAACAGATAGTTAAATACCAACTGATGTTTCAAAGTTCTATCAAATGGAAGGATTAAAATGGGCTGTACTTGTGATCGGTATAACATTGTTAACGGTTACTTCGTCCAAAGGAGTTATCGAAGGTACGTGCAAAAATTTTAAGTTAATTTCCTATTTAGGACAAGTACTGTAGTTTAATCATATAGTAATCGCATCGTCCACTCTTTCGTCCGACTCACTTTTGTGCGGAGAATAACTCGAAAAGTATCAAAGGAAATCAGTTGTCACGCCATCTACTGATAGATGACAATGAGAGAAAGTGCAATGCACAAATCGTCGCACGTTTTTTAGCTACTGTCTAAAATTTCTTTATTTTGAACCGAACATAACTCAAAATCGATTAATACTTAATATGTGTGTGTGTACACACCCCCCCCCCCCCCCCCCCCCCCCCCCCCCCCACATGTGTGTGTGTATATGTTTGTGTGTGTGTGTGTTGTGTGTGTGTGTGTGTGTGTGTGTGTGTGGGTGGGGGGACTTCTGGGGCTGTGGGGTTCGTTTTGGGGAGGCTGCGTTTTGGTCGTGGCTTCCCTGTTGATTTTTTTTGTTTTTTGTTTTCATATATTGATAACGTACAATTAGAGGACGTGATGTGTATTTGTTTATTTTAAATTATAACAGGTATTGGAAGATCTGTTTTCTTTGATAATTTTATTTACTTTGTTAAGTAGATGACGACCGGGCATTAAATAATGTGATAAAATATGTTTCAATCCAGAAATAGCTATAAACAACAATTGACTTAAAAGTAAATAATAATGAATAATAATAATAAATGCTTGTTGACGACAGGTAGAGATCTATTGTTTCGAGTGTTGTAAGTACAGTTGTTTAAATATGAAAGTTAAACTGAGTTATTGAGGCACAGTTCTTTATGCGAAGGGATCGCAATAGTTAAGTAGAGTGAGTATGTACACGTCGAGCGTGGCAGTACATGGGTATTTACTCAGAACACATTTTGGTCTGAAAGGAGGGATAGTAATTAAATCAACCACCACGCTTGATTAAACAGGAGTTTTCATTGTAAGGCCACACCTAATTAATAAGTTGGTCATAGGGTTTGTAGCACGATTTTTTTTTCCAAGGACCAATTTTTTTATTATTATCACATCCGCATCATAAAAAAAATATGTTTTTCGGGAGTGGGGGTCGCTATTGAAAATAGGCAAAGTCGCTCGTTTTAACGGTTAGCTGACGTTTTATTACTCCAGCCGGAAAGAATATAGTCACCCAAAGAACACCTCGAAACACCAGTACTTAGGATGTCCGGTCACAGTGACCGTTTGTCACCGTGAATTGTGTCGACTGGATACGGTGTATTGCGTTGTCCGCATTTTGGTCACAACTTTTGGTTATATTGTTTTACTGATTAACTTTTATTTATCAATATAAAAATAGAAATTTGTTAATGTTCTTTTTTTAATTTCACGACATCAAAGACGTTTTAATTACGATTCCGCAATCAGAAACTTTATAGTATGCTGCAGGATTGAAATAAATAAACAATTCCGTCAGCACATAATATATCTATGATTAAAAAAAGTTTGCTGCTAACATTGCTTTTGTGTTGGAAAAATGCATTGGGAATTGACATGTCCGCGTAAGCGTCTGTTCGAAAATAGGTATAAGTTTTGTAAATGTATTTCTAGCCCAAACAATTGAGTTTTATACCGTGGACTTTCCAGTTTCCAGTTTAACTTGTTGAAGAGTGGATGTAAATACTCTTCTGTTAGTTTTCACAAAATATTTTGACAATAGAACAGAATATACCTTTGGTTTATTTTGCCTTTAGTACCAAGCTGACTAACGTTACACATTGCTATCATCTTACTTATTGTGAAGCACATATCGTGTTGTTTGTTGGTTATTGATATGGCATTCAAACTGGGTCAACTATGGAAATGATGGTGATAGTGGAAAATGGTGGTTGCTGTAACTGTGTATGATTCTATCCAAGTATATGTGTGTTACAAATGTTGTGTTCAAGCAATAACAATGCATAAAAATATGTGTATAAAATCCTCCTGTATCGGGGTAAATTCGCATATTAATGGCCGATCTCCTGACTTATCACATAACAATTACGTTATATTCGATCTATTTCACTTTGAAACAAATTACTTGTAAAGACAAATATTTCACTACTATGTTTCTTCTCCCTGTAGGTTCAAAACGTCATCGGTTTTTTCTGCTCAGGGAGAAAATACTTCTATCTAAAAGTTGACTCTAGCTGGTTCATTCAGTTTATTACATATAAATACATTTGAAAATATGTTGTCTTACAAGCCAATATAACATTTGCTATTAAATGTCGACAGACCGGATACATATATTTTTTTTGCTCTAAGCTATCTCCAAATTTTCGAAACAAAAAAATATTAAAATTATATTTTCGCTTGCCGCCTCCAATATTTTCAAAAAATTCCAGTGACCAACTTATTTTATTCTGGTGTGGTCTGAAGAATAAATATTTATAAAGAACTACTAGCAAAATAAGTATATATACATGTAATTATAAAGAGAAGATTGTTCGATTAACATACTGCAAGTTTGGACCGTATGTTTAATGCCGAAATTTGAATTTAAATACAACAGAATGCACGCATTCTAAAACTTAATTTACCTTGAAATGGTGCTAAGATGGAGATTTGTAACAAAGAGTTAACTTTTTGAATTCAGAAATAATATTATTTGAACATAACGATTAACTTACACCATAATCTTTCGAATCGGCGCATGTTTTAAAACCATGATATATATATTCAGGGATACAAAACAAAAAATCATCCTATTTATTTTGTATATTTTTAAAGATTTGTTTAAACTCTCAATCAAAACTTCGCAAAAAAACACATATAAGGCAAATTAGATATAATTTTGGTCTGGTGCATGTACAAGTACTTAATATGTAGTTTATTGTAATGTTTAGAAAAGAAGACTGTCATCTAATTAACGAATACCCATGAAAAGTTTTGTTAACGCTAGCAGTAAATACGTTATTGTAATTACATTTAAACCTTTTTGTAGATCCTAGTGCGTAAGTACTGCGTCTTAAAACTGGGCGAGTAAAATTAGTACATAGTGTGCCACGTGATAAAGATAAAATATTGTATTGTAGGAAGGGTATTTGTGTCCGCTTTAAAGATAAATACTGTGCCAATATCTTAAATATCAGTTATGTTAAAAATTGCATAAAACACTTTTACTGTAGTACATGCGAACTAACATGTCAATGAAGTTATTAACCGTAGTTAATAATAAAGGTTGAAAATTGAGTGCGTAGAAACAGATTCAACCCTAGGGATTAGACGTTTGATTATGAGTTTAACGCCTGTTGTTTTCAACAGTATTTAAGGAATGTACTGCCTTTTTCATTTATGGTGAATAAGTTGTGTAAAAGGTCAACAAAATTATCCGGTGGTGAAAATGCATATCTTTTTCATTGATAAGGCAATTTCACACATTTCATTTATTACAAAAAATTTTTTTTTGAAAATATATATATTGACACCATTTGTTCTGTACGATGCACTTCTTTGAACAAATGACACTCACTCGGTTCTGCTGCTTATTGAGCTGAATTTTCATTCCAATTATAAAAGTGACAATGTACGCGATACGTACAAACAAAACAAAAATGCTAATTTTTTTAAAACAGGCGTTTCTGTTGGAAAGTGTGCATTATATCTTCTTTTATATTACATACATGTATTGTACAGTGTCAACATTTCAGTTGGAATATATTTATTTCTAACTTTAAATATTAATAGTCAATAATAAAACCGCCATACGTAGAACCACCCGGGTGTTTTTGTTCTCAAAGCACAGTTTCTTCCATGAAAATTTTCTGCATGGAGACTAATTACGTTCATATTTACGTGATTACTTCGTAAACAGTCAGTTTTCTAGCAAATCTTCCTTACTATAACTCATTCTGTCATTTCCAGATCATACCAAAATCAAAGCGAGCCCCTTTCTACCTTTTCTAAAAGCTAACATTGTATAGGTGTAGAAGTTGAGCGTAGTTTTGATGCGGTTATGGTTAATAAATAGGTTAGCAATATTAAGATTAAAATTACAGAAACGGGAAAAATAAGTGCATATAATTTGTATATTTTTTAAAATAAAGGCAAATAAAAGCTATTTAACATTGTATTAGCAGTTAACATTCATGTTAAAAGTTTTTCAATTTAATGTGACTTAATTACTTTACAAATATTAAGGTTGTTACGAATAAGAATTATTTTCGTATTACTGATTACATTGTATATTGTATAATTGTAATGATATAATAATTTCAATCATATTTGTGATTGATCAAGCTTAACAATATTAAAACCTTATTAGTACAAGTATTGAGACCAGTCTAAGTGCACATGTACTGCGTCCTTGAGATAAACAATATGGACAAGGGCGGTGCTAAAATTTCCTGTATATATAATGTTCTTAAACATATGTTCTGTGCTCTGAGGAAATCGATCTACGATAACATGCATGATATTCGGAAAATACAAGTACAGTATGTTTATGTACTGAGTGTTTGACTTTCGCTTGATATTAATGGGCGTGTGTCTACCTTATACGGAGAGATAAAGTTCCGATTTTTTTTCATCTTATTTTGAATCCAAACATCTGATGATAAAACATGAAAAGTTGTAACTGTGAAACCTGAGTTATTACGCTAACATGTTTAGTTAAGAAATGAAAAAGAAAAGATCTTGCTGTTATTTTTAAATTTCGTAGCTAAATGTACCTATCAGAGGTTAACATTCCTATTGACAAGCTTATGATTAGAGTAAAGACTATTGTGGAAATTTCCACGTTTTTGTTCAGAGGTTTATTTAACATTCATAATTACAAACTTAGGATTAGGGTTAAAGACTACCGTGGAAATTTCCACACTAAAGTCGTACATATTTGTTTTTGCTAATAGATGTTTAAAGAGGTTTAACTTTATATAATTTGTTCTCAGTCTGTTTAGAATGAGAAATGTGGAAATTTCCACACTTAGGTTCTGTGATCTGTTTGTTCACCAAATGTTCATTTTAAATATTTGATTTTATAAAGACTGTTTTAATACAATTGTGGAAATTTCCACGTTATTAAACTTCGTTTTGAAATTGTTTTAAATTAAATGTCGATATAATTTCTTCTCATTTCATTTATACATACCTCTGCAAATGACAAATTTACATCTTGGTTTTTGTAGAAGTTTGTTACCTGTAAAGATTTATTTAACTGAAAGGGCATTGTGGAAATTTCCACACCTACAATTTGTTTGTTTTTTAAAACTGTTTGTTAAACGAAAATAATCCTTGAAAAATTCATGTTAGATATTTGTTCTTATATAGCCACTTTAATGACTGTCATGGAAATTTCCACGTTATAAAACTTCTTTTGGGCTTATGAATTTTCAATGTAAGAAATGTTGTTACATGTATCTCATTTCATTTATACCTACCTCAGTCTGCAGATGTGTGGAAATTTCCACAATGATTGCCTTGAAAGTTCATTTTTTGTTACGGTCTTGATACGTGAAAAAATTGAATTCTAAATAAATGAATAACCATTACTGTAATTTTATTTTATATTTGAACATAGTCAATTTATTTGTCCCTACGTGATCACAGGGAAAACTGATTCGTTTGTTCTGCAGGTTTCACTTAAGGTGAAAGCATACTATGAAAACATTATCAAGTCTATCTCAGTTTTAGTACCAATTCAAACTTGACAATATTTCTGATATTATATATCTTATTTGACGTTATTAATGTACATAACGTAACCATGACGTCGGAAATATGACCATGGCGCGCCCTTTTTACGCCTGTTACCCAAACTGTACTGCGATAATTTGTTGACGTAAAGCAATAAAATTGATACTAAAATAAAGCTATTAAAATTCCATTCATTTAAAAAATTATACGCTACCAAATTATAAAGCGTTGCAAACGCTTCAATAATTATTGCAATTTTGCTAAAAATGCATTTCAGTGATCGAAATTGTTTTGAAATATAATTTTGATTTAAGGTAAAGGATATTTCCAAAGTAATTTCGTGAACAGTTTAATATTCACCGTAAAACTGCCCATATTCTTTACATTCTCTCAATCTGGTTTCAGCTAGCCATAACTTCACTTCTCCGTATCGTAATAAAGTCTCCCTTTTTGACAGAATACACTGGAATGCAAAATATTATCAAGACAGAAATGCATCTTAAAACTAAAAAATAACAGTATGAACAATGAACATAAATCTAATTAAGCGTCATAATACAGTATAGTTCCGCAAGACCACACTATATAAAGACCAACCTCACTATTAAGACCAAACATTATGGATACAAATGACCCATCTTATAGTAAAAAGGTCTCGATAAAAAGGCCATTTCGATATTTAAACTACTTTATGTCGATTCGAATGGTAGTCTTATTACAGGACCTTTACTAGACATCAATAAATATGATTGAACAAGATGTGAACTGAAATGACACTCGAACACAGATAACAAATAAAAAACGTAGGATAATCAAGTGTTAACCAAACTTTTGCCATATATTTTGACTATTTAAATTGTTGCTTTGATGTTTGGTACAAATAAATGTTAATTAGTCTCCCGGGTTCTATCAATAATTTTCCAAGAATCGTTTCTATGCTAACCGTCTTACAGCATATTCTGTAATGTAAATGATATTTCTGATGCTCTTCACGGACATTAACTGATGTCACATTCATTATTTCACAACTTTTAAATGCCACCCTCGCTTCATTTAGAACAACAAATCCCCAATAAAAATGGCATTATCAGAATGTCGAAAAATACCTGATGTATCAACTTGAGTACTCAACTACCAAAACGGAAGAAATGATAAAATTAGCATCTTTAAATTAAACCCTGTCTCATTCACAAGTATGTTAAAGGAATCGGCAGTTTATGGAAAGCACATTACTAAAGAAAATGTTAACAGCAAAACAGTTTAGATTTTGTCGAACATGACGTTACTTTCAGCAATCAAGGATGCTGTCCATAGTGGCATGCAAATCATCATGTGGGAAATTTGCAATCAAAGTGTATATAGTAATGGAGCATATAACATTGTGCAGCTTAGCATAAAAAAGGCAGCACCAGGTGTATACGTTAACCAACTTAATTTGTTTAGTTCCTATAATTGGACGTGTACCACCCGTTTTCTAATACCGATAGACCGCTAACAGACATTTCGAACGAAACATATATCAAGGAATGTATCAGTCAACCTGTCTTATTGGTGGTAATAAAATAAACGAAGGTGTTTGTTTAGTATAGTGGCACCCCTACTTAAATTTGTAAAAGGCCTGCCATTTGTGATCAAATTCAACTCCTGAATCTTATCTTTTTAACACCAGGCACAAGGCAGGTAGGCATACGGTAACTATTATAAAACCAACTGGCGGCTCACTAACCGGCCATCTATATCACAACCCCTGCTGTGATTCGAACCTTCAACCTCCCGGTTCCAAGGCAGATACCTCAATCATTAGACCAAAAAAGATGGTTATGGTAATATATACAAAGTATGAATCTGTGAAGCAGACCGTATTAATTGTGTTCAATATCTCCTCATATGACACAGGGAAAAACGAAAACAGTTTATGACTTCCTGAATAAGACAATTGCTAGCCCCTTCGTAATTTTATTATGTCCATGGTAGAAAAAGTAAGAAGTCACATAAATGAGTTTTACATTATTGAAGTGCCCTAAACATAATTAATTGCTAGCCTTATACTGTGAAAGCCTATCAACTAAATTATCCTCGGTCTAGTCTAATCCTTGGCATGGGAATATCTGAACATTAGATATATTTTAGATATATTTATTCGTGACTACTACAGACCCTGTAAACATCTTTAATTTCTTGGTCTGGTCTGGAAACGGTAATGATTATGTATGCACTTTAGGATCTTTCAATGGGTTTCTGTGCCTTATCAATCTTTATATCTAAAGAGGATATGCCATGTCTTCAAGTTTAAACAGAAACATATATAATATCTATTTGAGGGTTCTTTAGGTGCGGTTACGTTTTACGAGCTTGTTTTATTGCTCGCCTTTTAAATGCTAAGCATGAACCACTGTTTAAATGATAATCTACGGCTGTTAATCTGAAATTCTAAGTACTTTACTTCAGCAAGAACCGTGACAAACACATTCTCAGACAAACATTTAAGAAGATCGTTTTTGGATTGAGAATGAGTATATGAGAAGAATATATTTATCTTAATATTTAATGAGGGACATAATATTGTGTACTTAAAATATCAAAAGGTCCTCGAGTTCTGAGACTTATATCATTTCTTTATTAAGAAAAATGTCAAACCAAAAACATGGCGTAGGAAATACACAACTTGTAGCCTTACTTGTGGAATTCAATTTGACTATAAAACAGAAAAGTAGACATTGATCTGTTAATCACTTGCAGTTATCAAAATTGCCTTTCATGGTTGGTTCTGTAAATATATTAATACAATGTCTTCTCTCTAAATTAGAAACATGCGAGGACATTCAGCGTAACATTATGCCAACCTATGATGATAACAGATATTATGTCTTGTGGAGTGTTGGGTCAAACTATAACGGACATGTGCGCCTCACATGGCACAACACGACTTTCTGGGGAGGACATTGGCAAATACCGACAAAAGATAATCTGGATAACAACTGTTTTGCAACTTGGGCAGATGGTTTAATTGTACTATTAGGTTCGTATACCATAATTGTTATTTTGTACATTCAGTGAGAAATATAGGTATTGACAACGAAATAATTTAAAATGAAATAATCCTGCTCCTGGATAGAAGGAATATACATGTAGTAACAACATATTGCAACCTCTCATAAATTGATGCATATATTTGTACAGCCCCACTTACGCGTGTTAATGCCTTGTGATGGAGTGTACAATAAGTAAAATAAACTTAACGAAATTTCTAACGTCCACTTGTTCAATATTAAATATGTTATGTCTTATTCATTGTAATGCAACAGAAAGTTCTACCGATGCATTTGAAGCAGAGGCAAATAAAGTTATGTAATAATTTCGTCCATTTTTTATCCTGTTCACTGACTCTTCGGATAGGTGAACAATATGTTCAAAGTTGCACGTGCTGCACGTGTTAAACTCATTATGACACTAGCGTTCGAAATTAGACCGCCTGTTGATATCTTTAAATGAAAAACATAAAATTTCCCGAATATCAAATCAAGAAACGGTGAGGTCTATACATGTAAGTAAATTTAGAAGGCCGCTTGCAACAAGACGTGGTTACATTTACTTAACGCTTGTTTACGCAATTAGAAAACAAAATTTCTGTTTTTTTATAATGTTTCCAAGTGGATTTATGAAATTTATTACCACAAGTGGTTAGACTCTATCTAATGTTTTTAATATTTCCTATAAATTGACAAATTGAGTTTACTTTTGGTGTACTGTCTGTTCATCTTAGCGAACACCAGCATATATTTAACTATTTTTAGAATGTTGTGTCCATGCTTTTGTGACAAACTGTACAGATTCTCAAGATATATTTTAGAATGTATGAAATGAGGCATTGACATAATATTTGGCGTTAAATTTGTGAGATGCATTTTCTACCTTATATTATGTCAATGCGAAGTGAATGCCATCAATAGAGTACAGGGCAGTCACACGCGCTACTAGAGGAGGCCCGTACCTATTACCTAACCTGAATACTTCGTGAGAATTAGTGTTCAATATGTAATTTGTTAAGTTTTGATATTGCTGAACATGTATTTTGTTATCTTAAAGGTAAACTTAGTATGTGATACCAACTTGTCAAACATCGTTCTTTTGTAATATCTTAGTCGAGAACTTCAGTTTGTATGGTCCTGTCACAGAATCGATCGGAGAATAAAGATTTGATGTCGAAGTGCAGTCTTTTTAGAAATATTATGTTTTTATATGTTCGAATTTATAGAATTATCAATGTCCTATTACTTGCCTTATTGCACAAAATATAGTTGATAGAAGTTCGATTAGTGTGTTAATTTTATTGTTTACTGATTTTAAAAGTTATCTGCGTTTTTTTGTTTGCAGAAGACCATCCAGCGATAGAGAATATTGGCAACAACATTGTTCAACTGGATGCGTGTAGTCAGAAAAGTTCAGGCTTGTGCCAGTGGCATATGGCAGTTAACGTAAGACAGTGCAATGGGAATTTGCTTTACAACTTTCCGTGGTACGACCTGGACAATGCTGATACATTGGATCAGTATATTTGTTTTGGTATAATTGATACTTTTACTCTTTTGCATTGTTTCTTCTGTAAGTGGTAATGTAATTGGGATTGTCTATCATAATTTTCCCTGCGTTTGAATTGCATGTCGATATTGTTATCAAAAGGTTTTTTACGTGCATGCTAAATCTGAAACGCAGACAATAGATATCGACAGTATGCTTAATTTTATTATATAAAACTAAAATTTTATAGTAGCGTGATTCCGGTACTTTCTATGGAATTTAATTGCTGCAATTATTAACTTGCGGTATGACAGTAACACCCTTTCACAACACTGGTCTAATAACTCATTGAAATTGAAAAAATGTTCCTATCTTATGAAGACGACTTAGTACAATGTATAGCACCTTCTATTGTTCGAGCCAAGGATAAAGAGATACTAAAAGGTACTATAAATGGTATCGTGATTCGAGGTACCGAAGGTGGAATAACATGCTTTTAAAGAAATTTTGTCAGGGGCGTTTACTGGGTGCGAGTAAACGCTGGTATTTGAGCGAATGAAGCTTAATGATTGTATTAAAACATGGAATGACAAATGAGCTTTAAAGTGATTAAGTTTGATTTAATAGCCATTTAATGTGCATTAATCAAATGTTCAGTTTTCAATGATTTCCTCTTTCAGATCCGATATATACAGACAGTAAGTTGGTATTCTTTTTCAGTTTATGTTATGTGTATTTCAAGCAAATGTGTTTAGTAAAAAATACCGAAATTGCAACAATGCAGATAATTTACACAGAATGAACATAGTCCTTTCTAAGAGACATTTTAAAAGTTATGTTGAATTTACATGTATTAACAAATTGCGTTTCTACGACATTGTAAAACACAATAAATTGTTACATTGTATTCTGATAACTGCATCAGCTTATTGTTTATCGATTGTTTTTGCTGATTAACGCTAAAGATCAGTGTGAAATAAATGCATGCATTTAAATACCCGACTTTCGATTTTTAAGACATAGTATTCACAAGTACATGTATATTATTGCAGTAATATTTCCTAATTACAAAGATTTTTATTTTTACTAACTCTTGTTTACAACAATTGTTTACAAAAACTTACAAAAAAACAGCTGAGGTTGTTCCTTCTTTTCTTTTAGGTCGTCCAATATTATGGTAGAAACGGCGACTATAGACCTATTAAATTCTATTTCCAACTCAGTTTTATTTTTATTACCGGAATATACCTATAATTATCGTCTTATTCAACACGCTTCATACATAATATTACCTTCACTGGGTTAAACTTTAGTAAGTATTTGCGACGCGTGGCAACATGTCAGAGTATCTATGTCAGCTAAAAACAGCACCGACACAGGGAGAGAGTCTTGGGTCAATTTAAAGTCAGTTTCATAGTGCCGCCAAAGGACCAGCCTTAGTTCAGTGCTAGAAGCAAAGGGTGTGGGCCTTAAAGGATTGAACGCCACACTATCAATACGATAAAACAATGAAATTTGTATTGAATTCATTAATTATAAATAACAAAACAATAAACCGCCCGAATACCAGCGGTATTAGACCACCCATCCACACTCCCTTTTTTGGCGCGAGTATAGGTAAGAACTTTAGGAGGCAGTCTTCGGAATTTGCTAGATCGATGTGAAATGAATAAATTCAAAACTAAAATAAATGCAGACTGAATCGGGAACATTGATTTGAATTGGGATCGGCATCATTGAGACAATGATTTTTTCAAGTCAACTATTCATAGAAGTTGGAATAATTGACGACATGTATAACGAAAGTTTTACTTATGAAAAAAGGGCATAACTCAGTTGACCTTTGAATGAGATTCATGGAGATTGTTTCTGGTGCTGTGAATTGTTATAGTAAGTAGGTGTTTCAAGTTAAAAGATGACAGCTGTAAAAATTTAAAACAAACCAAAGAGTCTGACTGTTCACAATGTGCTAGTACATATGTATTGATTTTAAATATTTTAAGTTTCATGTCAATACTTTGAATGGTATTTGAGATATCAAAATTGATTCCCAAAAAAAGGCCAACGCGGACGCTGGGGAGAAAACGATAACCCTCAATATTCCTTGAATGGTCGAGCTAAATGTCAGTGTAATTACATATATCTTACAAATGTAATTTTCAAACAAAAGTACCTATAGTCAACGCAAAAACAGTATCAGACACTTTAAAAGGCCAGCTTTCCATTTACAGATAAGGAGCTGATAAACGTCTTTAAGTTTTGTTTTAGCAAACGGTATGTCCCAAGAAAAGCAGACAACTATCAGTTGACAATTTTAAATAGTTGTTACATTATTAAACACAAGTACATGTATTTAATTTGTTTTCTAGATTTGTCGTCGCATTTTTTTTATCGTAACATATTGCATTTGCTTACAGCGTGCTCCGACACAGCAACGTTGTATTCTGTCGGGACTATCGACGGCAATATCATACACTTTGGTTATGGAGACATTACACGTGGATGGTATAATGGATTTATCAATGGAAAACAATATGTGTTTCCTTCAACTGAAGACTTACAAACTGTAGTCGATGAATGTTTTGTAAATAATTGGGGATATCTCCTTCAAGGTTTTTCATTTTTTCTTATTGTTGAAATTTTAAATCTCGGGATACGTACTTTGTGTGAACGACATTTCCAAATTATTACTGTTTACCTCTAAGACTCAATAATACAGAATACATGTACACGTTAATAATTAAGAAATGGTAACTTGTAATGTTGAAGAGAATAAATGCACACACTGTAGTAAAACTTGATTTCTTTCTTGTACATAGATTTATGGATATTGCATATTGTAATAGAACATTGTATTTTTACAAAAAAAAAAACTGTAAACAATATTATTAAATTATTTACATCCACATCATATATAAATTACAAAATATTGTAATATGTCATTCTTTTGTTGTTGTAGAACCTGTTCCTGAGACGATAACCGAAACCCCTGTCAGGCTTTTTTATTGCTCCGTCTATTATGATTACCATAATGATGATGGTAGTTACATTATCGATGAGGATTGCAATAGTTATGTTTACGCGAGAGCCTGCAATGGAAAAATCCAATTCGACTTATCTTTCATGGAACATTGGTGGCTTGAAACGTTTTTTTGTTTTAGTAAGTAATAACAGGTTTTCGTTTTGTTTAATGCATACAGTTATTGCAGTTAGTGGTTCAATAGGTTAGTCTGATAAAAGAGTTTTGTGTTCAGCTTAAATGGTTGAGCAATCTATCCTTCGCTACAAATGAGTACATGCACTTTATTTGTCAAAGGAGAAAAACAAGTTAGAGCAGTTTAGATACATGTTAAATGTAAAAAGATACGCCGGAATAAATAATCGTTAAATATGCAAAAATAAACGACACTACATGGGACTTTGATTTTTATTTGCCAATCAGTTTCACTTAAGTTTTTCAATATCATCAGATGATATATAGAGAATATAAGGTTACTGTCTTTTGATAACAGTTGATATCGGACGAGGATGGTATCGGGCAGGGAAGCCGAAGCTTGCCGAGGCTTTTTGGTCGATATTCATCCGAGTTCGATATCATCTGTTATCAAAAGACAGTAACCTTGTATTCTATTTATTATGCAGGTGACTTCAATTTTCCATTTTAATGATTAAAAACGAAGAAGTAAATTGAGTGATTTACGTTGTATTTATGACGTCATCAACGGTTTAAATCGGCGTTTTAAATCCAGCACCGTCAATCATGTTGATGATATGCTTTATAGGAAATGCTGAACATCAAACATAACTGTAAAGCATTTGTACACTTTTTAGAGGCGGTTTATAACGTTCAGCTCATAACATTTAAGTAATTAGACATTAGTGTGAAAATCGGAAGGGGATGCAAAAATGAAAATCAGCTTTTTGTCTCGAAAATTGCTTCGAAATTGCTATAGATGGATAGATAATGATCTAATTAAGACAATGAATACCCACAACAATATATTTAATTCCAAAATAAAAATTCTACAATCATTTTTCGATTTTATGTGATTTTAACAACATACACCTCTGTAGTCTGAAGTAGCTACAGTACCAAAAATTTAATTTATTGCGTACCGTGTAAGACATCCACAATATCCTAGACCTGACTTAATATCTATAGTGGGCGGGGCCTTAAACGTTATATCAGGACAGTGTCATAAAAACACTGTCGTGTGATATCAGACGTCGCAATATCAACAAATAGCAGACCGGTGTTATCGGGTCGTCGTCATGGCAGTTGCATAATAAATGAGCATTTCTGTTACTTGTAACAAACTAATTCGTAAAACTTTTGTATATATTAGTGTTCTTTATATTTACACAGACTATGTCAAAATAGAAAGGTAGAAAACCTCATAAGATGTATCAAAATATATTTAACTTCATAGTGAACATTGTACATGTGGTTCAAAATATTTTTGCCGTCACATCATATTGTGTTCTAAATTTATTGCACGCACACTTAATTTTGGTAATTATTATCCCCTGCCCCAGAGCAGGAGGATATAGGAAAGTTAATCGCCCGACCGTCTGTGACATTCGTGTCCGCTCCATAACTCCTAAATTCCTTGAAAGAGTTTCATATAATATCGGTCAAATGTTAATCCAATCATTGGCAAGTCGACGTCGAACCAATGTCCCAACACCTATCGATCGGGATCAAGGTCACAATTAGGGGTCATCAGGATTCCGTGTCCGTTCCTTAACTAACGGACCCATTGCATGATTTTTATATTACATTGGCCATATTCGAATTATTTAGAATACGTCATTGTAGCACTAAGGAGGCGTAGGTTTTCGTGTATAGAAGGATTTTCATAAAACTTTAGTCAAATGTGCATTTTGTCAAGACGATGTGAAGCACTCGTGTCCCGACCTGACTGCTCAAGGCCAAGGCCACATTTGGGTTTTCGTATTCGCTCCATTACTCCTAAACCCCTTGAAATATTATCATATATTTCTCATAAAGACGACCTGCATAACTAATGATCAAACTCCGCTTGCTTATTTTCATAGCCAGACTTGAGTGTCATTGTGTTTTCGTGACTGCTCAATAAGGACTAAATCCCTTGAAATATTTGCGTTGTCCCTTGCAGCATGTTACGTTCAACTTTAGTCAAGAGTGTATCACTTCGGGATAATTTATTTTCCAGATATTATGTTCACACGTAACCTTCTTAAGTTACCCATTATGAGCAAAAGTCATCCTCTCGACATACTTCATGCGGCGGCGGATAAAGCTTTTTTTCAAACTTCCTTGTTATGTATACCTGTGTCATGTTAATAAGAAATGTCTTAGATGGTAAAAGGATGCCAATAATCAGTACAGTACTTTTAAATCATTGCCGAAAGATAAAAAAGGTACCGCATTCGTGGAGATCTCTCGAACAAAGAAAGTGTATATGAAAACTTAAGATGTCCCACTGAGTACAATGGTAACAAAAATGCGAAAATTATGTACAAAAAAATGATACTAGTGAACAATGATGGTAGTTGATTTTCAAATTATAGACTTCAGTTTAATATCAAACGTTTTGCAACAACTATTTTTGTACGAGAGCAAAGTACACTAATCGGATTAGACCGCAACATACCAGTAATCGAAACTGTAAGTCTGTGTGTTAATCTTACTTTTACCTCCGCAGCGATACTCGCGATACTCCTGTATAAAATGATAAAGTAGTAGCATTGCGATGTAATACGATGGTTGCGGTAACGTTAACGACGGTGAACAGTCATAATGAAACACGGTGTCCGTTTAGTTCTAACTGGATTTTGCTAAATATCTTACTTTAGATTTTACAACTTAACTAAATTTACGTGCGCGGTAATGTTAAAAGCTGCTCACTCACCGCTGATGTGTAAATATTTTAAGTGAAACGAAATAAAATGAAATATTACAAATAACGAAAGTACTAAAGATGTTTTTCAAGAAAATAAACAAATAAACTTGTCAACAAATCTGTGGGCGAGCCTTTAAGCTACCCACCCCCTAGAATAATACATTTGTATGCCAATTAATACCTGCTTTTGAAAGAAAATACAGTACTGTAGTGCCTGTTAGCGATATCTTGTAAGCACTTTTTTGTCAATTAAGTGTAATGTTTCTTATACATTTTGATTAGAGAAATGATATAACTTTTATATTGTTAAGTTATTGTAGTTTATTTGCAACGCAATATTCTATCAATCTGTATTTATGTGTCGTAATAGCGTACAATACTTTTTTTTGAACTTGAACACAAAGTTGCGAATTTTATTTTTCTTTTCACTGGCGCTCACATTTCATTTTCTCATGCGTCCATTTGGATTGGCAACTATTCTTTTAAAGCCTCGCGATGACGGTTGTAAATGAGCTAAATCTGAAAAACGCAAATGGCATAAATATAAATTATGTGATAAGACCATTTCAAGATATCTTGAAGATGATATCGAGTTGCAAATTTGACAATATATGTATAAAAGCGGATTATCTTTGAGATGTGCAGGAGGCTGCCTTTCTTTATTATCTTATTTATATTAAAGGATACAAATTATTTTATGATCAAATTGTTCACAGGGCACTTATACATACACATATGAAGATGTAGGATGATATGGTACTATCTCTTCTAACGGTATTACTTCCCGTTTCAGTTCATAAAAACAATATTTTTGCCAACCCGGAAATACGACACGACGTTGCTTCTGTCACTACTGATGGTGTAACAAGAAAGACATACACTCCTTTTCTACAATACAGGTGTTCTTTCGAAATGACACATGGAGTTTCGTATACAGTAAACTGGTAATTTTGTCACATTTGATAATAATAATTTACAATTTTTACCCGAAAGAAATGCAAGATATTATCTGATCATATCTCTTATACATTGTATTATTTTTAAACTTTATGATTCTTATTACAATGTAGTAGCTATACCTTACAATTTACGATGAAATACTATAGTGTTTATAGAGTCCCATTGGCATAGGTGGACTGTACCGGCACAATTTTCATAATTTAAACAACCTTCACTAACTGTCCACTGTGCATAGATTTATATTTGAGTAATGGTTTAGTACAAAATACTGATGTCATCAAAAAATGCAATTTAATTATTATGTTCCATTGTTTAATTATTCAGGTACATCAATGGCACGTGGCAACTGCAAACAGGCCCTTCATCTCTATCAGACGATCTAGTTTTTAAGGAGAGTTTTTTGACGGATCTTTCACCCGGTTATGAAGTAATGTTTTCTGTCACACTTACAGTTGTATATAAAACATTTTTGATACATAATTGCGGTTCGTGTAAATTCTTCGTGATAATTATTATTCCAATAACAGAACCTCTTCAAACAAATGCTTGATATGTAATTGTTTAATTGTAACATGCATCGTCATGGTTTAATTGGTATCCTTACTTTATTTTATTTCCAAAGGTACAATGCAGTGTTATTGCTCTGTCAGGAAACCAATCAGCTGAATCATTCAGCGACGTTTACTTTGCTGGTTGGAAAGTAAGCTCACGTTACATTCAAATTACACGTATTTTAAACCTTTCATCACAAATATTAGTTACTGGATAAAATTGTAAGCTCTTGGGTTTATCGGTAAGTTAAAAAATTAAACATTTCTAATGTTTATACCAGTCTAGTGTGAATGAAAGAAGGCTGCAATTGTTAGCAATGCATTGGTCTCTATGTATGTGCCTTTTAAATCATACAAATCATTTGCATCTCTTTTCAATAGTCGTTGAAATAGTTTAAGTTTAAGATTTTTTCATTTGCTTTTGGATTTTTTGCTAGCTTTAAATGTGTATTTCTGTATAGTGACGATTATATATGCTTCCTTTCAAACAATAAGACATAGCGCTTTAAACGTGATTTGCTTTAAGTAGTTTTGTTACCTACTGAAACAAACGTTGAGGAAGCCACATTGAGAATAATTAACATAACTCATGATCTTATGTCTAAATCTCCGTTTCTGGTCACGAATAAAACGTACATTCATACATACTTTGTATGAGAGTATAGATTTTTCAATGCAGAGTTTTAAGGACATAATTGCATTGTATATTTAATCATACATTCTTGCAACAGATTTCAGATAGTTCCATTTCCTTGAGTAAGAGCGGGGTTGCCTTTGTTACATTAGAGCAGACCATACCATTAGGTTGTTATTACACAGACAGTGAGACGCCACAGTGTAATGAAGAATTGTTCCTGGTAGATCCATCATACAATCCAAATTCGTGTGCTGGTACTGTTCGAGCACAAGATACCGAAGATCCAAGAAATTTGAATATTGCTGTAAAGGTAAGTATACGTACATTGTAATATAATTATATGACTTTTGAGCTGATTTGTGTAAGATCATGAAAATATAATTACCCGCTTCTTATAAAGGGAAGGGAACTACACTTTAATATAAAAATAAACAAATAACGTTCTCAGTTTGTATTTTTGAATTTCAGAGAGTAAAAAAGGGAGAGGAATGGACAAGTAAAAAGTATCAATTTAAACTTTCAACTATCGACAATGACTATGATGATAAAACGAAATTCGACCTAGAAGAGTCCATTACTCGTAGAAGTGGGATTGGACATCCAGTTGCTACTGAAGCTGAAGTATAGCATTTAGTTTACATTCAATTTCCATTATATTAAATTGTAACACGTTTTATCTGATTCTTGCAGCAATTCTAGCCTTTCTGAAACCAACTCGCCTGTATAAATTATTCAATGCCATCATAAAGTTCAAGAGCAAACTGGCGGTTTCTGCGGATTTCTGTAAATACATTTAAAAACGTTTTTATTGTATGAAAGAGTTGGCCATTTTTATATCTGATGGTATGAATGAAAAGCAGTTCAAGAGGAAACTGGTTGTTTATGTGGATTTCGATTATGATGTTATGCATGCAAATATAACACGAGTTCTATTTTCAATCAATCAACAGTGTAGAGGTTTAGGTGTCTGCCGCTCATCCCAGAGGTTGCGGGTTCGAGCCCCACCAAGATCACGACCGTACCTCCTCATATGACACCAGTACTGGTTTTTCCAGGAAGCGGACTCAAGAGTGACTCGATAAGCTTTCTTCACAATCGAGCTAAAATAAATTAGTATAAACTAAACTAATCAATCAACAAAATCTCTTTTCAAAAGTTTTTTTTCAACTCTCGTTTTAATTTTGCAATTTGTTATTTCAGATTATTGGCACTCTTCGTGTAAGTACTTTTTTCAAAATGCCTTGAAATAAACAATAATTATGACTAACGATAAACATATTATCGTTATATGTATATCTTTAGGACTAAAATCGTTTCCGATTTAATTGGATAACTAATTATACATACAGTATAGTATTTATCAACAATTATTACAACAATGAACATTTATATAAATGATTAGTTTTCAGCTTTAATATATTATGTTAGCGTAATGTTGAACAATTCTTCACATAGGTTGATATAACAGACACTAACAGCCACTGGAACAAGAGATGTTATTCCCACGTAGATCCACACCATAAGACGTCAGATGGACAGTAAGCTGTTAATACCGCTCGACATCAAAACTCCCTCGATACTAAGACCAACATTTTGGAACAAAATAGTCAATTTTATTCTGTCACATTATAGACACTGTCAAATAAACGTAGCAACAATGATTTTCGTAGAGTAGCAAATTGTAGGAATAAAAGACAAAACTGTAAGGTTCCTAACGAAACAAATAACTAAACCAATAAATGATGGCAAATCGATGTCTCTTCCCACTATTTGGTCTTTCTGTCTTTAATCCATCGATATTTTGTAGGAACATTTATAAATTGCAGTAGTAAAAAGTGTACTGTAAAACGATACGTTCAAAGGTTTTGTGCAGCAAGCAAAATAACAAAATACAAAGTAAACATAAAATTACCTTAACATCGGACGATCAATCAAAATACAGTCCCCATAATTATTGCAACTTAATAATACATGTATTCCTTTCTAACCGGAATAACTTTTATATTTACCAATGAAACAGTATGGTAATGTATCAGTATGGTATGGTAATCGCCGTTAATTATAATACTTAACAATACATAAGTAGGTCAGTTGTGACATTTGTTAACAGCAAGATACAGCAAGTATACGTTAGAAAAAGTAAACGTTTAGACTTAATTCGTGTGATCAGAAACAAAACTTGGATTTTTCCCCAGGTAAATTTACCAAGACTCCTGACAGGCAAAGTTTGAAAAAAACAGATGCGGATACAAGGGAATCCGCGGACCAGACACTAAGTTTTACATGCCCGGTGTATAGCACTGATACACGTGAGACTAATTCTTGGCTTCTAACCAGTACAAATGTAGATAAGGGATAAACACTGAAAAGCGGTTCTGAAATTTCAATTGCCGGAATTCGAACCGGGGACCTCCTGATTGGTTGTACATAGCGTTAACCACTCGGCCACCTCGTCATCCTCGTTGATTGTGTTCGTATAATTGAAATTTATAATACAATATCTGACACCGATTCCATAAGTTTGGTATGTTCTTATTGTGGGTGCGTTCTACAAAAGTAGTAACGACTACAGAAAACTCCGTATATAACAAATCTGAGTATGACGAAAATCCGGATATAAGGAACAAATTTTATCTGCCCGATTTATTGTTTTTTCTTTATTTTATATGAAAACGTTATATGGATATAACAAACTCCGGATATAAGGAACACATTTAAATATAGTCAATGAGTTCGTTATAAACGGAAAATACTGTAGTTTTATTTTATGTGCCACGCGTACAAAATTATAAATTCATTCATTCAAGACAGAAGGTATACGTTTTAAAGAAGTTCTTTCGTTTTAGACACTTCGAAATGCAGAGAGAAGGTGATCACATTATGTACATAAATGAAGCGTATCAAAGCGAGGTAATTTGAACGACTATAGTTAATTGAAAATCATTTTAGATAAAGATAACTATGCACACATAAACAATATTACTTCTCCTTATTGTAAGACGGTAAATGCTTTTACTTTGTATGACTGAAGTATTAAGAAATGGCTGTTTAAAGCAAAACATGATTAAAAATAGCACTTGCAACATGTAAAAAACCCAAAAATTGTTAACACTTTATATCTCAAATTGATCTTTATAGATTCAACAGTCAGCCAGATACTGCTCTCCTGGTTGGACCGACGGACCGATCTGCGCTTGTGGTATAGCTGTCAGAGTTGGTGCTGATGCCTTCGTTTTCAATGCATGTCCTGACAGCAGTTTCATGTTTGACTATTTTCGGAAAGAGAAGGAAAGCAAAATTGACATTGAAAAACGTGACGATTACCACTATAAGGTATGTGATTCATTTAATGTACATGTTTACGCATTCTTTGTCAAATGCATTGCAGAAAAGATTTATACATGTATCACAAACACGTGGTTTACATGAACTAGTCACTTTTCTGTTTATCTGAACGGCAGATATAAAGGGGAGTATTTAATTCTTACCTGAATGATACTAAACGTTTTAAAAACAAATGTCTTAGGCTTACGCATCGTGTGTATTTCATTTCTGTTTTAACTTGTATTTTTAAGGTGGTTGATAATATTACAGGTTAGAACGCCTATTGGTACAATAGTCGACATATATATGTGGGGCAAATTAATGAATATCGACATATATATGGCGGCCAAAGACTTTGGCAACGTTGTCGGTTTATGTGGATATTTCGATGGAGATAAATCAAATGACCTTCTGCATAGGGATGGAGTTACAGTTTTCAATGACGGAAATAGGAATTATGAGTTTTCAGATAGTTGGAAGTATGTATTATTTTTAACTATGTAAAATAGTAATACAAAATAAATGTATCTGCATTGAACCTGTTCTTATTTCTTTAAGTTTCTTAAACTCTTAGCGAGAGGGATAATACAGCATTCAAAGTTTATTTGAAATAGGCATATGTTCGCTATCAATATCACCTATGTACTTATGTTGATCAGCACCATAACAGTGTGTGATGACAAATAAAGTAATTACCAAATTATATACATTTATATCACATTACGTCCAAGAATGTCACCTTAAGTGTTTAAATGCGTTTTCTTGTATGTATGTTGGAAGGAAATATTTTTATCTTATCTTAATTTGTAATTCATACAAAACTCTTGAGAGGATGTACTAAAGAATACCTTTTTAAGTGAGTATAAACTAGTATTAAGAAGCAACCTACAAAAGTCTACAAGGTACATATAATAATGATGTAAATGACTATACTCGACTGATCCTAGGTGCACAAGTCATAATTACTTGTAGTTCGAATTCGGGTATCTTAAACTTTTGTCTGTAGTATGTTTTTCAGAGTAGGGACACATTTTCAATCTTTTCTAATTTAATGTGTCTGTAATATGTCATAAGTAAGGGTGGGAGGTAAGGGATCGTGAAATTATGTCATGACATATTGCTTTCCTTGTCATTACCGCACTCACTTTACTAAACGCTTTTGTTATTAAATTTAAGATAAATCAATTTTCGTGATAAAGGAATAGCAAGATTATTGTGATATTGTGTCTACAGTATCAACAAGACCTTTGTTTTAGAACGCAAAATAAAAAAAACGGGAGTTGATGTGCATATAAGAAAGAAATCCAAAACACTGAGAAAACAATGTATTAAGATTTAGACGAGCTTTTTGATAAAACAACACAGATATATTTGTTGGCTTCACTTATTATGCCTGGCCTATATTTTGAATATATTGTCTATTGTAACATTGCTAAAAATTGAATCGAATGAAAAGGTTAATTTTCTTCCCATAAACACCTTAACAAATACGGAAAAATAAATGCTTTTGTAAGTAACGTGCATAATACGATACAACACAAATACGAGAAAATACATGTACATTTTTTCAGATTGACGGACGAGGAGAATTTGTTTACAAATAGAAATCGCGTTCTTGAACCATGGAAAGATGATAATGCCGGTGGTGCAGGACAGGCTTGTAGTAGACCTAACTCAATTACTAAGAAGAAAGGAGAAGCGACACGACGGAAAAAGCGATCGCTTACAAACAGGCATGGAAATATAAAAGAAAAACAGTATGTGTCTCGATTGTCTGTGTCTCGAACTAAGGTAAGTAGACTACTGTCAGGAAGTATTTGAATTTTCTGTTGCAAGATGATCATTGACAACTTCTTTGTTATGTGATAAAGCTCGTACTGGGCAAATAAAAGCCTTAAATGAAACTAAATTCCATTATAGAGGAGCGCAGGGAATTTTACAGAAGACGAGGCATTTAATATCTGTAACGAGTCCATTTACCTGGCGCCTTCTGTACAGGAGTTTCCGGATAAACTTGGAGAGGAAGATCCAGACACAGTTGTACAGCAGTGTGTGTATGATTTAACAGTAAGTACATATATTGTAAAAGACTCAAAAGTTAGTACATATATTGTAAAAGACTCAAAAGTTACGAGTTGGTAACTTTTCTTTTCAATTTTCTACTTAAACGTGAGTTTTTCCCGAAAAAAGAGGACGATTCCATATATTAGAATAACTGCCCTTAATGTTTCTTCAATTTCATGTTTTTACGGCTGTTCCATATGATAGTTGTACTTTGGCTACTTGGTATTTGAAACATTATTTAATCATAATCATCATTATTATTTTCGTCATGCGTTTTTTCTTCTTCAGCAAGGGAATGATACGCAATGGGTAGATGCCCATATAACAGTTCTGAATAATGCAGCGGATGCCATACTGCAACTGAATCCAGTTTTTGTTGCAAACAATTCAGATATGGTTAAATCATATCTGACAAAAATCTGTTTGAACAACTGCAGCCAAAATGGAGTGTGTACAGAATCAGGTATAAACTATCATGTTAAGAAACGGTCTAGATTAAAAAAGTTAGTGAGTTCCTTATTTTGTACAGGTATGGTACATGTTCACACTTACAACTAGCTGGTCTGAGTTAAAGTAGTAATTATGTTGCTTTTAACTGTACAATGTACACATATTTTTGTCTTCATGATGTTGCATTGCCTCAGTGAAAAAAAAATGAAATACTAAACGTATATTTTGAAAATTACCAGAGATCATGGCCTTAGTAGATGTTTACTGAAACAAACTCAAAGTACTTACTTACTACTTGTTTGCCTTGCCTGGGAGTAGTAACTGTCTGGAAAAGGAATTGTACTTGTGAAGTAAAAATCTGTCTCTAAAAGCAACACATTTTTCACGGAGATATATGTAATGTTTCAGGAAACTGTGAATGCGATGGTATTTTTCGGGGACCTGACTGTAGTATTGATATAAGAATCCCGCCAATTGTTTATGAGGTACAGGGTGGTGACATTTGTGGTACTGACGACGGCGACGATTGTGCATGTCATCAAATACGGACGAATAATATATTTGAAGGGTTCTTTTGTCAAATGATCAAGAACAAGGTGTGTCTGACAAGATATTGTTATTCCCCTCATTACAGTGCAATAGTAAACAGTAAATACACGACAAATTCTCTAATAAATCTAGTATCTACTAATTCTGAATACTCACTTTTAGATGATATCCCAATGTCTGTACATCTTATTATATATATCAAAATATTAAATTTGAATACACAGAACATCCGTAAACGTAGATATCTCCAGTACATGAATTAGATATGCAATTTTGAGAACGATACACTTACGAATTTGGCTAGCATATAGAGTTGGTGGACAAATATCTTAGATATTTCGGTTTTAGAACACTTATTTTCATGTTAATTCTTGTTGTTTTAGGATCCACTAAATGATTGCTCTTATAAACGACGGTACATCTCAACTATAAGGCAACATAGCACGTGCATATGTGTTTGTCTTTGTATGTTACATGTTCATCCAATTGATATAAATATGCGTGCATCTGTTGTCAATATAGCTTTGAATTAGCACTACATTTTGTACTTGTATCTTTACTTTTTATTAAATACTAAAGAAAAGCATATTCAATCGGTTCGACTCTAATAATAAACATTTATACAATTTCTTTCATAGGTTTACTTTAATGGCACCAGTATCAAAGAAGGTAACACCACATTTGAGGGTGACTACCATGACATCTTTACCGGGGTTTGCTGTTACACAGATGATAGAAAGAAACGTTCTAGTGATGACAATGACATTACAGTTACCATGTATGTATTCTCAGTCAGTAATGACGGCAACAACTACGGGGAACCAAACACCTTGTATACCTACCAGACCACATGTATAGAGCAGGATGAAATCAACGGAACAATCACATTCGAATTAAAGGTTATATGATTGTACTGACTTTAGAGACTGGTATGAGTTAGTCCGGGAAAGTTGTGTAACAATTTGATATTTTAATAATATGATACATATTATGTTCGATTAAAGCACAACTTCGACAATTTGAGTATTTTTTATTGCAGTGGTTAACTTTTCTTTGTTACATTTTTTAGCAAGTTTTATAAGTTTCTAGACATAACTTTTGTTAAAACAAATTGTTAACTGGAAAATAGTACATTTAAACAAAAATGTAAAAGTAAATACTATAAACAACAAGTGAAAATCAACAAATTAATTTGAGAAACTATATTGAAAATGATGTTGGCTTTGGTTTGATGGTTACGCAACAATATACGTTTATACTGGGATTTCAAAAGCGCTTGCAATGATTTATGATTTGGTTGCTTATAATTTCAAAAATACAGAAATACTTTAAGGAATTTATACCAGAATCGTTTTATTTCATGTTTCTTTCTAAAATATATTATTTTTTGACAGTTTGAAAAACATTGTTTAGTTCATCAAAATCTGAGTGCGAGCAGCTTTAATGCAACGCTACTTTATATTTGTAACTGATGCACAGGTGTTTCCTTATAATAAAAACTGTGTGATTCAAATATGCAGCTGTTTAATTACTTTTCAATGACGTTTGGTTACGTTTGGATGATGCAAATTGTATGAATGATAAAGTTGCTATTATGCAGATCTTTAACTAATTTTAGTTGGTGATCGTTCACATCAAAGTACCGGTTCTTTGTTTGCATATATATATACTTTCTGCCAACTATGTGTTTAATTCCAGCCTGGCTTCTGTTACATCGGTGGTGCGTGTGTTATCCACAATGACAAAGTTTTATCCACAGACGAATGTTATCTTTGCGATCCTTCAGTAGACCCATATAACTGGACAAAAGGTGCGTTTGCCATTCAAAATATATGCAAAAAACCTATCTCTAGACGAAACATTGAAAAACAAAACTTGCGCGTATAATGTAAAATCATTTGGTAACGGTAACAAATACGTCATATAAATAACATTACTTGTATTTAACTTGGAAGTGATGGCTTTTCTTTTGGATAGGTTTTCCCCTACCTGTTAAATTTCCACCAGTCACAATTCAGTTTATGGATTATGTTTGACTGGCAGTTCTAAAGTTAAGCAACGAACCTGAATCTTCGCTGAGAAATGACTCAACGAAAATAAAATTATCAAGTAACTCTTTTCACTAGATTTGATAATCGTTGAATTTTCTGCTATGCGCAGCTCACAATGGCCATTGTAAAATAAGAATTCATTTTAGGTAACTGTGAAGAAACCGAGAG
>JAFMSR010000019.1:31357332-31391862 GCA_022818135.1 Saxidomus purpurata | reverse complement strand
AAAAACAGTACTGGTTTCATATGAGGAGATAAGGTCGTGACCCCAGTAGGGCTCGAACCCGCAACCTCCGGGATGAGGGGCAGCCACCTTAACCTCTACATTACCGCTCCCCTATAAAGCAACATATTGTAACAATTTTGGTTAAACCATGTTACCATTCAACAATGGTTACACGCATGTTGACCAATTAAGAAAAGGTTACTTCTCTAACTAACAGAAAAAACTGTAAAAAACTTAACGGTTATTAAACGCATGTTTAATATAAATTAATCAACTGACTTGTTTAGTAAGAGTGAACAATTAAAAATATCATCGCTAGTTATAGGCTATGCAATAACACAAAGGGTTACGGATGCGAGTAAATTTGAGCAAAGCTTAAAGTTTTCCTTCAAAACGTTGTCTCTCTTGTTTCCCTATATCCTTTAATTGGACTGAAAACCCAAGTTTCAAGTCCGACATGACTTCGGATGTTACAAGTACTTACATTACAAAGAAAACATAACATTCTTAGTAATGATCATGAAATTACGGTGCCCGTGAAGTGACATGTGATACATTTTTTTATTTCGTAACATCGAAATACATTTCGTAAAAACGAAATGTATTTCGTAAAAACGAAATCTTATTTCGTAAAAACGAAATGTATTTATTTTGTTTTAACGAAATATTATTTCGTAGTTACGAAATGTTATTTCGTTTTTACGAAATGTTATTTCGTTTGTAGGAAATCTTATTTCGTAGTTACGAAATGTATTTCGTAATTACGAAATAAAAAAAATGTATCACATGTCACTTCACGGGCACCGTATGAAATCGAATTTTCATGCTCTAAAGAGGCACTTTCTTAAACTGTTGTGAAATTATATAACTTCAAAAGCATAAATTATAGACATTTACAAGTATTATAACTTAACCTAAAGGTTTTAAGGCCCGTTACTAACACCAAATTAAATTTTCGTTTAAATCGGGCATTGTAACAAGGAAATACAGTTTGAAACTGGCTTCTTAAACTTTACAATAGCCGTGGAGTATTTTCCTGTTTGAAATACTGCTGCAGAAAAACGAGTGAATGTTTGTGTATTTCCTTAGATTGACCTGAGTGGTCTTTTTGTCCTACTTTCACTTAATTGAATATTGTAAACAGTCACACATATACTTTGCACATCATTGGAAGTAAAGTTCTTTTCTTCAGTTGCAATTCAAAATAGGCATGCTTATTTACAGCCTCTCTCTGGGAGATTTCTGGAAAATTACAAAGTTATTTGAAAACGGGAAAACCTACTTTCGTTTTTGCAAAATATTATTTGTTTATTCTTTTGTTAAACTAAAATTTTCAACTCAAAATGGTCACATTCAATGCAGTATGTCGTATTTTTCCTTTTGAGAAGACGCCCGTTACGATTCCAGATTTAAAAGAAAATTCAATTTGGTGTTAGTAATGGACCTTTAAGCTATACATTCCAGTCCTTATCGGTAAAAACAGCGTTTTAAATGCTGTTATCCATGAATGGGTGAATAGCAATTTATTACAGAAGGCCTAGCTTGTGCTTAAATTACACATTTTTCGATATATGTTGTTCTTTAAAATATGTTCATCATATTATGTTCATTGAACCGATTATTGATGTCTGCATGATGTAGGGATAGTCCTTTTAAATAAGTCTGATAAGTTTGTTTTCAAATAGTCCTGTAGGCCATATGGCCCATGAGGATTTGCAGTCATGAAAATGGCGAGACAAATACAACAGTGAAACGGAGAAAGTTCTATAAGAAAAATAACTTTAACAATTGCCGATAAAGATTTTATAATGTTTTTTTGTATCTAATACAAAAAAACACTATTCATAATACCTGTATTCTATCTAACATTAATCATATAATGATCCTCTTTTGATCTTGGCGAAACGGAACACAGATCAACAATCGCATTTCGAAATCATTAAGCCCCTAGTTATTTTAATTCATTTAGTGCCATGAAATATATTCAACAATATAAATAAGCTAGAAAAGTCACAAAATCATCATAATTATAAAAGCTCAGTTGCGATCACCAAACAAATTTAATTTTCGCAACTCTAAAGCACAGGATATAATTGACACTCGAGTAAAAAATTGTACATTGTATTTATCTTCTAAAACAATACATATAAAACATTTTCTTTCATTTATAGGTGTACTATATGGCTTCGTCCATCTACCAGTTTCAATATGTAATCTGTGAGAAAATACTCTTAATTTTGTCAATTCGATACGGTACTTTTTTATATTAACCAGACGAAGATACGGTTGAAATTTGAAATAGGAAATTTGCTTATAAAATAATGCCCTACTAGAGTTCTCCAACCTACTTGACCAGTTTTGCACAAATTGATCATGGAGTCTCTGTTTTACAGTGCATAAAAACAAATCAGTATTGCCAACACTTTGCATCAACCAAGCATCGTGAAAACCTAAATCACATAAAAGAAATTTAACTAAAGAACACCAATTGGACAAATTGGGAACATTCTCAAAATCATGCTTCATACTATACACATTCTTAACATACTTTTTATCATCAGTTTTCAGTGTCTTTACCGCATACTTCAAAATATTTAAACAGCGTTGTGTTTTGTAAGTTGATCTACCTAGCTCACCATATATAAAATCGTTTTGTGTAGTTTTCTTAACATTTAAAATGTTTTTACAGAATTTCATATGGACCCTTTCTATTGCGTTTCCATGTATAAAACCCCATACTTCACTAAATATAGAACAGTATTTCTAACAATATAGTGAAAAATGACAAAGGGTTGTTTAGAGGATTGCAATACAATGTACTCTCCAATCAAAACATATGCACACATAAATCAAGAACGAAGTTCGTTAAGCAGAAAAAGAAAACAGGCTTTTAAAGAAATCTAATTTAATTTCAGGTTCTGATGGATTGTTATATCATAACAACATGGCATTTTCTACATTCGACCATGACAATGACCAATACTGGGATAATTGTGCTGCTCGGGATGGTGGATGGTGGTATAACTACTGTTCCTATTCTAACCTGAATGGACGATACTGTTACCCAACGGACACTGGTTGTACCATATATTACAATGTGACTGAGTTCCCTCGTATAAATACAACAAGGATGATGTTCCGAAGGATCTATTTACCATAAGTAAAACCTATCTTATCCGGCACTAATCCGGATCACTTTATAATGTTGGTGAGCAAGTAGGTATAAGTTTGCTAAATAGGTGATAACCGGAACCAGTCGAATTTGTCTTCGACACTTATGCGTTTGATTGCTGATTGGCTGAAAATAAATGAATGCATACATGAATAGTTCCATTAAGATATTAGCTGGATAAAAGATCGGGAACGAAATGGGAAGAGAAAAATCTGGATATAATCAACAACTAAAATATTTGATATTTAAGAAAAGTGCCCCGAAAATGGAGAATGTGACCTTCAGCATGAAATTAATGGCATAAAGGTTTGGTTAATACGTACTTTTACTATAAATTTATTTCTGCTATTTTTATGTGAGACTAGGATGATTCTGCTAAAAATGCATTTCAGCAGTCGTTGAGTTTTAGCAAACGCACTGGCCGAAACCCTCATAATGTAAGTCTATGGAAATGTATTTAGCATACTTATACCTGAAAGATTTTCTATCATACATTTTATGTATCTGGACGCAAGAAAATGTGTCAGATAGCCACTTTCCCTTGCAATCGACGTACCGGATAAGAATGATTTTACTGTAGTGATCAAAACTTGGAGTCAGCCTTGACCACTTACGGTCATCAGACGCACACAAGTATTTGGTATCAATATTTGTTTAGTATTCAGCATTTGTTTAGTATTCAGTATTTGTTAAAACAAATTCAGTATTTGTTTAGTATTCAGTATTCATAGTTTAACATGAACAGCGACTTGTACAATGTAAAAGCTCGTGCTGAAAGGAAAAACATTTTTGTTTTGTTTTTGCATATAACAATAATCCTCTTAGTATGTAATTCTTTTGTGTCATAATTATGAAATTATCACACAGTTTTTTATATCTCCAGAAGTGCCCATTGTCGACTTACTCGTTGCCGATTTTTATTATCATTTATTTCTGAAACATACATGAAATTGTATTAAAACAAATCGATGTACATGTATTAAACAATTATTTTTGAGTGAAAAACTGAACAATAAATCAACAAACTTCACAAAAGACCAACAGAAAGAAAAGAAAAAGACATAAAATATCCCCATGCCCTCTAAATATGAAGTGTCACTTATTATGCGGTTAGTTTGATATGCAGTAAAGATATGATATCATATATCTTTTACAGAGGAGAATACGAACATAATCTCATTCATGAAGTAATTTATGTAACTTGCGAGCTTATTCTTGATTTTAGATAAATATGAATAAAACTGATAAAGTTATTTTCTAACACTTGTGGCAAAATTTGTTTGCGAACCATGCACTATAAATAGAAGAGTAGCCGTTTCAGACATTTTTTTTCTGATTAAATGGAAAATAAAACGAATATTGCGTGAATGTGCGTCGCTTTGCATACATAATTGGTAAGATATATAAAAACCCGGGTAATGAAAGCCCAATATCTCTCACATGTGTTATGTCTCAGCACCTATACACCTATAATCCAAATAATTTGTCTCATTATTAGAGACGAAATTAATTTATACACACAATATAGAGTACCTTGAGTAAGTGCAATCTCTGTTTTCTGAAATAAACACTATTTCTACAGTTATGTATTGTGTGTTATCCGAAATCGACTGACATAGTTTAAGATGGATCTAGAACAAATTTGGTAAATGGTCATAAAAAGACAATTTCCATGTAATAACTTCAATATTTTACGTATTGTTTCTTAGAAGACTTTTAAGTTTAATATACATATAGGTACATTGGGAAATGTGTCACCCCCCTCCCCCACCCACGTGGCAATGTTTTACAATGACCCAGCATCCCTGAAAACTTTTGATTTGACGGCATATAAGAATCATTCTTCCTTTTTGCAAATTTGTTCGACGGATTCAGAAGATTTACACGTTTTCTTATAATAACCATTTGGAATAGAAACCCATTTGCATTTGCCCATTTTTGTTGTTGTTTTTGTGTGTGCGCGCGCTAGTTTCCGGCATATTTTATCTTTCACTTTAATGACATGTAGTGTGTATTACTGATACAAGAAACTTTAACTTAACGATACATCAGCTTTATTTAGCGTCGCATTTCACAAACATAAACACTAGCTACACAAGCTATATGCCGACTTAATATCAGGTTTCTTAATATTCAACAGGTTATCCAAACAAATACCCGTAATAGATGAGATGCACGATATTAAAAATGTGATCGTATAGAGCTACACTACATCTTAAGGTATATACTGTCATGAAAGAAAATACGTTGAGACTGAAGAGAGATATAGCACAAGCTGAATAGCTTAACATCATTAAAAAGCAAATATCTGCTAAAGTATGTCTTGCGACGAGCTAATTAGGTCAGCTTCCACATAAAATTATACATTAGTCATCATCTAAGTAAGACCAACAATGTCGAAACTGAAAACGTTAGAAGTTGGATTAATTTACCCCCATATGATGCAACTAGTGCAGCAAGTTTATTACAAGTAAACTTTAAATCAGATTAATTATTCAGCTCTTACATCACTAAGAAAGATATCTCCCGGCGAAACTGATCGCTATTTGTTCGAGAATATTTCTTACATTGCTTTTTTATATCGAATGTTCATGCTATAGATATAGCAAAGAATTTTTTCAATGACATTACAAACAATAAGACAACACTTTTTCCTGAAGAAGCGGCAGAAGTTTCACCTTTGTAGCTGTAACATTGGTTATTGCCTTGATGTTCTTTCTTCGGAAACCCACTCTTAAAAATCTCTTCCATATGAAATTTGTACCAACCAATCTTTTTTAAATTCATGTAACGGAAGATTCATAAATGCAACACATGACAGCTTTCGTGCATCGATTGCGAAAAATAAGTTAACTGATATTGGGGGGATCGATTATAAAATAAAGAAAGAAAAAGACAGGTGGTACGTTAGAAGTTTCGTTTAGTATAGGTTTATTGAAAGTCCATGCAACCGATTAGAATGATGACTTGTCGATTGTCATATATTGTACGCTATGATTTCGCTCATCTCTACTATAAAGAGAAATTTTTTATAAAAATTAATTGGATTACTCATGTAGGTGGGTGGGAGGGGGTGGGGGCTGAGATGAGTGGTGGTAGGATCAAAATATAATTTCATAGTAATCGAAGAATTGTTGATGACCGTTTCCTTGAATAAAAAGAATAAAGGCATCAGGAAGTTAAAGTTCTTTTTTCATCAAGTAGATCTGAAATAATCCAGACAAACCTATAATAACATATGGTAAAAAACCTTTATCACTTTGTCTAAACACAAAATCTGGAAAAAAAGATACATCAGACTTTCGTTGAGGTTTCCGTGTCATATCTTCGCTTTCTTTCGTGCAGATCGACTATAATATGTATGCATGTTAATAAATATTTCTATACGTTTAGTATTCCTACGCCAAAAGTGGACAAAATAGAACTTGTTGTCATAAAGTATATTTGTGTTCTTCAAAATGATACTTTACATGAATTTTAAAGACAGTTAAATGTACTTCTGACTTTTTCCTGCTTTGAATAGCATGAATGGTCCGAGAGCTTTTCTGTATAACGAACAGTGTATTTGAAATAATGAGTTACGCCAGGTTCTTTTTAGCACGACTAACAAACCATAAATTCCATTTTTTGAAGCAGGCAAGCTTCTTTTCGTATCCTAAGCAGAAAGTAGCATGTACCATGACTACATGATTCCACTGTTCTTGTGTCTTCTGAGATGCTTGCGGACCACCAATGAATAAACCTTCATCCAAAGGGGCAACGTTAACACTAGCTTGTTTAATCAATTCGTTGAAGACCGGTTGATTTCGTTGTGACTTTGCTTTTAATTCCATTTCCCATCGTTTCACAAGTTCAATAGTTTGAGTACTACTTCTTACAGCAATAAAACCAGCACAAACTCTCTTTCCATTCTTTTCAGTTTGTGCCCATATATCAGACAATCCTTTAAAGTATGTAAAAGGGTTTCGTAGCCACACACTGTCCGTATCAGCATACAAAACATTGTAACCCTCTTTCAGATATCGTAACATGTATGTTGGTCTTGCCGAGCCTAATTTATTGTACATAGCTGACGCAAATTTGAGTGATTTTGAAATATTCAAAATCCAGCTGCGTACAATCGTGATGCTTTCGTGATCATGCTGCTTCTTCAGTTTTTCAAACGATTGATCATCTTCTGCAATAACAGTAATATTCACTTTTATGTTAAGTTTCTTGAAATGCCACCACCAGTTCTCAAACATGTCAAAATATGCGAGATTTACTGTAAGAACGACGCACCATTTATTTGGAACACTGAATTCATTTAAAATGAATTTATGTATTCCTGTCTGATCTGTAGCGTTTCTAGCATTGCTTCCATTTAAGCCAGCCATGTTGTTATTCTTGTGTACTCCAAAGTCCCAACGAAAAGTATACGAACTAGAAAACATGATAACTACTGACCCAACGATCGCCAGAAAAAATAGCGTCAAAAACAGTGATTTAATCATGTTTGCAGATTACCGTCTTTAAATGCAATTATCTGCTGCACATAGCCAAGTACCGAGGGTCAGACATAGAAGTGTGTGCAATGTCTGTAAACATTGTAAACATGTGAAAATAACGCAAGAGGGTAATACAAAACGTATCAGTTTCTTTATCTTCGGCCATACATCTTCATGCATCA
The DNA here is from genome assembly GCA_022818135.1 of Saxidomus purpurata. Lineage (NCBI taxonomy): Eukaryota > Metazoa > Mollusca > Bivalvia > Venerida > Veneridae > Saxidomus > Saxidomus purpurata. The sequence continues at coordinate 31,384,021 of JAFMSR010000019.1, read as the reverse complement.
GTAATTTGTCGAGCTTTCAGATTTTATAATACATGCACTGGAGGACGAGATTGAAACCACACTGGTAAATTAGTTTCATTATTATCGTCACATTTTACAATACAATATCGGAAAGGCAACTTGTTCATCGGATTAAAATAAAAATAGGGCGGGGAGCAAAAAGAATTGTTTTTACGTCTGAACAAAATATGAGCGAGCGAAGAGCGAAGAAGTTAACACAAAAATGCGTACTCATACTGGGCTGCTTTAAACAATATATCATAGTTCGCATATTGAAGTTTCGACATAGGCTTTCTGACCCAGTAAACGGTGGTCTTAATGTTAACAAGTTAAAAAAGTTGCAAAATCATTTTTCATGTTGTTACTTGGTTATATAAAGTAGATTGTCATTTCAAAAATATCGTGCAACCTTCAAAACTTCTTAAAATTCCATGCAGTTTGCGCTATTTGGCCTCAAATTAACATGTAAGTCAAACCTGTGTTAAAGACCACCTCCGAAAAGAGGCCACCCTGCGAAAAAAGACCAGCAGCGACATCACCGTGCACTATTTATATATAGTAGGTACACCTGTGAATAAAGACCACCTGCAAACAAAGGCCACATTTGTAGCTTCCCCACAGTGGTCTTTGTTCACATGTTGACTGTATACAAGCAAGGTACCAGTACCTGTAACCGGTGCATCAATGAAATTCCCGTCAATGTGAATGTCAATGTGAATATGTCGGAGGAAAATTTGTATGCATGTCTCCGTCTGGATATACAGGGAAGCTATGTGAAGTTACGGACCACTGTACGCCAAACCCGTGTCAAAATGGTCAATGTGAAAATGTCGGAGGAAAATTTGTATGCAGGTGTCCGTCTGGATATACAGATAGCTATGTTAATCTACGGACCACTGTACTCCAAACCTGTGTCAAAATGGTCAATGCGAAAATGTCGGAGGAAAATTTGTATGCAGGTGTCCGTCTGGATATACAAGGAAGCTATGTGAATCTACGGACCACTGTACTCCAAACCCTTGTCAAAATGGCAATTGTGAAAATATCGGAGGAGGGTTTGTATGCACGTGTCCGCCTGGCTATACAGGGAAGCTATGTGAAACTACAGACAACTGTACTTCAAACCCGTGTCAAAATGGCAATTGTGAAATGCAAGGGGAATACGTTACGTCCTGGTGGATGGACGGTAATAATCAACTGAAGCAATAGTGGTGTTTTTTTTCCTAAATTTAATTAGTTTAAAATGTACTTGAAACTTCCCAGATTGCCTCATTTGGTAGTATATCTAACTATTGTAAGTTAAATCGCTTTACAAAATGTACTAAATGTGGCACCCCTATTTGTCTCATTTATTCACATAGTTTTATCTGAATAGTGTAAGTTAAATCGCTTTACAATGTACTGATTCAGAACCCGTTTTGGTCACATATCTGTACAGTAAACTCCGCATATATGTCGACTCCGGATATAGCGAAATTTCGGATATTAGGAACACATTTTTTCTGCCTGAGTATTTTCTTTATCTATTCTATATATAAAAATTATAATGGATATATCAAACTCTGGATATAAGGAACACATTTAAATGGTGCTAAGGAGTTCTTTATAAACGAGGTTTACTGTATACTGTAAGCTAAGTCGCGTTACATTGTACCAATGCAGAACCCGTTTGACACACTGGTCGTACGTATGCATATTATACATAGTTCCCACATCCACAATATTTACCTCCTTTGTTCTGAATTAGCAGCCTTTTTGAATGGCAAAACTAATAAGCATTAATAGGATTTTTCTCAATTCTGTGGTTATTAAGAAAATAGCAAGAGCATTTATGTGCGACAACAACAGGTTTCTTTGAACATGATGTGTCATCTGTCCATATCAGCATCATAGATTAATTACGTTTATAAATCTGATTAGTTTGTAAGTGTTTAGTAGATTTTTCCCTTTTAACTTTAAGGGAAGTCACCATACAGTGTGGCTGACAATTCAGAACAGGGAGGTAAGTATTGTTAATGTGGGACTATGTATAGACTAAATTAATTAAGAAATAATAAATGCCTCCCTGTATTTTATCGTTGAATAAAATATGGTCAGGAATTTGGATGCGTAGTAATTAAATCACGAGTGTGTAGCATGAGTGATTTAAGTTTTCGCATCCAAATGACTGACTGTATTTTATTCAACGATAAAATATAGGGAACAATTTATTATTTCGATTTTAACACGTTATTTTCTTTGAAAACAATCCCGAACTTTATTGAACGCGTAGTAATACATCATTGTAACCTTAAAACGCGAGATACGATTGGACGCGCTTGTTTACATGCGTCACGTCGTTATGTCATTTTAGGCACGTCGTCCTTGAAAAAACGTGCTGTATTTTATAGTAAAATAAAGTACAGGCTTTTCCCTATATGTTTATACAGGAAAAGCAGCCGCTTGTGTTAAAATAAGCAATACACTGATGCAGTGACACCTTATAAAGAGAATATTATATGCTTAGTCAGCAGATACAAGGAAATTCGGGTACAAGACCCTAGCTCCTTTACGAATAGACCTGTTAGTTCTTTTACATGCCCGGCGTATTGCACCTATACACGTTGGACTACCCCTGAGCTTCTAACCAGTCGATCATCTCTAGATTGATGGGAAACACTGAAAAGCGTTTCTGAAATTCCCATTGCCACAGCCAGGATTCGAACCCTTCATATGTATATTAGACTTATAATAAGTCCGTCGCAGGAACATATTTACATTCCTACAGTTTTGCCTCATGACGGTCAAATTTCATCCCCGTCCCTCTAAACCTGTCACGGCAAGGGACTTTCGCCACCAACACTCGGGACATACCCAAATCTTTTAAATTTTTTAACCAGCTTCAGGAATATAACATAAACACCCTCAGAGGGAACGCCCATACCAAGGTCACCCCCCCCCCCGAAGATGCATAACCACTAGATCTGGAACAATATGTGTACGAACCCAATCGACTCTCTGATGGAATAGGCGGTCAAACATTTCCGTTAACGAAGATGTTAATGTCATATTGATGTATATGTATAACAGTCCTATATATAGAATATGCAGTTAGATAACAAGTTAATTTGAAATAATATCTACATATTTTCATTACTTTTGTTTGTTTTTTTTTGTTTAAATGAAATAAAAGAAAATTATGTTAACACTTTTTTTTTGTTTATTTCAAAAAAATGAAATGAAAGAAAATTATGTTAAAAAATTTTGTTGTTTATTTCAAAAATTAAATTAAATTATTACCTCCCTTTAATTTCCTTTTTCTAGTGTCTACGATTACAGAGATTAGAACATTATTTCTGATAACTTGAAAATGTAACAAACATGAAAACTAACTGCGTAAAGTTGTTAAATTGTAAAATAACTTTTTTGAAAGCTTTTGTATTACAGATATTCATAATATTCTTAGAGTTGCTTTAAAGTACATGCTTAAAAACAAAATAGCGCAATATTCCAACAAAATAACTCTATGTGTATGGTAATTTAATGTTGATATCGCGGAAGATTACACTATTACTGTTAAAATAGAAAATACGTTTAATTTTGACACAGTTCAGTTACGATATTTTGATAGTGACGTACTAGTTTAACAGTCGCAAATTTGAATGACGTAACCAATCAGAAACGACGTTACAACACTGTTACGTTTTACTACAGGGTTAACTGTTGTGAAATTTTGATATTTACGACCGAATATGCGGCTTTTAATGGTTGCAAATGGTTTAAAAATCGACGGCGTAAAAGGTTACTGTGTGACGATTGTATTTGTTAAACTAAAGCAATACTTTGTTACGGATTGGTAATATGACTGCATGTTTTTAGACTTGAAACTGATGCGATAGTCAATGAAAGACTGCAGCTTTTGATTGGCACATCGTTGTTTAAGCTGCTCGCTTGCAGTTTTAGGTGAAACACATCATTTCCTCCAAAATAATGTATTCCAGTATACATTGTAAAAATAAATGCACGAATCAACAATGAAAGTAAATATCTACATGTAGGTAGACATTTTAGAAACCCATTGAAAATGTTGATGGGGTTTGGTTTCGCTGGGCTATATGGTTATATTAGAATTTCAAAAGCGTTTGAAACGCTTTATTATATGGAAGTTTCAATTGTACATCTATACCCTACAGGAAATTAGACTGGGACCCTTTTAGATGACTATTTGTTCTAATACAGTACAGCACAGGCGGATTCCGTTTTTGCCGCGCTATAGCGCGGGAGGTTTTACAACGCGGGAGCAATAAAACCATGTCGCATCACGCGGCATATGATTGTATATGCGGCATCTATATGCCGCGTGTCATTTGCGATATGCGACAAGTACCATGCCGCGTGACGTGGCGTAAAGGATTAATTTTTCCTTTAAAAATGAATGCCTTTTGCACAATGTACAAAATGTACATGTAATTCTATAAAAGGTTTTATAAGATATATATATATTTATTTATATAATTTATATATATATTTTATAGAATTTTTGCATGAGTTACTGCAGTTTACTATCTTTCGAGTATGTTTAAAAAAAATAATTATTGTATATAATTAAAAGTTGTAAAATTTTCATGACTTTGTTCTTTTATTCTAAAATTTTTATTACAGATATCGTTGTTTGTCGCACGAATTATAATATTATTGCTTATCAATATTTTGTCGTCGTTTTGATGTATGTATTTAAACAAAATTGATTCCGACGCTTGTCTTGAAGTTGGGGATAATTAGTGTCACATCTTAATTGAGTAGACACTTATTGCTAATATTAACAAAGGGTGATGATTGCCATTGTCTACAGTACTGTCAGCATGTTTTTCATTTTAATGAACCATAAAGTAAGATAATCGGCTAAAACAGATATCATTGGCAATTTACTGTCGAAGTAGTTAAGACAGGATTATTTTAGTGTCAAGTATTTAAAACTCTTTTATTAATAAGTTTATTGTAGAAACTGATCGAGGTAAACTAAATAAGTTATTCGTTCTTGGACTCTGATTTGAGCTACAAAGACACAATAATCTTAAATAAATACTGAAACAGATGATAACCGCAAACTGTCGATTTACTGCATTTGAATTAACTATTACAATGTATACGTATGTTCCTTTTTTCGTCAAAAACAATATGTTTGTTATAAATATAAGAACTGACAATTATTTGCCGTCTGAATGTACAACAAATCGCATCAACTCTTTTAAATGTACGGTACTACATTAAGTTTCTAAAGTAGACATTTCCAGCTTTCAATTTGGTGAATTTCGTACGGTGCAGAACTGGTCATGATCTGCACTGATTGAAAATTCATGCAGAACAATTGCTGCTAGCATGAAAATTGTTACTTTATCAAAACAACAATCTCTCAGCGCTGACTGCATCCACATAATCAGTAGATAAATGTAAGAACTAAACTTCACAAAAATACAAGTAACTGTACGTCCACTTATCAACCACCTACACTGTGAGAGCTCGAACCGGGGGCACAACCGGTTTCTGTACGTACATGCATATCGATTCCTACACTCGGAGTTAGACACCAACATTTTACCAACTACCTAAGAGCTATGAACCGGGATCACAACCGGCTTTTGTACGTATAGGTGTTTGATGTTTTATGAAAATAACAAAGATGGTTTTTTTTTAAAGATCGCACTGTTGAAAGTAAAATTTACTGACGTAACATCAAACATTGTGGTACACATGTAACATAAACACCTCGTGCTAAGGTTTGATTTCAAAACAGTTAAATTTGATTTGAACTGAATTACAATTCAAGAAGGAAAGTACATCCGTTCCAGCCGTATTTAGGTCGTTCTAACAGACGGGCAGTTTACCTTATTACAGTAAAATCCGTATGCAGCGACTCCTGGTATAACGTTACTTCGTCTATAACGAACAGTTCTTTTGGGCCCGATTTTTTCTTTTTTTGTTAAATGTAAAAAGATGCGGTTATATCGTTATATCCGTTTATAAGGAAACTTCGGATATAGTCTTCTACATTTCACATGTATAACCTTTTGATAAACTAGTTAAAAGAGAATACCAACACAATTGCTAAGTACGATGTTCAAGTGATAATATTTTTCGTAAACAATTATGAGCGTTTCTTTAAAAGCATGCAGACCGGGTGAAATCCCATTTTGGGAGAAAAAAAAAAACACGTTAAATATTCAAGTTTTGGCTATTGAGCGAAAATCGGCTTCATACAATTGTATCAAATACAAAATTATTTTGTTTCAGTATTGCCAATGAAAACATGAACCGTCTTTTTTATGCTTTATTAATCTTTGCAATTATTTTACATACGGATATAGAAAAGGATAACTGTTATAGATAAAACGTGGAAGAAAAATCAAAAGCAACTGTAAGTTGATGGTTGGGATTTGACTATAAAAATACTTGTTCGATATGTATTTTAGTTCGATATATGTAAGGAACGTCGATATATGGATATAAGGAACTCAAGGATATTAGGAACACATTTGATAGATCCTGGAGAGTTCGTTATAAGCAGAATTTACTGTATACCGGTACTACGTTTTCATCTACGAGATACAAATTTCCACCCAATACCGGTGATAGATAACCTTATACTTAACTGCTGCAATGATCTCTCATCGCTGCCAGGCTATTTTTACGTAAATTAAAAGCAGCAAGCACATCACATACATACGAAAAGATGACTGTAAAACTATTTAAAAAATAAACATAGGGTTGTTGGTATTCTTTCTCTTAGTTAGATCATTTTCTATCCATTTATAGCAGTTTTGAGTAGAATTCGAGAAAAAACTGATTATTAATTTGTTCATCCCCATTCTGTATTTACACTTATTTCTGCTTACTTGCGTGAAAATAAATCTACCATGTCCATTAAGTAGTGGATAAGGAAATCCCATTCTCATGTATTTCAGCGTTAATTTACAGTAAATACTTAGTTCTGTCGTGATTCTTTTAAGCATCATATTTTTCAATTATCAACATTTAAAGTGATCACGATGCTTTAATATTATTCTTAACATTTACTCTGTCATTCAATGTAGTATTTGTCGATCTCTGCATTAAGATAATTCATTCAAAATAATCGTATGGGTTGAGGTATTTCTTTTTCATCTCACAGTTCTAAAACACGTTTCTACATACATGTTTTTATGGTTACTAAAACTTACTGGTATACACATGTAATTACTAAAACATTTAAGATACATGTGTACAATACAATATAGTACATATTTTTTATTTCATCGTTTTTACCTGTATAGAAAATGACATGCCGCATAACGTCACGACACGCGGCATCACGCGGCAGGACTCGTTTTCGCGCTTGAATGCGCTTGATTGCTATTTTGCCTTTCAGATGCGGCAATTGAATGCCGCATACAATTTGCGATGTCGCGTCACGCGTTTGATTTCCCGCCGCATCTCCATGCTTTCAGACTCTTATTTACATGCCGCATGGACGCATATGCGTGGGGTTTCGCCTGTGCTGTACTGTATATGTTATTTGCAGAGAGTTTGGGGCTTTATTTTTCACCAAAATATGAGAGCGAGCAGCTTTAAAAGTGCGGAACAAATTGCTATTTGTGAACATTTTTATATAGTTATAAAATTTCAAAATGGTAGAGACATTTTACATTGTAACTAAATTATAAATGCATAATAAGTTCTTGAGGTAACCATTTTAATTTCAGGTTTTTCAAAACAGGTACGATGGCAGTGTAAACTTTACAAGAAACTTCCAGCAATATGTTGATGGTTTTGGAAATCTTACCGGAGAATTTTGGCTAGGTATCTATTTCGTTAGAATCTATACATACGATATCTTCTGTTTGTTTCTACTTTCATGTATCTTCATCAAACTAATCTAATTTCAATATGTTAAGAAAGGACTGAAAAACAAAGCTGATACCAAATTTCTCGCTTATAAGTGATTTTAAATATCAAAATATTCAAACCGTTTTTTTTCTCATTATAACTTTCACCTCACCCAAAGTTGATCATGATTAAAAAGGCATATGAAACATTTCGAAATTTCTCTTTGTCGGCAGGAAGTAACTATACACTCCATTTATCTACAGCTTCAGGAACAGCCGGTAGGTTTATAGTTTATATTAATTTATCTAAGCTCGATTATGAAGAAAGCTTGGAACTTATCGAGTTACTCTCGAGTCCGCTTCCTGGAAAAAAAACAGTACTGGTTTCATATGAGGAGATAAGGTCGTGACCCCAGTGGGGCTCGAACCCGCAACCTCCGGGATGAGCGGTAGACACCTTAACCTCTACATTACCGCTCCCCTATAAAGCAAAACATTGTAACAATTTTGGTTAAACTATGTTACCATTCAACAATGGTTACACGCATGTTGACCAACTAAGAAAAGGTTACTTCTCTAACTAACAGAATAAACTTTACAAAAGTTAACGGTTATTAAACGCATGCTGATTATAAATTGATCAACTGACTTGTTTAGTATGAGTAAACAATTAAAAATATCTTCGCTAGTTATAGGCTATGCAATAACACAAAGTGTTACGGATACGAGTAAATTTGAGCGAAGCTTAAAGTTTTCCTTCAAAGCGTTGTCTCTCTTGTTTCTCTATACCCTTTAATTGGACTGAAAACCCAAGTTTAAAGTCCGCCTTGACTTCGGATGCTATAAGTACTTACATTACTAAGAAAACATAACTTTCTTAGTAATTATCATAGAATCGAATGTTCATGCTTTAAAGAGGCACTGCCTTAAACTGTTGTCAAATTATATAACTTCAAAAGCATAAATTATAGATATTTACAAGTATTGTAACTTAACCTAAAGGTTTTAATGTCCGTTACTAACACCAAATTGAATTTTCGTTTAAATCGGGAATTGTAACAAGGAAATACAGTTTGAAACTGGCTTCTAAAACTTTACAATAGCCGTGGAGTATTTTCCTGTTTGAAATACTGCTGCAGAAAAACGAGTGAATGTTTGTGTATTTCCTTAGATTGACCTGAGTGGTCTTTTTGTCCTACTTTCGCTGAATATTGTAAACAGTCACACATATACTTTGCACATCATTGGAAGTAAAGTTCTTCAATTATAATTCAAAATAGGCATGCTTATTTATGTACAACCTATTTACAGTCTCTCTCTGGGAGATTTCTGGAAAATTACAAAGTTATTTGAAAACGGGAAAACCTACTTTTTGAAAAGGCAAAATATTATTTGTTTATTCTTTTGTTAAACTAAAATTTGCAACGCAAAATGGTCACATTCAAAGCAGTATGCCATATTTTTCCTTTTGAGAAGACGCCCGTTACGATTCCAGATTTAAAAGAAAATTCAATTTGGTGTTAGTAATGGACCTTTAAGCTATACATTCCAGTCCTTATCGGTAAAAACAGCGTTTTAAATGCTGTTATCCATGAATGGGTGAATAGCAATTTATTACAGAAGGCCTAGCTTGTGCTTAAATTACACATTTTTCGATATATGTTGTTCTTTAAAATATGTTCATCATATTATGTTCATTGAACCGATTATTGATGTCTGCATGATGTAGGGATAGTCCTTTTAAATAAGTTTGATAAGTTTGATAAGTTTGTTTTCAAATAGTCCTGTAGGCCATATGGCCCATGAGGATTTGCAGTCATGAAAATGGCGAGACAAATACAACAGTGAAACGGAGAAGGTTCTATAAGAAAAATAATTTTAACAATTGCCAATAAAGATTTTATAATGTTTTTTTTGTATCTAATACAAAAAAAAACAATTCATAATACCTGTATTCTATCTAACATTAATCATATAATGATCCTCTTTTGATCTTGGCGAAACGGAACACAGATCAACAATCGGATTTCGAAATCATTAAGCCCCTAGTTATTTTAATTCATTTAGTGCCATGAAATATATTCAACAATATAAATAAGCCAGAAAAGTCACAAAATCATCATAATTATAAAAGCTCAGTTGCGATCACCAAACAAATTTAATTTTCGCAACTCTAAAGCACAGGATATAATTGACACTGGAGTAAAAAATGGTATTTATCTTCTAAAACATTAGATATAAAACATTTTCTTTCATTTATAGGTGTACTATTTGGCTTCGTCCATCTACCAGTTTCAATATGTAATCTTTGAGAAGATACTCTTAATTTTGTCAATTCGATACGGTACTTTTTATATTAACCAGACGAAGATACGGTTGAAATTTGAAATAGGAAATTTGCTTATAAAATAATGCCCTACTAGAGTTCTCCAACCTACTTGACTAGTTTTGCACAAATTAATCATGGAGTCTCTGTTTTACAGTGCATAAAAACAAATCAGTATTGCCAACACTTTGCATCAACCAAGCATCGTGAACACCTAAATCACATAAAAGAAATTTAACTAAAGAACACCAATTGGACAAATTGGGAACATTCTCAAAATCATGTTTCATACTATACACATTCTTAACATACATTTTATCATCCTTTTTCAGTATCTTTACCGCATACTTCAAAATATTTAAACAGCGTTGTGTTTTGTAAGTTGATCTACCCAGCTCACCATATATAAAATCGTTTTGTGTAGTTTTCTTAACATTTAAAATGTTTTTACAGAATTTCATATGGACCCTTTCTATTGCGTTCCATGTATAAAACCCCATACTTCACTAAATATAGAACAGTATTTCTAACAATATAGTGATAAATGACAAAGGGTTGTTCAGAGGATTGCAATACAATTTACTCTCCATTCAGAACATATGCACACATAAATCAAGAACGAAGTTCGTTAAGCAGAAAAAGAAAACAGGCTTTTAAAGAAAAGTAATTTAATTTCAGGTTCTGATGGACTGTTATATCATAACAACATGGCATTTTCTACATTCGATCATGACAAAACCCTGATTAATTGTGCTGCTCATAACGGGGGATGGTGGTATAACTACTGTTCCTATTCTAACCTGAATGGACGATACTGTTACCGAACGGACACTGGGTGTTCCATGTTTTACAATGTGACTGAGTTCCCTCGTATAAATACAACGAGAATGATGTTCCGAAGGATCTGGATATAATTAACAACTGGAATATATGATATTTAAGACAATTGAGGTCGTTGACCACAAACATGCCCCGAAAATGGGGATGGTGTCCTTCAGCTTAAAATTAGTGGCATAAAGGTTTGGATAACACGCATAAATATTGTTATTTTTATGTGGGACTAGGATGATTCTGCCCCCCAAAATGCATTTCAGCAGTCGTTGAGTTTTGGTAGACGCACTGGCCGAAAACCTAATTATGTAAAGTTTATGGAAACGTATTTAGCATATTTATACCCTCATAGGTTTTCCATTATATATTTTATGTATCTGGGAGCAAGAAAATGGGTCAGATAAGGCACTTTCCCGTGCAATCGACGTACCGAATAAACAGATTTTACTGTAGTAATCAAGACTTGGAGTCAGCCTTGATCACTTACGATCATCATACGCACACAACTATTTTTTTAGTATTCAATATTTGTTTTGTATTCAGTATTTGTTTAGTATTTGATAAGTATTTAGTATTTGTTTAATATTCATAGTTTGACATGATCAGCGACCTGTACAATGTAAAAACTCGTGCTGAAAGAAGAAACGTTTTTGTTTGTTTACGTATATAACAAACTATTTTAGTAAATATTCCCTTTTAATAAGATTGAACATTTTGTGTATTTTATGTTTTAAGTAAGAGCTTATATCACAGTTAACGCTAATACGCGTCAAGTATACATTTTAATGGATCATGTCAACTGAAAATAAAAATACTTATATGAAGTCTCATTACAAACTCGAATATTTAATGTAAACATTTCATCTGCAGATAAAATGTTACAACCATTTGGTCAATTGTTTGCGAAAAGTGCACCCTTACAATCGATGAATATTACATTGTAATTAGACATCTATTATTAAAACTCTTGTGAAGCATACTAAACAGTCCGAGTTAGAATAATCGTTTGTCGTTTCGTACATCGGGAATCGTGTATAGTATCGTTTTTATCGCTCATCATTTATGATTCAATCATCAGTTATCGTGCGTGCATCTTGCATTCCGTTTGCTTGTATCGTTCGTGTATCGTTCGTTCCGTGTGCAAAGTTATACGGGAGCACCACTGTATTAGGTGAGCTAAATGTTAATTTGGGGTCATACGTTATCCCTAAATCCTTTTCTGAGTTTACTTTTGTTATTTATGACGTCGCTTTTTCATGGTTGTTAATGTAGTACTGTGTGCTATTGCCGTTGGTTTCTATCAGCATGAATTTGCAGTTTTGAATTGAAGTGTAGTTGCTAATTCTTTGACGAGTTGCCATCTTCATAAATATCCTTTTTATAATTGTTGCTGGTCTTCTACATTTTTATTGCTTTATATATTTAAGTGTCATCAGCAAAAGGCCGGGTTACGCACGACAAGACTTATGAGATGTCAATAAGATAGATGAGAAATAACACCGGACCTAAAACACTCCCATGCTGCACTCCGCTCACTGCCGGATCCAGGATTATACTTTTCCATTTATTATAACCCGTTGCCTACGATTGGTTTGAAGTTCCTTAACCATTTATTAACGTTTCCTTTTATACCATACTCACAAGCCTTCAGTAGTAGTCTTTCATGAGGATCTTTTTCTGAGGCGGCCTTAAAGTCCAGGTACAGCACATAGACATTGTCCCCTAAGACGGGATCTGGTCAAGGTGTACCCAAACCAAGATAAACCCGTATTATCTTTTTTCTAGTCATTATGTACTATATGGTTAGTCGGCATTTTTATTAATACATAACGAAATAAAGATTTGACGACCACAAAATAGGTCAACACAGACATTAACCAAACATAAGGGTTGCTACGTAGAATCATCAAGGTTAATTCCGAACCCATTGCTTACCAGACCCTAGTGAGACCCCAACTCGAATATGGCTCCGAGATGTGGTCATCCTATACACAAACCCCAGATAGACCATTGACCAGATAGAGGGCGTCCAAAAAAGAGCAGCTCGGTGGATAAAGTCCGATTGCGGTCCATGGCAAGAATTGGAGCTCGGTTGTAAATAGAGTATTGTCCCCTGATAATCAGGCATGTGTGAACATCGATTGTTTCCCTTTATTAGCTACACCTCGTTGAGCGCGGTATTGATAGCGTTTTTGTTGCCGATTATTTTATTTTTCACTAATCAGCTGTCTTTATCAAACCGTTAACTGACCGCACTCTCGCTAGATCAAGTTATTCCATTAATATATGATGCACCTCCATGATGCATTCCATAAATATATGATGCACCTCCCAGACAATAAATTCAAATGGCCCAATAAAATTAAAGAAATATTACAGTCTGTAGGGCAACCAGACCTGTGGACTAACCAATTTCAAATAAACCAAAAAAATATTCACAGACTAGTGAAACAAACACTTATTGACCAATTCAAACAAGGGTGGCACGAACAAAAGGACAACAAATAACGGCCAAATATATTCCTCATTCAAAGAAAATCATGAGTTTGAAAGCTACTTAAAATCCCTGAATAAAACAGAATATATAACACTTTTCAAATTCAGAACCGCCAATCACCATCTCCCTGTTGAAAAAGGACGCTATGACGGTACCCCTTTTGAAAACAGAACATGCCCATTATGTGATGATGGACAAGTTGGCTCTGAACGACACTATATAGTTGAATGTCATTTTTTTCCAAAATGAAAGAGACCAGTATCTGATTAACACAAAAACACTACAATATACCTTATCGTTAAATTCCGTCTTATCCTCTTCGTCCGTATCAAACTTAAGAGAAGCAATTAAATTTATAAAAAGAATCATGAACCAATTTACACGTAATCTTTTTTACTCATAATACCGATGCCTCTTGATACCAATGCTTTTTAATCAAAAAAATTCTAAAACTATTTTTATTATTACCAGTTATTTAGAAATATTCCTCTTTTAAGCCTGTACATCAGTCCTAAGGAAATACTGTAACCTATAATTTATTGATAGATCTATTTACAATTAACAAACCTTAACTGTTAACTTTACACTTTGTTTTCATTGGATATGTTGACCTTGTTAAACTGAAATGATCATTAGACATTACATTTTATGTAGTACCATTGTTAATCCTCAAACATTTCTCATTTTTCATAAAAAAATGTTCTAGCAGTAGATGTAGTAGATCTAGTATAGACTGAACAGTGTTGACCCTGCCCAGAGTACACCCTGTAGAATTAAGTGTTAATTATTAACACACACTTTTTACTCATGTAAACGGTAAAGCATAATTAATTCCCTTTGTATGCAACATGTGTTCAACTATAACTAGTAAACAAATTTACCTACCGGTATATAACTGTGCTTTCCTGGCCCATGACACACTTTCTATAATCGTAAACCAAATTTACCAACAGTCCAGATGCACGCTTTTTTGCTGTTTTTCCCCACATGTTTACCATGATTTAATCTCAAACCCAAATGGTTAAAACACCTAAAAAGCGAAACTTTTTCAATTTCACTACCTGTACTGTATCATTTATAATGTACAGTAAAAGTGTGACAAAAACCATGCTTGAAACAATACAACACGAATACCAACACGATAAAAGCTTGAAGTCTCTAACCCTGGCCACATTGTATGACGTAAACATGATTCAATCATGACTCATGACTCATGTTTACGTCATACCGCAAAAATATTTATACTTTTTGATTGATTTATTTTTATTGTATCTTTGTTTTTTTGTTTGTCTAATGCAAGTGTAACTCCTATTTAAGATCTTCTGAAATTATGTGGAAAGAATGCAGATCACTTCAATAACTTAATAAATATTGTCAGATTATGATTTTCGTACCTTTTAATGAGTTAAAGACTTATCTCCCTTATATTTTAATAGGCATAAATTGATCGATAACGCTTAATCGATAAACCAAATAGCCTGCTTTCAAGGGAGACAATGTCGCCGATAAGCAAATAAATCTGAAGAGATTTCTCAGGATTAAACATCCAGTGTTATTAACATACTCAATTCGACGTAATCTTAAACGTATTGACAACAGGTTATACATCCATAATGAATTGGTTGCTATCTCCATTAAGATACCTTGCTCTCCCTTCCATTCCTCAAATTCAAACCATTATAAGTATTCCTTCTTCTCTCGAACTATCTTCTACTGGAATCATTTACCCTCAACGTCGTTTACCCACTCCCCCTACCCTAGAGCAGGTCAATGCGACTGTTTACTGTTATATTTTTAAAATGTCAATCTATTTATTATACTCAGTCTATTATCTTTGTGGCAAATGTCTTTGTCCCCGCGGGAAGTTTGATATTAAAGGAAGATAGAAAGATAGTGAAACGTTTTAGATCTAAATGTATTAATTTCTGTGAAAGGAAGTGATAATAATAATATTATAATAATAATAATAATAATAATAATAATAATATAATAATATCTTTATTTACTGAAGGTTAACACATTAAGACATGCAAAACATTGACTTATTTTCAATTTGGCCTTTAAAAAAAGAAAAGAAAAAAACAATCCTGAAATAAACATGGCAATAAAACAAAAATAAATCCGACAAGCACTCATCTTTTAACTAATGATGGATGCATGTATGCAGTTTCAGTTTAACTTCGATTCAATCCGGTCTGCCCACTTGTGTCAGCTTTGCCGACTTCCATCCGTCCGCTAAAAGAATATTTTAAGTGCAAAATCTCCATTTCGGGGCCTCAAAAAAAGGTGCAAAATCCGTTTAAAATTGACAAAACTCATTTTATTTTGTAAAATGCCAAAGAGGGAATTATCGATTCAAGTAAACAGGTCACGCAAATACTGTAGCAAAAAACTTTTCGAATATCTATTGAAAATTGAAGCAAATATTGCGTTCAACTAAACGTCATCTTTACAATTGCAGCCAATATTATAAAACACTTAATGACCTATTAAAGGCCCCTGCCAATGTTGCCAAAATAATAATAAATGAGAAAGATTATAGCAAGATGGATTCCCCATTCGCTTACCGAAGACCAGAGGCATCCTCACGTGGAAAGAGCAAAACTCCTGTTTAAGATAGTACCTAAGATACAACGCGCGAAATTTTCCAAATATTGTAACCGGGCCGAGGCATTGTTTAATTTATTTTGAGCGCAAACGTAGATTGCATAACAAGGTATGAGCGGCAAGGGCTGACGAAAGATCTTGCAGTACCTGAAGGTAAGAGTGCTAATGTACAGTTCTAAAAAACAAAGCTGCTACGAATTTAAAGACACCGCTCTGTTCAAAGTCCAATTGTGGGATGACAATACTTCATCCCACAAAGCCACCGTTGCAACACGACCATTCTGAGCAACTGTTTTATTAGGCAATAAAATGCCTAATATTGAGAGGGTCATAATACAAATATCTTTGAACATTAAACGTGTTAAGTGATTGACCCCTTTTCAGTCAGTCATTACATATCTATATTTTGATTACACAAAAATTATGGACAATGCTCTCTTCCTAACCTCCGCACGTAATATTCGGGAAGGAAGGTGTTTATTATCCATTGCTTACTTAGTCGTGCCTTCAATAGGTTCTTAGTGCTATAATTAAGAAGAATTATTGAATACCAGTCGTCACTGTTTCTTTTTCAACTAAGTGCCTTTTTATTTTTTACTTTAAATCTTATGATGAGGTACTGCATTGTTAATGTAAGATATTTACTGTGCCGGAATTTATTTACACAATTTCTCTCTTAGGCTGAAAATTGGGAGATGTTATGTAAGTTATTATTAAGTCGCCTCAAACGTCTTGTTTCCAATGTGACAAACTGGGCCTTCAACCTATTTCACCTTTTCCTATACTGTATGTTTGTTTTGTTTTATGTGTCGTATTATGTGTTATTTACGAAATTAGCACCCCAAATCATTATTTATTAGACGATTAACACAGCTGGAACGGATATCATTTCATAAATCTTAGCTGTTTGGTGTTTTTTGTTTCCAAATATAACGGTGGATTATATCCCGATAAACTCAGCGTCCACCAGCTTCCACATAAAATTATACATTAGTCATCATCTAAGTAAGACCAACAATGTCGAAACTGAAAACGTTAGAAGTTGATTATTTGACCTCCATATGATGCAACTAGTGTAGCAATATTATTACAAGTAAACTTTAAATCAGATTATTTATTCAGCTCTTACATTACTACGATATTTCCTGGCGAAACTGATCGCTATTTGTTCCAGAATATTTCTTACATTGATCTTTTATATCGAATGTTCATGCTATAGATATGGCAAAGAATTTTTTCAATGACATGGCAAATAATAAGACAAGACATTTTCCTGAAGAAGTGACAAAAGTTTCACCTTTTTAGCTTTAACCGAGGTTATTGCCTTGAAGCTCTTTCTTCAGAAACCCACTCTTAATCAAAGCGCTGTGAGCGCTGAAGGCCTGGGGGCTATAGATTAACTCCCCTAAAAACAACTTTTGACCTTCGTGATTTACGCTGAACCTTACCTAAAGCGCGGGTCGAACTGTGCATAGGGCGAAATTTAGTATATGACACAGAATGAATGATTCACAAATAAATGGGTGGCAGGGATGTTAAATGAAAAATAATCTAATGGTCAACAATATCAATTGTTTGAGAGAACAATAAAAATAATTCAATCTGCGCTTTGTTCAACTTCAAGCGATATCTGATGATGTGGATCGAAAATTATTGTGTACCAAGGACAAGACCTTGAAACAGAAATAAACAAAGCAATACCAACAATGAAATATAAATACAGTACTGTACAATGTGTATAACAGGGAAAACCAAAAATGATTCTTGGTTACCTTGTAGTTGTAATCGGTGAAACCGTTCACTGTGCCTTGACATGCAGCGTCCTCGATAAATGGCGGGTGATTTTGATCACGTGAGTTCCTTCTCGGGAATGTACGTAAATTGTTTCTTTAAGAAATTTATTTTTAGGTAAATGTATATGTAATCGTTCGTTAATAAGAAAGTTGTCAATGAAATAACATCAGAAATTTGAAAATCAAACTACAAACTCTTATATCGCATTCCGTACGTTTCCGTGAATTTCCGTAAATATCCGTACTTTTCCGTGATATGCATATGGTTATCTTCCGTAATCAGCTAACAGTGCAGTAATTTCTAAAACAGAAAAAAATGTGTAATGCAGCCCGTAAGCTATAGACCTTTCTGCAATCGTTTGAAGTTCTATGTACTGTTTTTATTTGCAATATGTTCTTATCGTATGCGACATTGAAACAAAAGATTGATCTGGTCTGTCTTGCACTACTTTCCCAAAGCGCATGTTTACAGTTGTTATTATAGCACAGTTAAATTTCTTGCAGTGTTTGAAATGTGGTATGCTAACTTAGGCCTAGGGGACTTTCAGTCCCCAGGCCAAAAATCTCTTCCATATGAAATTGGTACCAATCAATCTTTTTGAAATTCATGCAACGGAAGATTCATAAATGCAACACATGACAGCTTTCGTGCATCGATAGCGAAAAATAAGTTTACAGATATTGGGGGGATCGATTATAAAATAAAGAAAGAAATAGACAGGTGGTGCGTTATAAGTTTCGTTTAGTATAGGTTTATTGAAAGTCCACGCAACCGATTAGAATGATGACTTGTCGATTGTCATATATTGTACGCTATGATTTCATTATCGTACACTTGATCATCTCTACTACAAAGAAAAATTTCTGATAAAAATTAATTGGGTTACTCATGTAGGTGGGTGGGAGGGGATGGGGGCTGAGATGAGTTGTGGTAGGATCAAAATATAATTTCATGATAATCGAAGAATTGCTGATGACCGTTTCCTTGAATAAAAAGAATAAAGGCACCAGGAAGTTAAAGTTCTTTTTTATCAAGTAGATCTGAAATAATCCAGACAAGCCTACAGTAACGTGTGGTAAAAAACCTTTGTCAAATTGTCTAAACACGAAATCTGAAAAAGAATACATTAGACTTTCGTTGAGGTTTCCATGTCATATCTTCGCTTTCTTTCGTGCAGATCGGCTATAATATGTATGCATGTTAATAAATGTTTCTATACGTTTATTATTCCTACGCCAAAAGTGGAAAAATAAAACTTGTTGTCGTAAAATGTATTTGTGTTCTTCAAAATGAGACTTTACATACATTTTAAAGACAGTTAAATGTACTTCTGACTTTTTCCTGTTTTTGAATAGCATGAATGGTCCGAGAGCTTTTCTGCATGACGGACAGTGTTGAAATAATGAGTTACGCCAGGTTCTTTTTAGCATGACTAGCAAACCATAAATTCCATTTTTTGAAGCAGGCAACCTTTTCTTCGTATCCATAGCAGAACGTAGCATGCACCATGACTACATGATTCCACTGTTCTGGTGTCTTCTGAGATGCTTGCGGACCACCAATGAATAAACCTTCATCCAAAGGTGAAACGTGAACACATGATTGTTTAATCAATTCGTTTAGTGCCGGTTGATTTCGTTGTGGTGTTGCTTTTAATTCCATTTCCCATCGTTTCACAAGTTCCATAGTTTGAGTACTGCTTCTTACAGCAATAAACCCAGCACACACTCTCTCTCCATTGTTTTCAGTTTGTGCCCAAATATCAGACAATCCTTTAAAGTATAGGAAAGGGTTTCGTAGCCACACACTGTCCGTATCTGCATACAAAACATTGTAACCCTCTTTCAGATATCGTAATATGTATGTTGGTCTTGCCGAGACAAGTTTATTGTACATAGCTGTCTCAAATTTGAGTGATGTTGCAATATTCAAAATCCAGCTGCGTACAATCTTGATGCTTTCACTATTGTGCTGATTGGTCAGCTTTTCAAACGCTTGATCATCTTCTGCTATTACAGTAACATTCACTTTTATGTTAAGGTTCTTGAAATGCCACCACCAATTCTCAAACATGTCAAAATATGCGAGATTTACTGTAAGAACGACGCACCATTTATATGGAACACTGAATTCATTATGTATATTTGTCTGATTTGTAGCGTTTCTTGCACTGCTTACTTTGAGTAATCCACGCAATTATTCCTCTGTACTCCAAATCCCCAACGAATATAATTCGAACAAGAAAACATGATAACTACTAACAAAACGATCGCCAGACACAATGGCGTCCGTAATTGTAACAGCGATTTCATTATTTTTGAATCCATATACGAGTCTTTATCAGCTGCACATAAAATTGTGTGCAATGCCTGTTAACATGTGATGTATAATAACGCAAGAGAGTATCAAACACAAAGTATTAGATTAATTTATCTTAAGCGATACATTCTCATGCTTCAGTGATGTGTCTTTCAAATTTTATATGTAATGCATCAGAGGACGAGACTGACACCAAAATAGCAAGATCTGAAAACTGATATACTGCACAAAACATTAATGTATTAAAGTGACATTATGTGCATCTTACTACACAAAGTGTATTTTTGGTGACAGTTTTATAAACGCAATTTTCTGTTGCTGTGCATTTAAATGTGTTAAATTAATGGCAATGCCGCATTAGTATTAGAAGTTGGTGCTTTAAAAATAAACAAATCGGACTAATAAAATAATTGTTCCTTTCTTCACAGTGATCTCCCTTGCGTTTCCTTTTTGTTGTCGGTAGAGATTTCGGCAGTGGAAGGGAAGCAACTCCTTCATGCAGATGTTTTTTTTTCTTAAATTGACTCTCGCAGTCAAAATAGGAAAAGTCATATTAGGAAATGTATTATTTCGTACTGGTAGCAGGAATAGTTTGGCGTATAGGGTTAAAAACTATTATATCCTCTACCCTTTTTACACACAACTATTTCAGCTGGATGTTTAATTGAAAAAGATGTGCATAATGTCACTTTAAGTGTTGGTAATTTTTCTATGCCCCTCTTCCCTATTGCTCGCCCAGTTCAATTCGCTCAGAACCTTTAGCCCGATATGTCCTGTTATACTTTTTTTATTATTTTCTGTATAATAACTCTGTAAAGTTCTACATGTAACTATTAAGTTGCCAGTTATTTCGAACTGATTTGTATTTACTTTGTAACGAGTTCATATCTAGATATTTGAGCATTGTGAATTATTATTGTTAGGGAATCTGCTGTTGTGATAACACCAAAAACGTGAGTAAACGGTATTCTAGCATAAAAATCACAAAAAAATAAACGCCCTTACTTTTGCGACGCTCAATAATGCATGGGACAACGTACATGGTGTTAACGTCATACAATTGACATCTGTAGCGTTTAAAGCGCGGTACTGTTAACGCCGTGCTTCATGGAAAGACGTGAAACTAAGACCATGGTTTACAATTGCCCTGTAATACGCATTAATGTATTATTCTATAAATGAAGTTAAGAACGCAATTTTATGCGAAAGTAAAATGAGTTCTTATGCAAGAAAAAGGCAATATTATAGCATTAAATTCGGAGAAATGTATAACACTGAACAAAGGCGTTATAACGCGAAAGTAGAAAGCATAATAAAGCACAACTGTAAAAATCATTATAGTGTATCACTTCGGGTCAAAGTTGTTAGCAAATGGACAAAATGCTATGTCATGTCATAATCAGTTCATCATATTTTTCGAAGTTGTCGAAAAATAATTATTGATAATAGATCTATTAAACGCTTTCTCTATCAATTTGCTTTTTCGAGCGTGAACATATCTTCTAAGTTAACTTAAAGCATCCATCATAATGATCATTTATTTTACAATGCCTTAGATTTTCAGGTCATGGTGCATTTAAAACTCCAAATATAACTTAAATTGACTTTCGTAAAATGATGTATTTCGTGTTAACACTTTATTTTGTCCATTTCATGTGATAACGCCTTTGATTTCATGTTATATCCCCCATTTTTATATAACTATTCATTTCAATGTTCGTATCACGACGTTACTGCAGTACTTTTCGACATGGTATGCGCTTTACACGTTGTACAATTGAATATGCTTATTTCGCATGAACACGTCTTTGTTTGCGTTGTTACGCATGAAAGGACCATGATTATAGGCTGTTTTTTAAAAATAATCACGCGAAAAGGTAATGGCTGGTTAATCAAAATAAATTGTGTGTATAGTCTAGGTCTGCACTAGACTGGTGTTTTGTCAGCAGTAGGCTCAATAAGGCTCACGTAACTAGATCCTTTTAGATAAAGAATCGTTTTAAATGATGCAATATAGCCAATTTACACTCTACGCCTGCTTTGTCTTCAAAGACATAGCGTCACCTACATGTGGAGACATAGCTTTACTAAAATTTGGAGAACAGTTATGAGGCAAAAAAGTGTGCACTTTTTCATCATTTGCTGTTAGAAATGATGAAGACTGGGAAATAGGAGGCTCTGCACGATATTTAAATATTGCTTCTTGTTAATGAGCATTATTAAGATGACATTTAGAATCTTGAAAACAGTTTATTGACTCACTTGTAATTTCTACTGAATAATTTTATATGATAGAAATGTTTAAAATCATTATAACTATCTGGTTAAGATAACATTCTCAATGCGTCATTTAGAACAGTTACAATCAGTAATACACTACATTAATAGGTTAGGTCCTCCACATAGACAACATCTGTGGAACTGTACATTTACAGGAAAATGAGAAAATTTTGAAATAAAATAAAATATAATTACATGTAGATTTACGTGTTTTTCAATATGTTGCACTTTCACTTTAAAATAAACCCGAACATCACGGCGACCAAGTTACACAAATAACATTTGTTACATAATTATGACAGAAGATGCCGAAAGATATTGCACGACTTGAACATTTTATGAAACGTCACTTCACGATAAAAAATACGGTGAGAAACAAATCTTTTTTATCCAATCGAAGAAAATAGAGAATAACTTGATATACATGTTTGTAGTGTTTTTATAGTCTAATTCTTGCACAATTTTCTTAAATTACTTAGAATATCAAAGAATCAAGCAATTAAAAATAATTAGAGTATTATTTGCTTTTTAGATATTGGCATATAGAATAATTAATTTACAAATAGAATAATGACAAAAATGTCTCCTAATTATTCTAAAACAATGTTAACGTGTATGTTTCTTTCATATTTTATCTTACTCTTTGTCGATATTACTAAAATATTGTGCTATTTAAGACATGTACATTCCATATGAAATGCAACGTTCGAATGTTTTGTTAAAGATAGCGGTCAATTTTGTTGCAGGTTAATTACGAGTAACAAGTAATTTTACATGCAAACTTTTCATGAAACTTTTCTACATATAATTACTAGAAGCAATTTATTGTTTCAATTAACATAACATTATGCATTTGATTAAATGTATGATTATACCCACCAACAGTGGTGTCAGCTTGTCTAAGGTCGGTTGGCTCCATGTTTGCTCCATATCGCCTTAAAACCTTTGAAGCAATATCATGCAACTCGGGTCAAATGTTTATCTCAACAAGGCGGCGTGTAGTTCGCATGCTCCAATCCCGTCATCTAGAGGTCAAGGTCACAGTATTTGACATCCGCTCCATATCTCGTTATATTTGGGTCAAATGTTCATCTCATCTGACGTGCAGAACCCATGTTCAAACCCCTTAGCTAAGCTTAAGATAACACTCCGGGGTCAAAGACATTACTATTTTTCCTAAACCCCTTGAATGCTTTTCTTTACAGTTGGGGCCAGAAGGTTATGCCATAAAGATGACCAAGGTCAAAGTCACATTGAGGGGTTCAAAGGTCATGAAACTGTATTTCCTTGAACCTTTGAAAGATTTACATGAAACTTTAGTAAATGTTAACATTATCAACACGACATGTAAAACATGTGACTAAATTTTGTGTCCTGTGTTTATTGAGCATGTAACAGACGTTTATCATATAGTCATCGAGATTAGAGTAATGAAAAAAAACCTTTGTGACAAGGAGTGCATGAGGGGGTATTTTAAAGATCTTCAGTGAAAGCTCTTGTATTACAGTTACAACTAAAACGAACCTAGCTAAATTATCAAATAATGGTGATGACAATATCAGACGACAGTGATATTTTATCTATTGAACAAGTTTTACCATATTATATTGCCTGAAGCCAGTTAGGTAGATCATACATGTATCGTGAAGTCTGACCAGTCAAGCAGAGCGGCTTTGAAGTTGAGATCAAGCAGCTTTTGCTTGAGGTCCTAATTTACAAAATAAATTTAATTAAGAATGCGTAACGATAAATTACCAGTGAGGTGTTAATCTACTAATAGGCTTTTTATATACCAACTGACAATTAATTGCCTCTTTTCAATTTCATAGTACTTTTCCGCTGTCTCTGTAAAAAGCGTCATTTGTTGTCGCTGGTTAACGATTTTAAACGAAAAATAATTGTGAGTGGAGTCAGGAAATGAATTTGCAGAACTGCTAAATACAGTAATAAATTGAAACGGTTCGATGAACGTTCTGTGCGGTCAGCGGTCCGGTGAACGGTTGTGGACAAACCTAACTAGAGCGCAAACACAAACGAACCGCAAACGAAATGGAACCGAACGGCTAAAGTGGTAAATAATACAGTTGACAGTACTGTTACTATATATTTAGCTAGAATATCTACAAACAGGTAAACAAGTTTTGTAGATGTACATAAAAAGACAAATTCTATGTAATAACTGCAGTATGTAACTTTTGGTATCTGAGGAGACTGTTAAGTTAAATATACAGGTTTATTGGGAAATGTGCCCCCCTCTCCCCCTGTCGGTAACGTTTTACTGATGAGTCAGCTTCCTTTGAAGACGTTTGGTTGAACGGCTCATAATCATTTCTTGTTTTTCTCCAAATTGGTCCGACGGTTTAAGAAGATAAAACATTTATAGTTTAAAAAAAAACAAAACATTTTGGGAATAGAATCCCTCCCTTTTAAGGCCATATTGTTTGTGAATCAGCATTCTTTTAACTGTAAGGTGACATAAAAATCACTCTTGTGAAATACTGTCAAAACTTGACGGTTAACAGATAAGATGTTAAAAGTCATAAGATATACGGCAGATATAATAGTTCATCTTTAATTTCTGATCAATGACTTGCAGTGTGTCTTACTTATAAAAGATACAAGAAATTTATTTTGACGAAATAAAAACTTTATTTCACAACAATTAACATTAACTACAAATGTATATAAGATATGTGCCGACTTAACAACAGGTATCATAACATTCAACTGGTCAACAATAATCACCTGTAGGAGATGAAATGTATGAGGTCTGTTCGTTCAAAGGTTTTTATGAAAAATGCTCAAAAATGATACAATTAAACAATGTAAAAGTAATGGCTAGAATTAACAACATATGTAAAAATATACATAGCAATTTGAGAAATTGGTGAGCTTGGCTCAACGGCACCGCTATATTGGAATATCAAAAGCATATGCAACGCTTTATCACTTGCTAGTGTTTAATTTCCAAAATACGCAAATACTCTACAGGAATGTATACTAAAACCTAATAATTCGATGTTGCGTTCTAAAATATGTTGATTTCAGACTTTATTTTTACCAAACTCTTAGACCGAGCAGCTGTAAAAGCAATTACACTAAACTACGAGCAATTTAAAGCATGTCAATTTGAAATATAGGCAACACATACAGGCATGGGATTAAATAAATGGAGATATATCTGAACTAAAACCAAGGCAAATGAAAAATTACTAAATACAAAAGAACAATTAAACAGCATAAAAATGTGATAGTAAGTCTTCACTCGTATATACTGCCATAAAAGAAAACAAATTAGAACATGAAATTGAAAAAGTACGCAGGTTGTCAAAATTCAATTTTGTGATAATCTAAGGATTGCTGATGAACATAATCTTGAAAAATATAAATACAGTAGACTCCAAAATTCCGGACTCTTATAAATGCGGTCACCCTTTCTCTCAAGTAGCATCATTGTTCAAGAATCCCCATAAATCCGGTCCTTGAAAATTCCGAATTCCGGTCTATATTTTTATTTGTAAATATTTCTCTCATTCTTCGGTCGCTGTCTGGTGTGCCGTCTAATGTGCCAAAGGCGTGAACATATTTGTTAGCGGTTATCTAATTTTAACAGTCTGTCACAAAGCACGAGTGGTTGGATTATCAATTGACTCAAATGTACATTTTGTGTATCGAAAGTGTTAGGAATTTTATTCATTCTCATGATTGTTAGACTTTTAAAATCGACCTATATTTAAAAGGCAGTTCAAAACGTTGTAAAAGAAAGGAAGGGAAAACAAGATGAAACAGAAAGCACCGATCTACTTTTTCAAAAGTGATCATCTTTTATATATATATATGCTGAACAGAAAGGGCATTTACTTGATTTTAACAAATATTTACTTGGGCTTTAGACTGCACGACATGGATGCTGCTGATATTTTGGTATTGCGGTTCTAAATGCTGTGAATGTTAATTGTATGTTGTACCGACTTTGACATGAATTTAAATGTGTAATATGAATTTTATCAAAGACAACCATGTTGCAAAGTAACCCCCATGATTCATATAAATGTATAGATATCCCGTATACAGGACCAACTAGAGGAATGGAAATTAGATAGCTCATTCCCTAAAAATCCGGTCACCTCAACATTCTGGTCAATTTTCTCACGCCCAAGGCCGAATTTCTAGGGTCTACTGTAATATAGAAAC
>JAFMSR010000019.1:31327724-31356832 GCA_022818135.1 Saxidomus purpurata | reverse complement strand
ATCTTTGTCGCAACATTAATAAAGTTAACTGGACGTGTGTCAGAATTTTTGTTTCGAAATTAATTCATACCTTTTGTTTTTCCCACATTAATGAAAAGGACGCTGTTTTATTTAATAATGATCCGCTAAAATTTAAACAAATCGACAAATACTCCTTCTTTTGCACAGTCCATTTTTTACAATTATAATCATTTGCATGGGCATTATAAGGATTTGCATAATATAAACATAAGGCTTTGAATCAATTAATTGTTTTGACATTAATAAAATAGTAAAATTAAATAGTGGGCCCTACTACTAAACACGTCGACATCTATATATGTATATTTAATAGTTCGAATTTCTGTTTAAGCTATACCTATGTCCTAATCTAAAAGAGGCATTCTCTAAAACGTGTGTCAAATTAAATTACTTGTACGACATTAATTATATACTATGTGCAGGTATTATTCCTTAATCTAAAAGTTTAAGCTATACATTCCAGTCATTATCGGTAAAATCAGCGTTTAAACACATGTAGCAGTACCGTAAAATATTCGATAATTTATGTAAAGTTGTTGCACAATTAATGGATGGATAACATTTTATTACAGAAGGTCTCTATGTTGATAATTTGTGCTGAAAGTAGACACTTTACGATATATGTATGTTGTTCTTTCATATGTATTCATCATTATAGGTTCATTTAACATATTGTTTGTTTGTGGAAAATATAATCTGATAGATGTTCGGGGTGCCCCTCTAAGTAAAAATATAAAAAGTATAGTAGAAATACACAGGCTCTTAACCTACACCTATAAATTATAAGTTTGTACTCATTGAAAAATATAAATGTTTGCACCTTACAATTTTAAAACATTGCGCACGTAAACATTTCTTACAAATATGTAACTGTCCAAATTAGAAGAATACTTTGAGAGATGTCACTGAAAAAAGGAGATATTCCAACTCGGTGGCGCAGTTCATTTTCGATGTCACTGCCCGACCTGTCGATACCGATGTATACATTACCATCACCTTTTACATTCGTTACTCCAGCAGACGTTTCAATATCGGTTAAGGACCGTTTGGTCATCAAAATACTTTATTTGGAAACTGGACTTTCTGAACCAGGAAAAGTAATAAAGGATGCTTCTTGTGCAGTATTATCTGCAGATCTGGTATGTTTGATTCCTCCTTGTGCAGATTGTGGAAGAGGTATGTTTGCAAGCTTACTTTAAAGATCTGTATGACTGTCATGGTCCGCTCTGTAAGGATTTAAGAAGAAAATATAAATATGTCCGTCTAAGCTTATATGAACGAGAAGGCATAAAATATAATATGTCTTGCAAATGTTGTATACTTCAGAATATTCTATGAACGCAAGTTATCTAATTAAGATTGAAAAAAAGGATATGGTAACTAAAATCCCGATATTCGCGTAAATACTATTTACTGATGTGTTTTAAATAATCGTGTTTCAGACTTAATAATTTCTTATCTTT
Source organism: Saxidomus purpurata (assembly GCA_022818135.1). Taxonomy (NCBI): domain Eukaryota; kingdom Metazoa; phylum Mollusca; class Bivalvia; order Venerida; family Veneridae; genus Saxidomus; species Saxidomus purpurata. The sequence goes on along the minus strand of JAFMSR010000019.1, from coordinate 31,355,348 downwards.
ATCCCTAGTAGCAAAACTTATGCACTAGTTCATGTATATAATGAACATCTTGCATAACTATAAAATTCTTAATACATAAAAAATGAATGTTGTATAACTATATAATCCTAAATAAATAAAAAAAATGAATGTACACATTTAAGGGAGTTGATCAAAACTAGTAGATTGAGATGACTGAAATTCATGTACCTATATTTCTTTGCTCTCCTGCAACACAACAGGAAAATAAGTATTCCAACCGCAGCCACGAGAGGACATGACCCAATTATTATACCAATGAACGCTTCAGTCTTCAGTCCTGTGCTTTTGCTTTCTTCACAATTCCCTAAAATTGTTTCGTATTACGCAATGTATATTTCATTCAATTTGTTAAGTCATGTCGTTATTGCTTTTTTTATTGATACTTACTTATATTTATGCTATCGCTAAAGAAGTTCTTGAGAGAGAGAGAGAGAGAGAGAGAGAGAGAGAGAGAGAGAGAAAGAGAGAGAGAGAGGGGAGGGGGGGGGGGGAGAGAGAGGGACGGAGGGAGAGAGAGTGACAGAGTATGGATTTGTGTCTTGCATTAGAAAACTACCGCATTGGCATTGACGGAGATCGTACCAGAGGCGAACGCGCTTTCCACTGTTTATTGTTCAACACATTTCCATAGGCGAAGTAATACATGACTAAGTGATGAATAATTACATTTGAACTTCGGACAATGGTAAACGCACGTACCTTGTGTCCAGTTGTACGGTTCTATTATAGGATCGCAGAGATAACATTCATCTGCCGATAACACTTCATCATTGCGCATAACGCATGCTCCATCGATGAAACAAAAATCATTCTGGAACGGAAGACTAAAATGACTTACGTGGAATTAGTCTAGGGAAAGAGAAGTGTCCCTACTTTAGGAACGCAAACAGAAAACTTTTATCTGAGAACAGTCTAATATTGTTTAATCTGACTTTAATGTATTGGGTAAGTCTTTCTTTGGAAATATTAATGGCAACTGTCATTATTAACATGTCTATTTGTTAACAAAGTGAGCACAGTTATATTTGATACATGTAACTTCACAAATGAAACAGAGAATGCTCAAGTTCGGACTTCTGTTAAAGAAAGATATTATAGTTGTATGGTATAATCATCCTACTTATGTAAAGATAATAAAGGGCTAAGCACATTAGATGTGCAAATGTGTTTAAAGTTGAGTGAGAACGAAATGGAAAACGAAGTAGTGAATCATAGGGTTAACTGATAGTTGCGACTGTATATACGATTTAAATGGTTGAATATATTTTTAACGGTGTATATACCGTCGCAAATGTCAAAATTACTAAACGGTTAACCCCATTCTTACACATAGTGCTAAACATGTGATAATTACTAATCGCTCAATGTTTGCAACGTTATCTAAGCGTCGCAAATCTAAATGACGTAACATTACAACGAAAGAGCATTAGAAACAAACACATAACCTTTAGTTTAAATGTAAAGGCTCCGTTGGTTTCGTCTTGCTCTATGCATGTGGTCTTGTAGATATACACCGTGTTTGGTTCCCCGTAGTTATTGCCGTCATTGCTTACTGAGAATTCATACATGGTAACTGTAATGTCATTGTCATCACTAGAACGTTTCTTTCTGTCACCTGAGTAACAGCAAACCCCAGTAAATATGTCCTGATAGTCCCCTTCAAATGTTTCGTTACTTTCCTGAATACGAGTACCATTGAAATAAACCTATCCAACAAATGAAAATTCAAAGGATTATTAGTTTTCTATAGCTCAAACATTTACTATACACATGTTTTATCAATGAAATATACAATTTGGACAAAAGGCTATATTGGCAACAATTGGCAACAAATGTATCTATATTTTGTATCGTATTAATTTTGTTCAAGGACAAAATAATGAAAACATGTCAACCTTTTAAATACGAGTTGTTTATTCTTTGTTCTTCCAAATTTATTGTTTACAGCTTAACTAAGAACTAAGCTGTCATCTATTGCAGAGACATTCTGACTTTATTTACTGATTTATATTACAAACAATCAATTCACGTGTCAATCTTCCGGTCTCTAGCGTAGGTAATTATATTTGCGTGTGATTTCCTACATTATACAGTGTACTTACTGTACAAATTTGAGTATTATATTGTTTGATCGATTGTGATTCTCCTTTTTACTTTCGAGACATTGTGTGATATTCTTTCTTCCGAAGCAACATAATTTAAATCAATTAATTTTAATATCAATTTTGACACTGAGGTCATGATTTGAACAAACTTGGTAGAGGTTCACGAGACAATGCTACCTGCCAACTATCTAAGATTTACGCCTTGCGGTTTCAGAGTGTTTCCTATATAATCTCATGTAATATCAAGTGACACCCCGGGCGTGTTCAATTTTGATCCAGGGTCATAATTTGAGCAATATTGGTGGTGGTTTACAAGGCAATGCTACATGCCTTATATCCAAGTTCTAGGGCTTGTGGTTTCAGAGAAAAATATTTTTGTTTTTAATTTTCCTTTTTGTTTCCATAGCAATCTGAGTTATGCATTGAATGAAATTCTTTGAACAATTTTGGTGAAGCTTTATTACAGAAACGTCCCTGTCAAGTTATATCAATATTGGCCCAGTGAAGTCAGGGAAGATGTCTATTAAGCAAAATGTTGACGGATAAAGGATAAACGGCACCGTGACATAAGTTGAATTTGGAGCCCGCAGAAATAACTACTTATCCGGTATAATTATTTAGACATTTTTTTCAAAGTGTTAATGTAATTGTGCAAACAAACCTTATATTTGATCATTTGACATAAGAACCCTTCAAATATATTGTCCGTCCGTATTTGATGACATGCACAGTCGTCGCCGTCGTCAGTATCACAGATGTCACCACCCTGTACCTCGTAGACAATTGGCGGTATTCTTATATCAAGGCTACAGTCAGGTCCCCGATACAATCCGTTGCATTCACAATTTCCTGAAACCCGAGGACGTGTCCATGAAAAAGGCGTGTCATTTATTCAACATATGTAACATAGTTACGACTACCTTTTACGGTATGTTTTTATCACTCAGTTAATATACCAAAGTATTGACATTACAAGTGAGAATATTAAATGTAGCAAATTCGATCTGCTTCAGCAAGTTTCTTATATGGCCATTATTACTATGAAATGTTTTGAGTTAAATGTACATATATCGTGTATACATTTGTATTGCCCGTGGAAGATAATGTACTAATGGCAAAAATCTTTATGATGCAGATGCTTAATAGAGGGACCCCTACGATAACAAGCAAAACAAGGACCAACACCGTGCTAAAGCAAATATGTCAATGTTAGTGTAAAGCTGCGCATATTACACGTATTTTGAATTGAAATAAAAAACAAGAAAAATAAATAGATGATATCTGAATCAGCAGCTAACTAAGCAACTGCAAGAAACGGGGTTGTTTATAATACGATGCGCAACGCTTAAAGAGTCTTGTTAAGATTTTAACATGACTAACTATCCCTTAAGACATAAATACAACACTGCTGTATATGCTATGTTGTACAAGGATATTAAATAGTGGGTCACAAATCAAAATTTGACATCATTTATGACGTCGTAACGGCTCACGCGTCAAAATGTAGGCTATTGTAGATTTTAAACAATTGATTTCATTCATTGTTTAGTTTATAAACATAATGGTTAGAATTTCGGATTTATACATGGAGCGCACAAAGAAAAACTTGTTTGACTCAATTCCATCCTCCAGATGTAAATATTTGTGTAATACCTGATTTTGTACACACTCCATTTTGGCTGCAGTTATTCAAACATATTTCTGTCCGAAAATATTCAACCATATCTGAATTGTTAGCGACAAAGACAGGATTTAACCGAAGTATGGCATCGGCAGCATTATTTAGAACTGTTATATGGGCATCTACCCATTCTGTGTCATTTCCGTTCTAAAGGAAAGAAAACGTCTTCTGTTAACTCATTACAATAGTGATAATAATGAAAGTGTTTGAATCACTTTAATACCCAAGTTTCTATGAACAAGTTCTCATATTTAGCAGAGCAGCCCTAGTCAAATCTGGACAATTGTCACTGTATTCTAACTAGTGACGATGCATTCTATGAGGTACCTATCATTTTCAAATGATGTTCATGTGCAATTCAATTTTTTAAACCATACATGGACTTTTGCGAAAGGAAATTTTGGAACAAATCGTTATACATTATCACTGCATTGTATCCAGACACATAAGCTTTTTGAGGACATATTTCCTTATTAATCGGCGTTAAACCTAAAATACAAACTAAAATACTCAAACTGTCTACGGACAGTGTTGACAAATTGTATAACACTTACTGTTAAATCGTAAACGCATTGATCTACAACTATGGTCAGATCTTCCTCTCCAAGTTTATCCGGAAATTCCTGAACAGAAGGCGCCACATATATGGACGCATTGCAGATTGTATAGGCTTCGTCTTCTGTGAAATTTTCCATGCTTCTCTATAATCAGTACATATTGCTCAATAAAAAAGCTCCTTCCACGAGCAGATACACATGCTGAGAGCTAGACCGAAACTGACATACATGTATTGCTTGAACATTAGTAAACAGTTGTCTGAAATGGGATTACATTCACGTAAATTCCGATAAAATTATTTAGATGTCTATCATTTAAAGTTTATTCCGACTGATCATTTGACAATTTCATGCAATTGCAATTATTGTACGATTTGCATTGTGATACTGTTACTTTACATACTGCTTTGATTACATTTTAGGAACTTTGTTTACATCCCATTACGTAGTTATATCTTATTACTATTGATTCGGACTCAAAGTAAAAAAATAGTATGATCCAAAAATACAGGATTTGTGTTGTAAGTCGTTGTAAGGATTTGTGTTGTAAATCTGAATTATGTCTGTGTAACTTTTTATTTTATCCCGAACGTTATTATCAAATTAACCGTGTTAGGCGAAAATTATTTTATCGACCGTATGCTGAGTACTGAAAACGGATGCTAATTATAACTAAGTTGTTCACGTGGTTGCGTCCCTTTCACTGCCAAACATATTGATGCAAACGAAAGCATCTGCTCACAAAACATTACTTGTTTTTGGAACAATTCAACTAATACTTTCTACATCTATTTCGTTATTAAATCTGACTTTAATTAGTTTATAAATAAAGGCTTGTCAAAGACTATTAAAAGTTTTGCATATAAAGACGCATTGATTCTTTAAGTCAAGATTTGGCCAAAAGTATTTTTGAACATCTTGCAACAAAATGACCAATCTTACCCTGACAGCAGTTGGCTTACCTTGGTACGAGATAATGATAACTGAGTTCTATAATGATCTTCCGGTTCTTCTCTATGTCTGTTTGTAAGCGATCGCTTTCTCCTCCTTGTTGCTTCTAACTTTTTCCTTGTAATTGAGTTAGGTCTACTGCAAGACCGTCTCGAACCACCGGCATTATCAACATTCAGTGGTTCAAGAAAGCGATTTGGATTTTTAAACAAGTTTTCCTCGTCTGTTAATCTACAATTGGGTCAACGTATATAGACTGAAAATAACAGAAGCTTAACCTAACTCATACTATGTTAAGACGGTCTGCACAGTAGCATATAAACCAATTTCATGGTTTAATACACCACACAATTTAAAAACTTAAAAAAAACTTAAAAAAGAAATGGAATACTAAATTCAGCACTTTTATGAGCATGACTGTCGAAACGATATGCCTGACAAGGGCTGGAACCTGGGACCATTCGCTTTCAGGGTAAATAATCCACTGACTATGCGGCCGCCTACACATTTTCACTCTTTCATGTGTCCGTAATTTATCCATAGCCGTGACACATTCACACAACTTAAGCTGTACACGTACTAAAACGCTTTAGAATATTTAAATGCGTGTTTGGATAGTGTTTATACCCTTCAAATATAAAATCACAAAAAAAAACTTCTATCGCACCTCTTCAAAATTTGTTTTCTTAACCAAAAACTGAAAATTGTATTGCATTGATAAAAATCTATTCACAGTGTTTATACAAAATAATTCATATAACAATTAGTGTTTTCCTTACCGTCATTGGTCAAGATTTTTTCCTACGTTTATTTATTGTGTTAAGCTGAATAAATGTATGATAATTACTTTTTAAAACAAGTATACGATTGCGACATGAACAATATCTATCTTTTAGGAGTTTGCCTTTTCCATGAAATTATACCTACTTCCAGCTATCTGAAAATGCATAATTCCTATTTCTGTCAGTGGAAACAGTTACTCTATCCCTATGTAGAAGGTCGTTTGTTCTATTTCCGTCGAAATATCCACATAAACCGACAACGTTGCCAAAGTCTTTTGCCGCCATATATATATCGATGTTCATTGTATTGCTCCTTACATGAAGAAATATGTCGACTATTGTACCAATAGGTAAAGTGACCTACAAATGGTGTTAACAGCCTAGTAATATACATGTTTATAAAAGTAATTTTAATTCATTAAAGTGATTTGATCAGTTATAAGAAACGACATTCCGCGACATTTATTCATGTTTAGTTTGTTTTATTTCATGTCACAGGCTTAAAATCAGTGATAGTGCATAGCTAAGCATCTGGGTGCAAATTAAAAGTCATCGTCTTAGAATTGAGAGGTACTGTTTCTACTTTATTAATATTGCTTACTGACTTGACATAGGTGATAGTCTATCCAATTTCTGTGAATTTGAACCGATCAGCAACCATCGAAATAAAACTTATAAAATTGAATCTCTAAACTCTTGAAAGATCATCGTCCAATACACAGTTCAGAATAAGAAACACTTGTGACTAGATCTTAATTTGAACACAATTAATAATAGTAGTAAACGGTATGATGTAACAAAAACCTTGTAGTAATAGTCGTTTATTTTTACAATGTCAATTATGCCTCCATCATCTTTTCGGATATAGTCAAATGTTAAATTGCTGTCAGGACAAGTATTGATAACGAAAGCATCTGCACCAACTCTGATTGCAATACCACAAGCACAGACTGGTCCTTTAGTCCGACCAGGAGAGCAGTATCTAGCTGAATGCTGAATCTGAAAATAATGTATCACCATGGTAGGAAAACTGTATGATATATACATACAAGGGCCTTCGTAACGTCGAACGTTGCTCTACGGTAAAACTGTCAAAATTTGGACATTTTCACCTTATGACTTTTAGATATTCAAAATTGATAAGTACTGATTAATTTGCACTAAGAGTGTGTCGTGGGGTAATGAGAAGCTAAATTAATAAAATATTACATACATGTATAAGGTAATCGATTATCTAAAGCTGCACAATTGCAAGTAGCCCTAATTTTACAAAGACAGATTTCTAACTGATATAAATGACCTTTATTTGTATAAAAAAACATTCACAACTTGGCTTTGAAAAATGATAAGTACATGTTAGAAATATAGCGCAATTTGTTTCCAATGGTATTGAAACAAGATAAAACTAGCTTTTAGTGAAGAAACGACTTGAATACGCATTTTAAAGGCTAATTGTATCGTTTCTTATTGAACAATTAAATGAAACATTTTGCAGCCATACCGATGATATGTTTTGATTTTCTTTTATGCAATTATTTGATTTTCTTTCAATTAGTATGTAATTATAAAGACAGAGATACCAGACAGTATATGATTTAAGAAATAATAAATGCCTCCCTGTATTTTATCGTTGAATAAAATATAGTCAGGAATTTGGATGCGTATTAATTCGTATTAATTCAATCACGAGTGCGTAGCACGAGTGATTTAATTATTCGCATCCAAATGACTGACTATATTTTATTCAACAATACAATATAGGGAACAATTTATTATTTCGATTCTAACACGTTATTTTCTTTGAAAACAAGCCGAACTTTATTTAACGCGTAGTAGTACATCATTGTGACCTTAAAACGCGAGACACGATTGGACGCGCTTGTTTACATACGTCACGTCGTTACGTCATTTAAGGCACGTCGTCCTTGGAAAAACGTGCTGTATATTATCGTAAAAATAAAATACAGGCTTTTTCCTATATGCTTATATAGGAAAAGTAGCCGCTTGTGTTAGAATACATTGTTGATAATCCCTTTCAAGATTAAAACCGTTTAACTTACTTCGGTTTGATGTGCTTCATTTAGATACATCATACCATCACATTCCCTCTGCATTTCGAAGTGTCTAAAATAGAAACCATTAATTTAAAACAAATAAGTGTATTTCATTTTAAAGTTTGTTATATGGAGGTCATGAATTGACCTTACGATTAAAAGCCCCCACAAATTGACATATACTCGTCATGGTAGGTTTACAAATATATATCAATATTCTAAGTTGGTACAGAATCATAACATTTATGTTAGACATATATCAATTACTTAATTCCGTCTAGATCTTGGTATGATGCAAATCCGAAGATATACTTAATTAGTATATAGCATTCCCTTTGTAATTAGATCATACATATTCTCTAAAATCCTGCTATTGCGATTTAAAACCTGTCAGTCGTCCAAACTTTAAGCTCAAAGAACGTTTGCTTGCTGACCACAATCTTTGGAAGAATTGTTTTGCGGGACTTTATTTTCCATTTTTTTGTCATTGAGGTTATGATTGGGCAGACTCAATGTAAACATGCTCAGAATAAACATGCGAATGCGGACCTAACCATTTTGCTGATGTTTTTATAATATGATATAATTCTAATGGCCTATGGCGGAAGATCAAATCGCCCTCGGATTTTGTAATTTAGATATGATATTTAGGTTATTAATGTACGTTAATAATTTTCTCTTCCTTAAGTACATGTACAGTCGATTAAATATTCGTTTGAAATCATTTTATTATTATGTTTGTTTCAGGGATATATTGTGTACTAGGATTTCCGTACAGGCCAAAAGATGCAAGTATATCTTACAGTCCATCTGGCGTCTTATGGTGAGGATCAACGTGCGAATAACATTTTTTGTTCCAGTGTCGGTAATAGTCCTTTATATCAATCTTTAAAGAAAAACGAACCAAATTAACATATTCTAAGTTAAAATTAGAGATCTTTGTTAATCAATATTACATGAAGAAATAGTGTTTTTAAAATTTATACATATCAGTACTCGAGCTGTTCATTAGAACAATAACATTGTTTTGAAAACAGAAACACGTGTTACACTTTAAAGCTTAACATATGGTTCGTCTAACGGATGTTTAAAGTACTTGCATGAAAAGCGCCAACAATCTGAAATATACGTTATTAAGATTCCATTAGAAGATTATGTTGGTTGAACCGAAACAAAACAATTTGAATTCAGAAATCTAAACCACTCCATATGTATTGATATTACATGTATACGATCTTATATGGCAGAAATTGGCAAGGAAATCAACTGAAATTTTGTATTTTGCTTTTTAATTGCTTAGTTGTGCAACGTCTTTTTATTACTTAAAACTAAACCCAGTAACATACATTGTCTTTGCTTCAAGAAATGCTTTACAATTATAACTGATGTCAACTGTAGATAAAACTTCTGGTTATATAAAATGATATAATTTCAAATAAACGAATGCAATACTTTCGTTCTAACGGTCTTTTGGTGTGCGTGTCCTGTAGAATGATTAACAAACATTTCTAGGTTGAAACTTGTCTGATCATCATAGTTACTGTCGACAGTAGAAAGTTTAAATTTGTATTTTCTACTTTTCCATTCTTCTTCGTCCTTTAAGCTCTGAATTTCAAATACACAATAAAAGCAGTTAGTATGTTCCAAAACAGTACCTTACCTTGATTATCATATCTTATTTTTTTGTTATATATATTTGAAGATCATGCTATAGCAGTATTTAAAATCAAAGACAAAGTTTCCGTGTTGATGAGACTTTTGTTTAGATGTGTGTTATTCTTCCCGCTCTTTTACAGAATTAACCAGTTGCGTAGGACCTTAAATTGGGTCAAGTTCTTTTATTGATCGACCATTTACCTGCAATAAGCTACCCAAACGTCAAACTGAACTAACTTAAAAAGTGGTGCAATATTTAGAGTTAGAGTTTGTACATATGCAATGTCATTAGATAATTAATGTTTAGCCAGATATATTTACATTCAGAGCAAAATATGATTTTCTTGGATCATCATCATTTTGTACTCGGATGGTACCAGCACACGACCCTGGATTGTATGAGGGTTCTACAAGCGACAGTTCTTCAAGACAATCGGGAGTTTCGTCCTCTAGATAGTAACAACCTAACGGAATTGTCTGCTCTAATTCAACAACTGCAAACCCGTTCTTACTCAATTGAATGAAACCATTTGATCTCTGTACCAAAAATGTATAAAAAGATACAAAATACATCTTTCAAACCGTTTCATATTAAATTGAATGATAGTTGCCAGTCTAAGCAAAGCATGTCCATTTACTTTGTGACAAAAAAAGGAGCATGATAAAAGACAATGTTACATGTTCTTACTGGGTCACGGTTTACGTTCGTTTAATTCAAAAAAACCTCCCATAGATTTAAAGGAAGTATATATATCAAATCATGAAAGGCAGATTAAAAGAAAGCACGAAAGGGAGATTGAATGGAAGTACAAAAGTCAGCCTGAGAGGAAGCATTGTAGAAAGCATGAACGGAAGCATATTACCGTGTATATTATCCTGACTGCACAGATATACTTTTATATTGTTAGTGCTGTGTGAAACCATTTAAAAATTGGTCAATTCATATTGAAGTTACAATTCGGACTTGCAGTGCGCCCGGGGTCATGACGAACTAACTAAAGGACACACGGAAAGACCAGAGCATACATATTGGTCAAAACTGTCTCTGAACGGTTTTGAACTGATACATATTGAAAACAAATAAGGGATAACCAGGACATTGTAACCGGCTTGTGAACAAGGAGATAAATCATAAGCAGTTCACATTAGAAGAAAAGAAAAGACATTGAAAATGTTTCATATTTTACTTTACTTATATATAATCCTAATCAATTTCGTACTATTAGTTACTTAGAATAGTTTGATATCATTTAAAGGACATTCATATATATATGTTACACAAGCGTACTTTCCAGCCAGCATAGAACACGTCACTGAGTGATTCGTTGGATCGATTCTCGGACATTGCAGTTACACCGCATTGAACCTTTGAAATAAAAAAAGTAAAGTATCGACTTAGACCACAAATTTACACTGAAGTTAATTATTACAGCCGGTTGTCGTTTGTTTTAGGAGATTTTTGATATTTCTTAATAAAACTTTTTCAATTATAATTTGCATTAACAAGTTATACAGACTGATATTAATCAACAAACAATGTTTATATATGAATGTCATAGGAAAGTCATACTTCATAACCAGGTGAAAGATCCGTCAAATAATTCTCCTTAAAAACTAGATCATCTGCCAGAGACGAAGGGCCTGTTTGCAGTTGCAATGTTCCATTGATGTACCTGAATAATTTAACAATGAAACATACATGTACGATTGTATTTTGTGATGACGTCAGTATTTCGGACTTTAATCAGTTATTAAATATAAATCTGTACACAGTGGACAGTTAGAGATGGTTGTTTAAGTTGTTTTGCACGCACAACCCTTTCTATGCTATTGTGACTCTACGAACAACATTCCAGTATTTCATTTCTACAAGAATCTAAGATTTAAAATTTAAACCATGTGTTACAGACATAAATAGATAAAACAAAACATGTACAAATGGTAAATTTCTATTATCATATGTGATCAATTACCAGTTGAGTTTATACGAAATGCCATCTGTCATTTCAAAAGAACATTTGTATTGCAGAAAAGGAGAGTATGTCTTTCTTGTTACCCCGTCAATTGTGACGACTTCAACGTTGTGTCGTATTTCCGGGTTGACAAAAATATTGTTTTTCTGAACTGAAACGAAAAGTACATCGATAAGAAGAGATGGCTCTATCTCATTCTTGATATTGACATAAGTGTGTGTACAAATGGACCTTAAACATCTTTATTCATAAAATATCACTTGTCGTGAGGTAAAATTAAGATCAAAACGCGTTTTAAACTGTTATAGTATGATGGTGTTGTACAATTTGGCGTTTTGTTCTTTGCTTTCAATGTAATATCAACCTCGTACTGATCTTCAATAAAATAAAATTGAGTGACATTTGTCCTTTCTGTAACTCGTATCATGTTTGATATGCATGATGTTGGCATGTTGGTTACCATTATTCATGACGACACCATACGTTTAAAAACAAACATTTTATTATCGAGTATACCTTTGAGAGGAAAATGAACATTTGTCTTGAATTTAATAGAACTGTTTTAAGTATTTCAGGAGTTATGGAGCGGACACAAATGTCTCAGACGACCGGCGTTCAAAGACCATTTACCATATCCCTATTACCACTCTAGCTTTTGGGCCGGTGATGATACATTTTTGTAAATAGCAAACATGAGTTGCTCGTGTTATTAATATAAAACACTTAAAAAAAGTCAGAGCAACGCATTATGAACAGCCTACAAATTAAAAACACATAGTTTAAACAAAAAGGAAGCATTGGTCTTATAACGTCTAATGATGTAAAATACTAGATATTAGACCAATATATTCAGGATTATTTACAAGCTAGTACATGTATATTAAAACAACACTACAATTTTGTATTTGTACTGATGAGTTAAAGTGAAGCCGGTGAGCAAATATAAATCCAAGTGACTGTCCCATGTAGTATCGTATATATCTTTTTATCTTTTATAACAGTGTATTCGGACAATTATTTTACATGTTACATCTATCAAGATTTTCTCTATTTCTCTATTGACAATTATAGGACTCATTTGTAGTAAAGGATAGAGCTAAACACATAACACCTTATCAGAAGAATCAATTGAACCAGTAGCTATGCGCATAAAATAAAACGGATACATTTAATTACTTACTTATACAAATATTGTCCTGATAATACCGATAATGCATCTCAGACAAGTCGAATTGAATGTGCCCGTTGCATGCCCTGACATAAACATAATTATGACAATTGCCCTCATCGTAACCGATAAAGTAGCTACCATCATCATTAAAGTAATTGTTTACTTCGCAATAAGCAAGCCTGACAGGGGTTTCCGTTAGCGTCTGTGGCATAGGTTCTAAAAATAATATTATGATATCTTTGTGTATTTTGTATACATGTATAATTGTGATGTATTATTAACAAAACATTAGCAGTTTTAGTTTTCTTTTTTTGAAAAAGTCATACGCAATATTATCAAATCAGAATGGTACCTGAAAGCGTCATATTATTGACTCGTATAAGATAACAGTAATTAAGGGTAAATGTAGTTCTTTTATAAAGTACACATTTAATACATATTGCGAATCTTTACATAACAGACAATTAAGGGTACAGTTAAACACCTTGAAGGACATTTCCCAAACCATTATGAAAACATTCATTGAATACAGTTTCTAGATCTTCAGTTGAAGGCAAAATATATTGTGTCCCATTGATGAATCCATTAAACCACCCAAGTTTAACATCTCCATGACTAAAGTGTATGATATTTCCATCTATATTCCCAGCAGAATACAACACATCTGTGTCAGAGCACTCTGTAAGGAAATACACTACGTTTAGATAAATACAATGAGAATACAAATACAGTATACAAGTTTAAACATTACAGTACTGAAATAATTGAAAGTGTAATTGAAATTTATAATTTTTGACTAACTTTAATATGGAATTAGAACTACCACTGGAATTGATTGATATTCTCTACTTATATAACAACATTTATATTGAAATATTTTTTTACATTTCAGTAATAGCGACCCATTGTGTACACTGGACCGAAATAATTTTTCAAATTTTAGATGATGACACTGCACTAGATGCTGAGGAGCTAGTGCAGTGACATTCCATCCGCTAGATCACAAGAAGATTTTTGGGTCGGCCGGGGTTTTTGGGTGGTTTTTTTTTGTGGGGGGGGGGGGGGGGGGGGGTTTTTTGGTTGGGGGGGTTTTTTTTTTTTTTTTTTGTTTGGGGGGTTTTTTTTTTTTTTTTTTTTTTTTTTTGTTTTTTTTTGTGGGGGGGGGGGGGGTTTGATTTTTTTTTTTGGGGGGTTTTTTTTTTTTTTTGGTTGGGGGGGGGGGATTTTTTTTTTTTTTTTTTTTTTTTTTTTTTTTTTTTGGGGAAATTTTTTTTTTTTTGGGGGGGGGAAAACAAAAGATTTTGGTGGGGGGTTTTTGGGATTTTCCCGGAGAAGTTAAACTGTATTTGTTTTGAATTTTTAATAGCATCGGTTCCTGTGTTCACTAGACCAGAACCGTTTCTAAATTTTTCAAAGGGTTAATAAAAGGATTCTTCAGAGCAAGTATTGGTATAAATGTGTGTATACAATCTGCAAATATTGATGAATGTTAGATTAGGGACATTCTTTCATGAAAAAAGGGAAATATATATGTGAAATAAAGGTCATATTTATAGGCCTTGGTATGTGAATATGTCTTTTGATCCTAACAAAACTCGTTTCAAAAGAATATTTTTAAGATATATTTAAGGACAATACATCGAGAAGCGACTCATATGATTATGTGCAACACACTTATGTTGATGGGGGTATAATTATGTACTACCTTCCATGCGATAGACAGTACTAATAATTTTTTTTCCCTTTCAAATCACGTTTTGCTTTTTCAGAGTCTGATGTTGTCATTGGTTTTAACACTTAAATTTTGTTAAAGTTTGTAAGATACTATTATGTTGACACAGTTGTACAGTATAACAGTGACTTTACGTGATCCAAGATAGAGTGTTTAAAATCGTAAATGGAAAGTTATGGAACATGAGTTCTAAAATGTCTGTTTGAAAGGACAATCCATTCTGCACACAGCCTGTGCCAAATAAATATACAATTGCTATTGACTAAACATAGTTGATTTTAAATTGCGAATATGAAACTAAAAGAAAACGGTAACTTACTGTCTGTATATATCGCATCTGAAAGAAGAAAGAATTGAAATATAGCATTGAAGTGACATTCTGATACATGTATATGTTTGATCTTTGGAATGAATCAGTTTAAATTAATGACTAAACATAAGTCTTTTGTTAGATATAGTATACATTTTTATTCCCTAGCGCGGATGCAGTGTTCGATAAACGTCGATTGGTGTCATTACTCCACTCAAATGGCAGGAAGATAGCCCAGTCCTTGAGGTACAATGTAGGAGGCCAAATATATCACGACTATTGTGTAGGTAGAATAATCTTGCTGTAAAGGCATTTTTTGTAATTAAAACGTACGTGAGAGGAAACCTAAGCACACATTTTAATTTTTTCTTCGAAAGTAAAAAAAAAAGTTTGATATTTAACACAATGAAAAAGAATATAAAAAGAAAGTGCAGTTTAAGAAATATAACTTTCAACATTATTGAATTATGTCCCTTTATGTTTTGCCTGTCTGCAATGTTACTTCTCCAAAATCACGCAAACGAATTGAATCATTTTAGGTTACAGCAGAACATGTGTGGATGCTTAGGGAGTATCCGTCGGTGTTTCCAGAAACATGCAAAAACATGTATCTTTATACGTAGGGAATGCCCTTTAAAAGTAAGGTAAAAAAAGTGAAGTCATTATTCTTTACATCAGCAGATATCATGTTATAATGGAGCTTTAAGTCAGTTTGCTAACGTGACGTGTATGATCTGGTAGATGACACTTGTATTTAGAAGAATCGTGTTCAGAAATGTTAGAAAATCAGTATCTTGTTAGCAAATACTTACATATCATTGTCTCGATATAACGTTTCATTGATTAGTTATTTTCTCTTTCAAATTATACGATAATTGTCACGTTTCTTGATATAAACACTACCAACATTTATTACATTCATTTAATAACTAACAACATTAATAACAGATACACCATGAAAAAAGAAAGAGTATTTACCGAAGTAAATGTAGTGATTCCATATGTCAGGCGTGTCAGGATCTAACAACGAACTGCTGTAATATAAAGTCCCATCGCATTTTATTGCTTTGACTTCAAAGTTCCACAGACATAACCCCTTTCTGTTCAGACTACATGCATCCAGCTTTATAACCTTGTTACCAATATTTTCTATATCTGGGTGTTTCCCTGAAACAAACACACGTCAAGGCTTAAGAATTAAATTAGCTTCTTTGTCACGTTAAATTTTATTGGGTGAGTGTCAGGGCTTTATGCACTCTAGCCTATGCGTGTTCTTATTACATCTAGTTTTGTGTCATTATTTCGTTTCTTAGCGGGGCTTGTTTTTTAAAAATAATTTAAGTTTCATTTTCTTCATTTTCTATCAGCAAACTGCCTGTAAATTATAACATTACGTACCTAGTAGCACAACCAATCCATCTACCGAACTTGCAAAACATTTTTTATCCAGAGTATCCTTTGTCGGTAATTGCGAATGTCCTCCCCAGAAAGACATGTTGTACCATGTATTTCTTAACCCAATTGTCCATATGTCATAATTATATCCATATTGTGAGGTTATGGAAGTGTTTTGAATGTTCTCGCATGTATCTAATAAAAACAAAATCACAATTAAAAAAAATATTTGCAGAAATGTACACAAAGTAATAAAAGGCATATCTGTATTTTGCATATAACATTTACATTTAAGTAATTTATCTCTCACTTTAACTTACTTTCAACGAAATATGTTGTTTGAATCAATCACTTAACACAAGAATGATACATGAAGGGGTAATCGCGCAGCGTGCGCTTCGTATAGATGATGTGTTGTCTATAGTTCTGAACCGCTAATCATGTATTTGTATCGAACGTGTAACGTGCGAACATAATGCGTGTATTGCTCCTGTATTACACATTTTATGCACTGTAACGCCATAAATAGCGCGCGTCGCATATAGTACAAATTTATATGAATGTAGCACACACACAGTCGGCGAAAGGGTATGGTCATACTGCATTAAGAGTAAATAGCCCACAGCACCCAACCTGAACCAAAATGTGTCAGGGTGTTTAAAATTCGCTTACTCGCTTACTCGCACCCAACCTGAACCAAAATGTGTCAGGGTGTTTAAAATTCGCTTACTCGCTTACTCGCACCCAACCTGAACCAAAATGTGTCAGGGTGTTTAAAATTCGCTTACTCGCTTACGAATTAATTCTGGATTAGTTTATCATAAACAAAATGTACCTCAGCATAGGCCAAGACCAGCCTACACCAGAGTTGTTCGCTGCAAAATAATTAAAGTTTAATGAATCTTACGCAAAAAAACATAGGACCTAGCAGACCAACGTTATGCTGTGGCTGCCATTGTTGTTGCTACTACTGTTATATAGATTACTGCCTTTACTGATCAAATGTTTGCTACTGATACAGCTGCTACTACTTCTTATTTTTCTGTCTGCATGTTTGTTTTAAGGATCAGCAGTAGCAGCAGCAGAAGAGGTAGTAACGGCAGCAGCAGTTTTTACAGCCGTAGTAGAACAGCGGCACCAGTATCTGCAGAAGCTGTCTGAGGGGGAGATAAAGCAACAACTGCAACAACAACAACAGTCAATAATTACTAAAATGTATAATTAAACTAAATATGAATAGAATATGAATCGTTCATTACAACTTACAATAAAAGTTATACGCATTCAAAAGATCACTACTTTAAACGACCCAAAAATTTGTTACACATATAAAACATTCAAAGTGTGAATTGTCAACGTATTTGTTACAGACTTATCTTTAGTAAATTCTTATAAACCGTTTAGTTGTTCTGTTGTTTTTATTGTTATGAATTTCATACATATAGGTAAAATTCGATACTTCTACTATTATCATGTTTACATAAACAAGGGATAAAGGGTAGTCAGGTGTAAAATTATCTCTTCATACTTTGATTGAAAAGGTATATGTACACAAGTATAGTCATGATATACAGTAGTCGGAACGTAACAGTTGTCACATGGAGTGCACGATACACGCACGATGTACGCACGATACACGCACGTTAGACGCACGTTACACGTTCGGTAAATACACGATGAGCGATTCAGAACGATACACGATATACACGATGTACGAAGCGCACGCTACACGCTACATGATAAACGGATTACACGTTATACGATCACTTTGGGATTTCACATTTTATCTAAATTTAGACCTTTTAATCAGACCGAAAGAATCAGATCAATTAGAAGCTTCGTACATTGTACCTTAACAATAAAAAATGACATCGATAAGTGTCAAAGATCCACAGTTTTCATATCACAGTATGTGTCAAATTTGAACACCTGTCGGAGTGACTTTGGCAGGAAATTGATCCCAATGTGCGAGAAAATGGGCGTAATTAAAGTTAATTGCCATCAACACTTTTCGTTAAATTAATTATACATTAAAGACACTTTTTAGGACCGTGGCATATAAATGTTTAAATATAATAATCTTATACTGGAACCTTGAATGGATATGTTGATGGATGTCAAGTGGATGGGGTAAATTGACATTGAAGAAACTGAAGGCTTGAAATGGCGTTTTCGAATAAATCAAGCATTTTGAACGAGGTTTTCAATGTTATTTTTTAGTATTTATAGTTGTGATGATTAAACGGCCCCTAATTTTGACCAACGTTTTAATACAAAAAAATTTTGAGCAATATTTAAGTTTTTTTCCGGTAGCCCGAAAGTGAAAATTGTCCCTCTAGAAATCTAGGATTATTCTAAGAGAATGGAAGATAATTAAAGCGAAATGCGGTATTTATATACTGTGGACTATGGTGATTAATTCTATATAAAGTTTTATATGTTACTTTATATTTTGTTTTAGTGGGCCTATTCTATAGGTGGGGTATATAAAAACACATATGAAAAATGAACCTCTAGGAAACAGTGATATTTTCTAGAGTGAAGAAGGTTATTAAAGTTCATTTTTATTTCAATGTAGTTTAATTCTTGGCACGCAGTTCCATATACTTTATGTCACTGCTACTATTCTTTTTGATTCAGAACCCCTGTCGAGGTGGTTGGGGTAATACTTTATGGGGGTAGTAATAAATTTAAAGTAAAATTAAACAGACTGTTATGTATTATAACTTTTCTCAATCATTTTGGGATAAAATTTGTAAAACTTTCTAGGATATGAACCAAAAACAGGTTAAAAATCATTTGCAAAATTATTTTGGACCCTCTGTAGAATAATGGAATGGCCCAATTGCATGACACAGCTCTGCATCCAGTGGTGGATAGCAGATTCAGTTAGAACCCTGGAGAAGACACATCTCACAGCCTAGATTATACAGTCTCAAGATGCCATATATGGTATTAACACATACATGTATGTACATGTAACATATAATCTTATATGGAATTATATGTTTATTTGACATACTGATGATGAAGAAGATACAATGAACATCAAATTGGATGGTTAATTACTGCGCAGAAAAATGATGTACATTCCATATTTAATTTATCTGATGGCATTTTTTACATAAGTAGTTTCATCAGTATAAAGGCTATGATACTATAGCATTTAGATGTACACATATTTCCAAGATTGATTTTGTTTGTATATCCTGATAATGCACATAACTCTGCTGATATTATCAGGTGGTAATACATGTACATATACCGTCTCCTAATGGTCTAGTGGTTTAGGCATCCGCCTTTGGAGCGGAAGGTCGAAGGTTCGAATCCCACGAGGGGTCCGTTCTGATATGGCCGATTGGTGAGCCGCCAGCTAGTTAAATAATGGTTACCGTATGCCTACCTGCCTGGTACCTGGCAATAAAAGGATAGGATTTGGGAGGCACATGTGCTCAAAAAGAAGGTGTCTCATAAGTCAGAAATGGCTGGCCCTTTAAATAGGGGTGACACTATAATAAACAAACACTTTACCTTTTACTTTTATACTATACATGTAGTAGATCATTTGGAAAAATTGTTCTTGAATACACATGTAGCATTAGCAAATAAAGTGATGGAAGACTGACAACAATACATGTATGAAAGAGCTAAGCAACACTCTATACCTCACATGTTTCAAAAACCTCAATAACTATGAGACTGCAGAATAGAGCTCAGCAATGATGGTACTTATGTTTTTTTTAGTTATTTTGGAATTTAGATATGTAGAAAGATCAAAAAAGCCTCTATATTTTTTCAAATTATTGTAAGCTAGGCATTTAAGGAAACTATCAGAGATGAGGAACAAATTTAATAAACCGGACAGAGTTCAAGCACCGCCTCTGCCACACTTACAGGTAAAAAGGCCCTTTGAAGGATTTCTAAAATGGATTCAATTTATGAAACTAACCAGAGGAGATCTGTCAGAAGTATATACTATATGACTAAATAACTATACAACCGGTCTGCTGAGACCAGAGTAAATTGTGACTTAGTAATAGATCTGATGTTCATATTATTTTCTTTATTAAGCTATTAAGATTACAAACTACACACACTATAGAGGTGTTCAAAATAAAACTACTGAAAAATAGGTGTTAGCCGGTTTCACTTGCTTTACGGGAAGTCTACACAAGCACAATTTTGCCATCTTAGCCTTTGAAATCTTATTTTTTTATTTTGATTTTATTAATTTTATACAAAATGATTATGGTACTTTTCTAGTGATATTATACTAGTGTATACTTAAATATCTTAAGCTCTTTG
The DNA here is from genome assembly GCA_022818135.1 of Saxidomus purpurata. Lineage (NCBI taxonomy): Eukaryota > Metazoa > Mollusca > Bivalvia > Venerida > Veneridae > Saxidomus > Saxidomus purpurata. The sequence continues at coordinate 31,334,655 of JAFMSR010000019.1, read as the reverse complement.
CAAAGCTTACCATTCAAATGTTATTTATGAAAGTTAAACATTTTACTTAAACATGGGGTTTCAGGTAGGATCTTCAGTAAAAGAACTACTTGTAATACTAAAATACAATTATTAATCAAGTGTGAGTGTTCTCACAAGATGGATATATATTACAAATGTAATAAAACTTATTTCAAGGTAAACAAAAACACTTGAATAAAATCATTTTTTTCTATGTGCCCCTTTCTGAAGTAAGAGTCTGTTATAGTTAAACTGGTAAGAAATATGCAGGTGATCAGATGTAGCACCTGTATGGCCAGTGACCAGTCCAAACCGGCAAGAATATACTTAATGATCATGATATGGTTGATGTTTCATTCAACTGGAGGTAGTAGGAGTAGGTTTGTAAGCAGAAACCGGCTTACATTTACCCTGAACCCGCCCCCTACCCCCTCCGCCCCCCCCCCACATATTACAGATAATAGCCAGTGATATTTGTTTTATTATAATTATTATATGGTGCCAATACAGACAGTGTAAACTACCATACAGTATTGAATTATATATAAGATATAAATTACAGTTACAGTATTTTATAACTGAAACAGGCATGTTACAGGTACAGTGGTTGGGCAACCCCTACTGACATGTCACCTGTCACGCCCTGCTAATTTCTGTTATGTGCAGACTATGATTTGCTAAATAATAACAAGATTGAATTTTATGATCTTGCGTTGCCAATGTAAATCAACACCCACTAACCAGTGAAAAAGCTTATTTACTACTACAATTAAAATACTAAGTACTTGTTAAATATAAAAAATTGCATTTATATAAGAATTGTTTAGGATTTTGACTAGTGACCTACAGAAAGTGGTTTAATAGCAACTGGAGTAAATTAGTTTACTGAATTTTATCAGTCATTTGACAGTCTACTTTGTTATTTTCCAACAACCTCTATACACATTTACTTAAGGCTTTTCTTGGACTGAGAATAATCATTAATAGTGAAACCATGCAAGTCCAAGCTTATCCATTTCTGGCTTGAATTTTAGTCTCTGTGTGGTGAAAGCTATGCAGTCAAATAGCCAGTGAGGGGTGTTACATTCTACAATGCACTGGATGCAAACCTGGTCAACCCAAAGTATGTACCAACCCGAGCTGGTTGGTAGTAAGTTTGCGCCCAGCCTAAGACGTGTGATTGATTTGTCCATTTTGTAATTTGTTGAGTATCCCATAGGACGGCCAGGTCGCACTGTTTTGCGGCAAAATGTGTTTCAATTCTCTAAACCATCCATCCAGGATAGTGGTTTGAATCCTGGCATATATTTCTGTGGGTGAGTATGGAATGTCCTGGATGATGGCCCCTAAACCAGGCCCCTTTTGTCTACATCATCTGCTCTCATTACCAGATATTATTATAAACCTACATGAGCTGGGCACTATGACATGGTAACTGGTAATTAAGCCTGTTTTTAGGCATTGATAAAATTTATGATTTAATAATAATGTTTTCAATAACTCTGGTCTAGAATGACTGTTGTTTTTATTTAATTGAGACCAGAGATGACAGTGAATCTGAAAATATATACAATATTTTAGGTTGATGATGTAAAAGCCAGCTCAATGTAGTGTCTATTGTTATCATATCTGTTGTATAAATGCAGGAACCGGTTATAGAGTATTCCTGATAAATGGAACAATAATTTGCCAATTTGCATAATGATTGCAACAGACCTGTTTAGATGGATTACAACAGCTGAAGCTACTATACCAGAGCCTGGATTTTTAGACCCATCTGTGTATATATGTAGATGTCCAGAGTAAAAAATATCTGATATTCATTTGAATTCTAATTTTGCGAGATGCGGTATGTCAGATTTGTTCATTTTGTTTTCAATGGGCACTTGTAGGAGGATCTTACAAAATAGCCGTGCGTTATGATTTGACTGACCAAAACCTTGACTGCGCTTAGTATTTGAGAATCTATTCCTGGCGCCTCAGTCTAAGGGGCAGAGCCCCAGCCTCAAGTTCAAACAGATAGGCAAGAGTAGAGGACAATGCACTTAGGTCAAGCCGGAGGCCTTTATTTTGGACAATATGGACCCTGTTTTGAATGACATCGAGGCTTTTGATGAGACTCAAACCAAGGTCTTTCAAATAGTAATTTGAAAGACCTTGCTCAAACTAATTAATCAGTCAAAAACACTACCTAATTGCCTTTCTCTTTATGTCAGCTAACGGATATATTATTCCAATCAGGCCGTATATTCATAGTTTTAATTCAATATCGGGAATCTAAAAAGGATTACCAGGATTACCCGAAACAACTTTTTATTGGACTTTAAATAATTTCGTAAAAGTGTAGTTGATTCGGCGTATTAATTGCATCTAGCCAATAAAAAACGTGTTAACATGCATCGTACCCACGATATGTTGCTTCGGTGCAGGCGTACCTTGTCTGCTGCACTTTAAGGAATGCATTGACAGCAGCAGTTTAGATATAAAAAAGATGTTCTTTCCGTTGCAAAAATAGACCTTAATTTCGTATATGAGGTGAAAATATCTTTGACCTGTCCCGGAAATCTTTCTCGCCCGCAACTACACTAAATAACATAAAACTGAAATCAGCACTTTTTTGGGGGGAGATGTACACGCTAAATAAAACGATTAGCTACGGAATACACCATCGAATCGCACGTATACCGTATGGATTATCGGGAATCGTATATCGTGTATCGTGTATAGTATAAGGTGCACGTTGCACGATGAATGATACGATATGATACACGATATACGATTGACAAAATACACGATGAGTGCACGCACGTTATACGCACGTTACACGCACGTTATACGCACGATATACGCAAATTTTGACAACTGTTACGTTCCGACTACTGTATCACCAAATACTTGTAGCGTAGTGGATAAATCAGCGGCCGTCGAAACGTGGTATCACGAGTTCGAGTCCTGGCTGCGGAAGATTTTTTTTCAGATTTTTTATTCATGTTAGTCTATTACCTATTCACGAAATGCACGATTTTTATTAGAAGTAAATGTAAATTGAACTCAGAATTATGTCTATATACATGAGGGTAGAAAAGAGAAGTTCGAAGAAAAGTCGTGTAGTTGAAGACTATGGCAAATAAAATGTGTGATAAAACCTGTAAATGCGCAAATATTGTCAAAACTGTAATGCAGGTAACTGATTAAACCGCCAGTCTCAATTTCGATAAACCTTTAAAACACTTTTTTCATGCATAAAACTTATACTAACATTGTATTTTGCCTATTTTCAGGTATGCCACTGGCAGTGAAACAGCCATAAATAGGAATGGAAATTAAAAAAAAAAACAAACAACGAAAGTTAAAAAAAATGTGATCCGACTTCAGGTTGTCTTCCGGCGACAATGCATATAATTGTCCGATCTCAGACACATTATCCTCCACGCCATGGCGGCTGATAGACTTTATCCAATATATCTCTAAATCACTGATTACAATACTATTACCTTACCTAAAACGTTGAAATGGGATTTTCCGATAATAGTAGCGTTATCGAATTCGACATATATTATGAAGTTAGGTAATTAAATGTCATCTGTTAGAACGAAATTCAACGTGTAGACCAGGAAGTGTCAAACATAAAGACACAAATAAAAAGACATATTTTGATGAACGATATAATGTTATATCATTATCTTTGGTATCATTGTCAATCTTTTTGGGGCTTTTCTTCTTATGGTGAATACAGTATGATGTGATTACATCCCAAGCCTTTGTGATCCACAAATAGAAAAATCATGTGCATCACCTACATTGTTAAGCGTTGTTTATTTTATGAAGTACGTGAAATTGTTTAACAATGATAAAACAATTTTTCATTTAGATAACTAACCTAAAGTATGTCCCATCCCACTGTGGGACCTCAACTTTGACCTACACTAAAAAAAATCGAATGTTTTTTGAAAATTAAATACCCGTTGTGTGATCTAGAAAAAAGTCACCCTCGATAATTTAAATCGTTTGTGCATCAGTTGGCTCGTTTTCTCATATCGCTGCTTTTAAATTTCTCTATGGGAAAACGCTATTGTTTACATGGACGCCATTTTGGAGATTTTTCGGGAAACTTTGCACTTTTTCCTTGAATTTATTAGGGGGTGTATCAAAACTTCCGAAAAATTAATTGAAACACTAAATCAAACAAAATAAGCGATTAACCGTGAAATTTTGGACTAGAAACAGACTCAATAATCATAATTATATCTACCTCCAAACAAATGAAATATAAATCGTTACTTACGTTATACATAATTTATTTTCCGTAATATCACAATCCTAGAAGACTGTAATTTAATCCTACTCCCGAGTCCTTATGTTTATGTTCAACACGATCCTCGCACATTTAAATTGTTTACACAGAGTCTCAGTGTGATATGAGTGATGTCTTGTCAGGCGAAGTACGGGACATGCGAATGAAACACATCTATTTCACTATGTTCCAAAGCATATCGCGGTATCAACCTGAATACTTTCTATAGAAACTCCCGTTTTCCACAGATCTAAATCCATCCATATCTCGACAAATACTTAAATCCTATTCCTAAGTCCTCAACATTAATGTCACTCATGTAGCAGTGTGTATTTAACCTTACTGTGCTCGTGACATATTTATCTGATGACGTTGTTATTTTACGTCACTAATCATTAGCGTATGAGCAAGTAAGCAATTAAGGGGTGCGCTCAGCATTCACATCATCAGCTTAACTTTTAAATATATTATGTACAGATCTTTTGTGGACTGACATCTAAAAATAAACTAGCAGATACATGAAGAGTTGATAATAAAATAAAAAAAGGAAAAGACATGTGGTGCGTTAGAAGATTCGTTTAGTTGATACGTTTCCTTTTCAGAATATCGTGTACTTTAATAAATAGTGACGAATGCCCCCAAAAGAGGTGTCTCACAGTCTATATCCTCTCCATGTGCTCAATAAATGTGCTATTTAATACATATTCTTCCATGTACGACAGAGTTACCATGCACACAGTATTTCGTTACTTTTAAGCACAAAGTTTTACGTTGACCTATAAGGTAGGGACATGGGTCTTGCACGCGACACATCGGCGTGATGTGCCGAACATTTGTGCCAAGTAATTTTAAAATCCTTCAATGCATGACAAAGTTACAGTCCGGACACGAATGTGTAAGTGGGGACGCATGGACACACGGACGGACGGACAGACGGACGGTGCGATTTTAATATGCCATCCTTCGGAGGCATAAAAATTATCTGAGCGAAATATGCCGAGAATCACTCCTGTAAACGTTCATTGATGTGATCGTGCGAGTAGTTGCTGAGAAATAGCGCGAACAAAATATGTTCAGACACATGGTAGACAGATAGACGGACGGGTAATTTGACTCTAGTATACCACTTAAACTTCCTTAAATGGTTAAGGTTATATAGATCTCAATCACATATAAAGATGTTGTTATTTGTCAGTGATTATACTAACAGGCTCGCAATTGGGGTAGGGGACCGGACCCACATATTATTTCTTGACATTGCTTGTAGTTACATTTTCCTGTGTAATATTTTGCGCCTGTTTTCATAAAACATATTTTAATGTTTAAGGGAAAAAAACAGTTTATATCCCCGGCAATCGGCGGTCTTTTCACATCGTCATGCATACGACAATGCATACGTTTGGTTCACACCAATATATTTTTATTTTTATAAAATAATCTTACATACTGTAAGAAACATACTGAAGTTGTTATATGACATTTGACAAAATGGAATGCATATGATCTACATTGTATTTATGCATACTGCCGACCATATCGCATTGCCGTGTAGAAAACCGAGGGATTAAAAATCCATGCTATAATAACTTAAACTGGAAATGATGAAAGTACTTGTCATTATTATGAATTGTTGAAATTGGTTATTACACTAAATCAGTTATCATCCACTTCTTTTGAAATAACGAAATATGAACATGACAGACTTCTGACATCAAGAAATACATCTCGGATGCGTTATACCGTGGTCACATTAACTCTACTAAGCTTCGTACTTCGAAATTTTGCAAAATCAAACATGCGGACATCGTAGACTCTTGCGAGCATCGTAAAGACTTTTTTAACAATAAGAGGACTCGGGAACTTGGTGAAAATGTTTCACCGAGCTCCCGAGTTCTGGCCGAGCTCATATAATTGTTTGATGCCTGGAGCAGCCCCGCAAAAGCACCGCAACGGCAACGATAGAGCTTAAACGGGCATCGTACGATGTCCCTGCGGATTTGGAACACCTCAAGGCCCGTAAAAGCTTGCCGATGCTCGCACGACTGTCATAGGAGAGTAGCACGTTCAACATAAGACGTTCGTACGGTACAACGGACATCGGGTGGGGACCTTACGATGACCACACGAGACCCGCAGGTTGTTACGTTTGTCGTAAAGACTCGATACGATATCCTTGACGATTATAGTAAAAAAGAGAAATTTTCAGATATTGCTGAACTAGTATATTCTTGCCGTTCGGACACCGTGCGGATAACGTACGTGCACCGTGCGAACACATGTGCAGACCGTACAGAATTTGAAGAGAATTCATTGAAACAACAATTATGTTATAATCGTTACTTTCGCTACATATCCAAGTTTTGAAAGTTATATTTTGATTGCAAAAAAATTATAAATCGTACGGACATCGTACGGATATAGCGGTGTTTCTGTTTTTTTTTCTTTATCGTTTATAATTGAACACATACGTTAATCGGGCCCCGCCCGAGCAACAATGATTCTTCTTCATAATTGTTGTTTCAATGAATTCTCTCGTTTACAGTTCTCTTTAGAACCCGGTGATACATCAAATCGTCTTAAAACGACCCCATATACATCGAAATCGGTTTAAAGTTTAAATAAACGGCGATAGTTCGT
>JAFMSR010000019.1:31294878-31327224 GCA_022818135.1 Saxidomus purpurata | reverse complement strand
TTCGCGTTTAAGTAAGATTTTAAGGTTACGAAGTACAGTACACTATTCATTTCGAACTCCCCTCGTAGTTAGAAATCATACTTACTTCCAACTATCTGAAAATGCATAATTCGTATTTCGGTCGTACGAAACTGTTACATTATTCCTATGCAGAAGGTCATTTGTTCTATTTCCATCGAAATATCCACATAAACCGACAACGTTGCGAAAGTCTTTAGCCGCCATATATATGTGGATGTTAATTGTATTGCTCCATGTATGAAGAAATACGTCGACTACTGTACCAATAGGTAAAGTGAACTGCAAAATGTTTAAACAGTCTAGTTGCATTTGTATACAAACAAGAATAAACAAATCAGGTGTGGTAAAGGATTTCTAATTATACAGTTTTTCAAAAGTATCTTGATCAGTTATAAGAATGATGCTCTGAAAAATTTTATTTTCGGATTCATGCGGCTTAAAAACGACAAAATATTTACAGGTAGCTACCTATACATTCATCGGCTATTTTATATACAAGTGATACTAGTAATCTGTTAAATTTCGATGAAATTGAACCGACCAGGAACCAATAATCAATGAAAATAGCATTATTATTACGAACCTTCAAACTTTACACTTGCGACTAGACCTATAGCTATTTAAAGGATTTTTATTTTTAGAACGAAAAGAGTAATCAGTATAAAAAAAATACAAACCTTGTAGTAATAGTCGTTTTGTTTTACAATATCAATTATGCCTCCGTCATCTTTTCGGATATAGTCAAATGTAAAATTGCTGTCATGACATGTATTGATTACGAAGGCATCTGCACCAACCCTAATGGCAATACCACAAGCACAAACTGCTCCTCCAGTCCAACCCGGATAACAATATCTAGCTGATTGCTGAATCTAAATTGATTTATCAACACGGTAGGAAAATTATTACGATGAATACTTATAATTAGGAAATTAAATGTCCGTTACGTAGGAAATGTCCTTTTTTACAGTTAAATTGTCAAAGTTATGATATCTTTAATTATCACCGTTACATATATTTAGAATAATTTTAACACTGAAAGCTTGTCACGGGTTATTTGTAAATTGTTAAAAAATAAGAAACATGCTTTTTAATTACCCTTTATACACTGATTGTATTGTGAAATGCAACAATGTGTGAAAGCTGAAATGCAACAATGTATTAAAGCCCAGTGATGTTTGATTTAATAAGGCTACTTGTAACATTGATGCTAAAAACTAAATGACAATCGCGTGCAATCTTTCTGATGAACAGTGTTATGTTTCTTTTTATTGACATCTTATTTTAGTAGAAACCTTGCGGTATATTGTTACATTGCTGATGTGTTATCGAGATACAAATGAATACACAAGTGCATGATAAACATTCCTTTTAAAATCAAGACCCTTTAACTTACCTCGGTTTGATGCGCTTCATTCAAGTACAGTATGTGATCATGTTCTTTCTGCATTTCGAAGTGCCTAAAACATTGGCAATTAAAAACTTTAATTACAGTTCATTTCTTAAATTTCAAGACAGTTTGTTAGATATTTTTGCAATGAATTGACACATACATATACATGTACCAGCATAAAGCTAATTGATTAGGATTGTTCCATTGTTGTATGTAAAATGTTAATATATGTTTCATTAAGCTAAGGTAAAGATTTGGAACAAAACGAAACCATTTCTTCCTCACAACGTATTCGGATTTACAATATCCTGTTGAAGTTTAAAAGAAACTTTACAAAACAAAATACAAATTTCGACTTTTTCATTTAAATCAAAAGGATTTGCAACGCTTTAAATCATTTTATTGTACATATGATCATGTTTTAATTTGTAAGAATTGCCTAAATCTGTGATCGTAATATTCATGTTTGACAAATATAAGTTTTACTAATTCTGTCTAAACTCTTGATCTGAGTAAAAGCCATAGTACTCTCTTTTCGTTGCAATTTAGTTGTACTAATTTTTCTAAAGCGAGTTTATTTTAGATTGAATATCTGTGATCATCTGTAACTACTCCCTCATTTGCTCTGAACAGACACGCGATGATTAAATGTGAACTAGTGACAGATCAAGTGATCCTCGTTCCATGTGATACTTAGGAACATAAGCGTGCATTCAATTAAATAAATTTTGGGAATGATTTCGTTCTTATTTTGTTTCAGGGTTCCATAATTAGTATCCAACTTTTAAGCAAATTATTTTTAGTGAGTCAAAAGATACAAAATTTGTAATAAATATCTTACAGTCCATCTGGCGTCTTAAGGTGAGGGTCAAGGTGCGAATAACATTTCTTGTTCCAATGTCTTGCATTGTCCGTTACATCAACCTTTTTAGAACAACAATCGCCTCTCATAAAGGTATGGCATTAAATCAAATTTAAAAGTGGAGACATATACAATATATTTCTTTTGGAACAATGTGTTTAATGAAAATCTTTTAGTATTTTTCAATTTATATGTATCGGTACTCTCAGCTACAAAGAATAAATACAGACGTGCTACCATTTTAAGGTAAAGGCTTTGTTTGTCACACTGGAGTTAAGAGTATATGTACTTACGTGAACAGCGCCAACAATCTGAAACATATGTTTGAATATTTCAGTGGGATAATCTGAAGGAAGATATAAATTGAGTGCTTAAGTTTATTTTAAGATAAAACAATTAGTATTCACAATTCAAGACCATTCCGAACATATATTTGTAAAAATATGATGTGACTCGATACACGTTTTCACGGAAATCTACTGGAATTTGGTATTGAGCTCTTTAACTGTCTACCGGTGCAGCTATTTAACTATATACTTAATAGACACTGTCTACCAGTGGGACTTCTATTTGATACTTAACTAAACACATTCCAGAAAGATTCTTAATATCATGCATGGTAAATTTGGTAAAGAACTGCTATAAAGGCGAATATAACTTCCATTTATATACACATGTAACATGATTAAACTTAAAATATAAAATGATACAATACTTCCGTTCTAACGGCTTTTTGAGTGGTGCCTCCTGTACTGTGTGTAACATACATTTCTAGGTCGAATTTCGTATTATCATCATAGTCATTGTCGACAGTAGAAAGTTTAAATTTGTGTTTTATACTTGTCGTTTCTTCTCCTTTCTTTAAGCTCTAAATTTCAAAAACATAAAAGAAAAGTAAAGTAAAATCATCTAGTATTTGTCATGTTGAAAACAAAACTTTGCCTGACTATGATGCCTAATTTTCTATCAGATATACGTCTTCAGGAAGGTACTATAGTGCTGTGCAAAATCTGAGGCAAGGCTCTTTGGGAAACACATATTGACCAACATTTTGCTGAGCTGCGTGTAATTCGCTCTAGACCCGTTTGTATAATTAATCAGAACTTATTTGAAATGCTTAAAAAAATCGACGATGTTAATGCATGCAAATATTCAAGAAATCAAACTGAACAAAACAGTTACAATATTCAAAGTGAAATTATGACCATCTTTAAAGTCAATTAGTACTGGATGTTAAGCTGTACACTTGTAAACGTACCTTCACAGTAATAGACGATTTGCCAGGATCATCGCCATTTTGTACTCGGATGGTGCCAGCACAAGTATCCGGATTATAGAATGGGTCTACAAGCGATAGTGCTTCAAAACACTGAGGCATCTCGTCGTCGAAGTAATAACAACCTAATGGAATTGTCTGCCTTAATGTAACAGTGGCAAACCCGCTCTTACTCAATGAAATGGAACCATCTGAAAGCTGTCGCAAGAATGTATGCTTAAGTATATATCATGTCTTAAAACGGTTGCATTTTAAGTTGAAATAATGCTGAAACAAGATATGTACAATGCACATTTCAGTCGTGACCATGAACAAACAGTCAAAAAGAAAATAGTCCTTCCTGTACTCTTGTTTTAGTACGCAACACAATAAACTTCTGGACCTTAAATCACATGCAGTTTTAGGCGCTACGTTCCATAGTTTGAAAGGAAACATATGCATGTGTATATTATTGTGACAATACAGAACTGTTTCACACGTTTTAAAACTTACAAGTACATCAATCCAAAAGAAAGAACTAAAGCTACTTAATTTTAAATGCAAGGGTACAAAGATAGTAATCAAAGCAAATGTCAGGCTGTATTTTAAGGGGGTGGGTTATTTAAAATGACATCACAAATAATTGCTACTTATTGATTAGTCAATCTAGACTATCCGAATATTGCCCAATGTCCACAGTTATGCATTAACGTAGAACATTCTAAAATTGACTGCAAACTCTAAAGCTCCTTGTATGAAGGTTAAAAAAAGATTCAAAATCACAAAACGACACAATAGTTGAACATGTATATTGTACTAAAGGCACATGTCAGACACTCACATGCCCATTATCTAGTTTTGCAGGGCATTTGTAGTGACACAAGTAATTGTCACTGACTATTGGTTTGTGGTTTGATACTAAAAAAGGTTCACAGTCATGAACAGTCAGACGTTACAGCTCGGACAAGACATACTGGTAGATAATTCGACATTAAAGGTTTTGAGCCCTAAGTGCCACATTGGCCTTCGAGGTATCTCCTTGTGTTTGGTGCACGGCAGGCTGGATTGAAAGCAACACTATACTGTATGAAATGGTCTAAAAATAAGTATATACAAGTCACGTAGATGCAAAAGCCTGGACACGACGTATTGTCATAAAGCCTTTTACTGCATGGTCGAGCCCTACGACACGCCTTACTGTTATTCGCAACACATATATGAAGATAAATTCATAGAGGCGATGCAGCTCGGATATGAAGTTCGAATGGACTGACTGACATACTCACTGACGGACAAACGGACGGATGCGAGCAAAAGTTTAGTCCTAAACGGTCTCTGGTCGGTTTTGGATTTACAAAGATTGAAGCACTCAAGGGATAGCCTGTTAACCCTCTTACTGGCAACTTTAAAATAAGATAATCACTTGCCATTCATGTTATAGGAGCATGGAACATTGCAAATGTTGTAGTTTTAAACTAACGTATACTTTAACTAATACTTAACATTATTCAGTGCCTAATATTAGTAGTTCTAACACGACTCACTATAAACAAAGACACGAACAATTAGGTTTGATTATGCCATAAACAAAGTTTTGACGGTGTGACGTCACAAATGACTCCATTTTTTCTGGCGCATGATGTTAAATAATTATCCGCATAGAATATAACTATTCAGAACTCCAAATAATTGCTATTAGACGATGAACACCGCTGGAATATATTTTATTTCATTATTGAAAGTGGATTCATATCAATTTAAAAGTTATTTGAGTGAAATGTAAGCATACTTTCCAGCCAGCATAGAAAACGTCACTGAGTGATTCGTTGAAATGGTTCCCGGACATTGCAATTACCATGCATTGTACCTTTGAAATAAATGAATATCCAAATTTGAAAACAAATTAGCCCTGAAGATAAATGTTATAGCTTGATTTCTTTTGTTTGAAGAAATTTCATCATTTCTAAATAAAACTGTTTATATATGTATCATAAAACGAACAAATTACATAGTCTTGTATAAAGCATCAAACAATGTTTAAATGTAAATGTCGTAGGAAAGTCGTACTTCATAACCAGGTGAAAGATCCGTCAAATAATTCTCCCTAAAAACTAGATCATCTGACAGAGATGAAGGGCCTGTTTGCAGTTGCCATGTGCCGTTGATGTACCTGAATTATTTAACAATGAAACATTGTATTTTGTAATGACATCAGTATTTTACGCACAGTAGACAGTTAGTGAATGTTGTTTAAGTTGTTAGAATCTTGCCCGTATAACCTGTCTATGTCATTGTGATTTTATATATAGTTCAGTACTTTATCGTTAATTGTAAGGTAAAGCTCCATGCTGTAAGAATCGTAAAATTAGAAAAAGTACAATGTCAGATAATATCTTGCATTTTATTCGGTTATTTTTTTATAATCCTATGTGACAAAATTACCAGTTTATTTTCTACGAATAGCCAACTTCCATTTCGAAAGAACATCTGTATTGCAGAAAGGGAGTGAATGTCTTTTTCCGGTAAATATTGTAAATTTATATCATTATATGTGACAAGATTACCAGTTTATCTTATACGAAACGCCATTTGCCATTTCGAAAGAACACCTGTATTGTAGAAAGGGGGTGTATGCCTTTCTTGTTACACCATCAGTAGTGACAGAAGCAACGTCGTGTCGTATTTCCGGGTTGGCAAAAATATTGTTTTTGCGAACTGAAACGGAAAGTAATACCGTTAGAAGAGATAGTATTATTTACTTAATCCCACATCTTCATCTGTGTATGTATACATTACCATTAAAATATTTGATCATAAAATAATTTGTATTATTTTATATAAAGAAAGTAATAAAGGTAGCCTCCTACAAATCTATAAAATAATCCGGTTTTATACAGAAGTACGTATATATTTATCTTGGAAATGTTCTTATCACAAAATTTATATTCATGCCATTTGCGTTTTTCAGATTTGGTTCATGTACATCCGTAATCGCGAAGCTTTGAAAGAGAAGTTGCTAATACAAATAAACGCATGAGAAAATTAAATACGAGCGCCGGTGAAATGAAAACAAATTATTTCGCAACTTCGTGTTGAAGTTTCAAAAAGATCTTAAGACGTTTTAAAAGCATTGTTTCCTATTACGACAATTGAATACAGATATATAGAATATTGTGTTGCAATTGTATTACTTACAATAACTTAACTATATCAAAGTTATTATGCCTATAATCCAAAATGTATAAGAAACATTACACTTCATTGACAAAGACGTGCTGACAAAATATCGTTAACAGGCACTACTATATTTTTTTTTAAAGCAGTTATTAAATAAAACATTAATCTGCGTTTCATTCATTTAACACGCATGCGATTATATGCCCGTAAAAATATGCTTTAAAGCTGCTCGCCCACATATTTTGTTGAAAGGTCTATTTTCTTGATAGATGTCTTTAGTAATTATCAATTAGGAGGTACTTATGTTAATTGTTAAATCGATAAAGTCTATAGAAATGTTTTATGAAAATGTGTACCGCAAAAGGACGAAAAGCGTAGCAATTAACGATTTTGATATTCTGTCAGCTTTCAGCGTATTTTAAATAGATTCGTAAATATTCTTTCAATGTTTTGATAATTTAAAATCTAAATACTTTGTAGGGAAGACAAACTATTTACACATCAACTGTGGCTGTGCAGCCTTAAATGTTAACACACATACATTTTGTATTAATGTTCAAAATGTTATAAGCTTTTAAAATTGTATAAGACATTAAATTTTAACTAATATAGTTAGAAAAATCAGTAAGAGTTAACGGACACCGTGTTTCAATGATAGTACACCCTGTTAAGCTTAGCCACAACCACCGTATTCGGTCATGTAGGAACACCGCGATGCTTTTACACGGGCCTATCGCAATACTGTGAGAGATCACTCGCCACGGTTGTAAACTACGATGAACACGCATACTTTAAATTGTGGTGATTGGTATGTTTTGGACACTTTCGCGTACTGTACCATGATAACTTCCAAATATATTTGTTGCAAACATTCAATATTAACAGGAAATCTACAGTAAAAACCCTAACAATGATATTGGCCACTAGAATCATGTTATTGCATAATGTTGTCTCTTTTGGTTATCATGATATTCAGGAGGACATAATACTTTTTAATATACACTTTCTATGTTCGAATATAACCGTATTTCAGGTTTTCAGGAGGAGATATCTCTAAACATTCAGCATTCATTTTTTTTCGGCAATGTTTATAAGAAATTGCACTGATATAATACGAAGCAGACACGCAAATGTTCGGCAATGAACTCAAACAAGCGGAGTTGGAATATGTTGTTTCATCTTAATACCATGTCTACTTTTACATGTTCGATATGAATAAAAAGATCGTTGATATATAGCTTGTAAACAGATATGTGTTAATATTGAGCCAAATATTTAGGAATATTTAGGAATATTTACTCATTAATATAAGTATAAACGACATTTCGATATTGTATTTGCACAGATGAACTACAGTGAAAACGGTGGCAAATATGAATCAAAGACCAATCTAGTGTCGTTTATGTTTTATATGTTTTTTTAAATTTCTATTCCGGCATATATTTCGACTTTTACATATATCTACATTTTCGCCTTTGAAAATTACAGTACTCATCTGTAGCCAAAAAAAAATAAAAAAAGTAAAAATCTAGGTAGAAATTTGGTAGCGTATTATTGGAAATTTAGAGATATACGTGACAGGAATTTATACTGGAGCCTTTTTATATACATGTAACAAGGACTTTACTTTTTTATCTAAATTTGAGAGCAAGCAGCTTTAAACTCAACACATAATTTTTTTATCAGAGGAACCAATTGAACATCTAACTTTGCGCATAAAACAAAAGGGATAAAACTCATAACTTACTAAAACAAACATCAGAGTCCCAATCTACCATTTGAGAGATGTCAAATTGGATTTGTCCGTTGCATGCTCTGGCGTAAATATAACCATGACAATTTCCCTCCCCGTCATAACTGAAGTAGTAGCTACCGTCATTATTACTGAAATTATCGACGTAGCATATCGCAAGCTTGGCAGGGGTTTCAGAAATCGTCTGTGAAAGAGGTTCTGCAAAAATAATGTTATGGCATTTCAAAATAGTTTGTTTATAATAGGATGTAGATGACGACAATGATAGTGTTGACAGTCGTAGAATAAACAAACTATTTCCATTTTAAAAATGTTATTAATTGCTGATTTTTTTGGCAAAAATACTAAAATTCAAGCCATATCACCGAATCAAAATGGTACTTGAAATCGTCCTAGTAATGAATCTTAGAAGTGTATATTAATAATGGGTAAATGCAGTTTGCACAAAGTATGTAATTATTACGTATTCTGAGGTTTAAAGTATCAACAATTAGAAAGAATAAAAACACCTTGGAGAACAAATCCAAAATCATTCAGAAAACATTCATCGGATACAGTTTCTAGCTCTTCAAGTGAGGGAAAAATATATTGTTTTCCGTTGATAAATCCATTATACCATCCAAGCTTAATGTCTCCATGACTAAAGTTTATGACATTGCCGTCTACACTCCCAGCATAATATAACTTATCTGAGTCCGAGCACGCTGAAAGAAAATGTAATACCTTTAGATAAAAATGCAAGGAGATGAAAAATCAAGTGCAACGGTCTAGAGAATACATTGTACTAAAATTAGGAAATAGATTTTATTTGTGAGTGATTATACAAGTATAATTCAAAATAGGCATGCTTATTCAAATACAACCTATTTTACAGCCTCTTTCTGGGAGACTTCTGGAACATTATGCATGTAAAGATCATATTTGATAACTGGAAAACCTACTTTCGTTTTTAAAAGGCATTATATAATTTATTAATTATTTTGTTAAACTCAAATGTTCAAGACAATGTGGTCACATTCGATTCAGTATATCTTATTGTTCCTTCTGAGAAGACGCCCGTTACAATTCCAGATTTAAAAGAAAAATCGATTCGGTCTTACATTGTAGTAATATACCTTTAACAATTTCACTAATTATTTTATTAATCTTGCCTTTCAGAACTGGAAGAACTACAGTGGTCGGAACTGTCATAAAACAGTTGTCAAAATTTGCGTTAAAAGAAATAAAGTGCTGACTTCACATTGTATTCGTTTGTATTCGCCAGTGCAATACGAGCAATTTTACTTCGGAAAGTTACAAATGTCCATTGTTTACCTAGGTGCGAATAAAATTACAGTAAGTGTCAAATTCGAATTTGAATATTGATCCTGGGGTGCGAGAAAATGAGCGGAAGTTAATTGCTGTCAACAGTTATCTGTAAATTATGACCTCACGAAAGACATTATCCACTTGTCTTTTTGACAGTCAACGTAATTATCTTTTCTATAAATCATTCATAGTTTTTATGTGATTCGAGTGGCGATTATTTTTATTACGATTACATGGATTATCCTAAACAAGATGCAATTTAAATAAGGTAATGTTCAATTATTTTATTAATTTTTGCTCGGACTTCAACTGATTTTGTAAAACTATCGTTGATTCATCGATTCGTCACATTATGTTTATTTTCCCAATAGATATTCAATAGCTTACCTTCTAAAATAGTTGATGTTCCCTTTCCTGTAATAATTCCTGATGAATTTCCCTATACCTTGTCTACTGCGCTTAAAATAACGCTGTGACAACAGTTTGGATTTCGAAGTAACATTATGTCCTTTCCGTTAATAAAATACAATCAAATTTCAGATTTCAGGTGTTAACTGTCTCCCACCTGTCCCGGAAGTCATTATTGTTCGTATTTCACTGGCGAATACAAAATAGTACAATGTGAAGTCAGCACTTTATTTCTTTTTTCGGAGATGTACACGCTTAGTAAAACAATTAACGACTGAATAACACATCAAATCGTACACAGTATAGGCCTATCGTACACCGGGAATCGTGTATCGTGTACCGTATACCGTGTATAGTATATGGTTCACGTTGCACGATGAATGATACGATATGATACACGATATACGATTGACAAAATACACGATGAGCGCACGCACGTTATACGCACGTTACACGCACGATATACGCAAATTTTGACAACTGTTATTGTCCGACTACTGTATTTTTCATTCGCCAGTGCAATACGGGCTCAAATGACTTCGGGACAGGTGGAAGACAGTTTACACCTGAAATCCGAAAAAAATAATGATATTTTATCGACGGAAAGGACATTAATTTTCTTCAAAATCTAAACTGTTGTTGTCACAACAATATTTTAAGTGCAGTAGACAAGGTACATGTATAAGGAAATTCATAAGGAATTATAACAGGAAAGGGAACATCAACTACTTTAGAATGTAAGGTATTGAATATTTATTTGGTAAATAAACATAATATAACGATTCGACGAATCAACAATAGTTTTACAAAATCAGTCAAATTCCGAGCGAAAAATAATAAAATAATTGTACAGTACCTTATTGAAATTGCATCTTGTTGAGATCAATACATTTAATCGTTATAAAAATAATCGCCACTCGAATCAAATAAAATTATGAATGATTTATTGAAAAGATAATTACGTGAGGTGGTAATTTACAGATAACTGTTGACAGCAATTAACTTCCGCCCACTTTCTCGCACCCCAGGATCAATATTCAAATTCAAAATTGACACTTACATAATGTACTGTAATTTAATTCGCACCTAAACAATGGACATTTGTAACTTTCCGAAAAACAAAAATAATATCAAACAGGGAATGTCACGTACCAAAAACGCAGCCTCCCCGAAGTCTTTTTGTCCCATTAACGGACAACAAATTGTTAAAGAGGATAAAAAACAAACATATTTGGTGGAAAAAAACAATCAAAATTTAAGTAAACCGTAGAAAATCAAAAGAAATCGTATAACGTGTACTCCATCTAACGTGTAGCGTGCAGCGTGTGACTCGTATATCGTTCATATCGTTTATCGTTCTGAATCGTGTACAGTGTATTTTCGTGTAACGTGCGTGTATCGTGTATACACCGTGCGTGTATCGTGCGCTCCGTTTGACAAATGTTACGTTCCGACTACTGTACTTGCAGTTATTTTAGTTTACTTATCTTGAAAACTGGAAGAACTACCTGCAGTTATATAGTTTTAATGTCATTAATACTCGGCGTCCATTATGCTTACGAGAGTTGTGAGGCAGAATAAATATTAAGTAGTTAGGAAGATAGATAAATTATAAGTAACACCTATATAAACAGATCAGTAAACAAGGCTTTTAAACGGTATTGTGTCGACTACTACTTGAAATATGTGTTAATTTTGAAGTCTAGTTCGAAGCTGAGATTTGTTATCCGTATACCAGTTGTGCACTAAAGTTACATCCAGCAAGCCATATGCCTAATACATGTAACACATGTTTCTGGCAAGCTTTGTCACAGGCTCTATTGAGTCACAAGGTCTCCAAGAATTTTGTTTAATATTCGATATTTGTTTATCAGCATTGTTTTCCATGTCAGCCTTTGTATTAGCTTTAAAGTCAGCGATGAAAAATGTGTTTGCTTAACCCTAACCTTTACTGACGACCAGGAATGATAATCTGCAAGTCTAGACCGGTTTTGTTTTAACAATATTGGATAGTTACTTCCTGAAATTTGTCAGCACAGAGACTTTTGTGTTAGGAAATGTTTTACAGTATATTCTACTAATCGTCTTAGTTACTAGGTTAACTCGAAAGCATCGTATGCCTTTAAGTGATCTTTAGGTCACCTAAATGCCAACGTAAGCAATGTTTCCACTAACTCAAAAGCCTCATAAGGTACGGCGTCACCGTAAGTCTCACTTTAACTGAATGGGGTGACAAAATCGACCCCTTAACATCATCGTTACTATAGTATACTTCTTGGGGGGGAATACTTTTATATTTACTTTATCTACTTAATAAAGAGTAAAATGTAATACAGTAAAACTGTGTTAACTCGAGCATCAGTAACTCTCGAAGTAAGATCTCTCGACTGAAACGGCCTTATTTCCTATACGTTTAATTACACATCACCGTGAATAACTCGAACAACAGTTCCTCGAGGAACACCTGCAGTCCCGTCAGATAGTTTTCTTACTAATAAACCTACGGCAATTCGAAGTCGCCGACTAAATACAGTTGTTTACACATTCGCCGCAGCATCAATATGTTTTGACACGTCGCGAGAAAAAACTTATACAATAACGGGTTTTTGACAGCACCTTTAAACATTTGTACGGCATCATTTAGTCGGGATATTGACGAAATATAATATTATGTACTTCATTTGGAGAAAAATTACATGGTGCAAACTTCATTTTGCTGTCGTTGCAATCGAAAGAAAGACGTCGCAATAGGTTCCAATAAATAGAAAACCTGCCGGTTGAATATGAAAATGTCTGAAAACAAACCAATATATTACAATTTACAGGAAGTGCCAGGCAGTTTAAAGGCCTACCGTTGCATAAGTCAACAATGGAGGTATCATTGAAAGATGGTGTCAACGATTATTTGTTTTCTTATGGACTTTGATTTCTACATGCATAGTGCAGACTGTTGGTAACAAGAGCTAGTTACAGAAAAGGGTCTCAGCAATTAGTCTAAGAACGGTTTTCCTGTTATAATATACATGTACATGAATAGTATTTCTTAAATATCGCAATTCGTTTATGTGAACACATACAATATTTTCACACTGACTTTATCGTAAATCATAAACCGCGATCAGCATCGAGATAATAACAATAAATAATGGTAAGCTAGTGAAGTAATAAGGATACAATGTAATAATTTATAGTGTACATATATTACATCGTTAATAAATGCAATTGATATTATAAATAAGAGTTGTAAAGTGTCTGTCTGAAAATACTATTAATTCTTGATAATTTTTGTGCACACCTATACTTTTGATAATTTTATTGACAACATTATATTTGAATACGCTTAACATAAAATGAAAAAGAATGCCAACTTACTGTCTCTGTATATCGCATCTGAAAGGAGAAATAATTAAAATTTGTGACTTAAGTGAAATGGTGATTCATGTTTGAAAATAAAATCAACTTTAATGAGTTAAAAGTTCATTTGTTTCTCCATATCTTAAATGGAATTGTTATGCGAATTTCGTTGGAGCTTCATTTGCCGAAACGCAAGCGTTCGCTCGAACTCACAGAGAAATGAAACAATAGTTCGTTCTGCCAGCAGAACATTTTCTGAAAACATGCGCTGAAAGACGCTAGCAGAAGTTCAGCTGGCTGAACATTTTAAAGAAATAAATACAATCTGATGATGTAAAAAATGTGAAATAGATGTTCTGCTGGCTGGCTGAACATTTTACTAAACATAAACCATTCATAGTTGATTTTAAATTGCGAATATGAAACTAAAAGAAAATGGTAACATTTTTATTCCCTAGCGCGGATGCAGTGTTCGATAAACGTCGATTGGTGTCATTACTCCACTCAAATGCCAGGAAGATAGCCCAGTCCTTGAGGTACAATGTAGGAGGCCAAATATATCACGACTATTGTGTAGGTAGAATAATCTTGCTGTAAAGGCTTTTTTTGTAATTAAAACGTACGTGAGAGGAAACCTAAACACACATTTTAATTTTTTCTTCGAAAGTAAAAAAAAAGTTTGATATTTAACACAATGAAAAAGAATATAAAAAGAAAGTGCAGTTTAAGAAATATAACTTTTAACATTATTGAATTATGTCCCTTTATGTTTTGCCTGTCTGCAATGTTACTTCTCCAAAATCACGCAAACGAATTGAATCATTTTAGGTTACAGCAGAACATGTGTGGATGCTTAGGGAGTATCCGTCGGTGTTTCCAGAAACATGCAAAAACATGTATCTTTATACGTAGGGAATGCCCTTTAAAGTAAGGTAAAAAAAGTGGTCATTATTCTTTACATCAGCAGATATCATGTTATAATGGAGCTTTAAGTCAGTTTGCTAACGTGACGTGTATGATCTGGTAGATGACACTTGTATTTAGAATAACCGTGTTCAGAAATGTTAGAAAATCAGTATCTTGTTAGCAAATACTTACATATCATTGTCTCGATATAACGTTTCATTGATTAGTTATTTTCTCTTTCAAATTATACGATAATTGTCACGTTTCTTGATATAAACACAACCAACATTTTTTACATTCATTTAATAACTAACAACATTAATAACAAATACACCATGAAAAAAGAAAGAGTATTTACCGAAGCAAATGTAGTGATTCCATATGTCAGGCGTGTCAGGATCTAACAACGAACTGCTGTAATATAAAGTCCCATCGCATTTTATTGCTTTGACTTCAAAGTTCCACAGACATAACCCCTTTCTGTTCAGACTACATGCATCCAGTTTTATAACCTTGTTACCAATATTTTCTATATCTGGGTGTTTCCCTGAAACAAACACACGTCAAGGCTTAAGAATTAAATTAGCTTCTTTGTCACGTTAAATTTTATTGGGTGAGTGTCCGGGCTTTATGCACTCTAGCCTATGCGTGTTCTTATTACATCTAGTTTTGTGCCATTATTTCGTTTCTTAGCGGGGCTTGTTTTTTAAAAATAATTTAAGTTTCATTTTCTTCATTTTCTATCAGCAAACTGCCTGTAAATTATAACATTACGTACCTAGTAGCACAACCAATCCATCTACCCAACTTGCAAAACATTTTTTATCCAGAGTATCCTTTGTCGGTAATTGCGAATGTCCTCCCCAGAAAGACATGTTGTACCATGTATTTCTTAACCCTATTGTCCATATGTCATAATTATATCCATATTGTGTGGTTATGGAAGTGTTTTGAATGTTCTCGCATGTATCTAATAAAAACAAAATCACAATTAAAAAAAATATTTGCAGAAATGTACACAAAGTAATAAAAGGCATATCTGTATTTTGCATATAACATTTACATTTAAGTAATTTATCTCTCACTTTAACTTACTTTCAACGAAATATGTTGTTTGAATCAATCACTTAACACAAGAATGATACATGAAGGGGTAATCGCGCAGCGTGCGCTTCGTATAGATGATGTGTTGTCTATAGTTCTGAACCGCTAATCATGTATTTGTATCAAACGTGTAACGTGCGAACATAATGCGTGTATTGCTCCTGTATTACACATTTTATGCACTGTAACGCCATAAATAGCGCGCGTCGCATATAGTACAAATTTATATGAATGTAGCACACACACAGTCGGCGAAAGGGTATGGTCATACTGCATTAAGAGTAAATAGCCCACAGCACCCAACCTGAACCAAAATGTGTCAGGGTGTTTAAAATTCGCTTACTCGCTTACTCGCACCCAACCTGAACCAAAATGTGTCAGGGTGTTTAAAATTCGCTTACTCGCTTACGAATTAATTCTGGATTAGTTTATCATAAACAAAATGTACCTCAGCATAGGCCAAGACCAGCCTACACCAGAGTTGTTCGCTGCAAAATAATTAAAGTTTAATGAATCTTACGCAAAAAAACATAGGACCTAGCAGACCAACGTTATGCTGTGGCTGCCATTGTTGTTGCTACTACTGTTATATAGATTACTGCCTTTACTGATCAAATGTTTGCTACTGATACAGCTGCTACTACTTCTTATTCTTCTGTCTGCATGTTTGTTTTAAGGATCAGCAGTAGCAGCAGCAGAAGAGGTAGTAACGGCAGCAGCAGTTTTTACAGCCGTAGTAGAACAGCGGCACCAGTATCTGCAGAAGCTGTCTGAGGGGGAGATAAAGCAACAACTGCAACAACAACAACAGTCAATAATTACTAAAATGTATAATTAAACTTAATATGAATAGAATATGAATCGTTCATTACAACTTACAATAAAAGTTATACGCATTCAAAAGATCACTACTTTAAACGACCCAAAAATTTGTTACACATATAAGACATTCAAAGTGTGAATTGTCAACGTATTTGTTACAGACTTATCTTTAGTAAATTCTTATAAACCGTTTAGTTGTTCTGTTGTTTTTATTGTTATGAATTTCATACATATAGGTAAAATTCGATATTTCTACTATTATCATGTTTACATAAACAAGGGATAAAGGGTAGTCAGGTGTAAAATTATCTCTTCATACTTTGATTGAAAAGGTATATGTACACAAGTATAGTCATGATATACATTTGTATCACCAAATACTTGTAGCGTAGTGGATAAATCAGCGGCCGTCGAAACGTGGTATCACGAGTTCGAGTCCTGGCTGCGGAAGATTTTTTTTCAGATTTTTTATTCATGTTAGTCTATTACCTATTCACGAAATGCACGATTTTTATTAGAAGTAAATGTAAATTGAACTCAGAATTATGTCTATATACATAAGGGTAGAAAAGAGAAGTTCGAAGAAAAGTCGTGTAGTTGAAGACTATGGCAAATAAAATGTGTGATAAAACCTGTAAATGCGCAAATATTGTCAAAACTGTAATGCAGGTAACTGATTAAACCGCCAGTCTCAATTTCGATAAACCTTTAAAACACTTTTTTCATGCATAAAACTTATACTAACATTGTATTTTGCCTATTTTCAGGTATGCGACTGGCAATGAAACAGCCATAAATAGGAATGGAAATTAAAAAAAAAACAAACAACGAAAGTTAAAAAAAATGTGATCCGACTTCAGGTTGTCTTCCGGCGACAATGCATATAATTGTCCGATCTCAGACACATTATCCTCCACGCCATGGCGGCTGATAGACTTTATCCAATATATCTCTAAATCACTGATTACAATACTATTACCTTACCTAAAACGTTGAAATGGGATTTTCCGATAATAGTAGCGTTATCGAATTCGACATATATTATGAAGTTAGGTAATTAAATGTCATCTGTTAGAACGAAGTTCAACGTGTAGACCAGGAAGTGTCAAACATAAAGACACAAATAAAAAGACATATTTTGATGAACGATATAATGTTATATCATTATCTTTGGTATCATTGTCAATCTTTTTGGGGCTTTTCTTCTTATGGTGAATACAATATGATGTGATTACATCCCAAGCCTTTGTGATCCACAAATAGAAAAATCATGTGCATCACCTACATTGTTAAGCGTTGTTTATTTTATGAAGTACGTGAAATTGTTTAACAATGATAAAACAATTTTTCATTTAGATAACTAACCTAAAGTCTGTCCCATCCCACTGTGGGACCTCAACTTTGACCTACACTAAAAAAATCGAATGTTTTTTGAAAATTAAATACCCGTTGTGTGATCTAGAAAAAAGTCACCCTCGATAATTTCAATCGTTTGTGCATCAGTTGGCTCGTTTTCTCATATCGCTGCTTTTAAATTTCTCTATGGGAAAACGCTATTGTTTACATGGACGCCATTTTGGAGATTTTTCGGGAAACTTTGCACTTTTTCCTTGAATTTATTAGGGGGTGTATCAAAACTTCCGAAAAATTAATTGAAACACTAAATCAAACAAAATAAGCGATTAACCGTGAAATTTTGGACTAGAAACAGACTCAATAATCATAATTAGATCTACCTCCAAACAAATGAAATATAAATCGTTACTTACGTTACTGTATACATAATTTATTTTCCGTAATATCACAATCCTAGAAGACTATAATTTAATCCTACTCCCGAGTCCTTATGTTTATGTTCAACACGATCCTCGCACATTTAAATTGTTTACACAGAGTCTCAGTCTGATATGAGTGATGTTCCAAAAGCATATCACGGTATCAACCTGAATATTTTCTATAGAAACTCCCGTTTTCCACAGATCTAAATCCATCCATATCTCGACAAATATTTAAATCCTATTCCTAAGTCCTCAACATAATGTCACTCATGTAGCAGTGTGTATTTAACCTTACTGTGCTCGTGACATATTTATCTGATGACGTAGTTATTTTACGTCACTAATCATTAGCGTATTGAGCAAGTAAGCAATTAAGGGGTGCGCTCAGCATTCACATCATCAGCTTAACTTTTAAATATATTATGTACAGATCTTTTGTGGACTGACATCTAAAAATAAACTAGCAGATACATGAAGTGTTGATAATAAAATAAAAAAGGAAAAGACATGTGGTGCGTTAGAAGATTCGTTTAGTTGATACATTTCCTTTTCAGAATATCGTGTACTTTAATAAATAGTGACGAATGCCCCCAAAAGAGGTGTCTCACAGTCTATATCCTCTCTATGTGCTCAATAAATGTGCTATTTAATACATATTCTTCCATGTACGACAGAGTTACCATGCACACAGTATTTCATTACTTTTAAACACAAAGTTTTACGTTGACCTAAATGGTAGGGACATGGGTCTTGCACGCGACACATCGGCGTGATGTGCCGAACATTTGTGCCAAGTAATTTTAAAATCCTTCAATGCATGACAAAGTTACAGTCCGGACACGGATGTGTAAGTGGGGACGCATGGACACACGGACGGACGGACAGACGGACGGTGCGATTTTAATATGCCATCCTTCGGAGGCATAAAAATTATCTGAGCGAAATATGCCGAGAATCACTCCTGTAAACGTTCATTGGTGAGATCGTGCGAGTAGTTGCTGAGAAATAGCGCGAACAAAATATGTTCAGACACATGGAAAGACAGATAGACGGACGGGTAATTTGACTCTAGTATACCACTTAAACTTCCTTAAAGGGTTAAGGTTATATAGATCTCAATCACATATAAAGATGTTGTTATTTGTCAGTGATTATACTAACAGGCTCGCAATTGGGGTAGGGGACCGGACCCACATATTATTTCTTGACATTACTTGTAGTTACA
The DNA here is from genome assembly GCA_022818135.1 of Saxidomus purpurata. NCBI lineage: Eukaryota > Metazoa > Mollusca > Bivalvia > Venerida > Veneridae > Saxidomus > Saxidomus purpurata. The sequence goes on along the minus strand of JAFMSR010000019.1, from coordinate 31,307,858 downwards.
TTTTCCTGTGTAATATTTTGCGCCTGTTTTCATAAAACATATTTTAATGTTTAAGGGAAAAAAACAGTTTATATCCCCGGCAATCGGCGGTCTTTTCACATCGTCATGCATACGACAATGCATACGTTTGGTTCACACCAATATATTTTTATTTTTATAAAATAATCTTACATACTGTAAGAAACATACTGAAGTTGTTATATTACATTTGACAAAATGGAATGCATATGATCTACATTGTATTTATGCATACTCGACCATATCGCATTGCCGTGTAGAAAACCGAGGGATTAAAAATCCATGCTATAATAACTTAAACTGGAAATGATGAAAGTACTTGTCATAATTATGAATTGTTGAAATTGGTTAATACACTAAATCAGTTATCATCCACTTCTTTTGAAATAACGAAATATGAACATGACAGACTTCTGACATAAAGAAATACATCTCGGATGCGTTATACCGTGGTCACATTAACTCTACTAAGCTTCGTACTTCGAAATTTTGCAAAATCAAACATGCGGACATCGTAGACTCTTGCGAGCATCGTAAAGACTTTTTTTAACAATAAGAGGACTCGGGAACTTGGTGAAAATGTTTCACCGAGCTCCCGAGTTCTGGCCGAGCTCATATAATTGTTTGATGCCTGGAGCAGCCCCGCAAAAGCACCGCAACGGCAACGATAGAGCTTAAACGGGCATCGTACGATGTCCCTGCGGATTTGGAACACCTCAAGGCCCGTAAAAGCTTGCCGATGCTCGCACGACTGTCATAGGAGAGTAGCACGTTCAACATAAGACGTTCGTACGGTACAACGGACATCGGGTGGGGACCTTACGATGACCACACGAGACCCGCAGGTTGTTACGTTTGTCGTAAGGACTCGATACGATATCCTTGACGATTATAGTAAAAAAGAGAAATTTTCAGATATCGCTGAACTAGTATATTCTTGCCGTTCGGACACCGTGCGGATAACGTACGTGCACCGTGCGAACACATGTGCAGACCGTACAGAATTTGAAGAGAATTCATTGAAACAACAATTATGTTATAATCGTTACTTTCGCTACATATCCAAGTTTTGAAAGTTATATTTTGATTGCAAAAAATTTATAAATCGTACGGACATCGTACGGATATAGCGGTGTTTCTGTTTTTTTTTTCTTTATCGTTTATAATTGAACACATACATTAATCGGGCCCCGCCCGAGCAACAATGATACTTCTTCATAATTGTTGTTTCAATGAATTCTCTCGTTTACAGTTCTCTTTAGAACCCGGTGATACATCAAATCGTCTTAAAACGACCCCATATACATCGAAATCGGTTTAAAGTTTAAATAAACGGCGATAGTTCGTCTTGGAAACGTGCACACAATAAATAACAATGGATCGCATCATGTTTATACGAAATGCATTCGAATAAGCTCGAGTAAAGCGGTCTGAATCGTCCAAACGTGGAAGAAATCGGCGGAAAATCCAAACATAAACACTACCGACCAATTTATCCCTTCAATAACTTTTTTATTTTTAGGTCCACGATCCAAAACGGGTGTGACGATTTCATATATTACATGTGGCTATACAAAGGGCATGAAAGCAGTTCGATCAAACTAAAAATAAACATTTCCTTACCAATTTTCTTATCCGTCTCCCAAAATAAACATTAAATTTCCGCCATTTTGACCAGAACTACATCAAATTCTCGCTTAAAGCCCCGAGATACATCGTTTACGTCCGACCCCCTGTCTACGGTGTGTGAGACCGTATCGAATTTTCCCTTTCATGAAAAGGCCCTTATACATATATTTCAGTAGTATAACATGCATGCTTTTGTATTATCATGCATTCTAGAGAAAAGCGACGGATTGTTTTTCTGTTAAAATCATTCCATATATAGAACTGTATAAATATCGTATCCTTATCTAAAAAGCAGACAAACAAAATTTATTTTAAATAAGCATTGTATTAATGCGGTCTTTTTTCTTTTTAAATCAATGCCTAGTTTGCAAGGCTATGAGATCGTAGATTACTGGGGTATTTTTCAGACTAATTTACAAATCTCCAGAGCGCTGTGAATTTGCACTAAGACTTGTCTAAAACGGCCTTTGTATTCTTAATGTTGATCAATTATTGATACGATTGAAGTCCTCCTTATCGCAATACAATAAACTACATAGTAAAATAACAATACTTGATCTAATAACCTTGATAGTTGATACAGAAATAATACAATACATTCATTAAGTATATTAAACATCATCGTTTATATTAATTCAATTAAAATCTTTGTTGTCTTAATATACTATACTCAAAGGCAAAAGAAACGCAACTTTTTCATTTCATACTAAGTGTCAGTATATCTTTTTATCATTAAAATGTGTATAATAAGTAATATAGTTTAATTTGTCTCCTATGTAATTCGTTCAGAGATCAAAATATCCGATTCGGTAATTTTAGTTCAACCCGGTGTATATATCTTTTGTGAAAATAAAGGCGCGAAATTTGCAAGAAAACCAGGAACGCAATCTTATTAAAGCAACCACGCTTGTTTACGTTTTTTTTAAATGAACTGTGTCTCACTGGCAAATCGGGATAGAAAACACTTCATTTATGCAAAGTAGGCAAACAAAAAAAAGGTTAACGGTAAAGAGTATTTGAACTGTATGATTAATGAAACCTTTTTTTTAAGAGAAATAAATTGACAATAAAGCGACGCAGGGTTGTGCTCAATCATGCCATGTTTATTTTCTCACAAACGAATCTTGGTAAGTCTACAATGCTTGCACATACGTAGAAAAAGCCAAAACCTAGTTTGTGAGTGTATTCATCGACAAGCAAAATTTAGATATGACCGATGAAATTATTTTTCGCAAATCGTAGAATAAGGTACTGAAAAGGACAATTTGAACTGCGAGGATGATGTATAAAATCGGTTTCGGTATATTGGTTACCTATAGTAGGCAGTACCTAATGTAGCAAAATACAAAAAAGCAAATACTTCTACGTACTATATCCATTTAGTTTTTATCTCACTATATTTAGAAAAATACATTAAAATATATAGGACAATTTTCATTGAAATCGAAAACTATTAATTCAAATTATTTATGATATCATTTACTATTTGGACGTTAAGGATGTGGTATTTTCATTTATTTATGCATAAACTGCTGTCTCTTCGTAATGCACCCTATAGTAAACGTCGTTTCTGCATAGGGATATCATTAAAACAGCACTTTACAAAAGCCAGTTTATTTGACTTTGCCTTTTTATTTTTCGTATTTCCTTAACAATGCCGAATAGAAAAGTTCATTCTATTTGATTTATGACAACAACAAAATAACTTATGACAAGTTGAACGTCGTTACATTACCATAAAATAAAAGAATGTAGAATTAATTTGTTTTTCTTCTTAATCGGTAGTGTGTCGGATTACATTTATCGTCGTCTTTAGATTATTCTGTCTATCGTGTATATCGAACTTAAGCATAAGCAATAAGGTAACTTTATAATATAGTAGGTAACGTGTATCATAAACATTTATAGAAATCCTAGCTAGATTAATTTAATTACTAACTACATTTTTGGTTCGCTTACCTTCAATAGCTGCTTCAACTGGAAAAGAGATCGTAACCAATGCGGCTCCGATGGCAAGGAAAACTAGTATTGTCCTCTCCATGTGATTTACGTTATTCAAGTAGAGCTAGTATATATCTCCCGCTAACATATGTACTAATAATTTATATAATTTAAATATGCATTTGTTTTTAAACAAACTCCGCTGCAACCTGTAGCTAAATAAATAGTTATTGCAAGATACAAATGTATCATACACAATGTCCGACAGAAATGACTATTCTAAAAGTTAAAACATGCTCGCTAATGTGACGCCTATATAAATCGCATGAACATTTACTTAAGACAGCCGATATAAATGCAGTTTGTTTGAAAAGAAGTTCACCAAAAGACCAGGAAGTGTAAACTAATACTCTATACATTAAAAGATACAAAACGATAATATTGATGAACAGGACAATGCAGTAGCGATCTATTGTTACAGTAACTTTTTGTATCATTGTCACTTTGTTTTTGATTGATGATGCAATTTAATACGATCACATTAAAGCCGTTCTAATATACAAATAACAATCATATGTTGTAACTACATTTTTTAATTTAGGTTTTTTCTTTAAATAAAATGTTTGAAATTGACAATAAGCAGTTTATTAGCTGATAACCAGCATAATTAAACTATCAGTAAAAAGATAAACGTTCACTTTCCCGTTCATAATACCGGTAATTATTTCCTTGCAATACTGTCTTCACATATTGAAGTATAATATTTCAAAACAGATACCTGTACACAAAACAGTAATTCAATCTGGTCTTGGCAATTGTTTTCTTTACCTCTCTTCCCATATTAGTATCCTCCAAATCAATTCTAAAATTGCCCTTATGAAACGAATTTCTAATTTATTAACTGATGACATGAAAATTATGTTCTACAATGCGTACATTTTATCATCTATGGACTATTATTGTACTATATGGGGAACCGGAATACGGTGTTTAAATACTATGTCCAAGTTACAAGCAAGAGTCGCAAGACTGATTAAACGAAAACCTTCGCGTACCTGTAGCACACATTTTTGCTTAATGAAATAAAATGGCTGACTTTTGCTGATAGATGCTTATATCATACGGCTGTACTCGTTTACAAAGCTCGACACAATCTTGCTCCAGAATACATACTTGAGTTACTTAACTTTTCCAGCAATAAAACATATTGTCTTCGATCAGTAAGCAGCACTAATATTGTGATACCAAAACAACGCACTATATACATGAAACATTCTTTTACTAATATCTCTGCTCACACTTGGAACAATATACCAATAGATATTCGTTTCAGTCAATCATTGAAGTCAAACAAAAAATAATAGAAAACATTTATTGATGAAATATAAAACTGCTACAGCACGTATGTGTATCGTGTGAAAAATGATGTTTGAATGTTCTTTATTCACAGTCAAACTTGTGAGCAAATGCCACTCGCTGGAAATTGATTAACTTGTATGATTATGGTCATCATTAACACCTTTACTTCATTTACATTGGTTCTTAAATGACTTATTCTCTTTCCCTCCTGATTTGTTTTAGTAATAGCGGTCTTTAACATAGGTTTGACTGTATATGGAGTTCAAATGTCTTGAAATTTTTGCTATGAATTATTGAGTGATTGTCATAAGTATAATGTATAACTGAGTTGTGTATAGATGAAATTTAAGTTTTGTTTATGTCCTTTTCATGTTTTCTTTTTCAGATGGCCATGTTTAAACTAAGTCATATGAATATTCGTTCATATTTCTGTATATGTTACCTTCTTTTAATAAAGAATTAATCATTATTATTAATATTATTATTAAAACATCATTACAATGTACATAATGTAGAGGTTAGGATTTAACGTGTACGGAACGGCGACATCGCCAAGCGCTACAAAGTAAGAAAGAACGCCTAGCTAAGTCAACTCGGGCGTTGCAACAACCATACACTGCATTTATCTTTTTTATCATTTTTCTTTTTGCTATTATCTGTCAAAAAATATCTCACTAAAGTTTGCTCTCCATATGCCAACAAAACGACCGGGCCGTGAAAGAAGAAAAAGTTCGGAAGTTTGGTGCCTGGGGACTTAATAATACGTGTTAGCATCTAGTCTGGTGAGCTTCAACGACCGCGAACAATGTTGCAAACACTTAAAAAGTTAAATAAATATGTAACTAGGTGATAGCTGGAGCATCGAATGCAACACAACAAGAACAAATGCAGTTCACAACAAAATGCAACACGGCGCGGTACATCCAGCCTGTGTGGCTAATTTAGTTCACCCGTGTAGCCTTACTGAATTAAGCAGCCTATATATAAAACCAGTTTCAGTCATATACGGACAGGAAACCTACCCATCGTTCTGCGTAACTCCCATCTACCGGAAAAAAAACCTGCCGGCTTTTTTTCTCAATCCGGTTGAAAGCAGGACCTAAGCCAATAAACGGCAACCAATAAGAAATAAGAGGTTTATCTAGTAAATGCCAACCAGTGAGAGGTTTATCTAAACACCAACCAGTGAAAGGTTGATTTAGTAAACGCCAAACAGTAAGAGCTTGATTTAGTAAACGCCGACCAGTGAGAGGTTTATCTACATGTAATAACCAACGATTTAGTAAACACCAAACAGTGAGAGGTTGATTTAGTAAACTCCGACCAGTGAGAGGTTTATCTAAACACCAACCAGTGAGAGGTTGATATAGTAAACGCCGACCAGTGAGAGGTTTATTTAGTTTAAATAAGCTACCATAATCTCCCACCGTTGAGGCGGATGTATTTGGGTTTAAAAGTGCCAGTCGCTCGATTTTATTTTGCGTCTGGCTTATTAGATAGTTATATTTCAGGTAAAACCATGCAGTGACAACAAGACTATATGTAAGGTGTGACTTTTATTTCCTGTCGTAAAAATCAGGATTATATATTGTAACGTGTTTGAGTAAAAATGTTGTGTAAATATTGTGTTCTGAGACCAACGGCTTTTGACATATTCCCCATCATCTGCGTGTGTAGAAATGCGTTTAACGTTTTCATCGACTATGGTGTAACAACAGGAAATCAAGCATGACTAAACCGTTCTCCTCGGCCTTTATCGTTATAGTCCATTAAACTTAAAATGCAGATATGAATCACTGCTCGTCATTTACAAATAGTATATATTGAGATATACTGAATCTGCGAAACAAGTTATTTTACCTAAGATTAATCGCTCCCAAGACTCTCTCCAGATGGAATAAACTCGAAAAGAGAGAGGCAATGTGGAATTATCTCTGCCTTTCCAAATGCCACTACAGCCAGGGCACTGGTGAGAATCGGACTCAGGACCTTCAAATATATGCGTACTGAAATGTATCTGAAGCCCTTATAGCTCCGTAAAAGGTAAGGAATGAAAACACATTCTAAATAATAAATAACAGCTTTAAAAACGCAACCATTTTTATTCATAAAAACAAAAATAATATCAAACAGGGAATGCCACGTACCAAAAACGCAGCCTCCCCAAGTCATAGATTGGTCATAGTCACAGATAGTCATATAGTCATAGATAGTCATAGTCACAGCCTCCCCAAGTCACTCTATAAGTCATAGATTTTAAGCAATTTAAGAACTGCTCATTTCGAAAAATTGTTGATATTTTCAAATGAAATTATGATTTAATTTTGTAATGTACATGCTGAAAAAAAATAAGAAAAGGCATGGTGTTCTTAAATTGTCCAAATTACACTTGCAATTACGATAAAATACCCATGAAAATCAAATCCTGGTTGCGTTTTTATAGTTGTTAAGTATACTAGAAGAGAGCCTCTGATTATGTACTGAGAGTGGCCGTTTGTAACAAAATATTCTTCTAAATGACTTTCATGCTAGAAAAAATAAAACACATTTGCTTTTCGATTATCACCGTTTTATGTCACACCAAGACATCAACACTCTGTACGAAGCTTAATAGAGCTTAAAGTTTCAACAAAGATTATATTGTACAGCAATTTAGTCAGATAAATGAAAACACAGGTAGATTTTATTGTGATTATTTTATTTTCAAACTATTTTGTTTTGATTTATTCAAGACAACAGTTAAATTTTAGTGAACAAACAAATCAAAAACAACAAAACCCATACATGGAAAAATAAAGCAATAATTAACAAAAGAAATGGCATCGGCCATATACATTTTATTGCATACATGCAATTATGGTTTTAGATCATAACGGTTTAGCTTTTGTTTATATTCTTAGTTCTTAAAATATAGATTATCTGGATAATTTCACTGTATACATATGTACATGTCTGGAAATATTTGGCCGTTGTCGTCAGTATCAAATTGCTGTCTACTTTGTGCATTTTTGTCGAAAGAAAACACATGATGCCTTATGAGTTAAGCTTAGCTTTAACCAGTTTCAGAAAAATAAAAAAGTGCAAACAAAAATCTAGAACACACTAAAACTAAGTATTGAAAAAAAAACACAATAAAAACAACCACTCAGAAACAGAACAGCAAAACAATAAATAAATCATTGGTTAGATTATTGTCCTAAGTAATATCTCTTTTAAACTGCAGGAAAATACAATATAGCGACGTAGCAGGTGAAATGTTGTTCGAAATCAGTTATGCAGTCTTCATTAGAGAAGACATCAATGTTGATGCTTCGTTACATCAAACTATAACATTTTTTTAGTTAAATATAAAGAGAAATTAATATCCACTCGTAAGTTCGCTTAACTGCCAAAATAAAACGATATAGGTATTCTCTACAGTACGAGTATTTTGTCTTCTTTGAAGCAAATTTATCAAAGTTCAATAAAGTGCTAAATTTAGATAGCAAACAAAAAAAGACAAGCGGACCATGATGGACCTATGTTGTTCACACGATAATCATTGAACTTCAAAAAATATAAGTAAGTCAAAGGTCATAATAAAGACCAGTCATTGGAATTTTTAGTTTACAAAAGTAAATGTTTCATCTTTCTTGCTTGAAAAACAAACAAAAGGCCAATGGTCAAGGTCAGCATGGTCAGGGTTGCAATCTGCATTTAAAACTGTATATATGGATCAAGTTTTATTGATGCAGCTTAAAGGAAGGAACTTATTTCGGTGAGTTAAGGTCAAACTGATACTAATATCATTGATGTACATTTAGCTTTAAATAAGAAAGTAGGTCAGTAAGTCAAAGTCAACGTCAGACAACGTCTATTTGAAACAAGTGAACCTTAGCGGAGTCAATGTTTACGCAGGAATATGACTTCAACAAACTTGGCTAAGGACCACTAGTCAGTGCTACGTACCAAATATCTAAGCTCTACGCCTTGAGGTTTCGTATATGAATATTTTTATATATAATAAGTTTCGTTTAAATGCCATGGCAACCGGAGTTCTAAATGTAATAAAGATACTTGAATTATTTGAACAAACTGGTAGAGATCCATGCCAGGAACATCCCTATTACTTTTGTAATCATTATGTTTGCAGAGGAGAAGTTGTTTGAAGCAATATTTGGATAGATGACGGACGGACGGACGGACGACAGATATCCAACGATCCTAGAAGCTCACCATGACCACTACGTGCTCAGGTGAGCTTAAACATTTGCCTTAAAACTCCAACATTTTTATGTACACACTAAAATATAGAGTATATAGTTTTAATAATTATAAGACATGGCTATAAAGTCAAACATATACAGAAAACGCACACACATGTATTAATGTGATTATTTTGTATTCAAAATAACTCGTGTTGATAAGTTCAACACAATTGTAAGCTAGACAAAACAGCAACAATAAATACTGATAACAATTTTCAAAACAACACACACAATAAAAGGCATGCATGTATTTATAGCACACCTAGCACACAACTCCCTAGATTTAGATTTTTAAATTTTGATAGTAATCAGTAGTAATACTTGGGTATTGGCGAGTTCACCAGGGGAGCAATCCCTCGGTCGGCCCGGACTATAAACAATAAAGAAAACAACAACAAAACACAACATTTTAAACGACCAAGGATAAGCTAGAGCAAGACGTGTGTTTGGCATATTAATGCATTTAAAGCATTATGGTGTGACAACACAACTCGAGTACATGTAACTAATTCATTATTGAATAGATTGATAAAGAAAGGAAAAAAAGTTTCAAATTGTCAGCTACAATATACATTTGAAAGATGTGACTTGATTAGTAAACACAATTTCAAATTTTATAATTTAAACAAAATGTATTTGTATTTTGAAACCATGGAAAATTCACAACAAAAATAGTTTTAAAAAAATATCTAAGGAGCCGCATATAGGATGTTACTGTTATTTTATCAATTTCGAAATTACACCGATTTAACGTATTGTATAAAGTCCTATGCTATAGAATATCTATCGTGTCAGCAAAATGTGTTACCTTACACTATAAAGTGAGAACAGTTTCAACATCCTAAAATTTTAGTAAATTATCTAAAATTTGTTAAAATAAAAATCTAATGATAAATGTTAAATGTACAATGGACGACACTAAACTAGTGTTCTAAAAGCTTAAATTTATGTCATATTTTAATTTTCTATGACAACTGCCTTTTCGTGTCATTAGTCTAAGAATCAAACTTCAATAGTCAGTCTATTATTATGACACGTTTTTGTATTGTTGAACTATTACAGACTTAGATATACTGTTCAATTTTCCATTATGTCTTGATGTGTCTAAATCATATTACATGTTCAACATTAGAATTTGCCCTTACCGACTCGTACATCAAGTGTCTTTTTCACAAATCTATTAAACATACGAATATTTTCTTTACATCATTCTCAAATATATACATAAAACAATATCCATGTAAAATATTGAATCTACCAAAGTACTATTTAAAAGTATGGTCTAGGTTATAGAATTATTGTGAACATCATGATGGCAATTTAGTTTTAATATAAATGCAATAACATTTTAGGTACTTATCATATTCATTCATTTGCAATAACAATCCAGTAGTTCATGTAGAATCGACGACAAAAACTAGAGTTTTAAAAGCTTTTGTTTATATAATACATGTATATGTTGTTTATCTGAATCAGGCATATTGAAGCTTTTGTACTTGTATATGAAAATTGAAAATCTAGCACATTTACGTGAAAAACATTACAGATTTAACTGAAGGCAATTTCGACAAAACAAGTGAGATAAAGAACTACTTAAATAATGATATGGTCCTTATTTCAGTATTTCTGAATCTTTGTGAATATAAAGCTGTATCAGTCAGTATTACTCAACGGATGTCTCTGATTGATTTTAGTGGAAGTAACTGAATCTGGTGTATGCTGTTTATTTCCAATACAACTGTATTACCAAAATCTGCATTTGTTCATTACATCATTTTTACCATTTTTCAATATTGGAAAAAGACTGCGTGGTTTCTCACATACCACTGTGATTAACGGGTTTTGCTTCATCGGTGAAATTGATGTCATTTACATGCGTTGTCCATTCAGGTGCATTTGTTATGCTGCCTTTCGATCTTGTACGCTTGTTTCCAGAATGAGACGACTGTGATTGTTGTATACGTGTCAGTGCACTTTGAAACCTTGTGTTACCGACTGGAACAGTTCTACAAGATATACACTTCATTGTTAGCGTCAATATCCGTAGATAACTCAGCATTTGTTTTATTCCATGTTAAGTTGATTAGTAAGTTTTTAAACTTCCATGAGAAAACATTTGTAAACATAAAGTAATATTTAAGAAAAAAACAGAATGTCACATGCATTCGACGTAAATGTTCGAACACCCTTAATTGGTGCCATGATGTGGATTTTCCAATTTTAGACATAGTATTGCTCACAGCGGTTTACTTTAGAATAAAACGATATAATTATATCCGTAAATTTTATATAATACTTTTAAATATATGTTCTTAAAACAGTTACATATATCTAATCACACCAGATATGTTTATAAAATAAGATAACAGCAACAAATGAAAGTATAAACACTCTTAAAGGGACATACCCTATAATTGATGTCGACTAAATAACCCCCAAAACATAAATAATTGAATCATTAGAAGTATTATAACTTAACCTAATAGTTTCAGCTATGCATTTCAGGTCATTATTGATCAAATGAGCGGTTTAAAATATACTGCAGTATCGTAAACCATTCAATAATCTATATAGAGTTGTTGTTGTATAATTAATGGGTAGATGCGATTGATTACAGAAAGCTTATATATTGATAAATTGTGGTTAAATGAGGCATTTTTCGTCATAGGTTCTTCTTTGAAGTTGTATCTATTTATCATTTTACGTTCTTTGAACACATAATCTATGTTTCGAGAATATAATCTGCTAGATGTAGGGAGTGCCTCTTTAAAGGGACACCTTCTGAAACTGACGCCAAATTAAATAACTTCAAAATCATACTATTGAATTTTGAAAGTGTTATTGCTTAACGCGAATTTTAAATAAGTTCTAAAGCTTTAAATTCCAGTGAATATCGGTAAAATCAGCGTTAAATAATATGTTTGTTGAACAATCAATTGGTGGATTTCATACTACTATTATAGAAGACACCTGTGTTGATTATTTATGCTAAAATGATGCATTCTCCGATATATGTTGTAAATTGTATTTATTCATTATTTTTTACGTTCATTGAACACAATATCAATGTTTTGAGAATATAATCTGCTACACGTAGAGTGCCCCTTTAATGTAGCTGCATTCTTGATATTAGCTCGTATAATCAGTATAAATGTACCTAGTATGCGTCTTTGCTTTCTTGCAACACATCAGGTAAATCAAAACCGCAGCCACAATCACAGCAAGAAATGATCCTATTATGATACTAATCAATACTTCTATCTCGAGTCCGGTGCTTGTTATCTCTTCACAGACACCTAAAATTGATTCATATATTCACCGTAATTCTGTACCTTTTATACAAATTTATTTAAATGTAGATCAAAATAGTTTATGCACACTGTACACTTGTATGTGCATAACAGTCTCATACTTATCAATGAACAATAAAGGTAAAATCATGAAACATCAAAGAATGATTGATGTTTGAAGATTTACTTAAAAGGCGTTTACGTTGTATCATATCTCAGCTTTCCTTGTTGAAAATACAATAAAATATTATGGAATAATCGATACTTGTTATGATGTTATATACAAAACGAAACTTCTAACGCACCACCTACCCCTTTTCTTCTTTATTTAATTATTGAGCCTTCCAATATATTCCAGCTTATTTTTCACTACATATATCATTCATGTTTTACATTATGAGAAAATTGGGTAGATACTTAGATTAAGCAAGAGATGAATAAATACATTAGAACATAGAACAATGGTTAACGTACTCACCGTGTGTCCATGCGTATG
>JAFMSR010000019.1:31270323-31288664 GCA_022818135.1 Saxidomus purpurata | reverse complement strand
TGCTGAGTTATACATAATATAATAACAATTTGGAACAATTTGATAATTTCAAACTCTCTTTATTCCAAAAAACACACTGTTAGAAAACAACGCAGACTGATTAAGCATAAGACATACATAAAAACAAAAACATGGTCAGATTACAAATGGGTTCAATAATATATGCAATAATCAATGAAAAGCAATACTGTTTTCCCTTTAACGTCCATTCCTATGGTGACTAACACTAATATTCTCTTGATTACCAGTAGTCGACAGGCTGTCATAGATTGATGCGTACTCATCAGTCCATTTATTGCAGTTTCTTGGTGAATCATTTTAATACAGTTGCTTCTCAAAACACCATATTTATGTTCGAAAAGATTCACATGTGTTTATCTTATACCATGATAAATGTCATCCAAATTTTAGTATACTACTAGTGTGTAACTGTTATTATAGCAACACAATCATACTTCGGTTATTATCTGTGGCGATATCTAATACATATATGTAACTGCAAGCATAATTGAAATGTGAAAAAGTGAAAAACTAGCAATACAGAACGATGCTTAGCTTCGTTTTAATCATTATCGTTCTATTTAATTGAATGTAGTTTTATTTTGGTGAGCACAGAAATTAAAAGGTTAATCGCTTTTATTTATAAAAGAGTGCAATATCCACATGGTTTTTCGGCAGATACAAAATCGTTGTTTCGCATTTTGAGAAACTGTTGATTTGGCATAATATCACAATTGTTCCATGTATGCTGAAAACGTACTGAAAAACAGATATTTGTCATGCGATTACTGACATAAATTTATTAAAGGGACATAACGTACACCATCATAGATAATGTGTTTAATGATCGTACATTGATAGATGCATACAACTTCAAAGAAGAAACTTTGGCGTCAAAAACCTTATTTTACAACATTTGATCAATATAGAGGCCTTCTGCACAAAGTATCTCAAATTAATCTGATACATTAACAGCCCCTTCTTGGTTTTTAAGAAGAAAACGTGATCATCTTGAAATTTGCTTATCAAATCTCGTAAAACAATAGCACTTGCCAATAACTGAACAGCATTTATTTGTTTGACGTCATAAACGTGTTTCTTAAAGCTGCTCGTGCACAGCTTCCGCTGAAAATATATTCCCCAAAGTGACAAACTAAAACATAAAATAAAAAAGCAATGGCTAGATTTATCAACACAAGTGAAATTCTACATCGCAATTCGACAACATTTGTTGAAAATGTTGTTGAGCATGGTTTGACGCATTGCTACATTATATGGTTATACTCGGAAATTATAAGCCTTATAATTTGGAAAAGTATAATAATTATTTAAAAATACAGAAACACATTACAGGAACTATACTGAAACTTATACTTGATGAGTCGTTCTAAAATATGTAAATTTGAGACTGTTCGAAGAACCTTGTTTTTCACCCACCAAAATAAGAGAGCGGCTAGCTTCCAATTACACTTGCTCTAGTGCTGAATTAAACGTGTCGGCTGTTCGTCTTAAGAAGAAAGGATTCCTTGTTTAATGTTGTCTCTTTGTTCAAGTAGCAAGTTTTAAGATTTGTTACATCTCAAATCGACCGTAAATAATAACTTACTAAATACTACTAAATATGTTCTAGTTATACTTACATTTTATTCATGCTCAATGAGATATTTATCTTAAAGTCACAAGAGTTTACCCTAAAATTATATTGATTCCGATGATTTGCTTAGGTTATGACAGCTAAAAATGTCAATATCACTTATAAAAGAAACATACTTTCTAGTGTCGTAATTCAGGTTCTAACAAGTATCCGTTCATGCCCAAATATTTAGGTAACATTTAAACAGGGCATTCATAATTGTATGACAGAAATAATTGATACATAGTGAAAATTTACATATAAGAAACTACTACTAGTGTACATAAATACCATGGGAACGTACAGCTGTTACATGTGTTTCAGTTAAACTCTTGCTCACGTTCATTTGCGCAACGTGATTGTCGTTTAGATTTTTTTAAACAAAGCACTTACAAAAAAATATAACAGATGTAGTTCATAAGCTAGATTAATAAAAAGCATCGACTGTTAAAAAACAAGACAAAAATACTCTATGTACATACTTCTACATACGTTCATTTGCGCAAAGTGATTGCCGGTTAGACTTTTTTAAACAAAGCACTTACAACAAATATTACAGATGTAGTACATAAGCTAGATTACTGTAAAAAAAAACAAGACAAAAGCACTCTATGTACATGTACATACTTCTACATTTGATTAATGTTGTCGTTTGTACAAGTACCAAGTTTGAAGATTTGTTATCCCTCTAGTCGACTGTAAAGGGTTATAAAGAGAAAAATGCTTAAAACACGAACAATAAGTAAACTTATTACTACATTGAAAATAGTAATATGTACAATTTAATTCATGTTGATTGAAATATTTCTCTAAAAAATAAAAATTGACCCTAAAATTATATTGATTCTGACGTTTTTGATTATGAAAGTCAACAATAGATTTAAAAAATAAATAAAGATAAATCTTTGGTCTTTGTTAAAATGCATGTATGCCATTAATACGTATCATTGTTCTCAGTGTAAGGGTTAATATTATTCCTAAACTGTGACAGCTAAGAATGTTAATATCAGTTGATGAACAAATGAACTAAATAGGTAGTTATACGTAAACTTATTTACATTGATTTGATTAAAAAAGAGTTAATTCAATACATGTTATTTGAGTTAATCACTTGCTCTCGTTGATTTGCGCAATGTGATTGGCAGCTTAGATTTAAAACAAAACACTTTCAAAAAACATTCTGCATACAGTAGATAAGCTAGATTAGTCAAAAACAAAACTATTTTTTAAAGAAGACAATGACTCTGTATGTACAATGTTATAGATTATATAAACTTGTTATATATATAAATATAGCAATATTTTGATTAGGATTAACAAAATTATATTCAAAATCTTCAATAAAGTTAAATATGTATACACACGTGTACAATGATATGTATAATCTTGTTAATATTCATTCAACTCATAGTATATGGACGCTGAGACCACTTACACAAAATACACTTGTTACTTTGATTTTCAATTTAAACAAAAAACTTGCAAAAAGATAGTCTACATACAGTACATAACTTCGATTAGTAAACAAAACAAAATAACCCAAAAGACAAGGACCCTCTATGTACAATTAAAGACATTGGAGGACTCTCTAGTGTAAATATTACATACACTGGTAACTAAAGGTACAATGTATGTATATATTTTTGGTCGTTATATTCTGTCATTGTTGTTATCGTTATGAACATTTGTTCATAGTTTAATGTAGTGACCCTTAGTATTATGAAATTTACAGTTAATGAAATGGTGATATAACTATGACATACTGTTAACCTCCGATCGTTTAAAATAATCATTTCTTTCAAAATGTCAGGGTCTTATAATTTCGAACAGTATACACCAGATGCTACTCTACAAACAAAGGCAAAAAATCATTGGGTTTCGTGTCTTCAAAAGGATTCATTTAAACTTACACATTTGCTATTTCAAGGTGTAGAAATATAAAAAGTTAACACAGTGCTCTGACTATAATATAAAACAACCCTTAAAAAGTGTATTTACACAAATGTAGCTATTTCGAGGCAGCATTTCTAAACAAATGATAACATTTGTTTTAATTTACTGATTTTTACGTTATGATCTTTTGTTTAATATTGCATTTATCTGATTTGAGATCTCTTTTGTATTGATCTTGCATCTCATAATTTTTTTTGAATAGTTATATAATGTATGTACTTTAAATTTATCAATCTTAAATTTAAAAGCAGTTGTTTTTGGGTATGATTCAATGCATTAGTTTTTAATAGTATTATTCAAGCGATTTTACTGCGATAGTAGTGACCCCATCGAGTGTATGTTGTTGACTGGCTCAGAAGTTGCAGTATCATTGTCAATATTCTGGACTCCTTCAGTTTCTCCGAGAGACGTTTCAATATTGGGAAAAGATTGTGTTGTTATCCACATACTGCGCTTACAGACGGGATTTGTTGCATCTGTTGCATTTATATCAGGAAGAAATGTGGTCAAGTCGGGTTCATTTTCTGTACAGCTCTCTACTCGTTTAGGTTTGTCTTCGGGCTTAGAAGATGGTGGAAGATGTATACTTGCAAGAGCATTTTGGAGACTTGTGTGACTGTCTTGAATCGAGCTTAAATTTTTTTAAAAACAATATGCATGACATGTAAGGCTTAGCTCAAATTGACAGAACAAGACATAATTGCCTTTATAGATTCCATGTTGAGTTCTTTGTAATAAATTAACTTAACTAACGAATCCATTTAACATTTTTAGAATACATATAAAATCGTTACAACTAAAGATATTTGACATCGGTCACAAAGGATTCAAAGCAAACAGTGGCTACATATAGCTATATTTTGTTATATGTTATAAATAGTTCAGACTCTGACATGATGTAACTTTCAATTGTTTACTTTTTGAAACGAAAAAGTAAATATCCCGTGAAACGTGTACAACAACTCTATATGGAATTGTCACATTATGTTACATGTGCTTATTGATGTGCCTATATTTATATTCTCTTTAATAGATAAAGAGTATTGCAGTATAATGGTTGCAATAAACAAGGCTTCTTTCGAAAATACAATACTGGTATTTACCTATGTATCTTAGATCCCTTGAGACATAGCAGGTAAAACAATACTCCAGCCACAACCACTACAACACATGAACCCATTATGATACCGACTAACGCTGCTGTTCCAAGTCCAGTGCTGTCAGTTTCTTCACAGTTACCTGGAATAGACTTTTGTTTTACATAGTAGTTCACGTCATTTATTTATTACCGTTAACTAAAGTCTGTTCCACCTAATTTTGGACCATTAGTTTCTTGTCGTCATTGCATGTATTTTTGCTCTTTATAGCATATATATATCTGGAAATTTAATATCTCCAGGCATCTTTTTTATTTTTCCATTATTTCTTACTTAAACGTAAAAATCCGCATTTTTGTGATTTTCTCCATAGGGCGTAATGCAAAGTGACGTCGCGTCGATTTTCAAGATGGCGGCGTCCATAGCTGACGTTACCAGGGACGTACTCAAAATTACCAACGTCGAAAGAGACAAATTTCTGCGGTGCATATTTTGTATTTGATAAATGTATTATATGCCGACCTGAACAAATCCGTATCGACTGTTTAACGATTTCGGCATACCAACTTGCATTAAATCACCGGCATCGTAGGATCAGCCGGTACATTTTCGTCATTTTGTAAGGGCCCTAAACTTAATTGTCGGCATTAAACATATGAATCCGACAGGCAATTCTCGGATCATAGAAAAACATAAAATAAAGTATCTATCGTCGAAAAACGGCAAATATCAAATTCTTAGTCACCCACTGATATAGAAAATATATGACATGTAGGCCTAATAAGAACCCCGCAATCAGGGGTGGACGAAGATTTCAGCTGTTTAAAGAAGGGGGGCTTTCTATGGGAGTCCACCATAACATTAAGAGATCATGACCATATATTTTCAGAAATGAAAATTATTTATAAAACTATTCTTTTGTGAATAGATCTTTGAAAAAATAGGATGACTCCCTCAACCGCGCGTCCTAGAATAGACACTGCAAGGCTGTCACTCCCGTAAAAGGTAATGTTTCAAGTACATCTATACAGACCACGGACATACAGACGCACGCACACATGTCAAATATTATTTTTTACTTAGAATATATTTTATACAACAATAACAAATCATTTTAAAGCCTTCGCACATATAAAACTGACTAAAACAGACACATAGATCTATCACTTTTCGCTTCATTCTAGAGTAAAATACCAAACTTTGTTGCGTAATTTGCGACCCAATCTATCGTCGGATAAGAAATAAAACCTACTTAGCCGTTAAGTTAAAAGACTAAAGCACATATTAAAATGAATTTGAAATCGTTACGTAACTCAAACTGTTGAAGATAAAGACATCCAATGTAGCCCATTTACAGTACATTTTTGTACAGTTCATGTATTGCGTCCAGACGGACAAAACATTTTTCCATGAGAAAACCCTACTGGCTACAATATCTGGCCAGCAGGCATATTTTCTGTAAAAATGGAAAACATTGCCCCTATCCAGATTTCCAGACCCTGACAAAATACATATTATGAGCAAGCGACGATGGGACGATGCGCAGGGACGATCACACGACGCGAAGACGATATTTATATCGCATCGCCCCAACGTGTCTTCGCATCGTGACTAACGGAACAAGTAAGACATAAATGTATATGGCAGCCAGCAGTTAATATGGGTATGTACCTACGAATGGGGAAGGCACATGCATATCGAACAGGTGATTTCTTAAATTCTACGCGATTCGTAAAAGGTGTGTTCCGCACTTGTTGCGCCAGGCTATAAAAAACGGTATATCAATCTACGACCAAATGCCTATACAGTACAGTACTATCAGATTCATTTTGTGTTATTTCAGTTTACTTAGCTAGGTACCAGTATGCATAAGGGGATGCGCGCAAATGCAGGCTCCCACGTCGGATCCACTCGTGTCGCCTAGATTTGTTATTCATACTACGTCATCTAATCAATACGTCACAAGCTAGTTTCGGAGAATTGAAATCTATGTTGTCGTTTTAATATCAATAGATCTTGCTCATTACTGTGAAGGAAAATAAAGGATTTAGAACGGATTATGGAGTGTTCAGGGTTATACTGTGACATGCAGGTTGGGCCACTGTTTAAATGAATGTGTGTTTCACTTACATGTTATGCTACTTCACCTGACATTCAACAACTGCTCAAGATTTTTCGAAATGTTTAGTGCTGTCCTGACTCATGGACTGGAGTAAATCTGAAATGGGTGAGGGACTGTCAGTACGACATTAATAATTAGCCTTACTGCAGTAGGCTAGGAATCATTTGAAAGCAGGAATTATTAGGTAAATCTTTTATTGTAGATCTTATTAAATTTTCAACAGTTTTTTTACATTTAAGCGTTACTGTTGTGCTTATATAACTCATTATTAATAACCATGCATCTGATTGTATTATTGAAATGTCCCCCGAACATTTTATTGAAAAACACGTGAACTTTGGCGTAACTTCTCTGTTACGGAAGAGCAAACGTCAATGGCGTCCAATGTAAACAATGGCGAGTCTCCATAGAAAAATAAAAATCGGCATCTTTACAAAATGACGTGATTGTTTCAAAAACGCTTAAAATTCTCGAGGGTGACTTTTTTGTAGATCACAAAACAGGTAAAATTTATACGAAAACCTCTCGGGATTTTTCAGTTCAGGTCAAAGTTGGGGGTCCAAAGTGGAATGGAACAGACTTTAATTTTGAAAACATTATACGTATACACGTTATTCGGGGTTTTCAGTTAGTTTAAAAAAGAACATTTCCATCTAGAATATATTTAATATTTTCAAATTGTAAACACACCTATTGTCCAGTTGTATGAATCTACTGAAGGATCGCAGAGATAACATTCATCTGTGGATAAAACTTTGTCATTGTGGATTACACACGCGCCATCGATGTAACAGAAGCCAGACTGCAATTAAATATTCTTAAATGTCAGACAGTATGTATATGCATACAAAGATACGGTACTTTAACTGGTATGACCACCGGCTAAAATAGTCTGCAAAAAAGCACCTTTATCATACATATCGCACATCGTTAAAATTTGCAGAATAGCAAATTGATCATTCATAAAAGTTACATTATACAAACGAAACCTCATAAGACATTGACAAGTAATCAAACACCTGAATATTTGAAATACAAATAGGCAAACACCTATATTTTTGTAAACAAAACAATGGTCAAAATTAAGATATATTTAGAACGAAACTTCTAATAAAACGATTCTAGTACAAATTCCTGTAAAGTATTTCTGCTATTTTGAAATTAAATACAGCCAAATTATAAAGCGTTGCAAGGGCTTTTGAAATCCAAGTAACAAATCTCGTTGCCAAGTTGTTAAACTAAAGCATCAACATTTTCAATATATTTTCTCGAAAAGCTATGTTGATACATGTATTAACTTGTTTTGTTGTTTTCAGCATTTAATATTACAGTTTATGTTTTAATATATCATTTCACCATTTGACATATTTCAAGTTTTGCCCAGACACTTTTGGGAAACAGCTTTAACATACAAAAACTGCATTAAATGCAACAAAGAATAGTATGTAGTTTTAGCAGTAAGCCAATGCAATAAATGATTTATTAAAGTTGTCGAAGTTGTGCTAAAATGGACAATATACGTGTATAATGTTACTGAAATATGAAATTGTTACAAAACTTTTCCAGGCTATCTTATAACAGTCAGTACTATCATATTACCTTCAATTCGAATGTGATTGTTCCGTTAATTTCACTATGCTCTATACATGTTGTCTGGTAGGTATACACCGTGTTTGGTTCCCCGTAATTGTTGCCGTCATTACTGACCGAGAATACGTACATGGTAACTGTAATGTCATTGTCATAACTAGAATGTTTCTTTCTATCATCTGTGTAACAGCAAATCCCGGTAAAGATGTCATGGTAGTGACCCTCAAATGTGGTGTTGCCTTCTTTAGTACTGGTGCCATTAAAGTAAACCTTTGAAAGAAATTGCATAAATGTCTGTTATAACAGTCGAACCAATTGAGTGTATTTATCATTTTCTTTAGTATTTAATGGAAATAGAAAAGATACAAGTACAAAATGTAGTGCTAATTGAAAGCTATATTGACGACAGATGCACGCATATTTATATCAATTGGATGCAACATACAAAGACAGACACATATGCACGTGCTATGTTGCCTTATAGTTGAGATGTTAACCGTTAATAAGAACAATTATTTAGTGTATCCTAAGACAAAAAGCAATACATGAAAAGTAGTGTTCTTAAACCAAAATATCTAAGATATTTGTCCACCGTTAATAAGAACAATTATTTAGTGGATCCTAAGACAAAAAGCAATACATGAAAAGTAGTGTTCTTAAACCAAAATATCTAAGATATTTGTCCACCGTTAATAAGAACAATTATTTAGTGGATCCTAAGACAAAAAGCAATACATGAAAAGTAGTGTTCTTAAACCGAAATATCTAAGATATTTGTCAACCAACTCTATATGCTAGCCAAATTCGTACGTGTATCTTTCCCAAAATTGCATATCCAATTCATATACTGGATATATCTTCGTTTACGGATGTTCTGTGTATTCAAATTTAAATATGTTGATATATAATTAAATGTACAGACATTGGGATATCTTCTAAAAGCGAGTATTCAGAATTAGTAGCTACTAAATATATTAGAGAAATTGTCTACTGTTTACTATTGCACTGTAATGAGGGGAATAACAATATCTGGTCAGACACACCTTGTTCTTGATCATTTGACAAAAGAACCCATCAAATATATTATTCGTCCGTATTTGATGACATGCACAGTCGTCGCCGTCGGCAGAATCACAAATGTCACCACCCTGCACCTCATATACAATTGGCGGTATTCTTATATCAATGCTACAGTCAGGTCCCCGATACCATCCGTTGCATTCACAATTTCCTGAAACATGAATACGTGTTCTTGAAAAAGCGTGCCATCTTTTCACCATGTGTAACTTAGTAACAAATACTGAATAACTGCATTTAGCTATAACATCAAACTATGAGTTTACCAAGAAGACTTTAGAGGTCGGTTAATGCAGCAAACTTCTAGAAAGGCCATAGTCACCGGGAAAGGCTCAACAATTTAAGTTTAGATATATCTCTATGATTCAGATGCGTGTCGTATAGACCCCTACAATAAGCATTAAAACAAAGACCTACATGTAAACCATAAAAGGAACAGTAAATATTTAAGCAAAGCATAGGTGCCAATCTTAGATTAACATTTGAGAATATTACATGTATTAAAAGTATAAAACATAAATACTATACATTTGTATTTGTTTTAAACCTTTGTCGGTGGGTTTTACATACAGCACACTCACCATATTCGCATTATTCCATCCCTATTTGTTGTAAATAATTAGGTAATACCTGACTCTGTACACACTCCGTTCTGGCTACAGTTATTCAGACAGATCTTTGTCCGAAAAGAGTTAACCATTTCTGAATAGTTTGCGACAAATACAGGATTTAGCTGAAGTATGGCATCTGCTGCATTATTCAGAACCGTTATATGGGCATCTATCCATTCTGGGTCAAGTGCGTTCTGTGGAAAAGAAAACTTTCCAGTGAACATATAACAAAAATAAAAGGAATGCGTGTCCTTGTTTTGTGGAGTACCCCTTACCAAATGCACTGTCTAATATACTTAGGAAAGCCTACCTAAGCTTACTGTTAAGGGATTATTATCTTTTTATGCCTAGGTCAACTGCTATCCAGCAGCATCACAAACAAACCGGTGTGTTCCTTTTTTTCAAACCAGGTCAACCTTTGGACACATGATGTCCGAGTGTGGCCATTGGATAATCCTGCAAATTCTTTTTTAACGTAACTGTAAGCCCTGAAAACGTTTATTTCGGCACTTGTCAGTCTTTTCGAACTGGTAGCTTCGAATACCGGTAATTGCATGATGTAGCTATAATTATGTTGCAGGATGTGTTTACACTCTTCATATTTTCACTCTGGTGAAATTCAATTCTTGAAGAGGGGTTTAAATCAAAGATGAAGCTGCACAAAAAATGTTCATATGACTTGTACTGTATTGAAAAGGAACAAAGGTCCATAACTCTGAAAAAAAATCTTTACAAAACATGATGAGAGCATGCACACACAGGTTTGATACCAATCAATACAACTGACTCCTGTGAAGTTTCATTCAATTCTTGCCAGGGGTTTTGGACATGAAGCACACACAAAAACATGATGTACACTAGCTGTATTAGCTGTATTAAAACAAACAAAGGGTAAGTCTGTTGATTTCTTCATTGCAGTCAAGTTTAGCAGTTGGATAAACTAAAGCTCCGACAAGACTTGTAAAATACATGGAAAAAACATACACTGAAAGTACTGGTTGATCGTCTGTCTTCAAGGATTACCAGGTAAGAGTTTGTACAAGTATGATATATCAATTGTCAAAGTGAGTGGTGGTGTAGAGGTTTAGGTGTCTGCCGCTCATCCCAGAGGTTGCGGGTTCAAGCCCCACCAAGGTCACGACCGTACCTCCTCATATGACACCAGTACTTGTTTTTCCAGGAAACAGACTCAAGAGTGACTCGATAAGCTACAAGCTTTCTTCACAATCAAGCTAAAATAATTAGTATAAACTAATTGTCAAAGTCTATTTATATACATGGATGATTTGAAGTTATGAATATTTTCATTTATTTAAAAACCATGACACTGAATAACTTTTTTTTTTTTTTTAGAAGTGCAACTGTAAATAGAATAGTCAGTGTATATACTAGTACAAGCAGGTCTTTTTTCAAAGCTTTTTCTCAAATATCAATATAATGACTTTTATATGCAAATGTTGATAGAAAAATGTGATTTCAGGGACAGCAAAGTTGGTGGTAAGACCATTTCCATGCTTAAAAAACCAGTTGATACACCTCACAGAGGAAAAGAGACAAACAGCAAAGCCAGTGATTTCTGAGCAAGCAGCTGTGGTAAAATACCAGAGAGGAAAAGAGGTCTTCTACCCCCAGGAATATTTCAGAGTAGAAACTAGTATACCATGCTACTTGAGAGTGGAAAAATTGCTACTGTGCAGTTCTTCATCATGTTTGATAATGTTCCAATGACATTTGTAGATACATGTGTGAAAAGCAGTGCTATGTTCATATTACAGAATATTTCAAAATATTGAAAAAAATTCTCAACAAGAACACACATCAAGCTCAAGCAGACCAAATCTGAGCAAGTGATGAAACTTGTACCTTCTGAATACATGATGAAGAAATGTGTACTGATGAAAATAACTAAACCTCGGACATAATTTTTATTTTTCATTGCAACTTAATTAAGTAATACTTGGTAGACATACCATATAGTGAATAACAAATATCTTCAGTTGAAAACATTTACTGAAAAGTCATGTTAAAAACCTGATACACAAATTCAAGATTTTTCGGTAAATGTTTCAAACTGTATTACATAGGTTATGTTTGTTATACAGTACTTCTGTGTAGGCCTTGGATAAGGATTAAGTGTACCAGACTTTGTAACATGCTGGTTTCAGTTTATTGTTTATTTAGTATACAAAATGAGCATTTTTGCTAAAGTACTAGATATTTATTTATTGAAGATCATTAACTCAGTTCATTCAGGAATGTATACACTTTCAATTTGGTATAGTTAAGCTACACATATTGTGATACTGCTAATAAAGCATATAAAGTTATAATGTTCTTAATCAGAATTAAATTAAACCACCCTCACTTGATAGCTCACCTGAGCACAAAGTGCTTAAGGTGAGCTATTGTGATTGCCTGGTGTCTGTTGTCTGTCATTCATCCACACTTAACCTTGTGTATGCAAAAGAGGCAGCATTTTTCACTGGATCTAGGTCAAACTGCACATTCTCATTTTGATTGTTTTACATTACAGTAAAATTTCATAATAATGTCACTGGTCAGTTGAAAGCCAGTGGTATTGATAAAAATTTGGTTCCAGTGAAGTCCACTGGCATTCCAGAGGACTCCACTGTGAATGGAATGTCAGTGGTAATACCACTGGAATTCCAGAGGACACCACTGGAATTCCAGTGGACTCCACTGTGAGTGGAATGTCAGTGGTAATACCACTGGAATTCCAGTGGAATAATCCAAGAAATTACTGTTCCAGTGGAATTCCACTGGAAACCACTGGAAACCGCTGGTATTCCACTGACTTTTTTCTAAGGGGTAATGCGATGGTTCAAATAATGCATGATATTTCACCAAAGGAAATGTTGGGATAATTCTTTATACATAAACACGCCATTCACGAGTTAAAACAAATAACTGCTCACAAAACTAATAACTTTTACGACACTTACTGTTAAATCAAATACGCACTGCTCTACAACTTTGTCCAGATCTTCTTCCCCAAGTTTATCTGGAAACTCCTGAACAGCAGGTGCCAAGTATATGGACTCGTTGCAGATTGTATAGGCTTCTTCTTCAGTGAAATTCACAATGCTTCTCTATAAACAGTATATGTATTGCACAATAAGAATATATCACTTCTCGAGCAAATGCATGTTTAATGCTTGACTAAAAGTAATATAAACCTGAATCCCTTGCAAACAATATCAAGACATAGTACACTTTAGTATCATCTTTAATAGCGAAAACATGTTTTGATTAAACCATAAGACATTAAACTGAGAAACGTATTACATAACGAATGGTGAATGAAAAACGACAGCACTCACAATGCGAATGAAGTTTATGTGTTATGAATGTGAAAAATGTGATTTTGACGATCGCGTGTTGGAAACTGACATTGAATGCATACGTAAAATTAATCAGAGGTTGGTAAATAGAAGACAAGTGAGCTATCTATGTCACACCCAAAAGTATCGTCGGAAATACAAAGTGCGTAAATATCCGACCAATAGTCTCATTTTGTTTTTGAAACCATTATTCTGATATTTTCAAAATCAGTCTCATATCTCTTTATTAATTATAACATATTTTAATATTTTTTTACAAAGGTTTACTAAGGATTTTAAAATTGTTGCATATATATTGATGAAAAGATACTTTAATTGTATGTTACAAATTGGCCTTAAAGACTTATGATCATCTTGCAACAAAAAAGTTCCATCTTTACCAAATAGCAGTTGGCTTACCTTGCTACGAGATAATGATATCTGAGATCTATACAGATTTCTCGGTTCCTCTCTATGCCTGTTGGTAAGCGAACGCTTTTTCCGTCTTTTTGCTTCTAACTTTTTCCTTGTAATTGAGTTAGGTCTACTGCAAGACTGCCCAGAACCACCGGCATTATCAACATTCAGTGGTTTAAGAACGCGATTTGGGTTTGTGAACAAATTCTCCTCTTCTGTTAATCTGAAGTTGTATAAAAAATGTAAAATTCTAGGGTCTTTTATTTGCTTGTATTAGACGGACTAAGAAGGAAAAGGGAATTGCAACCATCACCTAATATGTTACATGTAAATCGAAATAGAACAGTAAATTCAACACACATGTCTGCATTGATATAGAAACAACGTACACCACAAAATATAGCGTTTTTTGTTGACAATTTGCTTCTGAAGCAGTTATATATTGTCAGATTGTAGTGCATATTTATATATTGTGCAAGTACATATTCAACAAGAGTTTAGTATAATTGAAGGCTTACTAAGATATAGGTATGCACCTTTTAAATGGACAGTTAATACGTATTTGTGATTAGTGTAATTAACCTCTTAATATGAAACACCACTTTAAAACTTGTTTACTTAAATGAAGACCAATAGTAAACCCTCACTAACAGAGTAATCTATTGTGAAAATTTAAATTGAGTTCCGATGTAAAATGATTCCTACCAGTTCTCGGGCGCTACCAGATCGTCGGGTGTTTTTATGTTTCGTACCGCACATACTTTTACCGTACTAAGAATAGGTTGTGGTAAGTTTTTGTCAGACGTAAGTTCCCTGTTAACACTTCTATAAGCTACATTGTGAAAAATTAAGACCAAAGAACTCTTTTCAATTTGCAGAAAGGACCATCAGATAAAAACAGGAATCCAGATATTGCAGAAAGAAAATCAGAAACAAAGGCTAGAATTTTGCTGTCTTTGAACAAAATGTTGGACAAATTTCACGTTCTTTGAAACAGTTCTTATGGAAAACGACTTAGGTGACAAACATCATCGTGTTTTGTCTTTTATTTATATCTGGGGAAGCGTCTTACGTTCTTAAAAATAGAATTCATTGCCAAATCCTTCTTTTCAGTATTTCCAAAAATTACTATCTTTGCAACATTATTGTAGCCTCATAAGTTTTTCTTATATGTTCGTAAACAGCACGACAAAATTATTACACAAAGTTAAAACATTTTATTAAACAAACAATGAAATCTCAAATTTTTGAAACTACCAAAGTACCGTTAAACTGAACCTCAAAAGTATGTTTCGTTGATACGATTATGTATTTTTATTCCAGATTTTCAGCTGCGATGAAACTGGGTTCACTGGTAAGATTAATTAAGGCGAAATGTCACTAGCGCTGAGCATTTAACCGTACATCTATGTATTTCAGCCGATGGTCATTCTTTACCACCTGCAATTATTTACAAGGTATTTGTAAATTCAATAGACATAGTGAACTTGTTACAGGTTTTGATTGCTCATAGGTTGTTTTTTTTCAGGAGGCTAAATATAAAATTGCAACATAATATAACTAAACCGAAATGCTTTGTTTACCAGTATATATTTTGTCCAACAAACGAGTACCAAATATCCATTCTATATAATATTTAAATGGTATTTTTCACTATTACATTTCTCAAGTCTTAGGCCGCTAAATATTTTTAATGGATGCGTCCACTTTTCAATTCAGACAATACTGATAGTCGTTAAAATGACGTTTCTTGTGAAAATACAATGACCTGAAAGCTACTATTGGTCTACACTGGTCTCAAAGATACACTTATTTGCCATTACAAGGTTAAAGACGTATTTCTGTGATATTGTAAGTAAGATTAATACTTTTTGAGGGACCAATGCCGCATCAAAATGTCAAGGACAGTAAATCTGAGTTCTTGTTTTTTTGACTCATCGAGCGGCTACATGAACCGTACTTTGGTTAAAAATTGGGTTATTACTGAATTTCTACTGACTGTGGCAAAGACATAGACATTTGCTGTTAATAATGGACAACCATGACTCGATTATTAGAATCAAAGTAATTGAAAAGGCAAGGGCAGAGAGAATACTTTTTGTTGGACTGTCAGGTAATACGACACATATACTGCCATTAGTTTTGAATGTGAGGATTGTTTTACATTGTTTTACATAATTTATAAACAAGTAGGAAAACGGCAAATGTTTTCTAGCTAACCATCGTATGTATTTAACCATCGTTGGACCAAATTTCCGAAACATCGTTCATAGTGTATCTTATAAAAACCTCATTAGTCCTAAAGTATGCTATCAATAAAATAGCACCGTCAACTATCTGTGACGCTTTTGTCATGACGAGTATATGTCCATTCCATGCCACTCCTATACACAGATCTCAGATTGTGCCACACATATTTAAACCATCAACAGACAAAGTCAGTAGCCTATACAATGATCACTGACTTACGTCTCAAAAAGCATTTAGCACAAAAACGTGAATATACATTGAAAACATATATTTTGTCCAATTACCATAATACAATGAATATAAAACTGTTGTATGTGATAAAATTCAAAAAAACAAAAATAATATCAAACAGGGAATGCCACGTACCAAAAACGCAGCCTCCCCAAAACGAGCCCCACAGCACCCAGAAGTGCACACCACCAACACACACACACAAACACACACACGCACACACACACAAAATCATGTACACACACACACATATACACTACCAACACACACTAGCATACAAAGCAAACATACGAGGATTATCAAGTCATCAAATTAATAGGTTATTTTTTGTTTATTTGCCTCCAGGAGAAGAATACGCTAGGACACATGGCTCCTATTTGTAAATCCGCTTGTCAAAAGAGGCCTGATTTAAAAATCTCTAGAAAACATTCTGGTTTCACCTCAAGCAAAACCGCATAGTTAACAACAGATGAAAAAAATGTGTTGTGAGCGAGAATTAGAAAGATTATTTGGCTAAGAATATTTCATATTTTCAATTTCACGTTAACCATAGCAAGAAATTGAGCTTAAACAGAAACAGAAGCAAGGAAATGACGAATAAAGACAGATCAAACAAATGAAAGCTAAAGAAGAGGAACCAAGGGAAAAGATAAAACGACTGCGAAAACAAAAGAGGAAAGACGACCGTCACAGGAAACCGAAAACCAAAGAATTTAAAAGAAAGAAACATAACACAAATTTACAAAAAGCTTGTAGCTTTTATGCTTGTAACTGAATTGATAAGGGCAGGCCAGATGATACACTTTTTTTTTTTCTGGTTTGATTGTGACGAGGCGGGATGCGGACTCTAGTTTCATGAACACTGTTTGTCACAAGAGGCGGAAGAATGTTAGAATTTAAACAAGAATGGTTCTGTCATAGATGCAAGCCTTGATTGTATGAAGAGTATTGCTTAAAGGCAGTAATATGTTTTTTCATAAGTATCTGCACTTACCTAAAGACACATTGATGTGTTCGTTAAAAATATTTAAAGCAGTAAATTGTTTACGTTTGGTAAAGCCGTGTACATTTTTCAAATGCGCAAGAAAATTGGTTACTGCTAATATGTTATCCTTTTGTACACGTAACACAAGCGTAACTAAGCTATGGAGACAGTCGATAAAGCGAAAAGTGTATAATGTCATCATAGAACCTACGTTTATTCTGTAAAGTATTCTGGGTTTGCTACATTGCATTATTCGTTGCTTTACTACAGACAAAACTATTCATTTTCCGCCCGATAACACGAAGGAAGAAAATGTTAAGCTTTTCCTTAGTTTCATCGCCAAAAACGTTTTGTCCGTTTTGTCAATTTTTTATTGCATTGAAAAAGTAATGTCGGAAAGATAAAGACTTTATAAAACACATATATCATAAGATTGAGACATACGCAATGTATGTTATAAAAAAGTTTGCATTTTTTATATCCTTTCAGTAAAATATTTACTCTACTTGTCTGATTAATGACACTTTACAATTGGATATATTATTCATTTAACTTTTCTTAATAAAAAGAACATTTTCGATAATCTCCTTTTTAAAACAATATAAACGAGGAGTGTTCGAAATGCATTTTGTATTGTACTGTTAATCAAGGTCAGCTAAGGTTTCTAATTAAACGAAATAAATTTGATTATGGGATGTAGTCTGTTGAACATGAAGCAAGATCCAGATACAGCAACGGGTGAAATAATTGTTTAAAAAATAAAAGGAATTCTTAAAAATGACGCTAGATATACAGTGCGTGGTTTTGTTTCTGTTGTTTGTGTTTCACTATCACGAGTTCATTCAATTCTAAGTGTGTGTTGACCCTTTTGACTATCGACCAAACAAAAACGGAAAAAAACATGCTGTTGTTAAATTACAATGAAGGATTTGTATGCTTTACTCTTCTCTGATGAAGGCTTAGATATATAAGTGTCAATAAAAGGAATAAAAATGTGACAGGATAGTACTACTGAATGAAAAAGTACTACGAGA
>JAFMSR010000019.1:31247243-31269823 GCA_022818135.1 Saxidomus purpurata | reverse complement strand
AACATGTTTATGTAAAAATATGATATGACTGGAAAGACGTTTTCATGGAAATCTACTGGAATTTGGTATTGAGCTCTATAACTGTCTACCGGTGCAGCTCTTTACCTACATGCTTAACAAACACTGTCTACCAGTAGGACTTCTATTTAATACTCAATTAAACACACTTAAGAAAGATTCTTAATAAGATTACATGGTAAATGTGGTAAAGAAATGCTATAAAAGCGAATACAACTTCCATTTATATAATATCATTAAACTTAAAATGATACAATACTTCCGTTATAACGGTCTTTTGATTGGTGCCTCCTGTACTGTGTGTAACAAACAT
This sequence comes from Saxidomus purpurata, assembly GCA_022818135.1. NCBI lineage: Eukaryota > Metazoa > Mollusca > Bivalvia > Venerida > Veneridae > Saxidomus > Saxidomus purpurata. The sequence continues at coordinate 31,269,492 of JAFMSR010000019.1, read as the reverse complement.
TTCTAGGTCGAATTTCGTTTTATCATCATAGTCATTATCGACAGTAGAAAGTTTGAATTCGTATTTTCTACTTGTCGTTTCTTCTCCTTTCTTTAAGCTCTAAATATAAAAGTAACGTAAGGTAAAATCATCTAGTATTTATCTTGTAGAGAACAAAACTTTGCCTGATTATCATGCAAATATACGTACAGTATAGTCTTCATGAATGTACTATATTGCTATGCAAAACCAAAGACAAAGTTCCTTGGGAAAGACATATTGACCAATCTTTGGCTTAGCTGCGTGTTATTCGCTCTAGACCTGTTTGCGTAATAAATCAGAATTTGTTTGAAAAGATTGAATGATTGACCATTGATTATCACGAAATTAAATTGAGCAAAACAGTTACAATATTCAAGTTAAATTATTACCATATTTAAAGTCAATTAGTACTGTATGTTCAGCTATATACATGTAAATATACCTTTACAGCAAAAGACGATTTGCCAGGATCATCGCGATTCTGTGCTCGGATGGTGCCAGCGCAAGTATCCGAACTGTAGAATGGGTCTACAAGCGATAGTTCTTCAAAACACTCAGGCGTCTCGTCGTCGAAGTAATAACAACCTAATGGAATTGTCTGCTCTAATGAAACAGTGGCTAACCCGCTCTTACTCAATGAAATAGAACCATCTGAAAGCTGTCGCAAAAATGTATGATAAAGTATACATCATGTCTTTAAACGGTTGCATTTTAAGTTTGATAAATGCTGAAACAAAGAATGTACGTATACAATGGACATTTCAGTCGTGACCATGAACAGGCAGTCAGACAAAAAAGACAATAGTCCTTCCTGTACTTTCGTTTTAGTACGCAACACAGTAAGCTTTTGGAACCTAAACCACATGCAGTTTTAGGAGCTACGTCCCATAGTTTGAAAGGAAGCGTGCGCACGTGATTATTATCGTGACAATACCGAAATATTCTAATTACAAAAACAGTTTACACGTTTAAAAACCTAAAAATACATCAATCCAAAAGTAAGTACTAAAGCTAATTGTAAATGTGAGGGTACACAGATAGGACTCAAAGCAAATATCAGGCCATGGCAGATATACATTCTGTTTTAGGTGGTCTATTAAAATGACATCACTCACAATTGCTGCTTATTGACTATCCGAATATTGCCAAATATCCACAGTTGTGCATTAACGTAGATAACATTCTAAAATTGACTGCAATATCTAAATAAAGATGCACAAAACGACACAAAAGTTGTACTAAAGGCACATGTCAGACACTCATATGTACATTTTCTAGTTTTGCAGGGCATTTGTTGTGACACAAATTATTGTCACTATTTTATTTTTGTTATAGTTTAATACCAGGAAATGTTCACAGTTATGCACAGCCAGAAGATACAGACCGGACAAGAAGTACTGGTAGAGAATAACAGGTTTTAAACCCTTAGTGCGACCTTCATCTTCAAGGTATGTCCTTGTGTTTGGTGCATGACAGCTGGATTGAGGGCAACACTTGTATGATTTTCTTTTTAATTAGCCTAAATAAGTCATATAGATGTAAAAGCCTAGACACGAAGTATTGGAATATAGCCTTTAATCGTTTTTGCCCGAGCCCTAAGACACATCTTCTGTTATTTGCAACAAATGTGTGAAGATAGATTCATACAGGCGATACGCTCTAATACATGTATGAAGTTCGAACGGACTGACATTCATACTCACGGACGGACAAATAACGGACGGATGCGAGCAAAACTTTAGTCCCGAACGGTCTCTGAACGCTTTGGGATTTACAAAGATTGTAGCACTCACGATTTTGTCTCTATAAACAACGAAATGGAAATTATGTTTATTATTGCATAAACAAAGAACTCTTAATCATGGTTTATTAGACGATGAACACCGCTGGAATTGATGTTATTTTATTGTTGAAAAAAGATTCATATCATTTAAAAAGTTATTTGAGTGTAATGTAAGCATACTTTCCAGCCAGCATAGAATACGTCACTGAGCGATTCGTTGAATTGGTTCCCGGACATTGCAATTACCCCGCATTGTACCTTTAGAATAAATAAATAACCAAGTTAGAACACAAATTAGCCCTGCGGATAAATGCTATAGCTAGATTTCTTTTGTTTGAAGAGATTTCATCATTTCTAAATAAAACTGTTTTAATATAATAAAACGAACAAATTATATAGTCTTGTATAAAGCATCAAACAATATTTAAATGTAAATGTCGTAGGAAAGTCATACTTCATAACCAGGTGAAAGATCCGTCAAATAACTCTCCATAAAAACTAGATCATCTGACAGAGACGAAGGGCCTGTTTGCAGTTGCCATGTGCCGTTGATGTACCTGAATTATTTAACAATGGAACAGGATATTGCATTTTGTGATGACATCAGTATTTCCCACTCAACCATCACTCACTTACAAAGCTACGCACAGTAGACAGTTAGTGAATGTTGTTTAAGTTATAAGAATCTTGCCATTGTGACTCTATAAATAGTTCAGTACTTCATCGTAAATTGTAAGGTAAAACTCCATGCTGTAAGAATCGTAAAAGTAGAAAAAGTATAATGTCAGATAATGTCTTGTATTTTGTTGGGTAAATCTATATTATCATATGTGACAAAATTACCAGTTTATTTTATAAGAAACGCCATCTGCCATTTCGAAAGAACACCTGTATTGTAGAAAGGGAGTGTATGTCTTTCTTGTTACACCATCAATAGTAACATAAACAGCATCGTGTCGTATTTCCGGGTTGGCAAAAACATTGTTTTTATGAACTGAAACGGGACAAAATACCGTTAGAAGAGTTTGTACCATTTCATCCTACATCTTCATCTGTGTATTAATACGTTACCCTTGAACAACTTGATTATAAAACAATTTGTATTACATGTATTTTAGATAAAGTAATAAAGAAAGCCAGCCCTCTACAAATCTCAAAGATAAACCGGTTTATACGTATATTGTCAAATTTGCAACTCGATATCATCCTCAAGATATCTTAGAATGTTCTTGTCACATAATTTATATTTATGCCATTTGCGTTTTTTCAGATTTAGCTCATTTACAACCGTCATCGTGAGGCTTTAAAAAAGTAGTTGCTTATCCAAATGCACGCATGAGAAAATAAAATGTGAGTGCCGGTGAAAAGAAAACAAATTATTTCGCAACTTTGTGTTTAATTTTCAAAAAGATCTCAAGACGTTTTAGAAGCAATGTTCCCTATTACATTAACGACAATTAAATACAGAAAGATAGATAGAATATTGTGTTGCAAATTAACTACAATAACTTAACAGTATCAAAATAGTACTATTCTGAAATCCAGATGTATAAGAAACAATACACTTCATTGAAAAAAGCGCTGATCAGATACAGTTAACACGCACTACAGTAACGCAGTACCGCTGTACCGTCGTTTCTGATTGGTTACGCCGTTTAAATTTGCGACTTTTGAATAACGTATTTATAATCGCAAAAATCGAACGGCGTTTTAATTATCGCAGTTAAACACGTGCGTTAGAAAAGGGTTAACTTTTTAGTGATATTGACATATGCAACCATATATACGGTTTTAATGGTGGCAAACAGTTTTAACAGCTCCGGCTAACGCAGTCGCCGTTAAAATTATTAGTATATAAAGTCGCAAATATCAAAATTTAAAAAAAGACAGATAACCCTATATTAATCGGCGTTTTATCCCTATAACACACAGGCGGTGATATGCCCGTATTAATATGCTTTAAAGCTGCTCGCCCACATATTTTATTGTAATGTTTAGTTTCTTGATAAACGTCTTTAGTAATTATCAGTTAGAAGGAGGTACTTAATATGTAATTTGTTAAATCGATAAACACTTAAGAAATGTTTCATGAAAATATGCACCGCCAACGGATGAAAACAAAGGATGCGTAACAATTAAATAAACGCGTTTGATATTCGGTATTAAAGTGTATTTAAAGGTCCATTACTAAGACCAATTCGAATTTTATTTTAAATCTGGAATTGTAAAGGGCGTCTTCTCGGAAGGAAAATATGACATACTGCATTGAAATTGACCATAATATTATGTTGAAAATTTGAGTTTAACAAAAGAAATAATAAAGTATATTTTGCATTTTCAAAAACGAAAGTAGGTTTTCCAGTTTTCAAATATCTTTGTAATTTTCCTGAATTCCCAGAAAGAGACTGTAAATAAGTTGTATATGAATAAGTATGCCAATTTCTATTTACAGATTTACAGTTGAAATAATTTCACTTCCAATGATGTGCAACGTATATTTCTGACTGTTTACAACATGCAATAAAGCGAAAGTAGGACAAAATGGCAACCCAGGTCAATCTAAGTAAACACAAAAACATTCACTCTTTTTTCTGTAGACCGCTATTGTAAAGTTTTAGAAGCCAGTATCAAATTGTATTTCCCTGTTACAATTCAAGAAAAATCAATTTGATGTTAGTACATTGTAATGGACTTTTAAAGTATCGATTCGTATTATTTTCATGAATATTCTTTCATTTTTAATTATTGATAATTTAAATTCTAAATACTTGGTTGGGAAGATTTTTCTTAAAATATATATACATCAACTGTGAATGAGCAGCCTTTAATCTTAACACACGTTAATGTACAAAATGTAATAAGGTTTTACAATTTTATAAGACATTGAATTTAAACTAAGACAGTTAGCAAAACCAGACAGAGCTAAACGGACTCCGTGTTGCAATTAGATATGACTCCCTTTTAAGCTTAGCCTCAACCACCGTACTCTGTCATGTACACGGGATTACCGCGATAATGTTCAACATCGCTCGCCGCAGTAGTAAAACTCAGATGAACACACAGACCTAAAATTGCGATGATTGGTTTGTTTTGGACACTTCCGCGTAATGTACCTCGATCATTTAAGAAAACAGTTTCTGCAAACATTTAATATTAACAGGAAATCTACAGTTTGAAAGACACCTAACAATGACATCGGTCACTAGTATCATGTTGCTGCATAATGTTATCTCTTTTGGTTACCATGCTATTTAGGAGGACATCATACTTGTTCATATAAACTTTCTATGTTCGAATATAACCGAATTTTTAGTTTTCGGGAGGGGAGATCTCCAAACATTCAGCATTCATTTCTATTTTTTTCGGCAATGTTTATAAAATAATTGTACTGATATAATATGAAGCAGACACGAACATATTTGGATATGAACTCAAACAAGCGGAGTTGGAATATGTTGTTACATCTTAAGAGGTATTTACCATTCTATGTTTACATGTTTGTTATGAATAAAAAGATCTTTTATTTTTAAATTAATATTTAGTTCGTTAACATTAATTTTCATATATCATCTGTTAATATTGAACCAAATATTGAGGAATATTTACTTGCTAATATATAAACGACTTTTCAATATTGTATTTGCACTGACGAGCTTCAGTGAAACCGGTTGGCACATATGAATCAAAGACCCATGCAGTGTCGTTTATATTTTTATATTTTTTTAAATTGTGTATTCCGGCATATCTATTGACAATTTACATATAAAAACTTTTTATCTAGACTTCTCAATTTGTTTGTCTCCTTTTACAAATACAGTACTCATTTGTAGCGAGGAATAGATTGCTAACCATTCAAACTGAAATAAGAACCTTTTTATTAGAGAAACCAATTGAACCACTAACTTTGCGCATAAAACGAAAGGGATAACACTCATTACTTACTTAAACAAATACCATGGTCCCAGTTCTCCATATGAGATAAGTCGAATTGGATTTTTCCGTTGCAGGCTCTTGCGTAAATATAACTACCATGATGGCAATTTCCATCATCGTCGTCACTGATATAGAAGTAATCATCATAATTTAAGTAGTTATTGGCGTAGCAATAAGCAAGCCTAAGAGGGGTTTCCGTTATCGTCTGTGGAACAGGTTCTGCAAAAATAATGTTATGACATTTCAAAATAGTTTGTTTATGATAGGATATACATGTAGATGATGAAAATGATAGTGTTGACAGTCGTAGAATAAACAAAATCTTTCAATTTTAAAATTGCTATTTATTGCTGATTTTTGGTAAAAATACTATAATTGAATCAATATCATCGAATCAAAATGCTACATAAAATCGTCCTATTACATTATATTGAATCTTAGAAGTGAAAAGTAATAATGGGTAAATGTAGTTTGCACAAAGTACGTAATGACTACGTATTCTAAAGTTTAAATAATCAACAAAAAGAAAGAATAAAAAACCTTGAAGGACATATCCCCAATTATACTGAAAACATCCATCGAATACAAGAGTGTCTAGATCTTCATTTGAGGGAAAAACATATTGTTTTCCAGTTATAAATCCATTAAACCATCCATGTCTAATGTCTCCATAACTAAAGTGTATGAAATTGCCGTCTACATTCCCAGCAGAATATAACATATCTGAGTCCGAGCACGCTGAAAGAAAATGTAATACGTTTAGATAACAATACAATGAGATGAAAATTCTAAATAACTAATTAGTACTCATCGAATACAATTCCTAGATCTACTACTAATACATGAAGAAGCGTATTTAATATCTAAATTAGGAAATATGTGTTGTTTGTGAGTGATTTACCAATAATGGTATCACATGTTAAAACATCTGTCAACTAATCTTAACTAATTATCTGTTTTCCTGTATTGCTGGACGCATACCGATATCTGACACAAACCTTAAAGCCTTTTATTTGCCTTCAATCTATCAATAGAAAGCTGGCAAATCGAGTTTTAATGTGTGTGAAACTTTTTATTTGCCTACTTTTAGCTAAATTCTTATACATTGCCTTTCAAAGAAGACAGGTTACTTAATGAAATTTTTTTATCCATTTTTTAAAATTAGTTTAATACATGTACACAACGTACTTTCAGGTTTTCAGGAAAATTACTGATTTGTTAAAACAAGAATATATATATTTAGGTCCTCATGAAAATGTGTCATTACTTTTTGCATGCGTTAGTATACTGTATATGTAAATGTATTATTAGGCTATAAATTTGCTATGTGCTGTTTTATGCCAATAAAGATATCTGGTGTTATGCTATTCCTCTTCTAACTTGACATTTTAATAGGCTTAAACTTTTCATCAAGTCCAATATGGTATCTTTTAATTAATGTCATTATCTACACATAAAATACTATTTCATATTACTCTTTATTTAATTTTGACATAATTATGCCCTGCTTTTGTCTTAGGATTTAGATTAAATGTTTCATGAAGTCTAATGTCTCAAATAATATCCGAATTGAAGTACTCATTAACAATACATATACACAAAAGAAAACAATCTTCACAACTCTGATGCAGTTATAAGGATGCAATGTAAAAATTCATAGTGAACTGCAATGTCATAGAATTGCAAATACTAAATAAATGCAATACGATTTTTATTCATTCTATTATTCATTCTGTATGAATTATGTGCAAACTTAGTACTTTTGCTATTTTTAACTAAATACATTTGGTTTGAATTCGCTAACCATAAAATATAAAAGAACCCCAACTTACTGTCTACATATATCGGATCTGAAAGGAGAAATAATTAAAACATGTGACTAAACTGCAATGTTGATTCATTTATGATTACAAAATAAAACTTAATGAGTTTAAAGTTCATTTGTATCTTCATATTGTGTTTCTGCTATTTGTGTTTCTCCTATTTCTACAGTATGGTTGGAAGCAGCTAGACCGCAAAACGTAACTGATTAATTCAGCAATTCATTTCTCTTAACAGTACCACGAGCGCGTCGCAAGGTGATTTTAGTTCTATTTCACCAAATAAACCATACTGTCGATATCTAATATCTACCTTTGAGATTTAGAATGCAAGTAATGTAAACGTTTTAATATTAAAATTCCGATCTGCAATTGAGAGGCAATGAAAGTTACTTACAGATATAAATGTGAAAAGAGTAAAAGTATCAATTATACCAAAACAAATATACTGATTCCATGTGTCAACATTATCCGGATCGTACGACGGAAAGCTGTAAAGCAAATCTCCATTGCATTTTCTTACTTCAACTTCCATAGTCCACTGGCATAATCCATTTCTATTAAGACTACACGCATCCAGTTTAATGACGTCATTACCAATATTTCCTATCTCTGGATGATTCTCTGCAACAGAAATTTTCAGTCAGTTTTAATAATATGTAAGTTCAGGATTAAAACACATTTTTTTGCCTTTCTACATTCCAGCGATGAACTTGAAATAGGTAAGTGGCGTTGATGTATACATGCGTATTCTTACACGATCTTTGCGTACATAAATATAAAGGAAAATAATGTATTCATAGATTTACGATAAAATATAGTCACGCTTTCCATAGGCAACTCGTGCAGGTATTCAATTAAATGTTTCTACGTGTTGAACATAGTACTACGGGGTACTTTATAAAGACAATAAATGGCTCTCTGTATTTTATAGCTAACAATATCGTGTAAGAACCAAATAATGAATGCCTCTCTGTATTTTATTGCTGACAATATCGTGTAAGAATCATATAAATAAATGCCTCTCTGTATTTTATTGCTGACAATATTGTGTAAGAATCAAATAATAAATGCCTCTCTGTATTTAATGGCTGATTAACATACATTGTACAATCAGTCGTTGGGATGCGAGAACTTAAGGTAACGAACATTTTTTTCAGTGGGTTGGGTGCTTTTTTTTCATTTCATATTTTTACATCAAACTTCTTTATCCTGGTGGGGATGCCATACTGTTGTTGTATACTTACACTTTTAGTTCATGTAAAGAAATATTTTTATTGGTGAATTATAATGATGAACAGATACATTATGACTTACTTACATATAGCTCGTTGACAAAGATTGTGTGAAAAAATCAGTAGAAATACAGCTACTCAAACATAGTTTACACAACTGTCAACACCCTCCTGTTTCGTTTTACTGTATCAAATACATACTTAAAATATATGTAAAACATTAGGGGTGTCTTGCAGTAAATCTCTAATTGTTATATTTCTTTACAATGGCTTGATAAATAGATATTTTAACAACAAGAGTTTGTTGATTGTGGTGTAAACTATGTTCTAGGTCCTTTATTTCCACTGATTCTGTCACACAGTCTTTGTTTGTCAACGAACAAGAACATGATTAAAAATGCATCCGTTCTTCTTAATAATTGACTTATGTATAGTTTTCTTTACATGAATCATTAGTGTCAGTATACATATGTATTAAAGGAAAAAATGAAAATTTAGAAAACATGCACCCTACCCACTAAAATAAAGCGTGCGCTGCCTTTATTTACTTGTGATGTAATGATTACTCATCCGAACTCATGACTATGTTAATCAACTATACCATACAGGGACACATTGTTTCTATATTATCCAAGTTATGTGTGTTTGCAAAGTATAAGTTATTACATAAATTACTATTTCATCCTTGCGTGGGTGATTATTTCATTTTGATCATTTCGATGTCTTTTTATTTATTTACCTACTGACTGTACAACGTAACAATTCAGGTAGCTATACGTACCTAGTAGTACAATCAAGCTGTCTGCCCAACTTGTAAAACATTTGTAATCAAGATTATCCTTTGTCGGTATTTGCACATATCCTCCCCAGAAGGTCATATTGTGCCAGGTAGAGTGCTCTTCGTAACTGTTTGACCAAGTATGCCATAAGTAAGAATGGGGTGAATATGTTGAGTAGATAAACGGCAGGATGTCCTCACATGAATCTAATTAAACAATAATAAAAGGCATTTGCTGAAATTTACAGACTGTATGAACGATATGATTTGCTATACAGAAGTGACCTACAGCCTCAAACTCTAAGGTAAGTGCAACGTAGGACTTTAAAAGGTACACTTGACGATAATTCAAAAAGCAATAACGTGCTACCACAAATAACACTCGTTGACGTAAAGGATTTTTCTTTCTGACCGAGCTCGACCTAGTTCCTAAAAAAGCTATACTGCTACTGTACACAATACATTCTGATCAATAACCGTCACGGTGGAATGCCCGCCTCCGTGGTCGAGTGGTTAGAGTCACTTCCTTGAAATCACTGTAAACTCTCATTGATTGAGGGCCATGGGTTCGCGCCCTATTATCGAACATGTCTTTTTATGAAAGAAAGTTTCTTATGGCAGGATAAGAGTGTAGTACTGGTTCTATAGTCCTTTTATGATAACTTGAAAGTTGCATCACATGATGTTTACGTTCGCTGGTATTTTGGAAACACCAAAACAGGTAAGACAGCTTTTTGTCAATACAATAAGTATTTGTTTTTCAAAAAGATAATATAAAACTAGTCATTGGCTTAGTGGTAACGGCAGTGAAATTGCATCTTTTTATGACAAGGTCGTTGGTTCGAATCCCAGAATGTTAGGGTTTCTTTATTTTCTTTTTTTTATAAATCTTGTTTAAATTCTTTGATTATGAAGAGTTAACACATTTCATGGAAATATTAACACCTTTTCTCGTAAAGTGCTAAATAGGAATGCGAGGAATGCATTAAAATTAATTCATATAGGGTATGAAATATCTACATACAAAATCTGGCAAAGAATTCTGATGTACATGTATATTGTTATTGGTTGAAATGTAAAATAAAAATAATAAAATAAATGATATTACAAAAACATGATCTAGAAAAGATTCATAAAAAATATAAATGTAAGATTAAGTATGAAAAAAAAGAAGAAAAAACAAAAGATTCATAAAAAATTTAATTCACCTCGATTCGAACCTGAACCGTCAAAACTATACGATCAAATTGTCTACGCACTGACCAATTGAGCTATTCCGGCAATTATTATTTTCCCGCGATTTGTTAACTATTTATGTAATATTCTCCATAACAAGTACTGAGTAACCGTTAGACCTGATTACCTGTCAAGTTGAACCTCACCCTATGACACGCTATCAAGTTATCATAAAAGGACTATACCCAGGAACGATTGTTAGGTAAACTGCTATAATGCTATAATGCGAAATGTTTAACAATAATTTCTAACAGAACCAACGAACTGCAGAACTAATGACAAAAGTATTATATCACTATATCAAAATAACAGCTATCTGAAAGTTGCTGTTTGCAACTCATTCAATGATGATATATTAGTAACATACTGTTGTGAAACTCTGTTTATTGTTGACACTTAAATAACAATTTGTGTACATTAAACTTTGTATGAAACGGTTTTAATAAACCATTATATAATTCATATGCGTAATTTTGTACACCGAATATTTTCTCATTTATAAAACAGTCTTTTGCCTACGCTTTTTGAAAAATTAATATATAGATATCCGAAACACATCGAGTTAACACGCTTAGTGATCTTCATTGGCGCCGCCGATGACGGCGGTGGCCTTTTATGGAATAGTTTTTCCGGAAGTACATGCTAGGAGCGGTTATTAGAATGCGAAGAAAAATGGTTTTAACTGTATGCCAAAATAATACGCAATAGACATTAAAATATTGATTATACACATTTCTTTCATTAAAATGTAATTGTTTAAGTGTAATGTTCCTTTTCATATCTTTTAGAAAAAATACGAAAACGTAAAACAACTTCTCCCTTATCGGTTTTGCAAAATTATAATATGCGCTTATTTTTTATCACGTGCTTTAAAGTCAGTCTCCGTGGTGTAGTGGGTAAGCTGATGACCGACTAATTTAACGAGTGGAGTTGGAATCCCGGTCAAACCCAATTTTTTAAAATAATTTTTCTTCCGTTTTTTTTTTCAGCTTTAAAACCACCATGATTTTAAATGTTTCCTGCAAATATTTATAAAATATTTCATTCAAATCAAACTAATAATGATTGCTTATCAAAAAGCTAATTTTAGCTATTTAACGCCACAGATGTACAAAACTATTTTCGGCGCCCTTTGATGCTTTGTATCAATGGTATTCTTGTTATATCCTGGATTACGAGTGAAGCCGTTGTGTATGCGGGACATCTAATGTTTTAAACTGTCCTTCTGATACGATTCCTGCTCAATATTCAGAAGAAATACATTTAAAACGCGTGTTTTCCCCTTATTCTAGATATATGACCTTGTATATAATGTTATGACAAACGTTGAATGACTTCATGCAGTTGCAGTAAATGGTTTTTTTTAGATCACTTAAAGCTGCATGTTCTCTTAGAGTTGTTGTCTAAGTTAAACCATTACAGAACAAAACGTTCGTTAGAAATATATTGGGATCTAAATACCTACTGCAAAGATTTTTGGTGCAACCCGACACGCAGCGGTGCGAAATAAAGGCGCACAGTTTGTGGGATAGCCTTTGAGATTACAAACATTTGTAGAACACTTTTCATGTTTCTTTACTCTAAGATTTAACTTCAATAATCAATTTTGGTTAGATATTATTAGTTTCTTCCATGAATATGCGGTTCAGATCGAAGATAACTGTGTGGGCGGGAGCGAGGCTCTGCCGAGTTCCCGCGAAACAGTTATGCGAGGTGACGGATTTTCCATCTGAACCAATATTTCATGGTAGAAACTATTCATTGCTTACTGTCTTGGACTTTAAAATAGATATTTAAATGCTAACTTATCGAAATGATGCCTGTTAATATAAAAACAAACGTTATTCAGACGCTGTGTTTAGAAAAGTCACGTCAATTGATTAAAACGTTACGTCACAAGTAATTCACGAAAGTCACATAACATGTGGGATGTAATATGAGATTTTCCAACACTAGCGAAAACTGCGGATACCCCGATCCGGTATGCAAGAAAACAATATGTGATAACATCACAGCCGTTCTGAACACTGAAATAGACACTTACCTAGATAAGTATTCACAATACATGTTTTATCCTACAGGACGTAAGGACAACAACTTATAAATGCTAAATGAAAAGTGAAGTATATTCATTTTATGATAAACGTTCTATGTCAAAGCATTTTAGCATCAAATATAATCGCAATCAACTAGAAGCAAATGATACCTGCAGCAATTTACAACATTGTGGTGCTCTCGGAAACAGTGTCTGCAGTAAGTTTGCAGATTGCATATTATTAATTCACGACGTAAAATAGTATGAAACGCTGGCGATACTTCATCAAGGAATCTCGTTCATTTACGTTTTTACCCGTTTAAAGTTCTTGTATCAAAAGCACGTGCAATACTGGGGTTGCAGCTGTGTGATAATATAACATACAAACTAGGGGAATAAACAAAACATTCATGTTTTGGAATTGCACAAGTCACAAGTGCAGAGACAGTTGCATGTTAAGAAAGTTATATCTAGTTTTAAAATACATGTCTATACCATTGCTGTTATATGTGTATTCATTTTTTCCTATGCATATTTTAAAAGAATGTATGCTATCGTAGAACGAAGCGATATCAATTTTCTCAATTAATCATAACATATTATAACTTGTTTGCAATTTGGCGAGATCTATTATTAACTCTTGTAACTATATCTTCAAAAGCAGACAAACCAATTTTTATAAATAAATTCTATATTAAACTGATCTGTTTTTTTTTATTAAAATGACACATGGCGTTTGTATTATATCGTAGATTAAACTAAATTGCACACCTCGCGGACCTGGTACTCGTGCACTGTACCTCTTATGCTAAAAGTCATTAATATGGGACATCTTGAATATTTATCATATCGAAGCCCTAATCCATTGCAATGCAATAAAAGGCGTATTTGGCAATATAACAATGCTTTAACTAATGACCTAAATATTTGTTTCGTAAATATCGAACATCATTGTAAAGAGTGTATATACAATGTCAGATGTATTCCTTTTGACACAAAACATTTGACACAAAGTATATTTCTAATTTTTGTAATGTTAAACTTTATATTTGTATCTATTTGTTTAACATTATATAAACGTCTTTTCATCGAACCGCAACTAGATCTACCACTTATAATGGTACAATATATGAAATATACATAAGATTCTAAACTCCTTAGTTTAGACTAAAGAAGGAGAGCCCAAACTAGTTTAGGAAAGGACGAAAAACCAAACATGATTATTCGCATGAAATAAGGGAAAAAATGATTTTTATTCCACAAAAACTAATACGATGTCTGTAAACTAAAGTTCTGTTGAATATGCTAATTTATATGATTCATGTCATTTATACACTATAGATGCAAAACGATATGTTCATATACACTTTGTGTATACCTTGATTCAACTGCGTGATGCACCTTATCACAATCTTTTGCATATACATATTATGTAACTAAGACTGAGTTGATATACCTGTTTAAGAAAGCCATCATTTTTATTCTGCTTATTTTTTTGCATTTCCCTAACATCGAGTATAATAAACATTGTGTACATGTATCTCAGTCAAATAATTGAAAATGTTAAGCGGCTGGCAAGTGCTCACAGCGAGAGCAGACACAAAACATTTTTCATTTCGACAACGGTCGAGTGAGTGTCATAAAATACAAAAAGATTTAATGGTGGGATTTGCTTAATGTATATTGTTTCGCAAGGAGGAAAAATAGAATAGGTGTCTGGATGACAATTCGACTGATAGCGATTGAAAGTAGTAATTTTTCTATCTCTCCCGGATTCTCATTGGGTGGGGGGGGGGGCACTAGAATAATATAATTATGTAAAATCAGCGCAGCTCATATCATGTTGTAACCTTACATTTTAATTAATTCTAACCAAAAATGTAAATCCCTTAGGCCAGTACTTTGATAATCTAAACATCTCCATTATTGGCTTGATATCTAATTTTAAATAAGAAACTCAACAACTACATTTGGTTACATAAATATTGAGTACATTGAACCTTACGTTTCGGCGAATTTATATACATTATGTTTTCTTATAGTGCATACCAAATTCATAAACAGTTAACTTACGAGTGGAATTGTTCTGTTGGTGTTTTATTAATTTAGTTTGTAACCTATACTATCATCATTATAGAAATGCTAGAAAGGTAAATTCAAAATAATAGCAACACCTTTATCTCAGTTCCCTTAGACAGTTTCGAATTGTAAAGATGTTGTGTCAAAATCGCGCCTTTGGCAAGGATCCCCTCCTGCTATAGAGTTTATCATGGTAAAAATAGTTCAGCGTACGGACCAGCAAGAGTCAAATGCTAAAGTAGTCAGATTTTAACAGTTGTCACACGGAGCGCACGGTAAACGTTGTGCACGTTGTACGTCGTACGATTAATACACGATAAGCGATTCAGCAAGATACATGATTCTCATAATATACGAAGCGAGCGCTACACGCTACACGCTACACGGACTACACGTTACACGATTACTTTTGCAACAATTTTAATCAGATCAAGTATAGGCTTCGCACCTTCACTATAGAAAGAAAGACTTCAATTAATGTTAAGGATCCACAGTCATCATAGGTGTGGAAAAATCTTACAGTAAGTGTCAGATTTGAACACGTGTGAGTGATGTTGGCATGAAATTGATCCCGAAGTGCAAAAAATCGGATGTAATTAAAGTTAATTGCCGTCAACACGCTTCGTTAAACAACTTTACACGAAAGACACTGGCCATTTGTCTTTGTGCGAACGGAAATACCATTCTAATCAGGCAGTTTCATTTACAGGTTCACATTTTGCAATTCAATTCGGGATTTTGAAAGGATAACCCTAAAACGAAGGTTACTATATATAATATCATTATGTATTTATTTATTGGACTTAAATCGATTTTGTAAAACTTCCGTTGATTCGTCCAATTATTGTCACTGAGCCAATAAATAACAACAGACCCCTCTGCATCCCGATACAGTGTTTCGGTGCAGGCATATCTCGAGTACCGTATTTTAGACAATGCATTAACAACGGCAGTTTTAATATTGATGAAAAAATAAGTTCTTTTCGTTAATGAAATAAAATTGATTTTCTGATATCAGGTGTAAACTGCCTTCGACATGTCCCGGAAGTCTTTCTCGCCCGTACCTAAACTAACGAATGAAATATTATAATGTGAAGTCAGCACTTTTTTTGCAGAGATGTATACGCTGAATAAAATGATTACATACAACATCAACTCGTATACGATATATCGTATCTCGTGTATAGTATATGGTGATATTGTACGATGAATGATACGATATGATACACGATTTACGAAATACACGATTGGCACGTTATACGCACGATAAACGCACATTTTGACAACTGTTACGTTCCGAAATACTGTACACTTAACTTAAAGAAACAAATACAATAAAATAAAAGGATGATCAGATTAATACAGTCTTGACGTATTCGTTTTTTTCGATATCATTGTCAATAGTTTTGGATCTTGTCTAATCATATTAACCATGATATGTAGGTTGTTCTTTTTTTCATTAGTTTATAATTACAAAATGTAAAAGGTTTTTAAATCAAGGTATACTTAATTTCGCTTACCTTCGGTAGCTTCTACTTTCAAAGATACTGTAACCAATGCGGCAGCAATGGCAAAGAAAACTCTCCAAAGTCCCTCCATATGACAACCGTGTTTCAAGAAGAGCTATTGTATAACTGCATTCAACATATGTACTAAAATTCTATCTAAAGTAAGTTCGAAATTGATATAGAAATTGTATTGCGACAAGTAACTAATAAATACTTATTGCAAGATATGATGCGCAATATCAAACATAAGCAATTGTTTTAAAAGTCAAAACGTGCTTGCTTCGCCATTAAGGAATTGTGCGGAGTGTGCCACTTAAATAAATCGAATGAATATATAGCTTAAGCAGCCAAAATAAGTGTCATTTGTTTGAAAAGAAGTTCAGCGTACGGACAAGGAATAGTCAAATACTACATTACGCACGAAGAAACAAATACAAATCAATAGTATAGATGAACAGTAAACAATATAATAATGTAACATCGACGTATTGTTAATTTTTGGTATCATTTTCAATGATTTGAAATATCTCTAATCGACACTACAATAGTACGTGATAACATTACAAGCGTTCTCACGCACAATTAGAAAATAATATGCGTGAACTACATTTTTAAATTAGATTTTGTTCTTTTTAATTTTTGTTTTATGATGTGTGTGACAGTGTCTTCAGGATGGATTAATGCGGTGATCTGTAATTCAGACTGATTTAAACTTCAAAACAAATCATTACATAGTAAATACTAAATACCCCACGAAGGGCTATCAAATGGTAGCATTAATACTACCGAAACCTTTATAATATTTTATTTTGAAAACCAGCAACAAATATCAAGTTTTTTCATATGACCAAATGGGCCAAAATAGATGTAAACAATGCTATTAAGAGTGTAATTTTATATAATATTTCGTAATGTAGAGCTTAAAAATAAACATAATGTCTGAAACTTTATATAATGATATTAATAACGTGCATGGACAATTATTGCTAATCGGCTACTAATTAGTTTATTCAAGCGGTACCGTAAAACGTTAGTAAACAAACAAACAAACAAACAAACAATCCGATTTTTGGCGTTTACAACAGACATATCGGTAAAATAAAAGACAGGTGCTTTCTATGCTCGTTTACAGTTTCCGGTGACACAACTGAATTTCTCAAAAATGATATACCGTATTAGTGGTTATTTATGCAGCTCCAGATTTAGCAGTGTTTTGAAAATGAGGTACTGTCGAACCTGTCCGATTGTCACCTGCCTAGAGCAACATCCGCTCTCAAGGGACACACCTTATCTTTCCAGTTGCATCAATTATACAAGGCATAGACCCCTCAGAACAACACATCTCTACAACAAACACATTTTTGTGTCCCCAAAGGTTTCGGCTGCAATATATATATATTCTCTTATTTTATTTTATTTAAGTCTCATTTCTGCATATATACAATACAATAGGGTTATTCGTATAGTAGCGTGATCCAGCATGCCGGATTTGCTCGAGTCGTGCGTCGGATCATACGAGTGCGTAGCACGAGTTTGATCCGACCTCGACGAGAGCCAATCCGGCTTATGGATCACATTACTATACTAATAACCCTTTTATTATATACCTTTTGACACTTGTCTGCGCGAATAAACTAAATTAAAATGATATTCTAAGCATAAAATTGAAGAAAAACCCTTTTTAGCGCGAAATATACGAAGTATGCGACGCCATTTTATTGACGTCATCGTATAAACAAATAGTAACGACCCAGTCAAAAGCGACGTTATTAACGTCATGTGCATTTTAGAGCCAATTAAATGCACTCTTACAAATTTTGCCGCGCTATTTGTATTCCACGTACATACAATACGGAATTTTTTTCTGTCAGGCCGTATTTGATGGCTGAATATAGGCTGTATTTTTGGCAAAATAATTATAGATATATAATAAAATTTACAACTGACATTTACATTTACAATACACAGAACCACTCTTTTAAGAGTTAAAAGAGACTATATGTACATGTTTTACACATTAAAAACACAAACGTCTTAAAAATTTAACATTAAGAAGTCTAATTATACGAGATATTTAGACATTGGCATCAATCTGGACTATGATTTTATAGTAGGAAGTAGTAGGAACTCATATGCTAATCAGAAAACCTACAAATCAGAAAACGAAAGATTAATACATTAACAGTGGGATAAATAATGTTTTGTCTTTTAAATTCTCAAATATAAAATTCAAATTTCTCAATTATAGATTCCCAGCTTACCTGTTTACAAATGTAACAAGAAATCTAGACAGACAAAAGGAAAAAATACACCTTTTATGTACATGAATGGACGATCATCATCGTCATTAGACAGCGTGTAGTCCGTACATTACTGGATGTGTTAAATACAATACCTGTTCCGCCTATAGCGTAGACTTATATTTCATCAAGCATCATTAAACTCATAAGCCATGCTTTTAGTGTAGCAGCACAGACAAATACTGTCGTATTTCCTCTTGTGAAATATGACACAAGTTTGATATTATTTTTGTTTTTTTCTAATAGCTATATTAAAATCGTCTCAAATATTTTGCATATTATATTTCTGTGGCGTTCTGTTTGATCGCAGAAAACGCAGAAATATACTCACAGCAGAAAACTCTACTTGTACAGCATTAAAACGTTACATAAGTAAAAGTAAGGTCTAAAATCAACAACACAAGTAAAAGTCTAGATTGCAAACGCAGTTGTTATGCTTCATAATTTGGCTGTATATAGTTTCAAAAATACGGACATTTTTGACAGGAAATAAAACTGGAACCTGTTTTTTTTGGGTTTTGTTTCAAAATATGTGAATTTAATACACCATAATCTGAGAGCGAGAAACTTTAATAGATAAGCATTTGTACCAGTTGATTAATGATCTAGCAATATGTTTTCTTCACCATACATTGAAATAATTTCGAGGATAAATGAAAAAAAAAACATACATGTAGCACCTATATCTTGTAAAGATAAAAAAGATTGGCCTATAAAAAAGATTAGCCATACAGCATTTTGCGTTGCTTAACTGCGACATTTTCTAGTTGTGACATTGCTCTTGAACCAGCACGATTTGAACATGGTTTCTTCAAGTCTCTTCGATCATATAAACGTTGGACACAGGGTTGTATTGAGACGTTCACACGTATTAATATACAGTTGAAGGGACGGCCCTATGTGGTTAAAGATCACTAAATTGAAATCACAAAATCACTTATGTAACAATGACTGAAAGACCACAGGTTATTGGCGCTGTGCGGAAGCACAGCGTCAGTATTGAATAGGTTTTAATTTTGTACCATGGGGTTGCATAATCGAATAGGGAGCAGCCAACATTATTATTGTAATTAAAAACTATGTATTATGTTTGAACAAACTCCCTATAATGAATAAATAAATAGTATTAACTGATTACAAACAATACTATACCAGATGCATACGTCTTCGACCGTTAATTCAAAACGTTTGACATATTCATAGGATATTTAATAACTTTTCCACAAACTTGAAGGCTACGGTTTTTTTATTGCTTTGTTTACGGACCCTACGGCCAGATTCATCAAAGTTCAGAAAAAACGTCTCGATAGTTGTTTTGCTATCTCTAAACATTTTGAAGTTTAAATACATATGTTGTCAACGTGAATAATTAATGAAAACCCATTTTAATTACTACATACTAAAGTAAAATGTAGGCATTATAAATAAGACCGTTCACCTAACTATGCGATACATGGGGTCTCAATGAAAGTTATGTAAAGCATCGCTAACAACTGACCAATAATAAAGACAAAACAAGACGAATTTTGATGCAAAGCATCAAAGACGCCGCGCATGTTTTAGAAGCATGACTTGGACAGGTTTCTCTATAAAATCAGCGAACCCTTTTTACTACATAAAATGATCATTACCTCTGTGTACTTTTTGTTTATGGAACTGATTCATAAAAATAAACTTTTTATTAGTTACTAGCATAATGCTAAATCCTTGTGTAACTTCCATATTGTTAAATACCTCTTTTTTCACAACATTAATTATTTTCGGATGCTAATTTTACACTGGCTATTTTTAGATAGACAAAACTATTTATAACCATGGCTCCTCCCACAATTTCACTGACTACAGGTCGGTTTATAGGAAGCAGAGGCAAATAAACCTGTGCAAGTATAATTTACACCGGGTCCAAATTTTGTGAAAAATAACTATTTGTAAAACAGATATACCAGCCCCTCCCTCCCTGTAGCTGGTAATGTGGATTATTCTTTCTTTCTATTCCCGAAGCGTATACACTCTAGCAATATGGCGGAAAGAGATGAAATCCACATGATTAATTATGCTGTGACGTATACATTTTACAGAACTTCCATTGGCTGAGTATTGTTTTTATTTACAAATGATGGAATGGAATTCCGTTAGGGCCCTACGTATTGCATAGTTTGGTGAACGGGTTTTCTTTACAGTTTCAATATTATAGTCTAATATGTAGTAATTAAAATGGGTTTTCATTGATTTTTCGCGTTGGCGCCATGTATTCTATTATTTGAGTGGTTTAAGATAGCAAAACATCTTCCGAATCTTTTTTTCTGAGCTTTGATGAATCGGGTCGTAAGGTCCGTAAACAAAGCTATAAAAAACCCGTAGTCTGCGAGTTTGTGGAAAAGTTATTAAATACTCATTAAATGTGTCCAAAGTTTTGTAATAAGGGAAGAAGACGTAAATATTTTGTACTTAATTTAATGATTCATAAAAGTCATTTTTCATACATATAGAACATAGTTTAGATTTACAATAATAATGTTGGCTGCTCCCTATTTGATTATGCAACCCCATGGTCCAAAATTGAAACCTATTCAATACTGACGCCGCGATCCCTCGCGGCGTCAATTAATCACGTTGGTTTCGTCTGCGTCGAAAAGCGTCTACTGACCACGAGCTGTAGCCTTGTTTAATGGGCGTCATCGTACCATTATACGGAAGGTTGTTTTATGATTCGTTCATTTTTTGGTTAAACTGTAGTAAATGTGGTTTTTTACTTATTATGATAACATTTACATATAACATAATGTATTTGTTTTTTCCCGTTGATAGGTTGTTTACTGATATTCTAAAATGACTCTGATTCCTTTAAATCATGTTTCAAAAACATGCGCAGCGCCTTTGATGCTTTGCATCAAAATTTGTCTTGTAATCCTACTAGCAAGCTGACATTCAAAGTTGACACTTTAATTTGTTTGTTTGTTAGATGAGCTCTTGGTCCACTATTCTTATTCAAGGTATATACGGTGCGACCTCTGATGGACAGGAGTCTATTTATAGTATTGGCGACTCCAAGGAGCAATGCTGCAGTAAACTTATAACTGAAGCGTTGTTTTAAAAAAGGGCGTTTAACCCTATGAATATATATAATGTAGTACTATGAGATGTTTACGTTTACTCGACAAGGTGAATATTTGTGAATACTAGACATGGTATGAAGTACGGATCATGTATTAAATTAATTAGTTTTTTCTCCATTCCATTCCTGAAAGTAAAATATATTTCTTACATTAGTCATCATATCGATTTTTAAATTATACAAAAGTACATGAATGCTAATTTGGATATGTATACATATCTGTGACAAATTAAACCACACTGAACATTGAGGATCGGTTTATTTAAAAATTTATATCACAATACAACACAAAGCCTTTCAAATTACTAAAACGTTATTGATCAATCACATAAACTAACTAAGCTGAGTTTAGGTGTACTTTCTGGTTATTATTAAATTAATGGTAAATTTAAAACGTGTTGATTTG